>CM038141.1:408983191-410186941 GCA_021437245.1 Aegilops speltoides | reverse complement strand
TAAACTTTGTAAGCACTCGGAGCATTTGTCAATCTTTGCTAAAAAAAATAATAATCAGAATTTTATGAATTTATTTCTTCCTTTTTTTATAATTTTACTGTTCATCCGGTATTATTTAAGCTCAAACTAAGAATAGCCGTGTTCGATACAATCCATTTTTCTCTATAATGTAACATCCAAAATGGTAGCAGGGGTAGAATCAACAATTAAAGGGAAAACACAAATACACTTTAAAATTAGTTCTTTAAACAAATACACTTTGGAAATTGGAACAACAGAGAGTATTAACTACTAGAGCAACTCTAGCAGAGTCGCCATATATGCAGCCTCCATAATGCATATGAAGCTCCATATGTGTTTGGAAGGCTGCAGACAGAAAGCACAAACAAAGAGTTGTGATAATGTGACGTTCATATTTTCCTCTAAATAGCACCATTTGTCATGGGTCATAGATTCCCCCCCCTCCCCCCCGGCCAAAAAAAATTCCGACCGAGTGAAAAGTTGATCTCGAATGCACATGATTTAGGACAAATTGTGCAGAAAAAACTATTGTTGGTCTATGAGGCCAGTTTAGATCCCGTCAAGCGCAACAGCCAGGAACCAGTGGTTGTGGCTGGGGCATTATAGATGGCATCATAGCCAACCCTCACGGTTACACGGGCATATGCAGGTCAGTTGCACATACATGTACTTGGCGTGTGGGGCCCGTCATGGCCTACCATAGGGGTACATATGGATGTTGGCACTGGCACGCATAGTCGTATCCTAAGGTGATCTAAAAAAGGCGTGTGCTAAGGAGGAACTTTGGCCGACGAGGACGTTGGTTCCTTAAATGAGGGTGTATGTGACATCCTATCTTAATTGTAATGATAGGCTACTCATATCAATAAGGAATTTCTTCTTTTTTAGGAGCCAACTCGCAAGGAACCTTGAAGTTAAGCGTGCTTGGCTTGCAACATTTGAGGATATGTGGTGACCATTTGAGAAGTTGATTGCGGATGCACATGAGTGAGGACAAATTACGCAGGAAATAATAATGTTGGCATGTAGGCCAGTTCAGATCCACCAGGCGTAACCGTCAGAAACAAGTGACTGTGTCCGGGGCGTTACAACGTGGGAGGTTGAGTTGCTTCAAATACCTCTTGTGGTGTGAGGAGGTATAAGCTAAAACTTCTCTCTCACACTGTCAGCTGGGTTTGAAGCGAGCTCCAAATGAAAGGGAGTTCCAAAAGAAGAAGCTGGGAGGCCACATATGGATGGAGCTCCAAAAGTTATGGGGATTGAGGGGTGGTGGGGACTTTACTAGAGCTGAACTTTTCTGTGCTTCGTGCTCCATATGACGGTCATTATGCTATTTTTTTGTATATGACGACTCTGCTAGCGTTTCTTTTAGATGTTTACAATAAGCCACTATTAAGATATTTGTTTGATTGTATGTTTTACAAATATCTACCGTGTACTCTTGTGCCTCATATGCCACATAGATAAAACGATTATACATCTTTATCATTTTACTATATTTCGTTAACAATTACTACTAAATATCCCAAGGTGAGTTCCATGCATATCCATATAAATACATATGTATAAAGTATGCAATTTACAAACATTCATTCGAAGATGTTTTTTGTTACATCTTACCGTTTAAAGTTTGTTGAAACAAATATTTGGTGATATATACTACAATTGTATAAAAACAAGATAATTCATGCTCAAAGACCGTAGGAATCGGGCTGACCGCCTGAGCCCCATGCCGATGAGGTATGAATCACGCCCTGTCATTTTGCGGTCGGATTTGAGGGATTTGAGGGAGATTTGGCGGCGATTTATAGGGAGATTTGAGATGACGAGCTTCATTTCTAGAATACGCTCGTGTCCCGCTCATTTTTTCGGTGGAGGAGGGGTATGGTGGTTGGTTGATTTTACCTAGAGCAGAGGTGCGTAATACAATTGCTAGTGCATTCAAGCGGTGGCAGAGTTGGGAATGGCTGGGTCTCGGCAGAATCTGGTGGATCTTGGGTACATGCGGGATCATGCATTTTTTGCGACTGCAAGGTGTTCTCTAACCTTCTAGATGCTATGAAATATTGGTAAATTTCTAGCTTTCAATATTGCAATTAGGTAATAGCTAGAACTCACGATGCAGAAGATTCAGAGTGATGCAACGAAAGTGCCTTCTTCAGGTTGAGCTTAAATGCTCCTCGTATGAATAGTAAAATAGAAAAGGTTAGAATATGTTTTTCAAATAATACTGATTTTTTGTGTGGCAAGAACTAAGGATTGTTTAGAGTGCTTGCAAAGTTTCATCATGAAGTCACATTTGTGGAAGTCGTGGCAAAATACCAAAGCTCCAAAATGTGTTATAAAGTACCATTTCAGAGCGTCGATTTTTTTGCCACGACCTCCATGAATGTGGTCTCATGATGATACTTTGTGAGCACCCGAAAAAAGTCCTTAATGTTTGCCACAATTGTTTTTCAGATTTATTTAATATTTTACCATTTTTTCTTCAAATTTATTGTTCATCCAAAGAGCATATGAGCTCGCAAGCAGATACTGTCTATGATGCAGTTGCAATCATATGGTACTATTAGTGCCAGTAGTACGTTTCAACTTATTGACGAGACATGCTGATTGTTCTATACCTTAGTTAGAAATGAAATTTATAGATTGAGATTTTGTATGACACGATGGCAACTTAACATGTGTTGACATGGCGAATTCGCCATGATTTTAGAAAAACAATTTTCTTAATTGCCATGTGTACAATACAGTTTTTTACATTTGTCATGATCCACATAGCAATCTTTTCTAAAGTTCCCATGTGACCTTGTGATCATTACAAT
Source organism: Aegilops speltoides (assembly GCA_021437245.1). NCBI lineage: Eukaryota > Viridiplantae > Streptophyta > Magnoliopsida > Poales > Poaceae > Aegilops > Aegilops speltoides. The sequence continues at coordinate 410,184,095 of CM038141.1, read as the reverse complement.
TTTTTGCCACATGTCTATGATTTGTATATATAGTTACCTCAGGAAAAAAAGTTGCCATGATTCATGTAACAAAGGTTCAAAAGTTTCCATGTGACATTTGTTTTTTTCTAAAATTTTCATGATTTTAGAAAAAAAATCCTAAATTTTCCATGTGACTAATACACTTTTTTATCTACATTTTCCATGATCTACATCACACAATTTCCTAAACTTGCCATGTGACCAGTATAAAGTAAATCTAAAATTCCATGATTTAAAAAGCAAAATTTCTAATTTTTGCCATGATATGTGTAGTTTCTATGATCTAGATCGCAAAATTTCCTGAACTTGTCATGTGACCACTACAATTTTCTCTCTCTAAATTTACCATTAATTAGAATGCAAAAAATTCTAAAATTTTCCATGATGTATATGTGTCATGGGGTATATACAATTACATACTACGATGAAACAATTTTCCATGGGACTTTTTTTTACAAAAGCTGCCAATACTTTTAATGTGGAAAGTGGAATTGCTATGTCCAAAACCTAGTGATTGCCATCTACAAAAACTACCGAAACAGGAAAAAAACTAAACAAAATCCACATGAACACAAGTTGCCATGTTTGTGTGTGAAATAAATCTGTAAATTTGCCCGTGCGACAAGTACATTTTTTTAAATATATTTACCATGATCTAGTTGCCATGTGACCAGTACAAAAGAATTCTACATTTTTCATGAAACAGAGAACAATTTTCTAAAGTTGCAAGGATATTTATAGCTTTACCATGATGTCTACATTTTTTTTCGGGTGGCCATGATGTCTATTTGCCATGGGCTATATATATTTACATTCAATGATGATCTTTTTTGCCATGGGAAAATAAAAATGATGATCTTTTTTGCGATGGAATTGCCAAGATGCAAAAGCTAGTGTTTGCCATCTAAGAAACTGACAGAAATAAAAAATCTGGAAAAGAACCTATATAAACACAAATTGACATCATTAGAATAGACAATTAACCAGCGCACCAAACTTTATTTAATTGCCATTTAGGGCTAGAAGAATGGTGCCATGATTTTTCATGTAAATATATATAGTTGCCGTAATTGTTGTGAATAAATTTCTAAAGTTGTCATGAGTTAGAGAACAGAATTTCTAAAACTTTGACATGCTATCCGTCAATTTCTAAATTTGTTATGTTATCTCTGATTTTTTTTCTATAGTTTGCCATGTTACCATGTTTACGTGATTTTATCTAAAACTTGCATGTTATGCCAATTTAGGTCCATGTCAATGTTATGCACTTTTGTATTGGCAAATTTATGCCTTTTTGTCCTTTGTTACGATTGTTTAACACAACAATTTAGGTTCCCTGGTAAATTTATGTATTTTTGTATTGGCAAATTTATGCATTTTTTTTATTTTGTTAATACTATTATGAGATGTCAATTTTAGGGTCCTGGCAAATTTATGCATTTTTGTCCTGTTCGTTCATATTGTTTGAAATGGAAATTTACCCGGGGCCCTCACAAATTTATGCATTTTTATCTTTGTTATGATTGTTTGAGATGGCAGAGGTTAGGGACCTCACAAATTTATGTTTTTTCTTTTTTGTTGTCATCATAGACCATTATTTTCTATTTATGGCATTTTTTTCGTAAATTAAAAAGACAGCAGGCCTAGTTAGGCCCTCCCTGAGTCTGTTGATGGCATTTTTTTTTCTTCAGCCATTTTTTGTGTGCGCTTCTTTGACTTCTGGCGGTCACACAAAGACTCCCCCCTGGAGTGATCGCCTCGAGAGAACAACATTAGACCTTGTACAATGCAAGATGCTTATGGAAGGTGCTTAGAGAAATAAACCAGTCTTTTTTAAAGCACGGATGCTTATTTGTAGAGGGCAGACGGTTAATTAAGCGTCTCTTCTGGGGAAATAGACACTGGTGCTTCAGAAAAATCCGATTTATTTTTCTAAGCACCTAGCATTGTACAAGGCCTCATTCACTCATTCGAAGCTCTTTGGGGCCACGCTGATGCTCGCTTATTATGAAGGTCCCAAATATATTTAGAAGAAAAATCTATAGAAGTTATAATAGTACGACTAAAAACAAAAACATTGAAAAAATTCCTAACATTCAATACTATAAAATTCCTTTGAAAATCCTTCCAGTCGAAGAGACCCTAAAAGCCGCAGACCTATCGTCAGTTACCCACCAACGCCGCTTTGTAAACATTCAACGGCTCCTTGGTCTCGACTTAGGCAAACATCCGGTCAATAAGGCACGGGAGAGAAAGTATTTCCTCGTCGAGGTCCTTGTTGTCTCTGATCTGCACCACACCGTCGTGCAACCTCGCCGCTTCACTCACCTTGTGCCCGTACATCTTGCGGTCTCGATGAGCGAGGATGTAGTCGCCGTGAGCGAAGTGCGGCACCACGAGCACCACGAGGTCCCGCCTCAGCCACGGCTGCTGCTGCCGCAGCCTGTGCGCCTCCACGACGTACCGGGCACACCACCGCTCGTCCTCGAGGACCCACAGTGTCAGCGAGTCGTCGTCGCTGATGGCAACGCCCAGCCTCCCGTGCACCCTCGTCAGGCGACAGTCGCCCGGTTGGGCTGGCACGGGCAGAGGCTCGGTGGCCGTGACGCTCTCGTCTTCAAGGTCAAACGACATGATCTTCGCGGCGTCCTCCGTCTCGGCGACCCAATACACCGTGCCGTCGACGTCGGCGAGGCGGTAGGCGCCGTGGACGCACCTGGCGTCGGGGCCGGCCTGCACGTCCCGCCACGACGCCTCCCCCAGCGTGAACACGTGCACCGTGCCGGGCTCCCAGAACCGGTCGAAGTGGCGCGGGACGTGCACGACCTTGTACAGCCCCGTCGCAGGGTGCCGCGCCAAGATGTACGTCCGGTGCCACGTCATGGTGCAGGTGCTGTTCCGCAGCAGCCGGGCGGCGGCGTCGGGCAACGGCAGCGGCGGGACGGCGAGCGATTGGCCGGTCGACGGGTTGGCCAGCATGACGGCGCCGCCGGGCACCCGGTCATCGCACAGGCACACGAGGCCGTTGCAGGTGCCGACCATGCTCATGGAACCGTAGATTGCAGGCATGGAGTGGTCCGTCGACCACGACGGTTCTCCGCCGCCCTCCGGCGGCAGGACGACGTCGCCGACGCACGCGAAGCCCTCGGGGCCGAAGGCGAGGATCTTGGGGCGGCTGCGCAAGCCCATAGCCGAGAGCTGGTCGACGACGTCGCGCCAGTGCCGGCAGACGAGGCGAAGAGGGCAGCGCGCGTTGGGCGGCAGCCGCAGCCGCTCCATGATGTGCCCCAGGGCGTCCGCGGGCAAGTCCCCGCAGCAGCTGTGATTGGCCTCGTCCATCGGCTAAACGCAAGTGCGTACGTGCGACGGCGCGAGACGTGCCGGCAGCCCTCGACCTACCCTGATCTCGTTGCGTCTCGTACGTGTCGCCGCCGTTCCGTTGTATAAGAACCCGTCCGTACGTTCGTCTGGGGTTCGTGCCCGCTTCAGACTCCAATCTAACACCCCGCCCTTTCTAATCCTACGGCAAAAAACATGCCCTGATCGCACCTAAAAAGTGTCAATCACTACAAGTGTATTGTAGGAGTATCAGAAATCGTATTACCTATATATAAGTTCCATAAAAACTGTATGTAGTACTCCCTCCGTGCCCAAGGATATAGAAAGACAGTTTCCACATCAATAACAACAAAAACGAGCGCAAACATATAATAGTGTATTCGGAATTGTATCCAAGCCCCTCCCATGGGTTCTCATAATATAAGAACTCTTATGTTACGGGACAGAGAGAGAGTACTAGTTTTTCTAGGGATAGCGACTACTTCACAGCCGTTGATTGTTGAATGCTGACTGAGTAGCACTGTTCGGGATCAACCGAGTAGTCAGTCTGATGATAGACATAGATCAAATAATGCTTTATTAATATATTTTTGAGATCTCTGATACAGAAAAAGTTTTCCTTCCACGAATTCACACGCAAGTGTCTACTTATAGCAGCAGCACATGCGGTTGGGCTTTCCATTGTCCGGTGCACATTTGCCTTTCTCTAAGACAAAACCGTTATCTCTGCAGTAAATCTGACACTGACTAGGGATTCCATTCACCGGGTCCTTGCAGCCTTGGTCCCAACCCACACAGAACTTGTTAAAACCTTCTCCATCTGCACACCCGAGCATATATATTTAAGCCATGGCCAAAGTTGTAGGTATATTATATATCGGGAGAGACATAACACAATCACTTGCATTTGTTTGATCATCGGAAAAATGTTACAGGCCATTGTATAGAGCAAAAATAAAGATGAATATAATGAAAGGAATATACCTCTGACCCCGTAGGATGCATCACATGATAAGAAGGTCGCGGATATCACTAGAAGGGCCACCAAGCAAGAAACCCCTGGGTTGTTCTTGAGAAGCGCCATGGGGAGGGGGTACACTATTCTTTTTCTCCTATCGTTGTACTTCCGGTCGATTTAGTTTCTCATTCTGTTGTTTATATAGAGGCACAACCTAGTTTTTTAGGCTATTATATTTGGCATCAATTATCTTCTTATATTTTGTGCATTTTGGCTGGAATTAACTAGAATCCTTTGATGATACACCTTCTATATATAGGTAGAAGTATATCTTTTTGAAATATCCACATTAATTGGTTCGTAAGATTAGATCATATATAATTAAAAAAAGTCTTGGATAGCTTGTATTCGGTACCTACCTAAGTTAGACTAACCACCAATGCCGTATTTTAAATTGCGCCATTTTTAGTATTTTAGCTTGAGGCCCGAGTGGTATGACGATGGCATCAAGCATCGTCTACGCTTGAGGCCCGAGTGGATGACAGCAGATGCCGAAGAACTGTACGATGAACGAGAATGAAGCCTACAATGAGAGCATCAGAGAGCTAAAAGGCGGATTTAGGGAGTACGGACCCCTCATGAACAGAGTGGTAAGTTGTTTTTATCTGTTTTCAACCGACGGTTGGATGAAATCTACTTTAGTGAGTGTGACTCATTTATTGTTTTGCAGTCTTCGGAGCTGAACAAAAGCATTTTTGAAGCCTCGGATGTGCTAAGTTTTATCCCTGGGACTCGAGATTGTGAGAACAAGTTGAGGGAAACGGTGAAGGTAACATCATGCCTACAATTACATTCTTTCTGAAGTTCATTTTCGTTTTTAACCGCAAACATGATCCACATTATGTTCTTGTTTCGTTCTTGAAGCAGAAGTTCGTCAACAAATGTCGCAAGCTTGTGGGCCTGCTTGGGTGCGCTACTTCCTCCGCTTATGCTTTTGCTCCTGCAACCCTGATGTGTAGCCTCGCTTCATCAAGCCAGGTCGCCTCATTGTCTAGGGCGGTTCAAGAGGACGAGGAGGAGGACGAGGACGAAGAAGGTGAAGATGAAGAAGAGGACGAGGAGGGAGCAGAAGAAGAATGCGACGACCCGTTCACTTCGCAGGACCTGAACACAAAGGGCAAGTCGTGCCGAATGGTTCGGCTTTGTACAGAAAACCTATAGATGCCCGCCCGCTCCAATCTCAACTACCCAAGAGAGGTGACTCCCCAGGCAAAGCAGTTCCTGCTTTCTCGCCGACGAGGACGTCGGCTCCCCTTCCCTCCGCTAGTCGCTCCGGCGACAGTGGGATGGTGGGGGAGGCCGGTTCCTTCCATCTGGTCTGTATATAGTCTAGGACAGGTATGTCGGTGCGGACGACGCCACTGCGAAAAAAGTTTTCCAGGCCACCGTCTCGGCGACGTTCTTCAGTGGCGTCGAGGAGCCATGGATTTGTGTTCGAGCGAGTACCTCAAGACAACGGTGGAGATCTTGCTCAGGTTCTTCTTTCTTCGGCTTTGTCCGTGCTGCGTCGACTACGTCTCCGGCGTCGTCATGGAGCCGGAAGTTTGTGCATTGGAGATGGTCGACGCTGCAACACCGATCTTGTCCAAGGGATGGTCCACATGGAGATTTGGCGGTGGAAGATGGTTGCTGGTTCTGGAGTTTTTCGGTGGTGCTACTGATACATCTCCAACGTATCTATAATTTTTGATTGTTCCATGCTATTATATTATCTATCTTGGATGTTTTATATGTATTTATATGCTATTTTATATGATTTTTGGGACTAACCTATTAACCTAGAGCCCAGTGCCAGTTTCTATTTTTTCCTTGTTTTTGAGTTTTACAGAAAAGGAATACCAAACGGAGTCCAATTGACGTGCCGATTTTTGATGATTTTTTATGGACCAAAAGAAGCTCCCGAAGTAAAAGAGTTGGGCCAGAAGAGTCCCGAGCTGTCCACGAGGGTGGAGGGCGCGCCCTACCCCTGGGCGTGCCCCCTATCTCGTGGACGACTCGGAGACCCCTCTGAGGTGAGACCGACGCCAAAAATTCCTATAAATACAGAAACCCCCAGAAAATAACCTAGATCGAGAGTTCCGCCGCCGCAAGCCTCTGTAGCCACCAAAAACCAATCGAGGCCCTATTCCGGCACCCTGCCGGAGGGGGGATCCATCACCGGTGGCCATCTTCATCATCACGGCGCTCTCCATGACGAGGATGGAGTAGTTCACCCTCGGGGCTGAGGGTATGTACCAGTAGCTATGTGTTTGATCTCTCTCTCTCTCTCTCTCTCTCTTTCTCTCTCGTGTTCTTGATTTGGCACGATCTTGATGTACCGCGAGCTTTGCTATTATAGTAGGATCTTATGATGTTTCTCCCTCTCCACTCTCTTGTAATGGATTGAGTTTTCCCTTTGAATTTATCTTATCGGATTAAGTCTTTAAGGATTTGAGAACACTTGATGTATGTATTGCATGTGCTTATCTGTGGTGACAATGGGATATTCACGTGATCTACTTGATGTATGTTTTGGTGATCAACTTGCGGGTTTAGTGACCTTGTGAGCTTATGCATAGGGGTTGGCACAAGTTTTCGTCTTGACTCTCCGGTAGAAACTTTGGGGCACACTTTGAAGTTCTTTGTGTTGGTTGAATAGATGAATCTGAGATTGTTTGATGCATATCGTATAATCAAACCCACGGATACTTGTGGTGACATTGGAGTATCTAGGTAACATTAGGGTTTTGGTTGATGTGTGTCTTAAGGTGTTATTTCACTACGAACTCTAGGGCTGTTTGTGACACTTATAGGAATAGCCCAATGGATTGATCGGAAATAATAACTTTGAGGTGGTTTTGTACCCTATAATAATATGTTCATTTGTTCTCAACTATTAGTGACTTTGGAGTGACTCTGTGTTGCCTGTTTTAGGGATAGTTATATGATCTAATTATGTTATTATTGTTGAGAGAACTTACAGTAGTGAAAGTATGAACCCTAGGCCTTGTTTCGAAGCATTGCAACACCGTTTGTGCTCACTTTTATCATTAGTTACCTAGCTGTTTTTATAATTTCAGATTACAAAAACCTATATCTACCGTCCATATTGCACTTGTATCACCATCTCTTCACTGAACTAGTGCACCTATACAATTTACCATTGTATTGGGTCTGTTGGGGACACAAGAGACTCTTTGCTATTTGGTTGCAGGGTTGTTTGAGAAAGACCATCTTCATCCTACGCATCCCACGGATTGATAAACCTTAGGTCATCCACTTGAGGGAAATTTGCTACTGTCCTACAAACCTCTGCACTTGGAGGCCCAACAACGTTTACAAGAAGAAGGTTGCGTAGTAGACATTAGCTACCTGTCGAGATCTTCAAGACCACGATCCAAGATGTGTGAAGTATTTCTTCGGCCGATGACCCACATCTACTTGTATGTCGCCACTTGTGGCGTGGCCTGCTCAGAGGCTCATAACGTAGGTTGGATGCTATGGCACTATCTTGGATCTTGGCAAGTTGGAGGCCTGCGTTTCTTTCCTCTGGCGAACGCTTCGGCGACGGCTGGATTCTTTGGCGATGGTGATGTAAATTTCTTTGTGTTTTGTCTCTCTGCACTATTTCAGAGACAAGTCATGTATGTTTTATTTTGCCACTATGAATGAATACATGGTTCTTCTTCTGCAAGAAAAAGGGCAAGCTGTGCATCGAGCCGAGTGAGGGCAGCGAGTTTGACGCGGGCACCAGAACCTCCTGATGCACGCCGCACAAGTTTATCTAGGGCTGGAAATGAAATACTGCCGAAATCAATTACACAGGCCATCCCAACATTGGTCTCAAGCTGCTTTTGCCTTCTTGTCGCTACTTGTGAGAGGTTTCGCCAAATTGTGGCTGATCAATGGTGGGGTCGAGAGGTTGGAAAGAGGAAGCTACACTGGAGATCTTGGGCTTGGCTCTCGACCCCAAAGTCGCTTGGTGGTATGGGTTGTCGGGATATGGCACTGTTCAATCAGGCAATAATGCTTGGTAAGCAGGGATGGCGGCTCCTCACTGAACCTGATTCACTTTGTGCTTGTGTTCTAAAGGGTAGATACTTTCCGACAGGGGACTTTTGGAATGCCACGAACTGCCTCGGCGACTTGGCGTGGTATCCTACATGGCCGGGACTTGCTTAAACAAGGGGTTTAGTTGGGCATTGGTGATGGTAGGAACATACGCATTCTATATGATCACTGGATCCCATCAACACCGCCGGCTCGGCCGCATCCTCTGTTTCCCATTCCACTAACAACCACCGTCCATTTTCTTCTCGACGAGGTGAACAGCTCTTGGGATGTGGAGACCGTGAGAGCTTTCTTTCCCGAGAGAGTGGTTGATGATATCTTTCAGATTCTAGTTAACAGATTCAGGGGTCCAGATTTTGCTCGCTGGCCTTTTACCAAATTTGGAGAGTATTCGGTCAGGTCTGCATATAACATGGTAAGAATGACCCGTTTCTTGTTGTCTCGGAGTGGCAATGGCCTGGGTCAGAGCTCGACTTGGCCAGCGGAAGAAAAGTTATGGAAGGCTTGTGGCGAGTCAAAGCACCCAACAAGATTAAGATTGTCCTATGGCGATTGGCTCATGATTATCTACCTTCAGGGGAGCAGCTTCTTCGTTGCTAGGTATCGACTAGAACAGACTGTTGTTTCTACGGTAGACCGGAGAGTGTGGAGCACGAGCTGCTCTTCTGCCCCCATACGCGGGTGGTCTGGGATATGATCAGGGAGTGCTTCAATATTAAACTCAGTCGGTCATCTTTTGCATCTCCTAAGCAGTGGCTCTTTGACTTTCTCTCCTGCTGCTCTGATCAGGAAGCGACAATCTTGACTGTGTTGATTTGGCACATATGGGAGGCTCGAAATGCTGGAAGGAATGAACCTGTTGCTCCTCATCCAAGGCACACGACGGCTAGGACCCGGGCTTACATCGAGTTGATCTTACAACACCTGTACAAACCTATGCCTGCTCTTAGGCGTGAGACCTCTACGTCAAGCTCTCTCTGGTCTCCGCCGCCGTAGGGCACGATGGTCTCTTCTCAAATGCTACTATTTCAGTGGAACTGAACAAATCTGGGATTGGTGTGGTGTTTTTGGATCATCTAGGTCACTGTGTGGCGACTTGATCTGAACATGTGAAAGGTCTGCTGGATCCTGAAGTGGCTGAGGCCATGGTGCTCCGTCTAGCTGTCCGTTTGGCGAGAGAGGAAGGGTTTGTTGATGTGCTTTTCAAGTCAGACTATCTCTTGGTGGTGCGGCGCATGAAATCTCCAGCCATGGATCGTTCAATGGTGGGATATGTGTTGGCTGAGGTCAAGGTAGTGGCAAATGGTCTCCACTCTGCCTCGTTCTTGCATGTACGTCGGCATCTTAATGTTTTAGCTCATGTCTTAGCTAGATCAAGCTTGTTTTCTACTAGTCTTTGTATTTCTCATTCTGCTCCGGATTGCATCCGGGATACTCTTTGTAAGTTTGTTGCTTGATCAATAAAGGCCGACTTTCTCTCTCAAAAAAAAGTTTCTGCCAGTGGTGATGATGAACGTGGTGCCATGGAGGCGGGCAGCGACAAACATTGCACGCCAAATCTTTGTCAAAATGTCCATACCAGAGTAGATGGAAGGAAAGAGATACCTTGCCACATGGGCAGGATGACGGGTCAAAACCAAAGTGAGTCAGCATCGAAACCCAATCTGCTGGGTTGAGGGACAAAACTTGTTTGGTTTTGAAAATTGAGGGTGCAAATTGTCCGGTTTTGGAAATCATAGAGAAAGCTACACTACCTCCTCCCCAAGAAAAGAAGTCTAGGGTTCCCTGCCTCCAGCCGGCACCGCCGGCGATCCACCTCGTCTCTGGTGTCCTTACGGCCATGGCGGCGCGGTGGATCTTGGCCCTTGCCAGTGGGAGGGCTCTGTTTTTGGTTGTTTGTTCGCGTTTTGTTAGGGTTTGTGTCCTGCTCTGAAAGACGAGACGGCGGCGGCTATCTGAAGATGGAATAAGGTTCTTCCCATCTAGCCCCCTTCCCGATGGCATATCTAGCATCATCGGTGGGCGAGTGGAGGTGTGTCCCCGGCAAATTTGCCCTTGGTGGATTTGCTCAGATCTGGTCATAGTTTGTCTATGTTCATGTGTTTTCAGGTTAGATACTTCCGATCTACGCTACTCTTCATCGACGGCGGTTGTTGTCCTGGTGCATTGGTCCTATGGGGCTTTAGCACGACGACTTCCCGACTATCTACTACAACAAGTTTTGCCCGGCTCCGGCGAGGGAGGGGCAATGATGGCGGCGTGCCTTCGGCTTGCTTAAGTGCTCACAGTCGTCGCTAGGTGGTCTACGGATCTCAATGTAATTTTTATTAGTTCTGGCGTTCGTTGTCCTGCCATGATTGAAGATGAATAGATCTGAAGTTTTCCCACAAAAAAAAAATTGTCCGGTTTCGAAGTTGAGGAACCAAATCTAAACTACACTAAGAATTAAGGGACGAAAAATATACTTTTCTCCAACAATTCTGATGATGTGAAAGCACTCATGCATGACAAAATAGTCATTTTGTGTCAAATTTGAATGTTGAACTCTTGCGTGCATGTACTGCCTTGATGACTATAAGTTTCAGAGCATCTCCAATGGCTGCACAAAAATTTCGCGCCCAATAAAAGTTAGAGCATCTCCAACAGGCGCCCAACACGCGGCGTGCTAAAATCTGGTTTGCGGCGCGCCCATCGCCAAGTTTAGCGCGTCGTGCAGCGCTGGCTCTAGCAGCCGCGCTAAAGTGCAGCGCGCGCGAGCAGCCGGCGCACACATTTGTTCTTATTTTGGGCACAAATTTCACACATCAACACAAAACACATGGCATACATTGAATCACAAACATCATTCAACCAAGTTCGTGCCCAAAAGTTCATGCCCACAAGTTCATGCCCACAAGTTCAAATTCATGCCCACAAGTTCATGCCCACAAGTTCAAATTCATACCCACAACATAATTCAACCAAGTTCAAAATGCAAACCAAGTTATGATGACACAAACGAAAGGCACAAGAATCAAGCCTCGTCCTCGTCTTCATCTTCATCCTCATCTTCCTCCGATTCATCCGACTCCTCCGAAGACGATTCTTCCTTCTCCTCTTCATTGTTGCGAGCCGTATCCTCATCACATGAAGCTCAGAAGGTGTTGCCAAGATCTTCAATGGCATCTTCATGCGATGGTGGCACACCGGCGCTCGGAGGAGCACCGATGCCCCCAATGAGAGCGCAAAACTCATGCCACCCATGCAGTCCAAGCTGCCCGGAGGTGCTCGAAAGCCAGCCATGCCTCCCATGGTCTCCATGGTAGCTCCAAAGCCACCCTTGGCACAAATGCCACCCATGCCACCAAGGCCACCCCACCCATGCCGCCAAGGCAACCGCCACCCATTATGCGAATCGTGGCTCTTTTTTGGATCAAGACTTCTTCACGGGCAAGGTTGACATACTCCTTTTGCGCACCATTGAACAAAGATGTGTCCAAGAAGAACAAGTGCTTCTCCCATTCCAACAACTTAGCTCACTCCTCCATGCCCACCTTGCTCTCCTCCATTGACACTTTCCTCTCCTCGGCGGCCACCCTCCTCTCCTCGGCCGCGAACCTCCTCTTCTCGGCCGCGGCATCTTGGTTCCTTGCCATTTTCCTCACCTTGTTGGCTTCTCTTCTTGCGTCGACAATTGCTTCCATAGCATTTTTGATCTCATCATCTCCTTTCCTTTTCTTCTTTTCTTTTGCGTCTTTCTTCGTGCCATCCGGTCGTTTTGGCTTTGAGTATGAAACCGAGTTTGGTGTGGGGCTTCTCTTGCCATCTATCTTCCAAATCAATTGTTCGCTTGCGTTTTTTGCTCAAATCCAAATCATCAATATCCTCACGCTTCTTCCATTTCTCATCATCCTTCAATACTTCATAGCAATGAGGCAAGGTAAATGGCCTTTCTTTCTTGATCTTCCCCTTCTTGGTCCTCTTCTCCTCTCCTTTGAACAAGTTTTGTGCAATATTTAACTACATGAAAAAACAAGTTAGCACAAGAAACACCAACAACAAGCATGATGTGAACATGAGGAATGATGAAATGATACTTACCCTATCGTCATCATTGGTGCCACTTGGGTTCAACTTGTCAACCGCTTTTGTGCGGCCACCCATTGTTGACAATCCCTATTGATGGTCGACCATCGGGAGCGAAGCGATCATGCAGAGCAGTCAATTCCACTCATGTTGCGAAGATCAAAGTGTTCTTTCATCCGAAGCCAATAAGCATCTCTACTTTGATCACCTCCAACGGATGGATCCCTCGACACGTCCAACCAAGTTTTGCATAGCACAACGTCTTCGTCGTTGGTGTAGTTGCCTCCTCTTCCTTTCGGTGCGTCGACAATGCCCTCACCATCCTCGTCCACCTCGAACTCATGGTCTTCGAAATACATGTCATTGGTTTGAGACCAATGCGAATTGTTCGAGCCAACACCCATAGTTGACATGTATGCATCATCGTTCACACTACAAAGTATATAGAACAATGCAATAAGCTATCTATATGTATGCATTCAAAAAATAAAGAAGGAAAAAAAGTTTGGGATTTTTTACCTTTGGGGCATATCGTCGAACACATTGTGCGCGACGGCATATGTTTTTTTTTCGCCTCCATATATTTATAGAAGATAGAATGTATGTACAAGAAGTCAGGCCTAGTGCGAACACAAGGCCCAAACATAAGACACACACCAACACTTAAGGACCTAGAGTTAACTTCTCATAAAGCGTTGTAGCCCTCTCACACCGACACCTGCCTGTCTCCATTCCTCAACCTCCACGAGCACCTTGTCGGCCAAAGTACTAGGAGTCACTTGTTGATCGAGGCGGTCGAACACCCGAGCATTCCTCTGTTTCCAAATAGACCAAGTGGTGGCCGTGACCAAAGTGTCGCCTCGTCTATCTCGCCCATGGAAGGCCTTCCTTTCTCTAAGTGCCTCCATATGTGATTGCTGTCCATTGCGATTCGAGAAAACGAACGCCACTTATAATAATTTAATACACCCTCAGAACAAGGACAACCAATGCGTGCACGTGACAAACATACGTACATCGGTACGGGTACGCAACCATGCAGTACAATCCTACTCGTACTATATTGTACTACCGTTGTGCACGGCGGCCAAGATGGAGTACACGGCCCGGATCAGCTCCGCGGAGACGTGGAGCACCGAGGCCGGCACGCTGAGCAGCACCAGCGCCACGACCGCCGCGCCTAGCGCCGGCCGCTCGCGCGCCAGCAATGCGAACAGGGCGCCGAGTGCCTCGCGCAGGGCCGCAACGTACAGCACGTAATGCCGCCGCTCCAGCTCCGTCCACTCAGCCGGGGGCGCGAAGACGTCGACGCCACCCTCGTCCTCTGGCTCTTCCTTGTCCTCCTCGTCCGCTGATGCCGCATCGACCTCGCGGATGCGCCGCCACAGCGTGTCCATGCCCTCGTCGACCATCCGCCCGTCCGAATCCAACGGCGAGTCCGCCGGCTCGAACTCGCCGTCGTCGTCCCGCGGACGACCGCCTCCTGAGGCGAGGCAGAGGATCACTCTGCCCCCAACGGCGCGACGAGCGCCGAACCGTACCGTCGCCGCCGCGGCGACGCCGGGGGACAGCCGGACGAAGTCGACGCGCTGGCCGGGGACCAGCATGCGCTGCGCGCTCCAAGCGCCACAGGCTCTTCCCGCTGCCATGCGCATTGCCATGAGCCTACAAGACAAGAGCGCGCGCGAAGCTCAACACAAGGCGCTGATGCGGCGGGGGCGGGCGCGTGCAGGCTTATATACTGGCCAAGGCACCAGAGGTTGGCGTGGACTGGCGTAGCACAGAAGGTTAGCTTTGCCTTGGGAGGAATGAATAGGGCAGAGCGTGGCGGAAATTTGCCGTGGCAGCCTAGCCTGGTTTGGCCGAAGTGGTCGGCATTTCCAAGTGGGTTAGTTCGGCAGTGCTGCTAGGCGGTGGCGTGTCCGCGTGTGCGGGCGCGTCCGTTGGCATGTACGCCGCGGGCGGCCCTGTTCGCGCACTTGAGCAAAGAGGACTCGGTGTCATGTAGCCTGGTTTGTCAATTTACCAACGGATGTTGGATCCAGCCATGATGGCGACGCAGAATGTTTGGATCCGGCGACGACGACGACAAAGATGCTCCAGGACAAAGGTGTTTTCTGCTGCTGCCTACCATGGGACTCGGAGGAAAGGCTGACAACTAAGAGCAAGGCTAATAGTATAGCCAGTCGCTCGTTATACGCTATACGTAGCTGTCATCATTGTTTGTAATCACTCAAATAGTAATGTTGGTTATGAGACTGATTATTGGGTTAGTCATTTTTTTCTTCTAATTTCTCTATTTCTCTTTCTTTGTATTTTAACTTATAAGGGCATCTTCAAGGCAGACCCGCAAACCGTCCGCATACGTCTGGACCGCGGAAGCCATCCAACGTCTTCCCTTTATATCGGCATTGCCTGATGTTGTTATAGTCATCGTCCACCACTCCATCGACCTTCTCATAAAGAACTAGCCAGCCAAAGGAGAAGCCATTTAAAGGGAAGACACAATCACGTATCTTGCAACAATTGTCGCACCAACGTCCCACCGATGATTGTAATGCACACCATGACAGCGCCTCCGATCTTCTACTTTTGGAGCTTCCACCACCCTTAGATATAGAACACCATATGATGTCCATCCACCCAAAGTATTAGATCTCCTTGTGTTCCATGTCATGAGGGTACCCAAATTACAAATAGCAATAACAAATTAGAACAGTGAACCTTTGAACTAACTGAATGGGATCTGAAAATCTATTACCTAAATGTGGTCCTCATATTGCTTCTGCGGAAAAAAATGGATAGTCAGGAATAACAGGTAAGTCGATGTATATTTGAGTTCAACTATCATGTCCCACGTTGCATGCAATTGCAAAAGACAATAGTCAGGAAAAACGACAGGAAGAAAAATGGAGGGAATGGGGTTGGCGAGAAAAATTGAATGGGAACAATGCACAGGAAAGCACGAGAGAGCGATGGCGGGAAGGAAAGGAAGAGATATGTAAGAGAACAAGAAAACAAAAAAGGCATTTTCGTCCCTGCCAGGTACAAAAAAGACCCTCCACTCGCTCGATGAACGACATGTAGCTTCGTATAACCATTGCCGCAAAGAGGTGGGCCCTTGCTGCCTCTTCGGCCTTAGGAATGAAGATACACTCTTCGGCTTAGTTGCAAGCAAAGAGATGGTCTTTGGCCCACACACGACGAAGAGATGGTCTTCGTCCTAGTAAAAGATGAAAAAGAGTTCTTCGGCCAATACGAGGACGAATAATAGTTCTTCATCAAGATGGGAATATAGTTTTGTGATTTCATAAAGAAACATATTTTGGACTGAAGGATATGTTTGCTGTTGCAACATGCTTTATCCTGTTTGAGAGGAGACAAGCGATGCATGGAGATACAGTTCAATCGACAATTTAATAATGGCGTTCGCAATTGTTGCATAAGTAGTTATGAAGTATAGTTTCTTTTCTCCATGAACTTTTTCAATGGATCATGGATGCATATATGGTTTATTCACTCTTTTTTAGAGGAAAAGGCTCAGGACCTTGCTTTAATTAATCCATCTTATATGCAAGTGTCTACAATTACAATGGCGTTAATTTACTTGTAGTAGTAGCACATGGCATTGGGAACTCCATTGCCAGATGTGCATTTTCCTTTCTCTAAAACATAATTGTTATCATATGGTGTTGGTGTGGAGGGGTGTCCTCAAAGGATCTCACGGGATTCGGTTGGTATTTGTCTTCGGTGGATTTGCTTGCATCCGGTCTTCATTCGTCTGCATTCGTGTGTTTGTAGGTTGGATCCTTCTGATGTACACTTCTCTTCATCGGCGATGGTGTTGTTAGGTGTGTTGTTCCTTTCGGGGCTTAGCATGATGAATTCTTGGTTGTCTACTCCAACATGGTTTGCCTGGTTCCGCCGAGGGAGGGGCGAGGACGGGGAATGTCGTCAGCTCGATCTAGTGCTTGTGTCATCGCTAAGTGGTCTATGGGCATGGCTGTAAGTTCTATTACGTCTTGTGTTCTTTGCACTGCCATGATGTTTGATGGATAAATTGGATTTTCCCAATAAAAAATGTTATCTTCGTAATAAATTCGCACTGGCCGGCGACTCCGTTCACTGGGTCCACTAGTTCTCCGAAATCGCAAACAAAATTTTCTAACCCAAGCATATATAACCAAACAAATTGGTCCTCCAATATATCATGCACACCCAAAATGTAAGTATACGACAGTCACTTGATTCACTTGTATTTATTTGATTATTGAAAATTGTTCTCAAATACTATGTAGAAATAAAAGATATGAATGCAAGGGAATGAATGTACCCGTGATCCTATAGGACGCATCACTAGATAAGAAAGTGGTAGCTATCACAAGAGATATAAATAACATGAACTTTGTGTCATTCATGAGAAAAGTGGGTGGAGTTGGTGTTCCTTTTCTGCTATTGTTATCTTTTGGGTCTATGTGTTCCTCATGTTGTTGTTTATATCGAGTTGCACACATTTAGAAGGATTAGTTCTTTCCATTTTATTCTTTCCTACATTAGTCATCGTCTTGGAATTTATGCTAGTTAGTTTATTGTAGAGAAGTCCATATTTCTATTTTGAATTGTCATAACTATCTAAGAATCAACCTTGAACATTCAAACAGTCAAAGTTACAATCGTGAAGTATCAAAATCGGTCAAGTTTCAACCATGTCCCATTCTTAAAATAGTTTTTGATGAGTTTGAGTGGTTTTGACTAGTTGATCACAAATCAACAGCCTAGTCTGTTCTCACAACGCAAAATTAAAGTGTACACGAAAATTCTATGAAAATCAACACTTCCATAATGATCATTATGGCGAAGTTTATGTTTTTTTCTAATAGATTAAAGAAGAAAAATATAATACATATCCATATCATATGGTTTGTAAAAATTTGGCAAAAAGATGTAAGTGTCTAGAAAACTTTGAAAACATATGTACAATCAAAATTACCAAGGTGATCAACCTATGGAATTTCAAACTTTACGACAAACAAATTATAATACAGGGAAAGTACATATTCATCTTCTTTTCTGGTCGACACTTGACCAAAAAAACGAAAGTGCCTAGAAAAATAGGAAACATTTTTTGTAAACTAAACGGTACCATGCCGACTAGTGTGGGAAAGTTCAACCTTTTTCTCGAACTTAATTAAAAAATATAAATTCAGCCTCATATTTGAGTATCGACAAAAAACAAAGTGTTGTGAAAAATATGTAGGATCTACACTACCATCAATCTGGGGAAGTTTCAAAAATTACTACCAAATACATTACAAAATGCAATAAAATACATATTTAGAAAAGTATTCGATAACATGGCGGCTGACTAGGTAGTCAATTGTCCAGCCAGTTTGAGGACAATTTGAAACTTGATCGACTATGATAGTTCAAAATTGCAACTTAGATTGTTTCAATGTGTGGGGTTGATTCTTCGACATTTGTGATACTCCAGGGTTGAAATATGGACTTTTTTTGAGTTGCACATCCATTAGTTCATATTAACTAGGATCGCTTAATGACAAAATTTCATATACCAAATGTGTTTTTGAGATATGTCCATCAATTCACTCCCCGATTTAACTTTGAAGTTTATTAGTACTTCCAATTTTTAGCTGCCTCATTGTTGGTTCATATGACCTGAAGAATTGATTGGCTAGTTAAGTTGGTCTTCAAAAGCAACTAGATGTATAATTTATTAAAATTTGCGTATAATACAAATAAATTGGTATTCTGACTAGCAAATATAGGATACATAATCATTTGGGCATGTTGAATATCTATAAACCCATCCAAAAAACGTATTTGGAAATTACCTAAGTCCCTCCCCGCTGCTGTAGGGCCACACAGAAAATTGGTACATGTCAACAATGGAGTAACACAATAGAGAATGTGTGTCTTGTTCTTGATAAGTGCCATCGTCAAGACCCCCTTGCTATTACTTACATCTTTCCTGCACCGGTGTTTATAAAGAGGAGAAAATGCACAATGATTCTTGCCCCTCCGCAGTAATGGTGTCTTCCTAGTTTTGGTATAATTTAATTTCCATATTGACTTGTATCCTTACATAACGAAAATATTATGTGCCGAAGTTACATTGTAGAGGTCGTTTCCATGCATATTAAATTTCATATAATAATATGACCATTTGAATGATCCAGGTTACCAGTATGACCACTTTCTAAAACTTAGATAAGTTAAAAATTATGTATTTGTAACTTTCTGAAAAAATCCATAAAAATTAGGCTATTAAAATAAAGTTATGTTAGAGATACTCAGCCCCACATTGTCAATTTTAATAGACTCAATAGCCCTTATGGATAAAATTTTCAAGAGGACTTAGTTGAAAGGTGAATGAGAATATGCCAAAATTTTGTGTTGTATTCGTACATGGCGCTTCAGCTTCACGATGGTGCAATGGCCTTACTAACCTATGCGTGTACGTGTGTAAATCCGACTTTATCACCTTTCTATATCATGCATCTCATTTATTTGAGCATTTGATATTTTGTGCTAACCAACACATGCAAGTATGCATCATAATGGATGATGTGTACATATACCCCACACACACACAATTTTTTTCCTTGCCTTTCTTTCGTGTAGGTACCCATGTATACTCGTCAACTTCACAATCCCATGAGTTGATGAAACACGCTCTTGAGAGCAATGATTCTTTGGGATTACGTGACTTGTCTTTTCCACCGTTCTCTTCGCGCAAGGACTACGCGCATCTCTTTTTCTTATCTCTCACGCGGCTATGGGCTATATACCACTTTTCAATCTATGCTCATTTTCTCATGTTCACTTGGCATGATATGCCTCTATTGATGCTCTTGCCATGCCTTTGTGACCCTTCCTTGCATTTGCACATGATTCACCATTTCATTATATCTATGTGTTTTTGCATGCTTGGTGGAGGCACTAGTAGCTATTGCCAAGATTTTTTGTGTCCCATGCTATTGATGCTTGTTTTGTTGGGAGAGTCGTGAACTCTTGCCAATACAATGATACCACTTTGCTCATATATTGTTTTCATGCTCGTGATATGTCATGTGCCTTACTTATGCCCATTTGGTGCACAGATGACAAGCTTGCCATGCTTACTACTAGCTTACATGCCACGCTTGCTATGATGACTTGCTTTATTGCATCACCCATGATCCATTCTTGCCCATTTCATTGGGTTGATGACATATATGTTCATGCCTATCACATGATGTACCTTGATCATTGTCACTTGTCTCCATTAGTTGCATTTCTCATATTCACATGTACCGAGTGCGACAATTAATGCTTCTTGATGGAGACTTGGACATCTCGCTTGTGATGCATGTTTGTTTGATTGAGCTCAATGTCGTTGGTTGTACTCGCATCATATGTTTCCATACCATGCCCTACACCCTTGTACTTTCTTACGATAAGAATGATGAAAGCACTTGTTGGGTATTTCACCACATGAATGTTTGGTTTTGCTTTTCTGCTAACCTCGTTTGTTTTTCCGAGTGTTTGGCATGTTTTTTCATTTTGGAGGATTCACAAGGAGGTGTCATCATGAATCATATTGGGTATGTGAAAGCGTACATGATGTGAAACTCCAACATCTCCGGGAACTTTCATAAGGTGAACTCCTTCCTTGTGCGCCATCTTCGCATACACATATTGGATGGGCCATACTTTCATTGTTGTCTTCTTCTTCTTCTTCTTCTTCTTCTTGTCTACATGATACATCGATTGGATGGATGACCGACATTGGAGATGGACCATATGTACCTTCAAGTCAATGAGTGCTCGAGCGAAGCAACACCGGATCACCACTTATGCCACGACATTGAGCCATGGTACAACACCACCCATAACAAATTTGCACCTTATGCATGTATTGACTTGCATTATGGTTGTCTTGTTGCATCTTTTATTCCCATGTCATCCATTATATGACCTTGTGCACTTTCTTGGCAAATTTGTTGTGATATTCCTTGATCGCATATTCATACATAATGATCACTTTGCCAACTATCAATTGCATGATAACACAATAATTTTGAGCACCTCTTGCCATGTTCATGCTCTTTACAAACCATCCCTCTATGACATCATTTTGCACAATGGTAGAATTTGTAACTTCATGCACAATGAGCTTGATCACATGAATGCATTATATGCCATGTTATTTCATTTTGCTACATTTCATGCTCATTCTTGATACGTCTCCAACGTATCTATAATTTTTGATTGTTCCATGCTGTTATACTAGAATTTTTGGATGTTTTGCAATCATTTTATAGTCATTTTATATCATTTTTTGGTACTAACCTATTGACATAGTGCCCAGTGACAGATGTTGTTATCTGCGTGTTTTTTACATCGCAGGAAATCAATACCAAACGGAGTCCAAACGCAACGAAACTTTTTGTGGATTTTTTTGGGTCAGAAGACATCCAGTGGGCCAGGCGCACCCCGGTGGGTTGTGCCCTCCTTGTTGGCCTCCCGCACCGCCTCTTTGCTCTATAAATACCAAAATATTCCAGAAACCCTAGGGGAGTCGACGAAAATCAATTCCAGCCGCTGCAGAGTCCAGAAACACCAGATCCAATCTAGACACATCATAGAGGGGTGCATCATGTCCATTGGTGCCTCTCCGATGATGCGTGAGTAGTTCTTTGTAGACGTACATGTCCGTAGTTAGTAGCTTGATGGCTTCCTCTCTCTCTTGATTATCAATACAATGGCCTCTTGGAGATCCATATGATGTAAGTCTTTTTGCGATGTGTTTGTTGGGATCCGATGAACGTTGGTTTTATGATCAGATCTGAGTTTCTATCCATGAAAGTTATTTGAGTCTTCTTTGATCTCTTATATGCATGATTGATTATAGCCTCGTATTTCTTCTTTGACATTTGGGTTTTGTTTGTCCAACTTGATCTATTTATCTTGCAACGGGAAGAGGTGCTTTGTGATGGGTTCGATCTTACGGTGCTTGATCCCAGTGACAGAAAGGGAAATGACACGTATGTATCGTTGTTATTAAGGATAACAAGATGGGATCTATTTCTACATAAATAGATCTTGTCTACATCATGTCATCGTTCTTATTGCATTACTCTATTTTTCCATGAACTTAATACACCAGATGCATGCTGGATAGCGGTCGATGTGTGGAGTAATGGCAGTAGATGCAGGCAGGAGTCGGTCTACTAATCTTGGACATGATGCATATATAATGATCATTGCCTAGCTATCGTCATGATTATTTGAAGTTCTATCAATTGCCAAACAGTAATTGTTTTCCCACTATTTGCTATTTTTCTTGAGAGAAGCCACTAGTGAAACCTACGGCCCTCGGGTCTCTTTTCATCATATTTGCCTTTGCGATCTATTTTCCTTTGCTTTTATTTTCAGATCTATTAAACCAAAAATACAAAAAATACCTTGCTGCAATTTATTTTGTTCGCAATCTACTTATCCTATCTACCACAATTATCTCACGTTAGCTTGCCTACTTGAGGCGCCATACCCGAAAGGGATTGATGACCCCTTTAACACGTCGGGTTGCGAGTATTTGTTATTTGTGTGCAGGTGATGTTTACATGGTGTTAGGAGGTTCTCCTACTAGTTCGATAACCTTGGTCTCATCAACGAGGGGAATACCTAGCGTCGCTATACTGCATCATCCCTTCCTCTTTGGGGAAATACTGACATAGTTCCGGCAGACACCAAAAGGAATTTCTGGCGTCGTTGCCGGGGAAGATCACGTCAAGATAGTCTCCCATCAACTCGCCAATTTCTGGCGCCGTTGCCGGGGAAGATCTTCAACATCAACCAGGTTCCTAATCACAAATCTCATCTCCTTGCAATTTACATTATTTGCCATTTTCCTCTCGTTTTCCTCTCCCTCATTTCACAAAAAATTGCCTTTTTATTCGCCCTCTTTTTCGTTCGCCGTTTTCTCGTCAGATCTATTCATGTTATTGTCCTCTCGTCACAATGGCTAGTTTGAACGCTCCTCCTATGTTACCAGATTTTGAAGTTTTGTACTTCAAACAAAGAGAAGGAGAAAATTTGAAAGATGCTTGGTATAGGCTAATGAAGTCCTATCGTGTTTGCAATTTAAAGGGAGATGCAAAAAAATTCTTAGAAATTGTTATGTGGGATTGGCTTTGCATCATAGACAAATTTTAGATTTTTCCACAAAAGGGAATTTTATTGAGCTTGATGTCAATGCTGCCTATGAAATCTTAGAAGGAATTTTGGGGGGTTCCACCAGAAAAGAAAGGGATTTCCTTCACGCTGGAGGGAGCTCAAATTTTAGACAAACTTGGTGATGTGCATAAGCAATTAAGCATATGGTTGAGTTGCAAAAATATAATGAACCTCTTAAACATCTCAATATGGTAGCATCAACCGGATGAACACTTTGATTAAACTTTGCAATAAACGGTTGGATATTTTAGATCTCAAGATGGTTTCTTTCCCGGAAAATTTAGGAAAGCGCAAAGAGCCTCCCGGATTTGAATAGACCCTTACTAAAGTGGCAAAGATCACAGATGACAACACTTAGATCCTACGCGTTATGCCTAGCTAGGTGCGTAAAATGATAGCGCTCGTTGGGGGCAACCCAACTTGTATCTTTTTGTTGGAAATATGCCCTAGAGGCAATAATAAAAGTATTATTATATTTCAATGTTCATGATAATTGTCTTTTGTTCATGCTATAACTGTATTATCCGGAAATCGTAATACACATGTGAACACTTAGACCACAATATGTCCCTAGTGAGCCTCTAGTTGACTAGCTCGTTGTGATCAACAGATAGTCATGGTTTCCTGACTATGGACATTGGATGTCATTGATAACGGGATCACATCATTAGGAGAATGATGTGATGGCCAAGACCCAATCCTAAGCATAGCATAAAAGATCGTGTAGTTCGTTTGCTAGAAGCTTTCCCAATGTCAAGTATCTCTTCCTTCGACCATGAGATCGTGTAACTCCCGGTTACCGTAGGAGTGCCTTGGGTGTATCAAACGTCACAACGTAACTGGTTGACTATAAAGGTGCATTAGGTATCTCCGAAAGTATCATTGGGTTGACACGGATCGAGGCGGGATTTGTCACTCCGTATGACGGAGAGGTATCTCTGGGCCCACTCGGTAATGCATCATCATAATGAGCTCAAGGTGACCAAGGTGCTGGCCACGGATCATGCATTATGGTGCGAGTAAAGTGACTTGCCGATGTGAGACCGAACAAGGTATTGGGATACCGACGATCGAGTCTCGGGCAAGTAACGCATCGATTGACAAAGGGAATTGCATACTGTGGTTTTGATCAATCCTCGACATCGTGGTTCAACCGATGAAATCATCGAGGAGCATGTGGGAGCCAACATGGGTATCCAGACCCCGCTGCTGGTTATTGCCCGAGAGTCGTCTCGGTCATGTCTGCGTGTCTCCCGAACCCGTAGGGTCTACACACTTAAGGTTCGGTGACGCTAGGGTTAGTAGGAAGACTAGTATGTGACTACCGAATGTTTTTTCGGAGTCCCGGATGAGATCCCGGATGTCACGAGGAGTTTCGGAATGGTCCGGAGGTAAAGAATAATATATAGGAAGTGGTATTTCGCCATCGGGAAAGTTTGGGATCTCCGTAATGTCTGGGACCACCGGAAGGGTCCGGGGTCCACCGGTGGGGCCACCTATCCGGAGGGCCCCATGGGCTGAAGTGGGAGGAACCAGCCCATAGTGGGCTGGTGCGCCCCAGGCCCACCCTGTGCCTAGGGTTGAAACCCTAGGGGTGGGGCGCCCACTTGGCTTGGGGCACTCCACCCCTTGCCGCCGCCCCCTTGGAGATTGGATCTCAGGGGCCGCGCCCCTCGGGGCCTATATAAGGGGGGAGGAGGGGGCTGCTGTACCCATCTCAAGGCGCAGCCCTCCCCTTCCCAACACCTCTCCTCCTCCGCAAGCGCTTGGCGAAGCCCTGTCGGAGTACTGCTGCACCAACACCACCACGCCGTCGTGCTGCTGTTGGAGCGAGCTTCCTCAACCTCTCCTTCCCCCTTGCTGGATCAAGAAGGAGGAGATGTCTCCCGTCCCGTACGTGTGTTGAACGCGGAGGTGCTGTCCGTTCAGCACTTGGTCATCGGTGATTCGAATCACGTCGAGTACGACTCCATCATCACCTTGCAAGCTTCCGCATGCGATCTACAAGTGGTATGTAGATGCAAACTCTCTCCCATGACTCGTTGCTTAGATGAACACATAGATGGATCTTGGTGAAACCGTAGGAAAATTTTAATTTTTCGCAACGTTCCCCAACGGTGGCATCATGAGCTAGGTCTATCGTAGTTCTCTAATGCACGAGTAGAACAAAATTTGTTGTGGGCGTGGATCTTGTCAACTTACTT
This sequence comes from Aegilops speltoides, assembly GCA_021437245.1. Classification (NCBI taxonomy): domain Eukaryota; kingdom Viridiplantae; phylum Streptophyta; class Magnoliopsida; order Poales; family Poaceae; genus Aegilops; species Aegilops speltoides. The sequence goes on along the minus strand of CM038141.1, from coordinate 410,159,159 downwards.
GCCTCTACTAGTCTTTTCTTGCTTCAACGGTATTGTGGGATGAAGCGGCCGGACCAACCTTACGTGACGCTTACGTGAGACCGGTTCCACCGATTGACATGCACTAGTTGCATAAGGTGGCTGGCGGGTGTCTGTCTCTCCCACTTTAGTTGGAGAGGATTCGATGAACAGGGCCCTTATGAAGGGTAAATAGAAGTTGACAAAATCACGTTGTGGTGATTCGTAGGTAAGAAAACGTTCTTGCTAGAACCCAATCGCAGCCACGTAAAAGATGCAACAACAATTAGAGGACGTCTAACTTGTTTGTGCAGCGATTGATCATGTGATGTGATATGGCCAGAAGTTGTGATGAATGATGAATTGTGATGTATGAGATCATGTTCTTGTAATAGGATTCACGACTTGCATGTCGATGAGTATGACAACCGGCAGGAGCCATAGGAGTTGTCTTTATTTTTGTATGACCTGCGTGTCATTGAAAAACGCCATGTAAACTACTTTACTTCATTGCTAAACGCGTTAGTCATAGAAGTAGAAGTAGTCGTTGGCGTGACAACTTCATGAAGACACGATGATGGAGATCATGATGATGGAGATCATGGTGTCAAGCTGGTGACAGGATGATCATGGAGCCCCGAAGATGGAGATCAATGGAGCTTTATGATATTGGCCATATCATGTCACAACTATATAATTGCATGTGATGTTTATTATGTTTATGCATCTTGTTTACTTAGGACGACGGTAGTAAATAAGATGATCCCTTACAAAAATTTCAAGAAGTGTTCTCCCCTAACTGTGCACCGTTGCTACAGTTTGTCGCTTCTAAGCACCACGTGATGATCGGGTGTGATGGATTCTTACGTTCACATACAACGGGTGTAAGACAGTTTTACACAGCGAAAACACTTAGGGTTAACTTGACGAGCCTAGCATGTGCAGACATGGCCTCGGAACACGGAGACCGAAAGGTCGAACACGAGTCGTATGGAAGATACGATCAACATGAAGATGTTCACCGACGATGACTAGTCCGTCTCACGTGATGATCGGACACGGGCTAGTCGACTCGGATCATGTGACACTTAGATGACTAGAGGGATGTCTAATCTAAGTGGGAGTTCATAATTTGATTAGAACTTTATTATCATGAACTTAGTCTAAAACCTTTGCAAATATGTCTTGTAGATCAAATGGCCAACGCTAATGTCAACATGAACTTCAACGCGTTCCTAGAGAAAACCAAGCTGAAAGATGATGGCAGCAACTATACGGACTGGGTCCGGAACCTGAGGATTATCCTCATAGCTGCCAGGAAGCAATATGTCCTAGAAGGACCGCTAGGTGACGCTCCCGTCCCAGAGAACCAAGACGTTATGAACGCTTGGCAAGCTCGTGCTGATGATTACTCGCGGCATGCTTTACAACTTAGAACCGGGGCTCCAAAAGCGTTTTGAGCATCACGGAGCATATGAGATGTTCAAAGTGCTGAAACTAGTTTTCCAAGCTCATGCCTGGGTCGAGAGATATGATGTCTCCGACAAGTTCTACAGTTGTAAGATGGAGGAAAACAGTTCTGTCGGTGAACACATCCGAAGATGTCAGGTTGCACAACCGTATGACCCGGTGAACATTAACCTCCCGGATGAGGCGGTCATTGGCAGAATCCTCCGATCGCTCCCACCAAGCTACAAGAGCTTTGTGATGAACTACAACATGTAGGGGATGGTAAAGACCATTCTGAAGTGTTCTCGATTGAAGTCAGCAGAGGCTGAAATCAAGAAAGAACATCAAGTGTTGATGGTCAATAAGACCACTAAGTTCAAGAAGGGCAAGGGTAAGAAGAACTTCAAGAAGGACGGCAAAGATGTTGCCGCTACCGTAAGCCGATTCTTGGGAAGAAGTCAAAGAATGGACCCAAGCACGAGGCGAGTGCTTTTATTGCAAGGGAAGGTCCTTTGGAAGCGGAACTGCCCCAAATACTTAGCGGATAAGAAGGCCGGCAACACCAAAGGTATATTTGATATACATGTAATTGATGTGTACCTTACCGATTACTCGTAGTAACTCCCGGTATTTGATACCGGTGCCGTTGCTCATATTTGTAACTCACGGCAGAGCTGCGGAATAAACGGAGACTGGCGAAGGACGAGGTGACGATGCGCGTCGGGAATGGTTCCAGAGTCGATGTGATCGCCGTCGGCACGCTGCCTCTACATTTACCTACGGGATTAGTTTTGAACCTTAATAATTGTTATTTAGTGCCATGTTTGAGCATGAACATTGTATCCGGATCTCGTTTAATCTGAGATGGCTACTCATTTAAGTCGAGAATAATGGTTGTTTGATTTATATGAGAGATATGTTTTATGGTCATGCTCCGATGGTCAATGGTTTATTCTTAATGAATCTCGAGCGTAATATTACACATGTTCATAGTGTGGATGCCAAAAGATGTAAAGTTGATAACGATAGTCCCACATACTTGTGGCACTGCCGCCTTGGTCACATTGGTGTCAAGTGCATGAAGAAGCTCCATGCTGATGGACTTTTAGAGTCTCTTGATTATGAATCGTTTGACACATGCGAACCTTGCCTCTTAGGCAAAATTACCAAGACTCCGTTCTCCGGAACAATGGAGCGAGCAACCAACTTGTTGGAAATCATACATACCGATGTGTGCGGTCCAATGAGCGTTGAGGCTCGTAGAGGATATCGTTATGTTCTCACTCTCACTGATGACTTGAGTCGATATGGGTATGTTTACTTAATGAAACACAAGTCTGAGACCTTTGAAAAGTTCAAGGAATTTCAGAATGAGGTGGAGAATCAATGTGACCGAAAGATACAATTCCTACGATCAGATCGTGGAGGGGAATACTTAAGTCACGAATTTGGCACACACTTAAGGAAATGTGGAATCATTTCACAACTCACGCCGCCTGGAACACCTCAGCGAAACGGTGTGTCCGAACGTCGTAATCGCACTCTATTAGATATGGTGCGGTCTATGATGTCTCTTACCGATTTACCGCTATCATTTTGGGGATACGCTCTAGAGACAGCTACATTCACTTTAAATAGGGCACCGTCTAAATCTGTTGAGACGACACCGTATGAATTATGGTTTGGGAAGAAACCTAAGTCATCGTTTCTAAAAGTTTGGGGATGCGATGCTTATGTCAAGAAACTTCAACTGAAAAGCTCGAACCCAAGTCGGAAAAATGCGTATTCATAGGATACCCTAAGGAAGCTGTCGGGTATACCTTCTACTTAAGATCCGAAGGCAAGATCTTTGTTGCCAAGAACGGATGCTTTCGGAAAAGAGTTTCTCTCGAAAGAAGTAAGTGGGAGGAAAGTAGAACTCGATGAAGTACTACCTCTCGAGCGGGATAGTGGTGCAGTAGCAGAAACCGTTCTGTGATGCCCACACCAACCGAAGAGGAAAACAATGATGATGATGAAGGTACTTCGGATCAAGTTGCTCTTGAACCGTGAGGTCGACAAGGACACGTTCCGCACTGAGTGGTACGGCAACCCCTGTCCGGAAATCATGTTGTTAGACAACGGTGAACCTTGAACTATGAAAAGCGATGGCGGGCCCGGATTCCAACAAATGGCTTGAAGCCATGAAATCCGAGATAGAATCCATGTATGAAAACAAAGTATGGACTTTGACAGACTTGCCCGATGATCGGCGAGCGATAGAAAACAAATGGATTTTTAAGAAGAAGACGGACGCGGATGGTAATGTTACCATCTATAAAGCTCGACTTGTCGCTAAGGGTTATCGACAAGTTCAAGGGATTGACTACGACGAGACATTCTCTCCCGTAGCAAAGCTGAAGTCCATCCGAATCATGTTAGCAATTGCCGCATACTATGATTATGAGATATGGCAGATGGACGTCAAAACAGCATTCCTTAACGGACATCTTAAGGAAGAAGCGTATATGATGCAGCGGAAGGTTTTGTCGATCCTCGAACGCTAACAAAGTATGCAAGCTCCAGCGATCTATTTATGGACTGGTGCAAGCATCTCGGAGTTGGAACATTCGCTTTGATGAGATGATCAAAGTGTTTGGGTTTATGAGACTTATGGAGAAGCCTGCGTTTACAAGAAAGTGAGTGGGAGCTCAGTAGCATTTCTCCTATTATATGTAGATGACATACTCTTGATGGGAAATGATACAAAACTTCGGATAGCATTAAGGCCTACTTGAATAAGTGTTTTTCAATGAAGGACCTTGGAGAAGCTGCTTATATATTAGGCATCAAGATCTATAGAGATAGATCGAGGCGCCTCATAGGTCTTTCACAAAGCACATACCTTGATAAGATTTTGAAGAGGTTCAAAATGGATCAGTCCAAGAAGGGTTCTTGCCTATGTTACAAGGTGTGAGATTGAGCTCGGCTCGACCACCGACCACGCAAAAGATAAAGAAGAGATGAGTGTCATCCCTATGCTTCAGCCATAGGATCTATTATGTATGCCATCTTGTGTACTGCACCGATGTAAACCTTGCCGTAAGTTTGGTAGCAAGATACCAAAGTAATCCCGCAAGGAACACTGGACAGCGGTCAAGAATATCCTGAAGTACCTGAAAAGGACAAAGGACATGTTTCTCATTTATGGAGAAGACGAAGAGCTCATCGTAAAGGGTTACGTCGATGCTAGCTTCGACTCAGATACGTGTATATGTTGAATGGTGGAGCAGTAAGCTGGTGCAGCTGCAAGCAGAGCGTCGTGGCGGGATCTACGTGTGAAGCGGAGTACATGGAAGCCTCGGAGGCAGCGCATGAAGCTATTTGGGTGAAGGAGTTCATCACCGACCTAGGAGTCATACCCAATGCGTCGGGGCCGATCAAACTCTTCAGGACAACTTTGGAGCTATTGCTCTTGCCAAGGAGCCAGGTTTCACAAGAAGACCAGCACATCAAGCATCGTTTCAACTCCATCCGTGAAAATGTTCAAGATGGAGACATAGATATTTGCAAAGTGCACACGGATCTGAATGTCGCAGATCCGTTGACTAAACCTCTCTCGCGTGCAAAACATGATCAACACCAGAACTCTATGGGTGTTCGATTCATCACAATGTAACTAGATTGGTGACTCTAGTGCAAGTGGGAGACTGTTGGAAATATGCCCTAGATGCAATAATAAAAGTATTATTATATTTCAATGTTCATGATAATTGTCTTTTGTTCATGCTATAAGCGTATTATCCGGAAATCGTAATACGTGTGAACACTTAGACCACAATATGTCCCTAGTGAGCCTCTAGTTGACTAGCTCGTTGTGATCAACAGATAGTCATGGTTTCCTGACTATGGACATTGGATGTCGTTGATAACGGGATCACATCATTAGGAGAATGATGTGATGGACAAGACCCAACCCTAAGCATAGCATAAAAGATCGTGTAGTTCGTTTGCTAGAAGCTTTGCCAATGTCAAGTATCTCTTCCTTCCACCATGAGATCGTGTAACTCCTGGTTACCGTAGGAGTGCCTTGGGTGTATCAAACGTCACAACGAATCGGGTGACTATAAAGGTGCATTACGGTATCTCGAAAGTATATGTTGGGTTGACACGGATCGAGGCGGGATTTGTCACTCCGTATGACGGAGAGGTATCTCTGGGCCCACTCGGTAATGCATCATCATAATGAGCTCAAGGTGACCAAGGTGTTGGCCACGGGATCATGCATTACTGATGCGAGTAAAGTGACTTGCGTAACGAGACTGAACAAGGTATTGGGATACCGACGATCGAGTCTCGGGCAAGTAACGCCGATTGACAAAGGAATTGCATATGGGTTTTGATCGAATCCTCGACATCATGGTTCAACCGATGAAATCATCGAGGAGCATGTGGGAGCCAACATGGGTATCAGACCCGCTTTTGGTTATTGCACGAGAGTCGTCTCGGTCATGTCTGCGTGTCTCCGAACCCGTAGGGTCTACACACTTAAGGTTCGGTGGCGCTAGGGTTAGTAGGAAGACTAGTATGTGACTACCGAATGTTGTTGAGTCCGGATAAGATCCTGACGTCACGAGGAGTTTCGGAATGGTTCGGAGGTAAAGAATAATATATAGGAAGTGGTATTTCGCCATCGGAAAGTTTTGGGGTCTCCGTAATGTCTGGGACCACCGGAAGGGTCCCGGGGTCCACCGGTGGGGCCACCTATCCGGAGGGCCCCATGGGCTGAAGTGGGAGGAACCAGCCCATAGTGGGCTGGTGCGCCACCCTAGGCCCACCCTGCGCCTAGGTTGAAACCCTAGGGGTGGGGCGCCCACTTGGCTTGGGGGCACTCCACCCCCTTGGCCGCCGCCCCCCCTTGGAGATTGGATCTCGGGGCCGGCGCCCCCCTAGGGGCCTATATAAAGGGGGGGGGGGGGGAGGGGGGCTGCCGTACCCATCTCCAAGGCGCAGCCCCTCCCCTTCCCAACACCTCTCCTCCTCCGCAAGCGCTTGGTGAAGCCACAGCCGAGATCTTGCCGCCACCAACACCACCACGCCGTCGTCTTTGCTGTTGAGCGAGCTTCCTCAACCTCTCCTTCCCCCTTGCTGGATCAAGAAGGAGGAGACGTCTCCTGTCCCATACGTGTGTTGAACGCGGAGGTGCTGTCCGTTCAGCACTTGGTCATCGGTGATTCGAATCACGTCGAGTACGACTCCATCATCACCTTGCAAGCTTCCGCATGCGATCTACAAGTGGTATGTAGATGCAAACTCTCTCCCATGACTCGTTGCTTAGATGAACTCATAGATGGATCTTGGTGAAACCGTAGGAAATTTTTTAATTTTCTGCAACGTTCCCCAACACTTTTTGCTTTTTTGGTTTTCTTGCTGTTTTCAATAAGATACCCAATTATGCCTCTGGTTAGATGTGTTTTTGTGGTTTAAATTAGTGTTTGCACCAAGCAAGGCCTTTAGGATGATTCGGGTGAGAGTTGATTTGATCTTGCTAAAAAACGAAAACTTTTGCGCTCATGAAATTATTATTCATTTTTAGCAAAAGAGTGCTTTTGAGTTGATTCTTTTTATAGAAGATTAATAAACAAATTATTCAGGTCGTCCTAAGTTTTTCAGAATTTTTGGAGTTACAGAAGTATTCGAAATAGTCAGATTGCTACAGTCTGTTCTATTTTTGACAGATTCTGTTTTCTTTGTGTTGCGTGCTTGTTTTGATGGTTCTTTGGTTTTCTTTGATGAGTTTTTTCCATAGAAAAGTTGGAATACAATAGATATAATGCAAAAATAAAATATGAATAGGTTTGCAACAGTACTAGTAGTGGTTTGCTTTCTTATACTAACGGATCTCATGAAGGTTTTGTTGAGTTTTGTGTGATTGAAGTTTTCATGTTTTGGGTGATCTTATGATGGATGAAGGAATAAGGATTAGCAAAAGGTTAACCTTGGGGATGCCTGAGGCACCCCAAGATAATATTCAAAGAAGTATAAAGCAACTAAGCTTGGGGATGCCCCCGAGTGGCATCCCCTCGTTCTTCTAACAACCATCGGTATTTTACTTGAAGCTGTATTTTTATTCGTCACATATTATGAGTTTTGCTTGGAGCAACTTGTATGATATGAGTCTTTGCTTGTTTTGCTTTGTGTTTTAAGTCTTGAATCCTTGTTGGACACACCTTTTTGAGAGAGCCAAAAATTATGCTATGCTTGCTCCTATGCTTCCCTTAAATTTTTAGAGCCTTGCAATTGCTCTAGTGCTTCACTTATATCTTTTTGACACGGTGTGCTTTGTTATTTTTGAAGAAATGCTCTCATTATTCACTTAGATTTATTTGGTAGTTAGTAATTTTTTGAAGAAATTCTCTCTTGCTTCACTTGGACTATTTTGAGAGAAAGAAATATTATGCCCATGTTCTTCACTTATATTTGTTTGAGCTTATCAAAAGCAACATATGAAAACAGTCCCAAAGTGATAGATATCCAAGGAGGATATGGTAAAAACTTTCATGAAGATCATTGGACAAAATAAACTTGTTTCTTAGTAATGGTTTTGAGATATGACGATATGATATGTGACTCATGTTGATGAGTAATTTTGCTTTAGTAAGAATATTGATGTTAAGGTTTGTGAATCCTTATGCAAGCATGAAAGTCAAAGTTATGCAATGAAATTTATATCCTACTTTTGGTGCATTATTTGGTGTTACTTATGCTTAATTCTTGGGTACAAGAATTTTCGTTTCTTGGTTGGTCGCTTGTCAATCTTTTTGCTAGCCTTCATTTTGCACAAAGTATGATCACTACTTGTGCATCCAAAACCCTTTAAACCAGTTTTGCCATATGAGTCCACTATACCTACCTATATGCGGTATTTCCGTGCCGTTCTAAGCAAATTTGCATGTTCCATCTCTAATTTTCAAAATAAATTTCTCTTTTGTGTTCTCTACCGCTCGTGAGGTGGTGTGGGGTGGCCAATATTTTCCATGCTAGATGTGTTATTCTCACGATGAGTGTTTATTCACTTGTCATTGCATGAGAGTACGACAAAGGTATTAGGGATGCCCAGTCCCAAAATGAAAAATGAATTTACTTTATGTTATCAAATAATAAATTTCTTGGAAAGTGTTGGTATGGAGGGCACCCGTGAATACGGTTAGCCATGGAAAGTGAAAGTAATGGTGGAAAAAGGAATATACTATATTTTCTGTTTGGGAACTGCCTATGATGTATCTAGCATGGAAAGTGTTGGGGGAGCTCTAAGTCGTTTTCGTTGGTGGGAAAATATGCCTCCCAAAATGTTTTTATCTCTCAATTTTTGCTTTGAGCTCTAGCACCTCTACAAATCCCTACTCCCCTCCGTGAAGGGACTTTCTTTTTTACTTTATGCAATTTTTATTTTGAATTTGACTCTTCATCTTCTCTTATAAAGCACCAACTAAGGGGCACTATGATCGTATTTGAGCATTGGGTGTAGCTAATATTCGAGTGTGTTTCATGAATGGATCAATGGTTGAGCATAATGGTCTAGGGATAACTTGCTTTAGAGGTTATATTTTGAAATACATGGTTGCTTGTTGGTATGCTTGAGTATTAAAGTCTTCATGTCAAAACTTGACTATTGCTTTGAACCATATAAAAGTCCAAATCTCCATGCTACAAAGAAAAGTAATGTGATGAACATGTTAGGTAGCATTCCACATCAAAAATTTCTATTTTTATCATTTACCTACTTGAGGACGAGTAGGAAATAAGCTTGGGGATGCTGATACGTATCCAACATATCTATAATTTTTGATTGTTCCATGCTGTAATAATATCTTTCTTGGATGTTTTACAATCATTTTATAGTCATTTTAAATCATTTTTTGGTACTAACCTATTGACATAGTGCCCAGTGCCAATTGCTGTTTTCTGCATGTTTTTTACATTGCAGGAAATCAATACCAAACGGAGTCCAGACGTAGCGAAACTTTTTGTGGTATTTTTTTGGGCCAGAAGACATCTAGTGGGCTACGAATGCACCTGAGGGGAGCTCCGAGGGGAGCACAACCCACCAGGGCCCGCCTGGGGGCCTATGTGCGCCCGGTGGGTGGTGCCCTCCTTGTTGGCCTCCCGCACCGCCTCTTTGCTCTATAAATACCCCAATATTCCAGAAACCCTAGGGGAGTCGACAAAAATCAATTCCAGCCGCTGCGGAGTCCAGAAACACTAGATCCAATCTAGACACCATCATAGAGAGGTGCATCATGTCCATTGGTGCCTCTCCAATGATGCGCGAGTAGTTATTTGTAGACCTACGGGTCCGTAGTTAGTAGCTAGACGGCTTCCTCTCTCTTTCTCTTGATTATCAATACAATGGTCTCTTGGAGATCCATATGATGTAAGACTTTTTGTCGTGTGTTTGTTGGGATCCGATGAACTTTAAGTTTATGATCAGATCTGAGTTTCTATCCATGAAAGTTATTTGAGTCTTCTTTGAACTCATATATGGATGATTGATTATAGCCTCGTATTTCTTCTCCGATATTTGGGTTTTGTTTGGCCAACTTGATCTATTTATCTTGCAATGGGAAGAGGTGCTTTGTGATGGGTTCGATCTTACGGTGCTTGATCCCAGTGACAGAAAAGGAAATGACACGTATGTATCGTTGCTATTAAGGATAACAAGATGGGGTCTATTTCTACATAAATAGATCTTGTCTACATCATGTCACCGTTCTTATTGCATTACTCCATTTTTCTAGTGAACTTAATACACTAGATGCATGCTGGATAGCGGTCGATGTGTGGAGTAATAGTAGTAGACACAGGCAGGAGTCGGTCTACTAATCTTGGACATGATGCCTATATAATGATCATTGCCTGCATATCATCATGATTATTTGAAGTTCTATCAATTACCCAACAGTAATTGTTTTCCCACCGTTTGCTATTTTTCTCGAGAGAAGCCACTAGTGAAACCTACGGCCCCGGGTCTCTTTTCATCATATTTGCCTTTGTGATCTATTTTCAGATCTATTAAACCAAAAATACAAAAAATACCTTACTACAATTTATTTTATTCGTGATCTATTTATCCTATCTACCACAATTATCTCACGTTATCTTGCCTACTTGAGGCGCCGTACTCGAAAGGGATTGACAACCCCTTTAACACGTCAGGTTGCGAGTATTTGTTATTTGTATGCAGGTGCTGTTTACGTGGTTGAGGGAGTCCTGGATTAGGGGGTATCCGGACAGCCGGACTATACACTTTGTCCGGACTATGGGAGCGTGAAGATACGAGACTCAAGACTCTGTCCCGTGTCCGGATGGGACTCTCCTTTGCGTGGAAGACAATCCTTGACGATTCGGATATTATATTTCCTTCCTTGTAACCGACTCCATGTAAACCCTAGCCCTCTTCGGTGTCTATATAAACCGGAGAGGTTGGTCCTTAGAAGGCCGATCACAATCACAATCATAATCATCATAGGCTAGCTTCTAGGGTTTAGCCTCTACGATCTCATGGTAGATCTACTCTTGTACTATTCATATCATCAATATCAATCAAGCAGGAAGTAGGGTTTTACCTCCATCGACAGGGCCCGAACCTGGGTAAACATTGTGTCCCTTGCTTCCTGTTACCAGCAGCCTAAGACGCACAGATCGGGACCCCCTACCCGAGATTTGCCGGTTTTGACACCGACATTGGTGCTTTCATTGAGAGTTCCTCTGTGTCGTTGCTGCTAGGCTTGATGGCTCCTTCAATCGTCAACAACACGGTCCAGGGTGAGCCTTTTCTCCCGGGACAGATCTTCTTGTTCGGCGGCAGCTGCTGGGCCAATTAACAGCGGCTGGAGCAGATCGACATTTCGCCCACAGCTACCAGGTCGTTCGAAACCTGAACTACACGGCCGATAGCCGCGGAGACTTTATCTTCGACGCAATCAGGCCTATGCCAGGAGCGCCGGACAGTCACAATGAGCACGGCTTAGACCTGCTGTCGGACAATGCTCGACATATCACCCCTGCAGTAGCGCCGAACCTAAATCCGGAGCAGACCGCGTGGCCCAAGGACGGGTGGATGGACCCCGCCCCGCAGGCCGCACACTCATCGGCGGTAGAGCCGAACACCGGCCTCACTTCTAAGGAAGCCTGTGACTTCGGACCCCCGGACTCGTATCCGGTTGTAGGTTCCAGTCGGCGCGCTCCCGAGCCCGCCGAGCCTGGTTGGGCTACAGTGATGGAGTTTACCGCTGCGGATATCTTCCAGCACTTGTCTTTGGCGACATGATAAACTCGTTAAAGTCTCTCTCTTTGTCAGGAGGCTCTTGGCTGAACTATGTCCGGCTCAAGTGGGAAGCAGGCAACGAAGGAATTCATTGCCCACCCACCACCCACTTCATTGCCACGGTCGATGATCTAACCGACATGCTTGACTTCGACTCCGAAGACATCGACGGTATGGACGACGATGCAGGAGAAGTACAGGAACCACCGCTCACGGGGCGGTGGACAACCACCTCCTCATACGATATATATATATGGTGGACACTCCAAAGGAAACCAATGGAGACGAGGCAACGGAGGATAACCCCTCAGGGAGAAAAGCAAAGCATGGGCGTCGTTGGCGCTGCTCCAATCCCCGCCACAGCAATACCGGCCCAGGAGACGAAAATAATCCGGATGGTGCCGAAGAGGAATACAGCCCTGATCAGCCTGCCTTCGAGCAGGCCGAGCAGGAAGATGGGCAGGTCAGCCCAGACGAACAGGCGACGGACGGATATCCGGAGGAGGACAACTACATGCCCCCCTCCGAAGACGAGATTAGCCTCGACGACGACGAGTTCGGCGTGCCTGACGATTCCATGGAGCAGGAGCGCTTCAAGCATCGGCTTATGGACACTACGAGGAGCCTGAAAAAGAAGCAGTAGAATCTCCAAGCTTATCAAGACCTGCTCACAGATAGATGGACTGAAGTCCTGGCAGCCAAGGAATACGGACTCGAGCACCACACGGCTGACCGGCCACCCCGTGGTCGGGATAAAACGGCATATCAGCCCGAATACCAGCCCGCACCCCCACGCGAATACACTACGGCCTGGGGCAATAGGCAAGACCTGCAAGATATACTGGAAAACAAAGCAGGATAGCCAAGATCGATCTACGGATTGTGGGGGCGCGCCCCAGCACGCGACGATGACCGTCGCGCCGGATACACCATCAACAAGTCCGGCCAGGCCGAACACAGCCACCCAGACCAATTCAAACTGCGTAGCCACATAGCCCGGCACAGAGGCACCACGCACCCCCTCTGCTTCACTGACGAAGTGATGGATCATGAATTCCCAGAAGGGTTCAAACCCGTAAACATCAAATCATACGATGGCACAACAGACCCCGCAGTATGGATCGAAAATTTCCTTCTCCACATTCACATGGCCCGCAGAGACGATCTACATGCCATCAAGTATCTTCCCCTTAAGCTCAAAGGACCCGCCTGGCACTGGCTAAACAGCCTGCCCACAAATTCCATTGGCAGTTGGGAAAACCTGGAAGACGCGTTTCTCGACAATTTCCAGGGCACATACATGCGACCACCGGACGCTGATGATTTGAGCCACATTACTCAACAGCCTGGAGAGTCAGCCAGGAAATTCTGGACTCGGTTCCTAACTTGAAAGAACCAAATAGTCGACTGTCCGGACGCCGAAGCCCTGGCGGCTTTTAAGCATAACATCCGTGACGAGTGGCTCGCCCGACACCTCGGCCAGGAAAAACCCAAGTCCATGGCAGCTCTCACGCCACTAATGACCCGCTTTTGCGCGGGCGAGGACAGCTGGTTGGCTCGCAGCAGCACTATGCCACATTCGGGCACTTCGAATGTCCGTGACAACAACGGCAAGCCACGGCGCAACAGACATAAGCGAAGGAACAATGACGACAACACTGAAGACACGGCAGTCAACGCCAGATTCAGCGGATCCAAATCCGGTTAGCAGAAGAAGCCGTTCAAAAGAAACAATCAGGGACCGTCCAGTCTGGACCGCATACTTGAACGCTCGTGCCAAATTCACAGCACCCCGGACAAGCCAGCAAACCACACCAATAGAGACTGCTGGGTGTTCAAACAGGCCGGTAAAATAAACGCCGAAAACAAGGACAAGGGGCTGCACAGCAACGATGACAAGGAGTCCCGGCGTCCGAACACGGGGGGACAGAAGAAATTTCTTCCCCAGGTGAAAACGCTCAACATGATCTACGCCACCCACATTCCCAAGCGGGAACGGAAGCGAGCACTACGGGACGTCTATGCGATGGAGCCAGTCGCCCCCAAATTTAACCCATGGTCAGCTTGTCCGATCACCTTTGATCGTAGGGATCACCCTACCAGCATCCGTCATGGCGGCTCAGCCGAGTTGGTCTTAGATCCAATCATCGACGGATTCCACCTCACGCGAGTCCTTATGGACAGCGGCAGCAGCCTGAACCTGCTTTACCAGGACACAGTGCGCAAAATGGGCACCGACCCTTCAAGGATCAAGCCCACCTAAACCACCTTTAAAGATGTAATTCCTGGAGTAAAGGCCCGTTGTATGGGCTGTATAACATTGGAAGTGGTCTTCGGATCTCCGGATAACTTCCGAAGCGAAGAGTTATCTTCGATATCCTCCCTTTCTGTAGTGTTACCACGCACTGCTTGGATGAACCGCATTCGCTAGATTCAATGCGGTACCACACTATGCATACCACAAGCTCAAGATGCCAGGACAACGCGGGGTCATAACAGTCAACGGAAACATGGACCGCTCTCTCCGTACAGAAGAGCATACGGCAGCCCTCGCGATAGAAGTACAATGCGGCCTCCTCCGACAAACCACCAATACGGCGACGATAACCTCGAGCAGCATCAAGCGAGTCCGGGACACCCCACAACAGGATCACCAGGCACGCCAAGAGCGCAACTAGCAGTCCCGCCTCTGCTCAAGCCCCATCAAAGCTGCATTCGTGCCACACGTACACAATTACGCACTCAAATACCATGGGCATAGGCGGAGGCGCAACAGTCAACAGTGCGGTATAACTGCAACATACCTTCATAACCCTCCCTTTTTATCTTTCAGGACACTGCTTTAGTGCAGCCTCTTCAGAAGAGCCGGATTGTCGGACTTACACAGGAGATAAGACCAAGGAGGCAACAGGCTTTGCGCACAAAAGGAAATACCCAGGTGGAATCTGTTCACGATCGTTATACCTGTTTTATATACCTACATGCAGCCTACCCTTGGATAGGATATGTTAAATACTCCTATTTACTTCTGCTTAAACGCAACCATTGTAAACATACGCTTAAACGTATTATTCATCAATGGGAGATAATATATAGCGCCAGCTTATTATTCCTATTTGCGCATTTTTCTTGCAAATGTTTATTTAATATTGCATCCGTACACCTTGGTACGATCAGTTTGCCAGGGGCTTCCTATGGCGCCTCATAATACGACAAAACAAGTCTGAACACTTTCAACAGTGCAGCACCCTGAACTTATAGCACTATATGCATCAGCTCCGAATCACGTTGTGGGTCAATAGTTGGGTTTGCCCGGTTCCCTTGTTTTGGTACCTTATGTTCCATATCGGCTAAGGTAGCGCAGGGAGAACTACTGCGATTGTGTCCCGGTTCTTCCGGACGAGCATCTCAGTAGAGAAAGCTGAAAACTGACCGACATGATGCGGCGAGAGCTGGTCGCTGTTCAAGAGGTCTTAAAATCCTTAAAGATTTTGTCCGCTTTAGGCGAGGAATCGGCCTCGTCCGATTTAGGCGTATATAGCGCCCCAATTCGGCCCTCCGAATTCTAGGGGCTTCGCCGAAATTTAAAATTGTAGACTTCTATGGCTAAGTGAAAGTTATAAAGCCGCATAGTCTGATTGCCTTGTTTGTTGCGCCGGATACCTCCTTAAGGGACCAAAAATTTGGATAAAGAGTATCCGGGTTTTTCCAGGAACACCCCGGTACTAGTTACATGGGGGCGGAAGCCGACAACTGGCATACTTTCAGAATTCTATAAACAGCCGCACAGAAGGTAATATTTTAAATCAAACAGCGCTACATAGCGCAAGTAACTTCGTCTTTATATTACAACAAGGACAGAGGTACATTTACTCAAGGATAGTGTCCTTGGTACATTCATCGGCCACGAGACGAGCGCCCTTCATAACACCATCGTAATATTTCTCGGGATAGCGATGTGCCTTGCCCTCCGGCGACCCGTCCTTCACCAGCTTCTCCGCATCCAGCTTGCCCCAATGCACCTTCGCGCGGGCATAGGCCCGGCGGGACCCTCAATGCAAACAGATCGCTTGATAACTTCAAGCCGCGGACAGGCATTCACCATCCGCTTGATCAGGCCGAAGTAGCTAGTGGGCAAGGGCTCACCAGGCCACATCCGGACTATGAAATCTTTCATAGCCACTTCGGTCGCCCTGTGGAGTTCAACCAACTGCTTCAGTTGGTCACTCAGAGGCATCGGGTGTTCGGCCCCAGCATACTGAGACTAGAACAGCTTCTCCATCGAGCTCCCCTCCTTGGCACGGTAGAACTCCGCGGTATCTGATATGCTGCGTGGCAGATCCGCGAATTCCCTTGGAGAGCTCCAAATTCGGGTAAGTAAAAGAAACGCCTCCTCCACATGTTTGCTTTGCATAAAGAATGTCTTACTCGCCGCTATTTTCTTGGCCGCCTGGATTTCCTGTTGTGCCTTTTCGGCTTCGGCCTTGGAGTCTTTCACACTTGCAAGGGCCTTCGCAAGCTCAGTCTCTTTCACCTTGAGATCATGCTCCAAGGGCTCGAACTTCTTGCCAAGCTCCTGGAGCTCTTGCTGTACCTCGCCCACTCTAGCATCCTGCTTCTCGCGCTCCTTGCGCTCCAAGGCCGCCTTGTCTTCGGCCTTGGACATCGCCTTCTTTAGAGACGCCACTTCGGTAGTGGCCCCTATTACAAAGTCACGACGCTGTGTCGTTAGAATAACCAATCTTGTCTATCCTTCATTATATGCGAACGGGGTATTACTCAGCTTTGTTCTCTTCGAGCTGCCTCTTCGTGAGGCCGAGCTCTCCCTGTGCCTGCTCCATGTCCCATTTTAGTCCGGCGACCTCGGCTGTATGGATAGCAGCGGCAAGAAGCATAGCCTGCTTATTCAGATGCACACTTACTATTAGACTCCCGCGGATTACAATTGACCCTCTGTTCGGCTTTTCTTTCCGAACACCAAACAGAGCATCAGGGGCTACTACCTATTGGGTGGTAATTTCACACATCTTTATTACTTACCTCAAAGCCTGTCAGGAGGCTGGTGCAGGCTTTGGTTAGTCCGCTCTTGGCAGACAGAACCTTCTGAATCACCGCACTCATAAGAGTACGGTGCTCTTCATCCATGGAAGCGCCGCGAAGAGCTTCCAGCAGACTATCCGATGCCTCTGGCGTAACGGAAGTCATCGGCAGGGACGGCTCGCCCTCCCCAGCGAGGGGCCGCTTGCCCGCATCCGGAACCGTCGAAGGTTCCGGCCTAGTATCCGGCTGAGATCCCGGCTTGCTTTGGCTCTCATCAGCATGATCCGCGGGGATCTTTAACCCCGCGTGTCCGACGTCTGGAATTCCGCCTTGTGGCGTCTCCAGAGTCACCTCCTCCTGCTCTGGGAGCCTTTGGGACAACACCTCTGTGTCATCCGCAGGCTGAGGAGTAGTGGCCGTCGGGAGCGAGTTCATCGCTGAATCGCTCAGGGACCCATCCGAAGACGATACCTCGGGATGGACCCTGGCTGGACTGCATATATGTTTGGTGTTATAACAAGACTATGAAGCAAAATCACAATAGAGTGCGGATACTTACGATCGTGCTAGGGGCTTCCCCTGGGCAGCCACCCCTCCTCGCTATAGGCGGCCGTGGTGGAGTAGTCCGGAAGGGACGCCTTTCCCTTCTTGGACGTCCCAGCCTCCCCCTCCGGGGCAGCTTTCCTCTTTTTCTCCTCCCCAGTGCGGGGAGGCAGATATTCTTCTTGTTTCCCCCCGCCTCCCCCTTCTCGGACAACGAGGGTATGACGGCCTTGTGCCAGGGGCCTTTCCCGACCCCCTGGTCCGCTTTCTTAGGCCTCCCATGCTCTTCGGATGGGGCGGCCCCTTCCTCTTCTTCCTCCCCTTCGGGGGAGGAGTGTGCCTCGTCGTCTTTGGACGAGGCGCCCGTCTGACCTTATGCTGGGAGACCCTTCTGCCCCAGGGCTTTTTTCCGGTGCCTTGTAGGGCGCTGGGACTAGCATCTCCGTCGAGAGAGCATCGTGGACCTTCGGCAGCGGAGCGGACGGTCAATCTGCTCATTGTCTCCACATAATCTGATCAAGTATACACAATTACTTAAGACTCCCCCATGAATATATTGGGAAAAACTGAATCCGGTGGTAGTCAGAAAACTCACCGGACGAGGAGGCCGCGCGGCATGAAGTCCACGGTCCTCGGATGTGGAAGGAGGTACTTCGGAGGCCTTGAACAGCGCCTTTCAGGCGTCTTTGTGCGTCATTCCATAGAGCTTCCGAAGCGTCTGGTGTTTGGCCGGGATGAACTCCCACAGATTAAATACACGTCTTTGGCACGGAAGAATCCGGCGGACGAGCATGACCTGGATCACGTTGACAAGCTTGATGTTCTTGTCCTTTATATTCTTGATACAGTTTTGGAGTCCGGTCAGCTCTGCTGGTTCGCCCCAGGCCAGGCCCTTCCTTTCCCAGGAGGTGAGCCGCATGGGGGTTCCGGATCGGAACTCGGGGGCCGCCGCCCAGTTGGCGTCGCGTGGCTCGGTGATGTAGAACCACCACGATTGCCACCCTTTCACGGTCTCCGCGTAGGAGCCGTCAAGCCAGGTGACATTAGGCATCTTGCCCACCATGGCCCCTCCGCACTCTGCTTGCTGGCCGCTCATGATCTTCAGCTTCACGCAGAAAATTTGTAGCCACCAGCCAAAGTGAGGCTTGATGCGGAGGAAGGCCTCGCACACGATGATAAACGCCGAGATGTTGAGGACGAAATTTGGGGCTAGATCATGGAAATCTAGCCCGTAATAGAACATGAGCCCGCGGACGAAGGGATGAAGTGGAAACCCCAGTCCATGGATGAAGTGGGCAAGGAACATGGCCCTCTCATGGGGTCCCGGGGTTGGAATGACCTGCCCGTCGTCTGGTAACCGGTGCGCTATGTCTGCGGCCAAGTATCCGACCGCCCGAAGATTCGTGATATGCTTCTCCTTCACGGTGGAAGCCACCCACTTGCCTCCTGCTCCGGACATGTTTAGCTGTGCGGAGAAGACTTGGACTAGGGCGCTGGAGCTCGAGGAGGCAAGGATGAGCAAAGGAGATGGAAGGCGTGGGTGAAAATGGGGAGCCCTTATCCCTTTATAAAGGCGACGAAAGCAGTGCACCTCCCCACTTGCCCGTTGAGAATCGCTTACTTCCCAAGCACCACGATTGATGGCACGGTGGGATTACCATACCCGTATTGACGAGAATCCCGCGATAAGGGGACACGATCTCTGTTTTGACAAGACGTGTCAAGGAAACCGCCTCGCAATATGCACTATGGCTGGTTGTGGGAAAATGGTTCGAATAATGACCCGACCATAATGACATGTCGCGTTTTCTAAAAAAGTTGTCAGCAGATTACATTTGTGAAATATCATTCTCTCTACGGTGGTATGTGAAGATCATTTTGCAGATCCCGACACGGTTTAGGTGTTCGATAAATTACTTTGGAGTATTCGGAGAAGGAACCCGCCTTGCAATGCCGAAGACAAGACGGCACGCCGGACTCATCATCATCGAAGCCTGGTTCAGGGGCTACTGAGGGAGTCCTGGATTAGGGGGTATCCGGACAGCCGAACTATACACTTTGTCCGGACTATGGGATTATGAAGATACGAGACTCAAGACTCTGTCCCATGTCCGGATGGGACTCTTCTTTGCGTGGAAGACAAGCTTGGTGATCCGGATATTATATTTCCTTCCTTGTAATCGACTCCATGGAAACCCATTCCCTCTCCGGTGTCTATATAAACCGGAGAGGTTGGTCCTTAGAAGGCCGATCACAATCACAATCATAATCATCATAGGCTAGCTTCTAGGGTTTAGCCTCTACGATCTCGTGGTAGATCTACTCTTGTACTACTCATATCATCAATATCAATCAAGAAGGAAGTAGGGTTTTACCTCCATCGAGAGGGCCCGAACCTGGGTAAACATTGTGTCCCTTGCTTCCTGTTACCATCAGCCTAAGACGCACAGATTGGGACCCCCTACCCGAGATCCGCTGGTTTTGACACCGACAGTGGTGTTAGGAGGTTGTCCTACTGGTTCAATAACCTTGGTCTCATCACTAAGGGAAATACCTACCATCGCTATACTGCATCATCCCTTCCTCTTTGGGGAAATACAGACATAGTTCTAGCAGACATCGATTCTCACACCAAATTACATCAGACGAACTTATGCTTCAAAGAGAGACACCTTGTGTGCACTAACCATTGTATTCGCGACTGTCGTTTGTGGTTGCTCTTTTTGCATAAACACCACTCCGAAGACACCTTGGAGTATTGGGCTTGCGCAATGACTTCCACTCCGTCCAACAAAAACTACGTGCACAACCGCCATCACTACAAAAAAGACACATCTGTGACATTTTGGGCCGAACAATTTTTTTCCTGTCATGCTTATGACACTTCTATGACGATAATTGTGACAAAAGCATGTATCATCATAGATGTGGTGGGCTCCTGCATCTATGACAAAAAATCATGACAGAAAATGGGCTTTCATCCTGGGCAGTCCGGGGACGCACCTACATGACATTCTTTGGGCCGTTCATGATAGAAACAATGGTGGTAGAAGCAAGAGCGAGGAAAATATCAAGAGTCCCCGGTTACAGTGGGTGGTCAGGGCCGAGCGATGCACTTTGGTTTGCGTGTTTCTCTCGTGTACGTGCGTGTGTGTGAGGCATTGTCTAACTGAACCCAAGCGATCGCACTACTAGCTATGTTACTGAACCCGAGCGATTGATTCCTTGGCTGTTAACTGAACCCGAGCGATTCATTCGCTGTTGACTGAACCCGAGCAATTCCTTCCCTGCTGCTGCTAACTGAACCCGAGCGATCGATCACTGCAGCTTGTTAGTAAAGCCGATCGAGCCCCCGTGTGAGACATAGCCAGCTGGTGTTGGGTTGCCTCTCGATGAATAGTGACTATTGCTACCATGCGCGTGCTACGTAGAACAAGTTGAGACATGGTGAGTCGAGCCGGATGGTTGGCTCTGGATGAACAGTTCCCGATGGGGGTTGGATGAACAGGACCCCATAGTAGTAGGCCGTTGCCGCTCGGAAGAACAGGACCCCGAGGAGGTGGCCACACCCCAGCCAGTTGGGGGTGGATGAACAGGACCCCGTGGAGGTTGTATGAACATTCTCCAGTGGAGGTTGGATGAACAGTAGCCCGTGGATGAATAGTAGTAGGTGGAGGCTGGAGGAAGTCGACTGTGGATGAACAGTAGCCCGTGGAGGCTGGAGCGAGGAAGTAGACGGTGGATGAACAGTAGCCCGTGGAGTCCCGTTTTGCGGTAAACCACACTCCTCCCGGCGAACATGACCCCGTTTCGAACGTAGGCGCTCCAACACAAGTCCGTTTCTCCGTTTTGCGGTACTCCACACCCCTCCCGATCAACAGGACCCCGTTTCGACCATAGGAGCTCGAACACAAGTCTGTTTCCTTTGTTTTGCGGTACGCTAGACCCTTCCTGTGAACAGGACCCCGTTTCGTCCGTACGCGGTCAAACAGAAGGCCGCTTCCTCCGTTTTGCGGTACACAAACCTCGTTTTGGCTGTTCCGTCCAAGCCAGTTGGCTCCTGTTGAACACAACGCATTGTGTTACCTCCCGATGAACACAACACAGTTTCTCCTTTCTGACACAGCCGGTTGGCTTTTGATGAATAGGACGCCGTTGGTGCTGTCTGTTGCCTCTCCATGCACACATGCCCTGGCCGTACGTATGCGCGAGTAGCTAGGCGTTCGAGACACCGCTTGTATGTACATACTTGGCTGTATTTTTTGGCATGTGACTGTACGTACATGTACACGGTTTAGAAGGGATTGCCTGAACTGTTACGTCAGCGCTTCTACTACTACATGTGCTGCTGGTTGCTCGGCCAAGGTTCATCCTTGCAGAGAGACCGTCGACCAGTATGTACATACACGTTCATGACCAGCCAGAAAATGGTATGTATGCTTCGACCGGGTCGGTCCCAGCTGCAGGGAGGATAAGGACACACTTCCTTGTTTGCGAAGATATAGCTGGTGGGTCCGAGCTGTCAGCGGGAGGATTCATGTTTTTGCCCGTAATATGGAGGCACTTCCTTGCGTACGAAAATCTAGCGAGTGGGTCCCAGCTATCAGGGGGATGTTTTTTTCGCAAAATATGGTGGCCCTTCTGGTGGGTCCCTGCTGTTAGGTAGAGGAATTATTATTTTGCACGTAATAAGGAGTCACTTCCTTGATGCGGCCGTGGACCCAGCTGTTAGCCTCTCCACACATAGTCCTCTTCTGATGGAAGTCGTTCCTTGACCACATTGAGCACGCGGCACCGAGAGCACCAAGGTGATGGACGATGGCGAGGCCTAGGAAGGGAATGACTCGGAGCCGGGGAAGACTCGGCAGTTGTTTCCCACGCGGACAAGAGTACAAAGGTTTACTGGTTCGGCTGCAATGCAAGACTGCCATCATTGAAGAATAATAGGAAGGCCTAGCCAGCGATGGGAGTAGGGTGGGGCGATGGGGCTTGCACGTCAGCACAACGGCCATGGGAGGAGGGAGTAAGCACTCCCGCCGGCGCTGGATTCAGCGGCTGGAGCAAAAAGAGCAGAGATTGAAAAAGCACGACGGCCGTTGGATGGGCATCCAACAGTCACTGCTCTCGTGCGTTGACTAAGTTGACACGGCCTTGCATGTGTGTCAACCTTATTTTAGGAAAACATACGCGTCAACCTAGTAGCCCACAAGTCAGCCTATAATATATGGAAAACATCATACAACCCATCTGCCATTATAGCTAATAAATGTACATCCCCTTAGCTAATTCTTAAGGATTGTTTTAAAGCCCATATTCTTTTTGTTACCATTACGGCCCATATTCTTGCCACTGTTAAAAATACAACAAAATTTTCATATTTCGGTGCGGTCCGAACTGATGTAATCCCAAAATTTGGAATCATGTTTAAACTAATTTAAAAATAATAAATTTATATCAATTTAAAATCCAACACAATTTTCCCGCAAAAAACAAGTAAATTCGAAATCTCGAAATCTAAAAAAAACGATATTTGAAACTAATTGCCAGTTTGCTATGTTTTTAAAATTTACATCCCATTTCTTACTACTTCATTTTCCGGGCAAGCGAATACATCGCCCTCGTCTTGAAAGATTTGCAGCCCAGCAAAGCAAGTAGGCCTTCGTTGGGTATTTCTTTAAAAAAACCAGAACTGGGCTAGCCACTTTCATAAAGAAAAAGCACAACTGGGCTGATCAAGTGGTAAATATAAAATAAAACCCTGGCTAAACGGGCCATAGCTCCCGCACAACCCTGTTGTTACCCTGATCCGTGTCTAAAACTAGTACTAGATTACAACTGCTTGTTGCTTAAAAAAGTAAATAATAATTGCACGACCTACTGGTCCCTAGTGTCAGCCGCTCGTTGTGTAATTCTCTCGTTTATTGACTACATTGACAATGGCATGGGACCCAGATGTCCAACCATTAGGAGGAACCATTTTTTGGGCTTGTAATAACGGGGCACTTACTTGTGTACTGCCATGCCCTAGTGGGTCCCTACTGTCATCCTCTCCACGTATAGTCATCTCCTTATTCCTCTCGGTTGTTGACCATGTTGACAACGCCAAACGGCGGCGCACCTGCGACGTCTTGAGCTTGCGTTGGTTTTCCTTGAAGAGGAAAGGGTGATGCAGCATTAGTAGCGTAAGTATTTTCCTTAGTTTTTGAGAACCAAGGTATCAATCCAGTAGGAGGCTCCTCAAAATTCCCACGCACCTACACAAACAAACAAAGAACTCGCAACTAACGCAATAAAGGGGTTGTCAATCCCTTCATGGCTACTTGCGAAAGTGAGATCCGATATAGATAGTATGATAAGATAAATATATTTTTGGTATTTTATAATATAGATAGGAAAAGTAAAGATGCTAATAAAAGTATATTGAAAGCTTATATGATAAAAGATAGACCCGGGGGCCGTAGGTTTCACTAGTGGCTTCTCTCAAGATAGCATAAGTATTATGGTGGGTGAACAAATTACTGTCGAGTAATTGATAGAAAAGCGAATAATTATGAGATTATCTAGGCATGATCATGTTTGTAGGCATCACGTCCGTGACAAGTAGACCGACTCCTGCCTGCATCTACTACTATTACTCCACACATCGACCGCTATCCAGCATGCATCTAGAGTATTAAGTTCATAAGAACAGAGTAACACATTAAGAAAGATGACATGATATAGAGGGATAAACTCATGCAATATGATATAAACCCCATCTTGTTATCCTTGATGGCAACAATACAATACGTGCCTTGCAACCCTTATTGTCACTGCATAAGGACACAACAAGATTGAACCCAAAGCTAAGCAATCTCCCATTGCAAGAAAGATCAATCTTGTAGGCCAAACCAAACTGATAATTCGAAGAGACTTGCAAAGATAACTCAATCATACATAAAATAATTCAGAGGAGATTCAAATATTTCTCATAGATAAACTTGATCATAAACCCACAATTCATCGGATCTCGACAAACACACCGTAAAAAGAGTTACATCGGATCTGTACGGACTGGGCCTCTGGTTAGTAGGTTAGTCCCAAAAATGATATAAATGTGTAAAATAAAGCCCATAAACATCCAAAAGGGGTAATATAATAGCATGGAAGAATAAAAAATTATAGATACGTTGGAGACGTATCAGCACCGCACATTGTGAGCGAACCAAGGTGGAGCATGATGGGAGGCCTCAGATGGGAATGAACAGGAGCCGTAGAAGATGTGGTGCGATTGCATTGCAAAGGAGCGAGTCTGAGGTTCTTGGTTGGTCTTGGTCGGGCTGATGTCGCCGGAGAGTATCAGGACGTGTGGGGGAATAGAGGGGATGGACTGGCCAATGTTTGAGCATACGGTAGGGCGGCGGAGGCGTAACCAGCCGTGTAAGGCGGGAGCAGGTGGGACCGGCGGCATGGTTTTTGGTTTGGGCGGCTGGAGGAAGAAGACAAGAGATAGAAGAAACACGACAGATGTTGGATGTCAATCCAATGGCTGGAAGGCAGAATCATTTGTTGACTAAGTCGATACCACCTTGGATAGGCTTTTTCCTTGTGGGTCCCAAATGTTAGAATCCAAATATGTCACCACCATGCAACCTTTCTCATGAAGAATAAAAGCCTATTTCGTGTGCTAGCTGAAAATAAGTTTGTGGGCGCTGGTGGGCGCTAAGCACTTGGGTTCTGCAATGCAGAATGAGCTCAAGAAACCAGCGAGAGTGATGTTATTTCCGTTGGTTGGGATTTATTACAATATTTATCTCTTTAATAAAGGAAATGGCAAGCCATTTTCCTTGTTTCAAAGAAAATATGACAGTCACAGCCGAGTTGAAAAGGGCAACAACATCTAACTCAAGCACTACTAGAAAAAGGCCTGTTAGTGGCACACCTATCTTGGCCATTAATGGTGCACTATAGGTGCGCCACTATCACCACGCCACTAGTAACAAATACAAATGGTGCACCCCTGGTGCGCCATTAGTAATCCAGATAGTAATGGCGCACCTCTGGTGTGCCACTACTAACCCTTAGGTGCTCCACTGGTATTCCCTCTAGGTGCGCCACTAATAACCTTATAGGTGCGCCACTAGTAATAAAGGAAGGTGCGCCACTAATAAGGACTGAAATGCGCCACTAGTAATGTATTTGGAAAACAATTTTTTTTTCCAAATTTACAGAAAACAACCTATAAGGAAAATAATTTAAAAACAAAACATGAAATGGAATCATAATTTTTATTATAGTAAGAATATTACAATGTCTTTACAAGTATTAAATAAAAGAAAAATTACAAGGAAATAAAAGAAAATTCTAAAACTAATCTTCGACTAATCTTTTATTCTTTTTCTTTGCTTTATCCCTGCAAAGAATGATAGAAATATGTGAGAATGAACATTGCAGAGAAGTGAAATTGAGCAATTATTTGCATCCGACATCGAAGATCTAAGATACCTTGAATCATAGACATGGGTCATTTCATGAAGCCAAGAGTCTATGCCATTCAGGATGCATAGGACATCCTAAGCACTACATATTCTACACATACACATGTTCTACTGCAACTAGGACATCCTAAGCACTACATATATTCCTATATACCTAAGCAACTACTGAATCGATCTAAACATCTAAAAATTCAGAGCTTGAACCCTAGGCAAGTGACAGTTCAGTACAGAATGCAGAAGCAGAGCAGAGAGAGAAGGAGGAGGATTACCTGGAGATCTCGATGCAGAAGGAGCATCGATGCAGTGAAGAGGCATGGCAGTGAAGGCGTAACACCATAGTACCATCCATGGCGGAACCCTCTGCTGCACCAGCAGACGACACCAGCCACGGTGGGCACCACAACACCGAACAGCGGCACCAGAGACGCCAGCACCACCAGCCATGGTGGGCACCACAGCGCCGAACGGCGGCATCTCATCCTCCAAACCAGCGACTAGAAGAACCTGCAAAAGAGTAGTAGCAGCATTGGCAGATCAAATCTCCAAAACCAGGCAGTATTGCTTCAAGTATCAAGCGGCATATTCTTCATGATCAGTATGAATTCTTATAACTAACCAATACCACTGTTGGCAAATGAGCTGCTTATAGATAATGCTAAGTCTACTGGGACAATGGGACAATGACCATGGATATTACATTATAGAAATGATGATAAGCCTGAATTCTGATTTATCGGGTTAAAAATGGGCAACGCAAAATGAAATACGACAAATGGCTAAGTCTACTGCCTACTGCCAATGCATAATTAGCACACACAATTATTTTATTGAGTGAAACAAAATTACCATCCATACTTCCTCTACTGCCTACACATCCAATAGGATAAAAAGAAACATTTTTTAGCAAAATCGAGTTAAATAGATGGATTTCCATCTTGCATACATGTGTGCTTAGCAAATAGGTGGAGGGGGAGAAGAGAGAGCTTACCAACAACATCTGGTTGGGGAGGTGGTCATGAGCAGCAAGTCGGAGAGGTTGCCGGCTAATGTTTCAAAATGTAGAATAGTCAAGTTAAGTGTTAACCAACATTGTACAAAATACAATAATTTACCATTTTGATAACTCACTTAACATTGTACAAGTTGAGGTAAGTGAAGATAAAATGGAGCTTATGGAAACAATATTCAGAGAGTAGGAGAATAGATCCTAAATTAAAAGGATCCACTAACAGCATAATATTTTTCGCAGATTAGCATGTAATTTTTTTGGCAGAACACAGAATGCACATCTGAATCAATCGAGACGGTCAGATCAAAGATTATTTATGATTGTGAAATTCCAAACAATATTCAGTCAATAACGGGCATCATTTAGCAAACAACAACATAATGAAGCTTAGTAGAAAATAAGAAATGGGAAGCAATTATTATGCTCCCTTGAGGCAGTCGATATACAATATATCAGTAGAAGTGTAGAACTACAAGCTTCAGGTTCAATATTATGCAAGGAAGTGCTTTAAAGTGTTACAGAAGAAAAATAATTGCTTTAGCATTAGCTTTGTGGAAGCAAACAAATATCATCCCAAGTAGTAATTTCTTTAGCTAGTCAATCACAGTCTCATTAGAAAATTTATAAGGAAAGTGCATGCACCGGGACTGTTGCATCTATAGAGCTGATTTCCATCGATGCACAACAAAACGTGACAAGAAAATGCATTTCCTCTCCCCTAAAAAAAATCCTGCAGCTACAAATCAATGCAGCAGATCGACGAATTTGTCTCACCTGCTTCATGCTACCACTGCATCCCGCGGGGGTAGAAGAGGATTGGGGGCTGCTGTCGGTGTCAAAACCGACGGATCTCGGGTAGGGGGTACCGATCTGTGCATCTTAGGCTGATGGTAACAGGAAGCAAGGGACACAATGTTTACCCAGGTTCGGGCCCTCTCGATGGAGGTAAAACCCTACTTCCTGCTTGATTGATATTGATGATATGAGTTGTACAAGAGTAGATCTACCACAAGATCATAGAGGCTAAACCCTAGAAGCTAGCCTATGATGATTATGATTGTGATTGTGATCGGTCTTCTAAGGACCAACCTCTCCAGTTTATATAGACACCGGAGAGGGCTAGGGTTTACATGGAGTCGGTTACAAGGAAGGAAATATAATATCCGGATCGCCAAGCTTGTCTTCCATGCAAAGGAGAATCCCATCCGGACACGGGACAGAGTCTTGAGTCTTGTATCGTCACGTTCCCATAGTCCGGACAAAGTGTATAGTCCGGCTGTCCGGATACCCCCTAATCCAGGACTCCCTCAGTAGCCCCTGAACCAGGCTTCAATGACGATGAGTCCGGCGCGCAGTCTTGTCTTCGGCATTGCAAGGCGGGTTCCATCTCCGAATACTCCAAAGTAATTATCGAACACTTAGACCACGTCCGGATCTGCGAGATGATCCTCGCATACCATTGTAGGGAACATAGCATAAATCTGATCTGCTGGCAATCTTTGTACGTTGTGCCCTTGCATCGTGGCCCGACCCAACACGAACCGGTGTTTCTTGGCCCACCTCGACTCGCGTTGTGAGGCGGTTTTATTGTCACGCCCCTGCCAAAGCAGAGATCGTGTTCCTCTTATTACGGGATCTTCCATCAATATGGGCGTGCGCCACCCCATGACGACTGTTGGTACGACTCCGTGTTTTTAGATAAGTCTCGAGCGGTCACGCTGAGGACTCTTGATATTCGCCCCCTTTATAAAGGGGTCGAGGCCTACACCTCTCTTCCACCACCCTTGCGCCCCTTCGCATCTCGAGCTCTAATACCTGAGACTCAAACTCAAACACCCCAGATCCTCCAATATGTCCGGATCCAACCTTCAAGGCCGATGGGTGGCCTCCTCGATTCAAGAGGAGGACATTGCGAGGCTTAGGGAGGTCGGATATCTGACTGCCGACATCCAGCACAGGCTTCCTGCTCCAGGGCAGGTCATCCCTACACCCGAGCCCAATGAGAGCGTCGTATTTGTTCCTCACTTCCTCCGTGGCTTGCGCCTCACCGTTGATCTCTTTGTGAGGGGGATCTTGTTCTATTACGGGTTAGATTTTCATGATCTAGCTCCGGACGCTATCCTCCATATCTCATCGTTCATCATTGTGTGCGAGGCTTTTCTCCACGTCACTCCACACTTCGGCTTATGGCTCAAGACCTTCAATGTGAAGTTGAAGATGATCGAGGGGCGACATACAGAGTACGGAGGTGCCATAATAAGCAGGAACGCCGATGCCCCATGGCCAGAGGGTTCTTTCCCAGAAGCATCCGATGTATGGCAGCGGAGGTGGTTTTACGTCATGGCTCCCAGAGGCACAAAGTGGGTGGCCTCCCCCGACATCCGCTCGGGCCCTCCGTCACAACTGGCATCATGGACCGACGTAGGACGGAATTGGGGGCCCACTAGTGATGTACCAATACTGCAGGGCCATATCCGGGAGCTTCTTGAGAGGGACATTAACCTTGTCAGCATAATTCAAGTAATGCTAATCCGACGGATGTTGCCGTGCAAACGTCGGCCTCTCCGGATGTGGGAGTTCAATCCAGAGGGTCCCCGGACATAAAGCACTTCTTCAGCCTGAAGCTCGAAGGGATGTGTAAATTTTTCTTTGGACCACAAGTAAAGTGTCCGGACATCACCGAGGATGCGGGCCTAAGCTGCAATCGCCTAGATACCCAAGTAAGTAACCTTGAAACCAGACACTTCGTTCATATTTGTCATAGCCATTATTCTGAAAATCCTCCGTGGCCAGGAATGGCTTAGCAAGGCGGAGAGAATCAGGTGTCCGGCGCCACTTCTCGAAGGCTCGCCTAGTCCAACCATTGCCAAGATGCTTGGCCGGGTGCTCAGCAAAATGTCCTCAGGGAAAGACAAAGGGAAGAACAGAGAAGCCGAACTTCACACACTGCGCATCCAAACCGGGGGAATTGCTACCTCCCCTAAGGAGGATAATCAGGAAGGGGAGTCTAAAGCCTCCTCCCCGCGCGGGAAGAAGATGGCCGCCTCCGAAGACTTGGAGACGGAGGTGCCCAAGCAGGGGAAGAAAGTGTCACCAGGGGGCCCTGCCCCGAATGGCGTCCTTACCGCGTCATGCCCGCCAATGAGCCAGCCCTCCACCGAGCTGTAAGTTAACCGTAAATTCAAAGGTACTACTTTTCTCCGAGTACACTAACCAGGATCCATTCTTTGTAGTCTGGCTAGCAGCTCTTCTCAACAGAGTTCGTCTTCGGGGGATCTTCCTTCGGAGATGATGGAGAGTGAGACCCCACCAGCCTCTCTGCCTCATGAGGCGGGCGACACCGAGGTGTCATCACGGAGGAGTCCAGATCTGCCAAAGCCAGAAGCTAATCCTTCAGTCGCCTTGAGCCCGGAGCGTTCAGCTCCCACGAAGCGATGAGAAGGTCCGACTTCGATTCGGTGTCGGGACGGACATCTTGACGGGTTTACGGAGCGAGCTGCGCTCTCGGAGGACCACCGCTCATTAATGAGCACGACGCTCAAGAAGATTTCATCCGCCACAAGCGGTTTGAATGAAGCATTTACGAGCCTGTTCAGAGGCTTTGAGGTATGTAGTGAAAAATACACAATTTTTTTGCTGTGAGGCACGCGCTAGGTGTGCTCCATATGGATAGTAGCCCCTGAGACTCTGGTTGCCCGCCCTAGGCGGCAAACAGAGGATCATATTAAGTAAGTAATGATTGCACAGTACATATGCGCAAGTATCTAAGGATCCGGCAGCCGACTAGTCCGTTGAAGTTGCCGAACTAAGGAGGTAGATTGGATCTATTGATGCCGATATCACGCTGGTGAACGAGCGGCTGAACGAGTCGCAAGGTATGTGCTCTGCTTTCCTTATTATGTTGCATAGGAAAATATGAGAGGGGCATAATATTAATGCGACATGCTTGGACTGTAGACGGTGTTGCTGCCGTGGAAGCCTTGAGGGCGGAACTTGTCCAGGCCAAGGAACAAGCTCGGGCTAGCAATGCGGCTGCCCTAAAGGCGGCCGAAGAGTTGAGAGCCGAACATGCTACTCATCGCCGAAGCGAAGACAAGATAGCCGAAATGGCTGTGGAGTTGAAAAATGCCACCGACCGGTATGAGCTCCTTGAAAAGGAGAATCAGGTTAATTCAGCTAACCTGAACAAGGCACTTAATGCGGCCAAGGAGATGCGGACCGAAATCAGGGATGTGCGGGAGGAGCTTTGACAGGCCAGAAAAATCGCGGCCGGGAGCCCCTACTTGTTGGGGATGAAGTTTTTGGATCCGAAGTATGCTCTCCTGGATCGATGCTCGAATCCTGCAGATGCTTATGCGGACTTGGCGAAGAGTACAACCGATGCCACCAAGTTTTTCGAGGATCAAGGTGATAAAGAAGTCGAGAAGCAGTTCTGGTCCCAATTCAATGCTCCTGCGTGTCCATTGCCGTTGAGTGAGAAGATGGCTGCTTTGGCGGAGCTTCATAGGTTGTCCGGGCTTGCCATGCGGTCTATAGTAGACCATCTTTGGCCGAAGGGGCCTAAGCCGGACAGTTATTTTGGTTTGGTGCAACAATTCCTTGGTGTTGTATCTCAAATCGATGCCATGAGGAGGTCAGCGTGTATAGAGGGTGCACGGATGGCACTTGCCCGCGTTAAAGCATATTGGACAGATATGGAGGCCACTGCTACGTCTTGAGCTTGCATTGGTTTTCCTCGAAGAGGAGAGGGTGATGCAGCAAAGTGTAGCATAAGTATTTCCCTCAGTTTGAGAACCAAGGTATCAATCCAGTAGGAGGCTCCTCAAAAGTCCCATGCACCTACACAAACAAACTAAGAACTCGCAACCAACGCAATAAAGGGGTTTTCAATCACTTCACGGCCACTTGCAAAAGTGAGATCTAATAGAGATAGTATGATAAGATAAATATATTTTTGGTATTTTTGATATAGATGCAAAAAGTAAAGATGCAAATAAAAGTAGATGGAAAGAAAATATGATAAGAGATAGACCCGGGGGCCATAGGTTTCACTAGAGGCTTCTCTCAAGATAGCATAAGTATTACGGTGGGTGAAAAATTACTGTCGAGCAATTGATACAAAAACGCATAGTTATCAGTTTATCTAGGCATGATCATGTATATAGGCATCACGTCCATAACAAGTAGACCGACTCCTGCCTGCATCTACTACTATTACTCCACACATCGACCACTATCCAGCATGCATCTAGAGTATTAAGTTCATAAGAACAGAGTAACACGTTAAGCAAGAAGACATGATGTAGAGGGATAAACACATGCAATATGATATAAACCCCATCTTGTTATCCCCGATGGCAACAATACAATACGTGTCTTGCAACCCTTTTTGTCACTGTGTAAGAACACCGCAAGATTGAACCCAAAGCTAAGCACTTCTCCCATGGCAAGAAAGACCAATCTAGTAGGCCAAACCAAACTAATAAATCGAAGAGACTTGCAAAGATAACTCAATCATACATAAAAGAATTCAGAGAAGATTCAAATATTATTCATAGATAAACTTGATCATAAACCCACAATTCATCGGATCTCGACAAACACACCGCAAAAAGAGATTACATCGAATAGATCTCCACAAGAGAGGGGGAGAACATTGTATTGAGATCCAAAAAGAGAGAACAAACCATCTAGCTAATAACTATGGACCCGTAGGTCTGTGGTAAACTACTCACAACTCATCAGAGGGGCAAGGATGTTGATGTAGAGGCCCTCCATGGTTGCTTCCCCCTCCGGAAGATTGCCGGCAAGGGCTCCAAGATGGGATCTCGCGGATACAGAAGGTTACGACGGTGGAAATTGTGTTTCGTGGTGCTCCTGGATGTTTTCGGGGTACGTAGACATATATAGGAGGAAGAAGTACGTCGGTGGCCGCCCGAGGGGCCGACGAGACAGGGGGCGCGCCCTATAGGGGGGGCACCCTGCTATCTCGTGGGGCCCTCGGAGCTTTCTTGACTTGCACTCTAGGCTCTCCGGATCAGATTTGTTCCAAAAATAACGCTCCCAAAGGTTTCATTCAGTTTGGACTCCGTTTGATATTCCTTTTCTTCGAAATACTGAAATAGGCAAAAAAACAGCAATATGGGCTGGGCCTCCGGTTAGTAGGTTAGTCGCAAAAATGATGTAGAAGTGTAAAATGAAGCCCATAAACATCCAAAAGGGATAATATAATAGCATGGAACAATAAAAAATTATAGATACCTTGGAGACGTATCAAGCATCCCCAAGCTTAATTCCTGCTCGTCCTCGAGTAGGTAAATGATAAAAAAGAAATTTTTGATGTGGAATGCTCACTAGCATAATTCATAATGTAATTTTCTTTATTGTGGCCTGAATGTTCAGATCCAAATGAATAGAAAATAAAAGTTCATATTGACATAAGAAATAGTAATATTTCAAGCATACTAATCAAAGTAATCATGTCTTCTCAAAATAACATGGCTAAAGAAAGTTATCCCTGCAAAATCATATAGTCTGGCTATGTTCTATCTTCATCACACAAAGTATTTAATCATGCACAACCCCAATGACAAGCCAAGCAATTGTTTCATACTTTAATAATCTCAAACTTTTCCAACTTTCACGCAATACATGAGCGTGAGCCATGGACATAGCACTATATGTGGAATAGAATGGTGGTTGTGGAGAAAAAAAAAGGAGAAGGTAGTCTCACATCTACTAGGCATATCAACGGGCTATGGAGATGCCCATTAATAGATATCAATGTGAGTGAGTAGGGATTTCCATGCAATGGATGCACTAGAGCTATAAATATATGAAAGCTCAATAAAAGAAACTAAGTGGGGTGCATCCAACTTGCTTGCTCACGAAGACCTAGGGCACTTTTGAGGAAGCCCATCATTGGAATATACAAGCCAAGTTCTATAATGAAAAATTTGCACTAGTATATGAAAGTGACAACAAATGAGACTCTCGATTATGAAGATCATGGTGCTATTTTGAAGCACAAGTGTGGAAAAAGAGATAGTATCATTGTCCCTTCTCTCTTTTTCTATCATTTTATATTTTTTTCTTTTCTTCTTTTTTTCCTTTTTTTTGGCCTTCTTTTTTTTCTTTTTCTTTTTGTCCTTTCTCCTTTTTTTTTCTTTTTTTTCCTTTTTTTCTTTTTGTAAAGTCCGAAGCCTCATCCCGACTTGTGGGGGAATCATAGTCTTCATCATCCTTTCCTCACTAGGACAATGCTCTAATAATGAAGATCATCACACTTTTATGGATTTACAACTCAAAGCTAGAACAAGATATGACTCTATGTGAATGCCTCCGGTGGTGTACCAAGATATGCAATGAATCAAGAGCGACATGTATGAAAATTATGAAGGTGGGCTTGCCACAAATACAATGTCAACTACAAGATCACGCAAAAAGCAATATGACAAATGTAATGTGTGTCATATGAACGGAACAGTGGAAAGTTGCATGGCAATATATCTTGGAATGGCTATGGAAATGCCATAGTAGGTAGGTATGGTGGCTGTTTTGAGGAAGGAGTATGGTGGGTATATGGTATCGGCGAAAGTTGCGCGGTACAAGAGAGGCTAGCAATGGTGGAAGGGTGAAAGAGTGCGTATAATCCATGGACTCAACATTGATCAAAAGAACTCATATACTTGTTGCAAAAATTTAGAAGTCATCAAAAACCAAAGTACTACGTGCATGCTCCTAGGGGGATAGATTGGTAGGAAAAGACCATCGCTCGTCCCCGACCGCCACTCATAAGGAAGACAATCAATAAATAAAATTGTGCTCCAACTTCATCACAAAGCTGTTCACCATACGTGCATGTTACGGGAATCACAAGCTTCAACACAAGCATTCTTTAAATTCATAATCACCCAACTAGCATGACTTTAATATCACTACCTCCATATCTCAAAACAATTATCAAGTATCAAATTGATCATAGCATCCAATTCACTTTTCTATAATTGTTTTTATTATACCCAACTTGGATGCTCATCATTATAGGACCAACTTTATGATCATAGCAAATACCATGCTGTTCTAAAAGACTCTCAAAATGATATAAGTGAAGCATGAGAGACTATCAATTTCTTCAAAATTAAGACACCACTGTGCTCTAAAAGATATAAGTGAAGCACTAGAGCAAAAACTATCAAGCTCAAAAGATATAAGTGAAGCACATAGAGTATTCTAGCAAATTCTAATCAAATAGGCTTCTCTCAAAAGGTGTGTACAGCAAGGATGATTGTGGTAAACTAAAAAGCAAAGACTAATATAATACACGACGCTCCAAGCAAATCACATAACATGTAGCGAATAAAAATATAGCTCCAAGTAAAGTTACCAATGAACAAAGACGAAAGAGGGGATGCCTTCCCGGGGCATCCCCAAGATTAGGCTTTTGGCTATTCTTGAATATCTTGGGGTGCCATGGGCATCCCAAGCTTAGGCTCTTGCCACCCTTTATTCCATAGTACATAAAAGCATTACCCAAAACTTGAAAACTTCACAACACAAAACTCAACAGGAAATCTTATAAGCTCCGTTAGAGAAAGAAAAGAAAACCACCACATAAGGTACTGTAGTGAACTCATTCTTTATTTATATTGGTGTTAAACCTACTGTATTCCAACTTCTTTATGGTTTATAAACTAATTTACTAGCCATAGATGCATCAAAAACAGAACAGTCTGTAGCAATCTGTAACTAACGCAAACTTCTGGAACACTAAAAATCCTACCAAAATAGGAAGTCCTGGACAATTTGTCTATTGAACAGCAGCAAAAAGAATCAACACAAAAGCACGTTCCTATGATTTAACAAAATTATATTTGTGCGCGCAAAGTTTCTGTTTTTCAGCAGAATCAAATCAACTATCATCGTAGGTTATCCTATAGGTTCTACTTGGCACAAAGACTAATTAAAAGATAAAAACACATCTATCCAGAAGGTAGATGCAAGATTT
Organism: Aegilops speltoides; assembly: GCA_021437245.1. Taxonomy (NCBI): domain Eukaryota; kingdom Viridiplantae; phylum Streptophyta; class Magnoliopsida; order Poales; family Poaceae; genus Aegilops; species Aegilops speltoides. Next base: position 410,123,331 of record CM038141.1, on the reverse strand, counting down.
ATTACTAAACAGGAGCAAAAACTGAAAACATAAAGAAAAATTGGGTTGCCTCCCAACTAGCGCTATCGTTTAACGCCCCTAGCTAGGCATAAAAACAAAGATAGATCTAACGAGTGCCATCTTTGGCACTAGGTTCATAAGTAGGACGCATGATAGATTCATAAGGCAATTTGACTTTCTTTCTTGGAAAGTGCTCCATGCCTTTCTTTAATGGAAATTGGAATCTAATGTTCCCTTCCTTCATAACAATAATCGCACCAATCGTTCTAAGGAAAGGTCTACCTAGAATAATAGGGCAAGAAAGATTGCAATCTATATCAAGAACGATAAAATCTACGGGCACCAAATTTCCATTTGCAACAATAGGAACATCATTGATTCTTCCCATAGGCTTTTTAATGGTGGAATCCGCAGGGTGCAAATTTAAAGAGCAATCATCAAGATCATGGAAACCTAGAATATCACATAAAGTTTTCGGAATCGTGGAAACACTAGCACCCAAATCACACAAAGCAAAACACTCAAAATCTTTAATTCTAATCTTTATAGTAGGTTCCCACTCATCATTAAGTTTTCTAGGTATAGAAACTTCCAAATTAAGTTTTTCATCATAAGATTGCATCAAGGCATCAACGATATGTTTGGTAAAAGATTTATTTTGACTATAAGCATGAGGAGAATTAACAACGGATTGCAACAAGGAAATACAACCTATTAAAGAGCAATTATCATAATCAAATTCCTTGAAATCCGAGATAGTAAGTTCAACATTATTAGAAGTGGAGGATTCTCCAATCTCACTTTTACCAATTTTAACATCAAGATCTAAAGACTCTGAATTTTTGGGACGCCTTCTAGGCAAAGTTGATTCATCATCACTCCCATAATCATCAAAATTCATATTGCAAAACATAGATCTAATCGGATGCGCATCAATAACTTTAAGATCCTCATCATTATTTTCATGAAGACTAGAAGAACACGCTTTTATAAAGCTTTCTTTTTTAGCACGCAATCTAGCGGTTCTTTCCTTACACTCATCAATTGAAATTCTCATTACTTTGAGAGACTCATTGATATCATGCTTAGGAGAAGAAGATCCAAGTTTAAGAGAATTAACATCAAGCGAAAGTCTATCAACGTTCCTAGCCAAATCATCAACCTTGAGCAATATTTCTTCAAGCAAGGCATTAAAATTCTTTTGAGAAATCATAAATTCTTTCACACTATTCTCAAAATCAGAGGGCATCTTATTAAAATTACCATAAGAATTATTGTAGGAATTTCCATAATTATTAGAGGGATTACTAGGGAACGGTCTAGCATTAAAATTTCCTCTATAAGCGTTGTTTCCAAAACTATTCCTACCAACAAAATTCACATCCATAGATTCATTATTATTCTCAACCAAGGAAGACAAAGGCATATCATTGGGATCAAGAGGAGTATTTTTAGTAGCAAACATCTTCATAAGTTCATCCATCTTTCCACTCAAAACATTAATTTCTTCTAGAGCATGCACTTTTTTACTAGAAGATCTTTTGGTGTGCCATTGAGAGTAATTAGCCATAATATTATCAAGCAATTTTGTAGCATTTCCTAACGTGATTTCCATAAATGTGCCTCCCGCGACCGAATCTAAGAGATTTCTAGAAGCAAAGTTCAAACCGGCATAAAATTTTTGTATGATCATCCATAAATTCAAACCATGAGTAGGGCAATTGCGAAGCATCAATTTCATTCTTTCCCAAGATTGGGCAACATGCTCATGATCAAGTTGTTTAAAATTCATAATATCAGTCCTAAGAGTGATGATCTTAGCGGGAGGAAAATACTTAGAGATAAAAGCATCTTTGCACTTGTTCCAAGAATCAATACTATTTTTAGGCAAAGACGGAAACCAAACTTTAGCACGATCTCTAAGTGAAAACGGAAATAACTTCAATTTGACAATATTGTTATCTGTATCTTTCTTATTTTGCATATCACACAAATCAACAATATTGTTTAGATGAGTAGCGGCATCTTCACTAGGAAGGCCGGCAAATTGATCTTTCATAACAAGATTCAGCAAAGCGGTATTGATTTCACAAGACTCAACATCATTAAGATGAGAAATCGGAGTACTAAGGAAATCATTATTATTGGTATTCGAGAAGTCACACAACCTGGTATTATCTTGTGCCATGGCAACAAGTAATCCAACACACAAGCAAACAGAAAAATGGCAAGCGAAAAGAGAGGAGGAGATTGGGAAAGAGAGGGCAAATAAAACGGCAAGGGTGAAGTGGGGGAGAGGAAAACGAGAGGCAAATGGCAAATAATGTAAATGCGAGGGAGATGGGTTTGTGATGGGTACTTGGTATGTCTTGACTTGAGCGAAGACCTCCCCGGCAACGGCGCCAAAAATCCTTCTTGCTACGTCTTGAGCTTGCGTTGGTTTTCCTTGAAGAGGAGAGGGTGATGCAGCAAAGTGTAGAGTAAGTATTTCCCTCAGTTTTGAGAACCAAGGTATCAATCCAGTAGGAGGCTCCTCAAAAGTCCCACACACCTACACAAACAAACTGAGAACTCGCAACCAACGCAATAAAGGGGTTGTCAATCCCTTCACGGCCACTTGCGAAAGTGAGATCTAATAGAGATTGTATGATAAGATAAATATATTTTTGGTATTTTTGATATAGATGCAAAAAGTAGAGATGCAAATAAAAGTAGATGGAAAGAAAATATGATAAGAGATAGACCCGGGGGCCATAGGTTTCACTAAAGGATTCTCTCAAGATAGCATAAGTATTACGGTGGGTGAAAAAATTACTGTCGAGCAATTGATAGAAAAGCGCATAGTTATGAGATTATCTAGGCATGATCATGTATATAGGCATCACGTCCATAACAAGTAGACCGACTCCTGCCTGCATCTACTATTATTACTCCACACATCGACCGCTATCTAGCATGCATCTAGAGTATTAAGTTCATAAGAACAGAGTAACGCATTAAGCAAGAAGACATGATGTAGAGGGATAAACACATGCAATATGATATAAACCCCATCTTGTTATCCTTGATGGCAACAATACAATACGTGTCTTGCAACCCTTTCTGTCACTGGGTAAGAACACGGCATGATTGAACCCAAAGCTAAGCACTTCTTGTTGGGGAACGTAGTAATTTCAAAAAAATTCCTACGCACACGCAAGATCATGGTGATGATATAGCAACGAGGGGAGAGTGTTGTCTACGTACCCTCGTGAGACCAAGCGAAGCGTTGACGCAAGCGTAGAGGAAGTAGTCGTACGTCCTCCCGGTCCGACCGATCCAAGCACCGTTACTCCGGCACCTCCGAGTTCTTGACACACGTACAACTCGATGACGCACCCTCGATCTCCAATCCAGTAGAGGCTCCGAGGGGGAGTTCCGTCAGCACGACGGCATGGTGACGATCTTGATGTTCTCCTATCGCAGGGCTTCGCCTAAGCACCGCTACAATATTATCGAGGTGGAATATCGTGGAGGGGGGCACCGCACACGGCTAAGGAACGATCAATGATCAACTTGTGTGTCCTAGGGTGCCCCCTTACCCCCGTATATAAAGGAGGGAGGGAGGAGGAGGCCGACCCAAGGGGGGCGCGCCATAGAGGAGGGGGAAACCTACTCCAAGTAGGTTTCCCCCCCTTTTCCTTATCTTATTTGGAGGGGGAAGGAAAGAGTACTAGTATTAGGAATAAGTACTAGTAGTAGTAATAGGAAGAGGGGAAAGGAGAAAGGAAGGGGGCGGCCCCCTCCCCAATTGGATTGGGCTGGGCGCGCCTCCCTTGTTCCTTCTCCTTCTTCCTATATGGGCCCAATAAGGCCCATATACCTCCCGGGGTTCGGTAACCTCCGGTAGCTCCAAACTTCTCCGGAACCTTTCGGTGTCCAAATATATCCGTCAATATATCAATCTTTATGTCTCGACCATTTGAGACTCCATGTCATGTCCGTGATCATATCCGGACTCGAACAAACTTGGTACATCAAAATACATAAACTCATAATATAAGCATCATCGAAACCTTAGCGTGCGGACCCTACGGTTCGAGAACAATGTAGACATGACCGAGACACGTCTCGGTCAATAACCAATAGCGGGACCTGGATGCCCATATTGGTTCCTACATATTCTCTGAAGATCTTTATCGGTCAAACCGCATAACAACATACGTTATTCCCTTTGTCATCGGTATGTTACTTGCCCGAGATTTGATCGTCGGTATCCAATACCTAGTTCAATCTTGTTACCAGCAAGTCTCTTTACTCGTTCCGTAATATGTCATCTCATAACTAACTTATTAGTTACATGCTTGCAAGGCTTGGGTGATGAGTATTACCGAGAGGGCCCAGAGATACCTCTCCGACAATCGGAGTGACAAAACCTAATCTCGAATTATGCTAACTCAACATGTACCTTCGGAAACACCTGTAGTACTCCTTTATAATCACCCAGTTATGTTGTGACGTTTGGTAGTACCCAAAGTGTTCTTCCGGTAAACGAGAGTTACACAATCCTCATAGTTACAGGAACATGCATAAGTCATGAAGGAAGCAATAGCAGAATACTAAATGATCAAGTGCTAAGCTAACGGAATGGGTCAAGTCAATCACGTCATTCTCCTAATGATGTGATCCCGTCAATCAAATGACAACTCTTTTGTCCATGGCTAGGAAACATAACCATCTCTGATAAACGAGCTAGTCAAGTAGAGGCATACTAGTGACACTATGTTTGTCTATGTATTCACACATGTATTATGTTTCCGGTTAATACAATTCTAGCATGAATAATAAACATTTATCATGAAATAAGGAAATAAATAATAACTTTATTATTGCCTCTAGGGCATATTTCCTTCAGTCTCCCACTTGCACTAGAGTCAATAATCTAGTTCACATTGCCATGTGATTTAACACTAATATTCATATCTGTATATGATTAACACCCATAGTTCACATCATCATGTGACCAACATCCAAAGGGTTTACTAGAGTCAATAATCTAGTTCACATTGCTATGTGATTAACACCCAAAGAGTACTAAGGTGTGATCATGTTTTGCTCGTGAGAGAAGCTTAGTCAACGGGTCTGTCACATTCAGAGCCGTATGTATTTTGCAAATATTTTATGTCCACAATGCTCTGCACGGTGCTACTCTAGCTAATTGCTCCCACTTTCAATATGTATCCAGGTTGAGACTTAGAGTCATTCGGATCGGTGTAAAAGTTTGCTTGATGTAACTTTTACAACAAACTCTTTTATCACCTCCATAATCGAGAAACATCTCCTTAGTCCTTACTAAGGATATTCTTGACCAATGTCGATGATCTACTCCTAGATCACTATTGTTCTCTCTTGCCAAATTCAGAGCAAGGTATACAATAGGTCTGGTACATAGCATAGCATACTTTATAGAACCTATGAGTGAGGCATAGGGAATGACTTTTCATTCTCTTTCTATTTTCTGCTGTGGTCGGGATTTGAGTCTTTACTCAATTTCATACCTTTGCAACACAGGCAAGAACTCTTTCTTTGACTGTTCCATTTTGAACTATTTCAAAAAACTTGCCAAGGTATGTACTCATTGAAAATCTTATCAAGCGTCTTGATCTATCTCAATAGATCTTGATGCTCAATATGTAAGTAGCTTTTACTGAGGTCTTTCTTTGAAAAACTCTTATTCAAGTATCCTTTCATGCTTTGCAGAATAATTCTACATTATTTCCGATTAGTAATATGTCATTCACATATACTTATCAGAAATGCTGTAGTGCTCCCACTCACTTTCTTGTAAATACAGGCTTCACCGCAAGTCTGTATAATACTACATGCTTTGATCAACTTATCAAAGCGTATATTCCAACTCTGAGATGCTTGCACCAGTCCATAGATGGATCGCTGGAGCTTGCACATTTTGTTAGCACCTTTAGGATTGACAAAACCTTCTGGTTGTATCATATGCAACTCTTCTTTAATAAATTCATTAAGGAATGTAGTTTTGACATCCATTTGCCAAATTTCATAAAATGTGGCAATTGCTAACATGATTCGGACAAACTTTTAAGCATCGATACGAGTAAGAAAATCTCATCGTATTTAACACCTTAAACTTTGTCAAAAACCTTTTTCGACAAGTCTAGCTTTGTAGATAGTAACACTACTATCAACATCCGTCTTCCTCTTGAAGATCCATTTATTCTTAATGACTTACCAATCATCGGGCAAGTCAATCAAAGTCTACACTTTGTTCTCATACATGGATCATATCTCAGATTTCATGGCCTCAAGCCATTTCGTGGAATCTGGGCTCATCATCGCTTCCTCATAGTTCATAGGTTCATCATGGTCTAGTAACATGACTTCTAGAACATGATTACCGTACCACTCTGGTGCGGATCTTACTCTGGAAGACCTACGAGGTTTGGTAGCAACTTGATCTGAAGTTTGATGATCATCATCATTAACTTCCTCACTAATTGGTGTAGGAATCACTTGAACTGATTTCTGTGATGAACTACTTTCCAATAAGGGAGAAGGTACAATTACCTCATCAAGTTCTACTCTCCTCCCACTCACTTCTTTCGAGAGAAACTCCTTCTCTGGAAAGGATCCATTTTAGCAACGAATGTCTTGCCTTCGGATCTGTGATAGAAGGTGTGCCCAACAATTTCCTTTGGGTATTCTATGAAGACGCACTTCTCCGATTTGGGTTTGATCTTATTAGGATGAAACTTTTTCACATAAGCATCGCAGCCCCAAACTTTAAGAAACAACAGCTTAGATTTACTGCTAAACCATAGTTCATACGGTGTCGTCTCAAAGGATTTAGATGGTGCCCTATTTTAAAACGTGAATGCAGCTGTCTCTAATGCATAACCCCAAAACAATAGTGGTAAAGAGACATCATAGATCGCACCATATCAAATAAAGTGCGGTTACGACGTTCGGACACACCATAACGATGTGGTGTTCCAGGTGGCGTGAGCTATGAAACTATTCCACATTGTTTTAATTGAAGACCAAACTCGTAACTCAAATATTTGTCTCCGCGATCAGATCGCAGAAACTTTATTTTCTTGTTACGATGATTTTTGCACTTCACTCTGAAATTCTTTGAACCTTTCAACTATTTCGGACTTATGTTTCATCAAGTAGATATACCCATATCTGCTCAAATCATCTTGTGAAGGTCGAAAATAACGATACTTGCCACGAGCATCAACACTCATTGGATCGCATACATCGGTATGTATTATTTCCAATAAGTCAAGTAGCTCGTTCCATTGTTCCGAGAACGGAGTTTTAGTCATCTTGCCCAAAAGGCACGGTTATAAGCATCAAATGATTCATAACCAAGTGATTCCGAAAATCCATCTTTATGGAGTTTCTTCATGCGCTTTACACCAATATGACCCAAATGGCAGTGCCACAAATAAGTTGCACTATCATTATTAACTTTGCATCTTTTGGCCTCAATATTATGAATATGTGTATCACTACGATCGAGATCCAACAAACTATTTTCATTGGGTGTATGACCATTGAAGGTTTTATTCATGTAAACAGAACAACAATTATTCTCTGATTTTAAATGAATAACCGTATTGCAATAAACATGATCAAATCATATTCATGCTCAACGCAAACACCAAATAACATTTATTTAGTTTTAACACTAATCCCGAAAGTATAGGGAGTGTGCGATGATGATCATATCAATCTTGGAACTATTTCCAACACACATCGTCACTTCACCCTTAACAAGTCTCTGTTTATTCTCGCAACTCCGTTTCGAGTTACTAATCTTAGCAACCGAACTAGTATCAAATACCGAGGGTTGCTATAAACACTAGTAACTTACACATCAATAACATGTATATCAAATATACTTATGTTCACTTTGCCATCCTTCTTATCCGCCAATCACTTGGGGTAGTACCTCTTCCAAATGACCATCTCTTTGCGGTAGAAGCACTTAGTCTCGGGCTTAGGACCAGACTTGGATTTCTTCACTTGAGTAGCAACTTGCTTGCCGTTCTTCTTGAAGTTCCCTTCTTTTCCTTTGCCTTTTCTTGAAACTAGTGATCTTGTTAACCATCAACACTTGATGCTCTTTTCTTGATTTCTACCTTCGCCGATCTCAACATCGCGAAGAGCTCGAGAATAACTTTCGTCATCCCTTGCATATTATAGTTCATCACAAAGTTCTAGTAACTTAGTGATGATGACTAGAAGAATTCATCAATCACTATCTTATCGGAAGATTAACTCCCACTTGATTCAAGCGATTGAATTACCCAGACAATCTGAGCACATGCTCACTAGTTGAGCGATTCTCCTCCATCTTTTAGCTATAGAACTTGTTGGAGACTTCATATCTCTCAACTCGGGTATTTGCTTGAAATATTAACTTCAACTCATGGAACATCTTATATGGTCCATGACATTCAAAAACGTCTTTGAAGTCCCGATTCTAAGCCGTTTAAGCATGGTGCACTAAACTATCAAGTAGTCATCCTTTTTTTTGAGCTAGCCAAACGTTCATAACGTCTGCATCTGCTCCTGCAATAGGTTTGTCACCTAGCGGTGCATCAAGGACATAATTCTTCTGTGCAGCAATGAGGATTAACCTCATATCACGGATCAAATCCGCAACATTGCTACTAACATTTTTCAACACAGTTTTCTCTAGGAACATATCAAAACATATGAAAGCAACAATGTAAGCTATTGATCTACAACATAATTTGCAAGATACTACCAGGACTAAGTTCATGATAAATTTAAGTTCAATTAATCATATTACTAAAGAACTCCCACTTAGACAGACATCTCTCTAGTCATCTAAGTGATCACGTGATCCAAATCAACTAAACCATGTCCGATCATCACGTGAGATGGAGTAGTTTCAATGGTGAACATCTCTATGTTGATCATATCTACTATATAATTCACGCTCGACCTTTCGGTCTCCGTGTTCCGAGGCCATATCTATATATGCTAGGCTCGTCAAGTATAACCTGAGTATTCCACGTGTGCAACTGTTTTGCACCCGTTGTATTTGAACGTAGAGCCTATCACACCCGATCATCACGTGGTGTCTCAGCACGAAGAACTTTCGCAACGGTGCATACTCAGGGAGAACACTTCTTGATAATTAGTGAGAGATCATCTTAAAATGCTACCGTCAATCAAAGCAAGATAAGATGCATAAAGGATAAACATCACATGCAATCAATATAAGTGATATGATATGGCCATCATCATCTTGTGCTTGTGATCTCCATCTCCAAGCACCGTCGTGATCACCATCGTCACCGGCGCGACACCTTGATCTCCATCGTAGCATCATTGTCGTTCGCCATCTATTGCTTCTACAACTATCGCTACCGCTTAGTGATAAAGTAAAGCAATTACAGGCATTGCATTTCATACAATAAAGCGACAACCATATGGCTCCTGCCGATTGCCGATAACCGGTTACAAAACATGATCATCTCATACAACAAAATATAGCATCACGTCTTGACCATATCACATCACAACATGCCTGCAAAAACAAGTTAGGCGTCCTCTACTTTGTTGTTGCAAATTTTACGTGGCTGCTATGGGCTTAGCAAGAACCGTTCTTACCACGCATCAAAACCACAGCGATAGTTTGTCAAATAGACTCGTTTTAACCTTCACAAGGACGGGCGTAGCCACACTCGGTTAAACTAAAGTTGGAGAAAGCAGACACCGCTAGTCACTGTGTGCAAAGCACGGCGGTAAAACCAGTCTCGCGTAAGCGTCTGGCGTAATGTCGGTCCGGGCCGCCTCATCCAACAATACCGCTGAACCAAAGTATGACATCTGGTAGGCAGTATGACTTATATCGTCCACAACTCACTTGTGTTCTACTCGTGCATATAACATCAATGCATAAAACCTAGGCTCGGATGCCACTGTTGGGGAACGTAGTAATTTCAAAAAATTTCCTACGCACACGCAAGATCATGGTGATGATATAGCAACGAGGGGAGAGTGTTGTCTCACGCCCTCGTGAGACCGAAGCGGAAGCGTTGACGCAGCGTAGAGGAAGTAGTCGTCGTCCTCCCGGTCCGACCGATCCAAGCACCGTTACTCGGCACCTCCGAAGTTCTTGACACGCGACAGCTCGATGACGCACCCTCGATCTCCAATCCAAGAGAGGCCCGAGGGGAGTTCCGTCAAGACGACGGCGTGGTGACGATCTTGATGTTCTCCTATCGCAGGGCTTCGCCTAAGCACCGCTACAATATTATCGAGGTGGAATATCGTGGAGGGGGGCACCGCACACGGCTAAAGAACGATCAATGATCAACTTGTGTGTCCTAGGGTGCCCCCTTACCCCCGTATATAAAGGAGGGAGTGAGGAGGAGGCCGGCCCAAGGGGGGCGCGCCATAGAGGAGGGGGAAACCTACTCCAAGTAGGTTTCCCCCCCTTTTCCTTATCTTATTTGGAGGGGGAAGGAAAGAGTACTAGTATTAGGAATAAGTACTAGTAGTAGTAATAGGAAGAGGGGAAAGGAGAAAGGAAAGGGGGGGCCCCCTCCCCTGGTCGGATTGGGCTGGGGGCGCGTCCCCCTCCCTTGTTCCTTCTCCCTTCTTCCTATATGGGCCCAATAAGGCCCATATACCTCCCGGGGGGTTCCGGTAACCTCCCGGTAGCTCCAAACTTCTCCGGAACCTTTCCGGTGTCCAAATATATCCGTCCAATATATCAATCTTTATGTCTCGACCATTTGAGACTCCTCGTCATGTCCGTGATCATATCCGGACTCGAACAAACTTCGGTACATCAAAATACATAAACTCATAATATAAGCATCATCGAAACCTTAAGCGTGCGGACCCTACGGTTCGAGAACAATGTAGACATGACCAAGACACATCTCGGTCAATAACCAATAGCGGGACCTGGATGCCCATATTGGTTCCTACATATTCTCGAAGATCTTTATCGGTCAAACCGCATAACAACATCGTTATTCCTTTTCATTGGTATGTTACTTGCCCGAGATTTGATCGTCGGTATCCAATACCTAGTTCAATCTTGTTACCGGCAAGTCTCTTTACTCGTTCCGTAATACGTCATCTCATAACTAACTTATTAGTTACATGCTTGCAAGGCTTGGGTGATGAGTATTACTGAGAGGGCCCAGAGATACCTCTCCGACAATCGGAGTGACAAAACCTAATCTCGAATTATGCTAACTCAACATGTACCTTCGGAAACACTTGTAGTACTCCTTTATAATCACCCAGTTACGTTGTGACGTTTGGTAGTACCCAAAGTGTTCTTCCGGTAAACGAGAGTTACACAATCCTCATAGTTACAGGAACATGTATAAGTCATGAAGGAAGCAATAGCAGAATACTAAACGATCAAGTGCTAAGCTAACGGAATGGGTCAAGTCAATCACATCATTCTCCTAATGATGTGATCCCGTCAATCAAATGACAACTCTTTTGTCCATGGCTAGGAAACATAACCATCTCTGATAAACGAGCTAGTCAAGTAGAGGCATACTAGTGACACTATGTTTGTCTATGTATTCACACATGTATTATGTTTCCGGTTAATACAATTCTAGCATGAATAATAAACATTTATCATGAAATAAGGAAATAAATAATAACTTTATTATTGCCTCTAGGGCATATTTCCTTCACTTCTCCCATGGCAAGAAAGACCAATCTAGTAGGCCAAACCAAACTGATAAATCGAAGAGACTTGCAAAGATAACTCAATCATACATAAAAGAATTCAGAGAAGATTCAAATATTATTCATAGATAAACTTGATCATAAACCCACGATTCATCGGATCTCGACAAACACACCGCAAAAAGAGATTACATCGAATAGATCTCCACAAGAGAGGGGGAGAACATTGTATTGAGATCCGAAAAGAGAGAAGAATCCATCTAGCTAATAACTATGGACCCGTAGGTCTGTGGTAAACTACTCACAACTCATCGGAGGGGCAAGGATGTTGATGTAGAGGCCCTCCGTGGTAGCTTCCCCCTCTGGCAGTTTTCCGGCAAGGGCTCCAAGATGGGATCTCGCGGATACAGAAGGTTATGGCGGTGGAAATTGTGTTTCGTGGTGCTCCTGGATGGTTTCAGGGTACATAGACATATATAGGAGGAAGAAGTACGTCAGTGGCCGCCTGAGGGGCCCATGAGACAGGGGGGCATGCCCTCTGTGGGGGCCCTCCTATCTCGTGGGGCCCTCGGAGCTTTCTTGACTTGCACTCCAGGCTCTCCGGATCAGATTTGTTCCAAAAATAACGCTCCTGAAGGTTTCATTCCGTTTGGACTCCGTTTGATATTCCTTTTCTTCGAAATACTGAAATAGGCAAAAAAACAGCAATATGGGCTGGGCCTCCGGTTAGTAGGTTAGTCCCAAAAATGATATAGAAGTGTAAAATAAAGCCCATAAACATCCAAAAGGGGTAATATAATAGCATGGAACAATCAAAAATTATAGACACGTATCAGCCACCCTCATTGCGACCTAGAATCCGGCGGGAGGCCAGGATCCGGCCGAGCACTACTTGGAGCAGGTAACAGAAGGTGCTCGTTTAATAGAGGCTCAGTGCTCGAAGAATGTCATGTTCGAGTGACAAATCGTGTCATTGTAAAAACAATGTTATTTTGATTATGAGGCTATATTTATACTTTGTGCCCGAAAGTATTATATGTGCCTCTTGTGCGGCCATTCTTATGTATATGTGTAATTCTGAAAGTTAGCAGTCGTTGGCTTTAGCCCCCACGCATACAATGCGGGGATGTTTGCGAAAAATATGCATAATCACACTTGATCCAGCATCTTGGTCCATTAAGGAGGTGATCGCACATCGAACTAGGCAACTGGACTAGATAGCTGTAACACTTTCACTTAGCCATAGGAGTTTGACGGTGGGGCTACTATGTAGCCCCTAGTACTTTTGCGTGCATCCGAATACGGGTGCGTGTGTACATGACCGGGAAACGGTCCTTCATTAATGCGGAGGATTCCTAAAGATTCCGGTAAGTCTTTGAGTGGTTGAACAGTCTCTCGCTGTATCATGACAGTCAGTTTTTGGCTTTCTCTACTGAGGTGCTCATACGGAATAACTAGGGCACAATCATAGTAGTTCTCCTTTGGCCACCTTAGCCGATAAGAACGGAACATAAGGCGGCAAACCCAGGAGCCGAGAAAACCCAACATTTGACGAAAGACATGATTGAGAGCTGATGCATATAAGGCCAAACTCATGACGTCGAACACCTGAAGGTATTCAGACTTTGTAACAGAAAGTGGGCTGAAGAACGCCTTTTCATTATAAACCATGTATTTCCAGGTACTTGCATTAGTCTGTCATGGCGAAATGCCAATAACGGCAATATCCTCTATGGGTATAGTACCCGTGGGATGTGTAAACAACAAGAGGCAATAGAAAAGGATTACATAGGGGCTTAATCTAAAGAGAAACCTTTGAGCAGGGCCCTGCTGCACGTCTGCGCCTTTGTCTCCGTTGTGCCATTTCCTGGAAGGGTATCGCACACATTGTGTCTGTAAAAAAGAAAAACTCGTGTAGAAGAGTACAACGTAAGCGTGCGATGGATGGTAAAAGTGTAAGGCATTGGCCTGTAAATAAGGTCAGGCCAACGGTGGGGTTTTATTAAATATTTATTGCCCCTGGTGTCCTCTATGGGATTACATATACGGTGCCCTGGCTCATTTTTATCCAGGCTGCCAGACTCGTCTAACCGTGTCCGTGGTCTTAACGACCAATCATGCTTTCTGGTATCGGAGGCCGCCTAGAGTCCGGCCGCTAGAGCCATCGCGTATTCCTCCACGCATGAAGAGCGCTCTCTGTTTCCGTTAACGGTGATGACGCCACGTGGACCGGGCATCTTGAGTGTAAGGTAGGCATAGTGCGGTACTGCGTTGAAGCGGGCGAAGGCCATTCTTCCAAGCAATGCGTGATAGCCGCTTTGGAAGGGTGCGATGGTGAAGAGTAGTTTTTCGCTTCTGGAGTTGCCTGGGGAGCCGAATGTTACCTCCAGTATGACAGAGCCCCTGCCATAAGCTTCAACGCCTGGTATCACCCCTTCAAAGGTGGTGTTGCTTTGGCTAATTCTGGATGGGTCTATCCCCATCTTGCGGACAGTGTCCTGGTATATTAAATTGAGACTACTGCCGCCGTCCATGAGGATGTGGGTAAGATGGTATCCATCGATTATTGGGTCAAGCACCAAGGCCTCTGATCCTCTGCGCCGAATACTAGCCAGGTAGTCCGTGTGATCGAAGGTGATCGGACAAGCCAACCAGTAGTTAGGTATGGGTACGATGTGCTCTATAGCGTACGCGTCTCTGAGCACGCGTTCGTGCCTTCTCGTGGATGTGTGAGTCGCATGGATCATGTTTACTGTTTTAACCTCTGGTGGGAATTTTTTCTGTCCCCCAGTGTTCGGCTGGCGAGGTTCATCCTCGTCTTCACTTGGTGTTTCCCTTCCCTTTTGTTCAGCATTTACTTTGCCGGCCTGCTTGAAGACCCAGCACTCTCTATCAGTGTGGTTTCAGGTTTGTCGGGGGTGCCATGAATTTGGCATAGTCTGTCCAGGACTCTATTCAGACTGGACGGTCCCTCTTTACTGCCTTTAAATGGCTTCTTTTGCTGATCGGGTCGAGAGCCCCTGAATCCGGCGTTGATCGTTGTGTTGTCCGGGCTCTCTTCCTTGTTTTGACGTTTGTTTTTATTACGCCGTGGCTTCCCATTGCCATCCCTTATTTAGGATGTGCTTGGGTCGCTGGTGCCTTTACGGGCCAACCAACTATCTTCACACGCGCAAAAGCAGGTCATAAGGCTTGTTAAGGCTGCCATTGTCCTTGGCTTTTCTTGGCCGAGGTGTCTGGCGAGCCACTCGTCGCGGATGTTGTGTTTGAATGCCGCTAAGGCCTCGGCATCCAGACAATCGACAATTTGATTCTTCTTATTGAGGAATCCGTTCCAAAGCTTGCGGGAGGACTCTCCGGGCTGTTGGATTATGTGACTTAAATCGTCCGCATCCGGAGGCCAGACATAAGTCCCTTGAAAATTGGCCCTGAAAGCGTCCTCGAGTTCCTCCCAACTCCCAATTGAATTTTCGGGGTGGCTTTTCAACCAGTGTCGAGCTGGTCCCTTCAACTTGAGGGGAAGGTATTTGATGGCGTGGAGGTCATCCCCATGAGCCATGTGTATATGCAGGATAAAATCCTTGATCCAGACCCTTGGGTCTGTCGTTCCGTCGTATGCCTCTATGTTCACAAGTTTAAAACCCTGTGGAAATTCATGGTCCAGTACTTCTTCGGTAAAGCACAGGGGGTGAGCAGCCCCTCTATATCTGGATGTGCTGTGGCATGCCGTCGGCTGTTGTTGTGTCCGGTGTTTATTCTGAACTGGTGTCCGGTTGGTATGATCGTTTTAGTGACCATAGTCCTGCGCCGGGGTGTGTCCTTTAGATCTATAGATGGACCTAGCCGCGTCGGCTTTCTTATCCAGGTGTTCACGTAAATCGTGCACGGCGTCGGTAGCTACTCTGTTGCGGTTATGAAGTGGTTCGTCCGGCCTCCTGGTCGTGTTATTCTTTGGTGGAACGGCCTCGTCGTCGAATTCTGGCAGTAGCTTGCGTTTTGGATAGCTCTTTGTATGGCGATCGTTGCCATATCTTTCTTTAAGTGTCTAGCACTTTATTCCATCTACAATTGAGCGTTTCCTGTATGGCGTTTAGCCGTTGCTTCTGCCTCTTTAGACTTCTCGCGGTGGCCATAAGCCTTCTGTGGAGGTTATCTCGTTCCACGCGTGTTTCTGGGATGATGAATGCATCGTCATCCAGACTGTGTTCTTGTCCTGGGGCAGTTTTATGAACTCGTCCCTCGTGATCATTGTGATCGGGCGTCTACTCCGAACTGTGTTCGGCGTGACCTGGCTCGTTCTGCTCCATCGCTGGGTCTGTATGGTCGTCGTCGGTGTCAAAACCGGCGGATCTCGGGTAGGGGGTCCCGAACTGTGCGTCTAGGCGGATGGTAACAGGAGACAAGGGACACGATGTTTTTACCCAGGTTCGGGCCCTCTTGATGGAGGTAAAACCCTACTCTTGCTTGATTGATATTGATGATATGGGTAGTACAAGAGTAGATCTACCACGAGATCAAGGAGGCTAAACCCTAGAAGCTAGCCTATGGTATGATTGTTATGTGTCCTATGGACTAAAACCCTCCGGTTTATATAGACACCGGAGAGGGCTAGGGTTACACAGAGTCGGTTACAATGGTAGGAGATCTACATATCCGCATCGCCAAGCTTGCCTTCCACGCCAAGGAAAGTCCCATCCAGGCATGGGACAAAGTCTTCAATCTTGTATCTTCATAGTCTTGGAGTCCGCCAGCGGTGATAGTTCGCTATCCGGACACCCCTAGTCGAGACTCCCTCGGTAGCTCTGAACCGGGCTTCAATGACGACGAGTCCGACGCGCATATTGTCTTCGGCATTGCAAGGCGGGTTCCTCCTCGAATAATTCATAGAAGATTTTGAACACCGGGATAGTGTCCGCTCGCAAAATAAATTCCACATACCACCGTAGAGAGAATAATATTTACACAGGTTCAATCTACTGACGTACTTCGTGGTATGACGTCATGCCACGGCCAAGCCTTTATTTGAATCGTTTTTATTGTTCCACCTCAGCGCGTTTAGCGAAGCGGTTTCCTTGGCACGTCTTGTCAAAGCAGAGATCGTGTCCCCTTATTCCGGGATTCTCATCAATACGGATGTGGGTAACCCAACCGTGCCCGTTGGCACGCCCCCTCCATCGAAGGCGAGTCCCAAACGGTCACGGGGACGGCTCTTGGTATTCTACCCCTTTATAATGAGACCAAGGCCTGTTCCTTTTCTTCAATCTCAATCGAATCCGCCCCTCGCCTCGAGTTCCAACACCTAAGGTTCCAGATTCAGGCGCTTCGGACCTTTAACAATGTCCGGCTCTGACCTACAGGGCCGGTGGATGCCCTCTTCCGTCACGGAAGAAGACGTGCTAAAGCTGAGAGACGCCAGGTACCTAACCTGCGAGATTTCGCATAGGCTGCCTGCTCGAGGGCAAGTCATTCCTACTCCCGAGCCTGGTGAGAGCGTCGTGTTCGTGTCTCACTTCCGTCGGGGTTTAGGCTTCCCGATGGACCCCTTCGTGAGGGGGTTCATGTTTATTATGGGCTGGAATTCCATGACTTGGCTCCGGAGTCCATCCTCCACATCTCATCGTTCATTGTTGTCTGCGAAGCCTTCCTCCGCACTACCCCTCACTTCGGATTGTGGCTCAAGACCTTCAACGTGGAGCCGAAGATGATCGTGGGGTGACAGGCAGAGTGCAGAGGGGCAGTTATAAGTAAGAGGGCCGATGCTCCATGGCCCGAGGGCTCTTTTCAAGAGAAGCTCGGCTTGTGGCAACAGGAGTGGTTCTACATCACCGCTCCCAGGGGCACCAGGCAGGTGGCGCCACCCGCCTTTCGCTCGGGCCCTCCACAACGGCTGGCATCATGGGTCAACAAAGGGCTTGACTGGGGGCCGTCCAAGGACGTACCAATATTGCAGGGCCAGATTCAAGACCTCCAAAAGAGGGAGATCAATCTGGTCGTAGTGGCGCATGTTATGCTGATTCGGCGCCTTCTGCCCTGCAAACGTCACCCCCTCCGCCTGTGGGAATTCAATCCGGAGGGATTGCGAGCTCTCCACCACTTCATGGGCGCGACGCCCGTGGAGATGTATAAACTGTTCTTCGGATCGCAAGAGATGTGTCCGGACTTGACCGAGGACGCAGGTCTGAGTTGCAATCGCCCGGATACTCAACTAAGTAGTTCCTGTGCCCAGACATGCTATCCGTACATTTATCATAATACTTGCCCTTTAAAAAGCTGTCCCTTGAACAGGAGTGGATAGCAAAAGCAAAGCTAATAAGGTGTCCC
Organism: Aegilops speltoides; assembly: GCA_021437245.1. NCBI lineage: Eukaryota > Viridiplantae > Streptophyta > Magnoliopsida > Poales > Poaceae > Aegilops > Aegilops speltoides. The sequence continues at coordinate 410,105,289 of CM038141.1, read as the reverse complement.
GCCCCCCCTCCCTGAGACCACGCCGGACCCGGTGCTAACCAAGATGCTGGAGGCAGTGCCTTTGGAAGAGGGCGAAGGGGGGAACAGGAAAGCTACCGCCTTCGCTAAGGAGGCCTTTAAGGAAGGGGGATCGAGAATCCCTCCCTCCAAGGGGAGAAGAGGACCGCTTCTGAAGATCCGGAGGTCAAGGCTTCAAAGCGGGGGAAGAAATCTTCGCCAGAGGGTCCTGCGCCGGGAGGGGCCCTGGCCGTACTATTTCCCCAAGGGAACCAGCCCTCCAGCGAGCCGTAAGTAGAAAGGGGAGTTTTGTTATAAGAGACATCCCTGTTTTTATTTCTGAGGATGACCGAAGTTTTTACTTTGTAGTTCGGATCTCAGCCCTTCTTAGCAGAGCTCATCTTCGGGGGATCTTCGTCCAGAGATGATGGAAATCGAAACGCCTCCATCTGCCATGCCATCAGGCGGGGCGGACGACCCTGAGGTGTCGTCACGGAGGGTTTCCCCGAGTCCGGCGGGGCCGAGAGGTCTGGCACCAACTGGTGTGCGGTCGGAGGAGCTAAAGGATCTGCTCGGGCGAGCATCTATCTCAGAAGATCACCGTGCGTTAATGGGTACGGTGATTGAAAGGATTTCATCTGCTGAGAGCGGTTTGCATGAAGCCGTAAGAAGTTTACTGACGGGGTTTGAGGTACGCAAGAATGATGTACCTTCTGACAGTTTTGCATATAGAATGCACCCTGTACATATAGTAGCCCCTGAGACTCGGTACGTTGTCAAAAGTGACGTCTTGCCGAGGATCATAGTCTCAGTGTTAAGATGTCGCCCTTCCTATTCAGGGGGCGGAGCGTTCGGTGGCCAGCCGGACTGATAGAGTTGCCGAACTGAAGCAGCAACTGGACATTGCGGATGCGGACATCGCGCTGGTCAATAAGCGACTTGACGAGTCACAAGGTACGTGGCTTTTCCGCGAACACCTGGTAAGGGAGCTTGACGCCCATGCCTTACTACATGTATGCTTAATGCAGATGGTGCCGCTGCTATGGAGGACCTTCGGGCAGAGCTTGCCCGAGCCAAGGAGCAAGCCAGAAAAAGTAATGCGGCTGCTTTGAAAGCGGCCGAAGAGCTAAAAGCCGAACAGGCTGCTCACGGCTGAAGCAAGGAGGAAATGGCCGAAATGGCCATAAAGCTGAAGGATGCTGCCGACCGCTATGAGTTTCTTGAAAGAGAACACCGAGCGGAGCAATAGGACCTGAAGAAGGCCACCGCCGAAGCCAAGGATGCCCGCTCTGCGATGAGAGCTATAGAGGAGGAGCTACGTCAGGCCGGGGATATTGCGGCTGGAAAGCCCTTTCTGCTGCGTAGGAAGTTCATGGATCCGAAATATGCTCAGTTGGGCCTGTTGTGGGGTGCGGAGGATGCCTATCTGAATTTGGCGGCGAGTGCACAGACGCGGTTGCACACTTCCGAGGCCAGATGGATCACGGAATGGAAGAGGTTTTTTGGTCGCAGTTCCATAGTCCGGAGCGTCCACTTCCATTGACCGATCGGTTAGCCAAGTGGGCTGAGCTGAATAGGTTGTCCGGGCTTGCCATGAAGGGTGTAAATGGCTCATCTCGGGCGGAAAGGCCCGAGCCGAAGAGTTATTTTGGCTTGGTGCAGCAGTTCCTTGACGCGGTGCCGCATATCAAGGCGATGAAGCGGTCGGCATTTATAGAGGGCGCACGGATGGCCCTCGCCCGTGTCAAAATATACTGGGCAGAGATGGAGGCCACCGATGTTGCTTCCCAGGACTCGGACAGGAGCCGATTACCGCCGAGCACTATTTTGGGGAAGTCCTGCAGGGCGCTCGTTTAATAGAGATGCAGTGCTCGAAAAATGTTATGTTCAAATGACATGTATGATTTGTGAAGCCATGCTTCAAATATAATATATGGGCTTTTTATACTTGTGCGTTGAAGTGTTGAAATTCCTCCTGTGCGGCCGTTAACGTATATGTGTATATAACCTGAAAGATGGCAGTCTTCAGCTTCAGCCCCCATGCACATAGTGCGGGGGTGTTTGCAAGAAATAGCGCTGTTTCACACTTAATCCAACGTCTTGGTCCTGTGAAGGAGGTGATAGCGTAGCAAACTAGGCAACCGGACTATAATGCTTTATCACTTTCACTTAGCCATAGAAGTTCAATGGTGGGACTACTATGTAGCCCCTAGGGGCACTGTGCTCTCCGAATTTCGGGGCGCATATGTGCCTGACCGGGAAACGGTCCTTCGTTAAAGCGGAAGAATTCTAAACATTCCGGTGGTCGATCGAGTGGTTGACCAGTCTCTCGCTATATCATGACAGTCAGTTTTCGGCTTTCTCTACTGAGGTCCTCACCTGGATGAACCGGGGCACAATCGCAGTAGTTCTCCTGGTGTCGTGTTAGCCGATAGAGCGGAACATAAGGAAGCAAAACACAGGAGCCAGGCAAACCCAACATTTGACCAAAGAAATGATTCGGAGCTGATGCATATAAGGCCTAACTCAAGACGCCGAACACTCCCTAAGGTATTCGGTCTTTATGAAAACGGGCAGAACTATGCCCTAAGCCCCTGGTGTCCAGGTACGCGCAAAATTTCTGACGCGGCCGATGCCAAAACGCCAACCTCCTCCTCGGTTATAGTGAGGAACCGGGGGATGTGTATCGACAAGAGACAGTAAGAAAGGTTTACGCAGGGTCTTAATCTGAAAAGAATCCTTGTAATGGGTCCCTACTACACGTCTGCGCCTGTGTCTCCGTTGTGCCGTATCCTGGAAGGGCGTAGCACGGTGTTCATCTGTAAAAGAGAAGAACTTAGTGTGAAAAAGTATCGTGCGAAAAATGTATGAACAGAGTATAATTCAAAAAACAAATAAGATTGAGCTTTATTATCTCTTATGGTGCATGCGTGCAGCCCCTTGTAAGGGGGTACGCGGCTGGTGAGCCCCTTGTTTATTTGCGCCGGACTCGCTTAACCGTGTCCGGGGTCGGGAGGACCTGTTTGGGGGCTTTGATCGGCAAAATCCGGATTAATGTGTGGCTGTCAAGGTCATCTCACTTTCTTCCTTATTCGAGGAATACTCGAGGCTTCCCTTTAATGAGATTATGCCGCGTGGACCGGGCATTTTAAGTGTGAGAGATGCATAATGCGGTATTGCGTTAAAGCGGGCGAAGGCTTCGCGTCCCAATAGTTCTTGATGGCTACTTTTAAATGGGGCGATGTGGAAGACTAGCTTTTCGCGACAGTAGTTGTCGGCTGAGCCGAACACAACTTCTAGTGGTAGAGAGCCCGTACAATGGGCATATAGGCCTGTGTAGGATCGGAAGTATGTCTAGAGGGGGGGTGATTAGACTACTTGACAACTTAAAAATTTTGCCTTTTGATTGGAGTAGTTTCTTAGCAAGTTCACAATGATAACCAAGTCAAGTATCACCCTACACATGCAATTCTAGAGTTGTGGCAGCGGAAAGTAAATTGCATGTATAGTAAATGAGAGGAGGAGAAGAGCAAACGCAAAGGAGACACGGAGATTTTTTCTCGTGGTTCCGATAGGTGGTGCTATCGTCAATCCACGTTGATGGAGACTTCAACCCACGGAGGGTAACGGCCATGAGTCCACGGAGGGCTCCACCCACGAAGGGTCCACGAAGAAGCAACCTTGTCTATGCCATCATGGCTTACGCCCACGGAGGACTAGCCTTACTCGGGTAGATCTTCACGAAGTAGGCGATCTCCTTGCCCTTACAAACTCCTTGGTTCAACTCCACATCATGACGGAGGCTCCCAAGCGACACCTAACCAATCTAGGAGGCACCACCTCCAAAAGGTAATAGATGGGGTTGGTGATGATGAACTCCTTGCTCTTGTGCTTCAAATGATAATCTCCCCAACACTCAACTCTCCTCACCGATTTGGCTGTGGTGGAAGAAGGGATTGAGTGGAAAGCAACTTGGAAAGACTAGAAATCAAGTTTCATATGGTGGGAGTGGAGCAACTTGATCTCAACACAAGGGTAGGTAGTTTTCTTCTCGTAAATGTAAGGTAGGAGTGGTAGTTCTTTCGATGGCTCTCTCCACGAATGAAGAGGAGGTGGAGGGTATTTATAGCCTCCACACAAAATCCAACTGTTACACACATTTGACCAATCTCGGTCGGACCGAAGTTGACAACTCGGTCGGGCCGAAAGTTCAAATCTTGTGAACGTTGGGATTTTCAGTGGGACCAAAATACAATCTCGGTTGGACCGATTCTTCCAAAGTCTAGGGTTTGCCAATCTCGGTGGGACCGACTTTCTCATCTCGGTGACACCGATTTGAGTCTGTATGTTCTGAAGCTTGGCAACACCAATTTCGAATGACCGAGTTTGGAATCGGAAAATCCGAGATTCTTAGGGTTTGGGTATATGGTGAGGTGGTTCATCTCGGTGTGGTGAGTTTGGAATCGGTGGGACCGAGATTACTTATGAGTTTATGTTGGAATGAAAGATTGCTGATTGTTTGAGAGATAAATCACTAAGCACTTTAGAGCAACCAGATCATCATCATAACCTCATCCCCTTTAATAGTATTGGCTTTCCTATGGACTCAATGTGATCTTGGATCACTAAACCAAAAATGGAGTCTTGAGCTTTTGCCAATGTTTTCCTTAGCATTTTGAGGGGTCCACATCATCGGTCATTGCCATACCCATATCCTTGAACTTTCTAAAATATTCTCAAGAAATGATTAGTTCAATGATATATATGTTGTTATTAATTACCAAAACCACCTGGGGATTAGTTGCACTTTCAATCTCCCCCTTTTTGGTAATTGATGACAACATATAGATCAAAGCTTCGACAAATGATATAATCAATGAATAACATCGTCGCTTTGAGAAGTATGTGATAAGCAAGAGCTCCCCCTAAATTTGTGCATTATTTAAGATTTGCGTTTGAATGCAAATGCACAATCGATTAGGATCATGGGTTACTCTTCCATGTCACATACATCTTGGTGGAGCGCACAAAATGATAAGAATGAATAGCATGCACCCAATCACCAAGACATGAGTAAATGATCATACAAGATATGAATGGAATATGATAGACATCAAGCACACATTAAGCACGGTATGATCAAGCACTCATCAAGATAGAGCAAACGTAGTATCAAACACACGAAGTATCTCAAAGAACTCAAAAGTATCTCAAGGAAAACCGCAAACGAAAGAGCAAAAACGAGCACTCTCTCTCGAAGTCCTATGATCTATACAATTTCTCCCCCTTTGGCAACAAGTTACCAAAAAGTTCGAAAGGTATAGAGCTAATCGTCACTCGGGACTCTGCTGGCGGCTCCTGTCTGCGTCGATGGAGTGGAGATAGCTGCATCCGCGAAAGCTTCGCTGAAGTCTGTGGAGCTGGAGGAGTGGATTTGGAGCTGGTCTTTGAACCGATGGAGCTGTAGGAGGTGCTGATGTAGTAGCCCAGGATCGACCTAATCGAATAGCAAATGATCTGGGCTTTGTGGGCACCGGAGCAGGCTGCTCATAGTCATCTGGACCATATCACCTTCCATCTCCTTCATGAGTTCTGCCTTCTCCTCTTAGCTTCCTCGATGTCCGCATCAAGCTTGTTGACGGTGACTGCACTTGATCGACTTTGACGTCGAGCATGGAACTTATCCTCAACGATCCTCTCAAGGCTCTCCCGAGATCGCACTATCTGGCAAAGCGTAGCTCAATTCTCCGAGTGGCTTCAAGAAGTTGTTCGCAACGCTCTTGGGCTTTCTGCTGCTTCCTTCTCGGCTTTAGCTTGTTTAGCACTTCAGACTTAGCATGTCCTTCTACAGATGTGGGAGCATTCTCGGTCATCACAACCTCGTTGTCCTCATGTTCAGAGCTGCAAAGTGGCAAGTGGGGTCTATCCAACGGTAGGTGTCCGTGCCAAACTTGGCATTGATGAGCATCTGAATATGCGAGCAAACCCACATGACCTCTTACGGTCATTTCTTTGTCCTCTTGATAGTCTCGACTATCGTGTCCATCACCTTAAAAGGTGTCTTCGATCTAGAATGTGCAGCATGTTGATAGAGTACCCTCTTATCATGCGGTGGTCCCTGACTTAGGCATCAATGTATGCCTCGTAATGGTGTTGGTGGTTGGGAGACCTGCTCAAGGTAGTAGACTGAACCAAGCTTCCATATCTCTACATCCTTCTCATCTACCTCATTATACATGTTCTTCATTGACTCGTGATTTTTCTTGAATGCCATAGACATCAATATCATCTTCCTTGAAACAGTGCATTCAGCAATGCTCTCCATTCCTCAACAAGAGAATGGAATCTCGCCCTTCATCATCCATACAATTCGCCATCTGGATAGAAGTGTGCGGTGGCATAGAATTGCATGATCATCTCATCGTTCCAGCGGTCAATTTCGACCAACGAACTCGCAATCCCACAAGCAAAGTGAAGCTTTCATGCACATGTGGGAAGTAGTCTCTGTGCTCTTCACTCGTCGATGTATTCCCGATCAACGATCCGTGTCGGCAACAATTGGCTTCTTGTCCATGAGCACTGCCTCATAAAAGTCTTGTTGCTCTCTTGTGTGGAATCTTGAGTCAATCGCTGTTCTTCTCCTGGTGGCATATGGATCTGCTTGCCTCCATAGCCTTAGACCTTTATCCTTTCTCTCCTTCATATTTTCAGCTCGAGGATGAGCTTCATTATGAACTGGCAGTTTCTGTGTGAGCTTGAGCAAAACATGAGCCTCATCATCGATTCTGCGGTGGCACATTGTCCTTTTCTTCTCTCAAGCGTGAATGTTCCTCACAGTCTTCTTGGCTTGGCAGCTGGTTTGGCTTGGGCTGCCTTTTTTGGAGCTGAAGGCTTAGCCTTAGGAGGTGCTCCCGCTCGATGGCATCACCCATCAACTTCGCTTCGAGGAGGCTGAGGTGCTTCCTCATCAAAATCATCATCATCGCTAGATCTCTTCATGAACTTTCCTCTTCCTCTTGGAAGTCTTCTTGATCTTCTTTGGAGGTTCCTTCCATGCTTGAGCTTCGGCAACAGAGGATTTCTTCACCTTGCTTGTGCCTTTCTTTGTTGTTGCCCTTGATATCCCTTTGAAACCACTTGCCTTTTAGGCTTTGAAGTTATCTCCTCATCAAGCAATGAAATCTGAATCTTCCTCATCTGAATTTCTCTTCCTTCGCGCCTCGTGGCAGTGCAGCAGCATCCACTTGGAGTGCTTCTCTCCATCATCTGAAAAACTGCTTGCCTCTGGACTTGTAGCTGCCTCTGGAATCTCAACTGGCATCTCAGACCTGTTCTGACTGTCACTTCCTTCAGACATGACTGACAACCTGTGAATAGAATAGGTATAGGCAGAATAGAAGAGTTATCACAAACTGCAGAGGATTTTGCAAAAAGAATGAGTTCAAACTTTAGTTTTAGGTTTTCACAGAATACATGTCGGTCTGACCGAGTCTATCAATTCGGTGAAACCGAAATGTCTAAACAGACCATATACACCACTTTCGGTGGGACCGAAATGGGTTTCGGTCTAGCCGAGACTACTAGGGTTTCACTGAATCTTCACTTCGGTCTTACCGATTTGCACAACTCGGTTTCACCGAAAAGTGCAGTGCAATGGCCAGAGGCCAAATCGGTCAGTCCGAAAATGCAGAATCGGTCACACCGAGATGTGTTCATGGAAACCTAACCCTAAAATTTTCACTCGAAATTTGTTCTATGACCTAAACGGCTGGATAGGAGGATCTCAATCTTGGCAAGAAACATGGCAACGCCTATCGTGCATAGAATCAGCGGTTGGAACACGAGAGGGATGAAACTCACCCAATGCGGTGGAGCTTCACTACGGCGGCAACGGCGCGATGAGAAAGTCCGCTGACGGCGATGGAGACCAGCGCGCGGGCTGACAGCGACGGCGGAGACGATCCGGAGACCAAGGCGACGGCAGCTAAGGGTTTGAGGCGAAGCGTTTGAAGAAGTAATCAACGCGCTCGTCCTCGAGTATTTATACCTTCGGTGTCGGTGGGACCGAGTTTGAAAACTTCGGTGGGACCGAGATGGTTAGCTGCGTGCGATTACACACTTCGTCACGCCGATATTTGAAACTCGGTTTCACCGAGGTGAAAACCTAGATCAATCCAAGTGATTTGATCCGTCCGATTTGAGTATATTGGTTTGACCGAAAGTACTTAGAAGGTTTTGGAAGTTAGGCTTTTGACGGATCGGTGGCTCCGAGTGCTCCTCACTCGGTCGTCCGAAAAAGTCTTGTTCAAAGTTTGTGATATAAGCATGAATAGAGTTTGAGACAAGAAAGCATAGATAGCTAGGGGAGGAACTTAGGCATTCTTGTCCATCCATTTGGTCAAAAGAAAGAAAACCAAAAGACCAAAGCAACAAATGGATGTCCTCGAATGGATAAAATCATGCATCCAACATGCTCACACAATAAGATAGCAAATGAAATATGTGTCAAACATGCACAAACAAAACACTAACAGCTAGCACACAATTTGGCGATGACTAGGTCATCTATATATGAGTATATTGACTTAGGAGTCAAATGAGAACATTTGATCATAGGTCATACTCATCGCTTAAGCACAAGTGGGGTTACCACTTTTCCATAAAGCATTAATGTGTTCACATCATTAGAAGATGCTTTAGCTCATTTCTTTAGAGCAAAGCTCCCCCTTGATGTGAGAACCCCTTTTAAAGGGTCAAACTAACCTTGGGTTGTCGTTGAAGACTTCATGTAGATGTTGAAGATGTGGATGCTCAATGTTGATGAAGATCATCAAGAGTTGGGAGCAATCCTTTGAATTCGGGCACTTTCAATACCTACATGGGTTAGTCCCACAAGGAACAAACAAGAATATCCATGGACATAGATTGAAGTTCACAATAGATGATGTCCATGAAAGCAATGATTACCTTGTCCCTTGACTTACCAACATGAGGGTTTGTGACTCCATGAACTAGTGCAAGACGTGGAAGTTGATTGCACAAGTCCTTGCCAAAATGAATATGAGTGAAGTATGTTGGCGGAGTCACCCTCAAGAACTCTCTAGTTCTTCTTCTTCGGGATCCACATCATCTTGATGGGAATCCTTGGGGTAGTAGTTGAGCTTGTTGAAGTAGAACTTGAAGTTGCCTTGGGAACCCACTTGATCATGGCCTTGGGTGCTTCAATGAATGCATCAATCTCCTCTTGAAGCTTGTCCTTGCCTTTTAGCTTGTGGTCTTGTGGTGGAAGGTCATCTTGATCTTGTTCCTCATTGGAAGAAGTAGGATCATACTTCTCCTCTTGAGAGACAAACTTTGGAGTGGGATATTGACCTTCTTCCCATTCAACACCCTCGGCGTTGAACTTTCGCTCAAAACCAATTCCTTGAGTCTTCCGGTGTCTTCCTTGTTTGCGAACAATTTCCTCAAAGCTCTTGCTTCCGGCAAGACTCTTGTAGACACCTTTCTCTATAATCCCTTTCAATAGACTATTTTCTTGCTCAAGTGAAACTTGGCTTGAAACATTGTTAGTGGAATCAAGAGAATTACTAGAAGTAACAACATTTGATTTAACATGATTATTGTTACTACTAGATGAAGAATTTTCTTATGCTTGTCATGCTTAGTTTTGATAGGTGGCAAGAAATTAGACAAGAGAAGTCGTTTGGCAAGATATGAAGAACTCTTCTTTCGAAGATCGTCATTGATAGCTTTTAGAAACTCATGTTCTTGCTCTAGATTGAGCTTCTCGAAGCGTAGCTTCTCATGAGATCTTAGGAGCTCTCTATGATCTTCTTGAGTTGTTTCATGAGCTAACTTAAGAGTGTTTAGTTCTTTAGTTAGACGCTCAATCTCCTTCATAGCATTGTCATTCGACTCTTCTCGACTATAAAGACTACTAGCATGTTCATCATTACTAAGCTCGCTAGATTTATCATGTAAAAGCTCATCTTCACCAAGCAAGTCATCCTCATCACTATCAAAGTCAATAAACTCAGGATGTGATACCTTGGGGCCTTTTGCCATGAAGCATCTTCCAATTCCTTCATTTGGTGAATCAAATATGTCATAGGAGTTGGAGTTGGAGGACACTAGAGCAAGACCGGCAACACCTTCATCTTGACTGTATTCTGAGTTGGAGTGATAGCTTCTTTCGGAGTGATTGTCGGAGTCGGAGCCGGAAACCCATTCACCAACATGAGCTTGATGTTTTCTTCTTGTGTAGCTCCTTGATGACTTGTCCTTTCTTTCCGAATCCTTGCTTCTCCGAGAGGATCTTCGTTCATAACGATCATCTCTACTCCTTCTCTCTTTTCGAGGCGACTCTTCTCTTGAGCTTCTTCTTCTTGGAGATTCTTCTCTTCTCTTGTGGGGAGTCGAACACTCATTTGAGTAGTGTCCGGGTCTTCCACAATTGTAGCAGTTTCGATCACGACTAGAAGATCTCTTTTCATCATATGATCTAGACTTTGAGCTTCTTTCCTTGCTTCTACTCTTGTAGAATTTGTTGAAGTTTTTCACCATTAGGCTTATCTCTTCATTGGAAACTAGCTTGTCACTTGAGGATGTGGGAGCTTCAACTGCAGCTTTCTAAGCACCACTTGACTTGTTGTGAAGCTCTTCCTTATCTTTAAGTGTCATCTCATGAGCAACAATCCTTCCAATGACTTCGGTAGGCTTGAGATCTTTGTAGTTTGGCATCATTTGAATCAAAGTGCACACGGTGTCATACTTTCCATCCAAAGCTCTGAGAATCTTCTTGATGATGAATCGGTCGGTCATTTCTTCGCTTCCTAAGCCTGCCATCTCATTGGTAATGAGAGCAAGCCTAGAATACATTTCGGCGACTCCTTCACCTTCCTTCATCTTGAACTTGTCAAGTCGACCTTGAAGAACATCTAGCTTTGATTCCTTCACGGACTCGGTACCTTCGTGCATTTCACCAAAGTATCCCAAATCTCTTTTGCATTCTCAAGACGGCTGATCTTGTTGAACTCCTCGGGACACAAAGCATTGAAGAGAATGTCACAAGCTTGAGCATTGTTCTGTAACATCCGCAACTCATCCGCAGTAGCTTCGCGATCCGAACTTTTCCTTCTTCAAGAACTCACCTTGCAAGCCAACACAAATAATGCCCCATGCGGCGTGGTTATGTCCAAGAATATGCATTTTCATTTTATGCTTCCAACTAGCAAAGTTTGAACCATCAAAGTAAGGACCTCTCTGAAAATTACCCTCACTAGACGCCATACTCTCCTAGGTTGTGAAACCAAGCTTATGGAGTCCAATGCAATGGAAACCAATCCAATGGAGACCAAAGCTCTGATACCACTTGTAGGATCGGAAGTATGTCTAGAGGGGGGGTGATTAGACTACTTGACAACTTAAAATTTTGCCTTTTGATTGGAGTAGTTTCTTAGCAAGTTCACAATGATAACCAAGTCAAGTATCACCCTACACATGCAATTCTAGAGTTGTGGCAGCGGAAAGTAAATTGCATGTATAGTAAATGAGAGGAGGAGAAGAGCAAACGCAAAGGAGACACGGAGATTTTTCTCGTGGTTCCGATAGGTGGTGCTATCGTCAATCCACGTTGATGGAGACTTCAACCCACGGAGGGTAGCGGCTGCTGCATGAGTCCACGGACGGCTCCACCCAAGAAGGGTCCACGAAGAAGCAACCTTGTCTATGCCATCATGGCTTACGCCCACGGAGGACTAGCCTTACTCGGGGTAGATCTTCACGAAGTAGGCGATCTCCTTGCCCTTACAAACTCCTTGGTTCAACTCCACATCATGACGGAGGCTCCCAAGCGACACCTAACCAATCTAGGAGGCACCACCCTCCAAAAGGTAATAGATGGGGTTGGTGATGATGAACTCCTTGCTCTTGTGCTTCAAATGATAATCTCCCCAACACTCAACTCTCCTCACCGATTTGGCTGTGGTGGAAGAAGGGATTGAGTGGAAAGCAACTTGGAAAGACTAGAAATCAAGTTTCATATGGTGGGAGTGGAGCAACTTGATCTCAACACAAGGGTAGGTAGTTTTCTTCTCGTAAATGTAAGGTAGGAGTGGTAGTTCTTTCGATGGCTCTCTCCACGAATGAAGAGGAGGTGGAGGGTATTTATAGCCTCCACACAAAATCCAACTGTTACACACATTTGACCAATCTCGGTCAGACCGAAGTTGACAACTCGGTCAGGCCGAAAGTTCAAATCTTGTGAACGTTGGGATTTTCGGTGGGACCGAAAATACAATCTCGGTTGGACCGATTCTTCCAAAGTCTAGGGTTTGCCAATCTCGGTGGGACCGACTTTCTCATCTCGGTGACACCGATTTGAGTACAGAAGGTTACAGAAGCTTGGCAACACCAATTTCGGAATGACCGAGTTTGGAATCGGAAAATCCGAGATTCTTAGGGTTTGGGTATATGGCTGAGGTGGTTCATCTCGGTGTGGTGAGTTTGGAATCGGTGGGACCGAGATTACTTATGAGTTTATGTTGGAATGAAAGATTGCTGATTGTTTGAGAGATAAATCACTAAGCACTTTAGAGCAACCAGATCATCATCATAACCTCATCCCCTTTTAATAGTATTGGCTTTCCTATGGACTCAATGTGATCTTGGATCACTAAACCAAAAATGGAGTCTTGAGCTTTTGCCAATGTTTTCCTTAGCATTTTGAGGGTCCACATCATCGGTCATTGCCATACCCATATCTTGAACTTTCTGAAATATTCTCAAGAAATGATTAGTTCAATGATATATATGTTGTTATTAATTACCAAAACCACCTGGGGATTAGTTGCACTTTCAGCCTGTCATTGCTCCTTTAAAGGAAGTGTTGCTATGGCGTATCTTGGTTGGGTCTATCCCCATTCTGCGGATTGTGTCCTGATATAGCAGGTTTAGATCACTGCCGCCGTCCATTAGGACTTGTGTAAATTGCAGTCCGTCGATTATAGGATCTAATATCAGGGCAGTCCATCCTGCGTTCCGGATACTTCCGAAGTAGTCTTGATGGTCGAAGGTGATTGGTTTTGACATCCAGTGTCTGGACTCCGCTGGGGTGGACCGTGCAGCTCGCATTTTTGTGGGCGCCGCTCTATTTTTGCCTGTTGTCACATGAAGTGAATTTACTATTTTGACCTCTTGTGGGAAGTTCCTTTGTTTGCCGGTGCTCTGCTTGTGGATTTCATCATCGTCCTCACTTGGTGTTTCGAGCCCCTTGTGTTCGGCATTAAGTCGGCCGGACTGTTTGAAGACCCAACAATCTCTGTGGGTATGGTTTGCAGGCTTCCCTGAGGTGCTGTGGATTTGGCATATCTTGTCCAAGATTTTGTATAGGTTGTATAGCTTGTCGCTGCTGTCCTTGAGAGGCGGCGTTTTGTTGTTCTGTCGAGAGCTTTTGAACCCGGCGTTGACTGCCGTGCTCTTTGGGCCGTTTCCCTTAGTTCGGCTCTGGTCCTTTTTGTGTCGTGGTTTCCCGTTTCCATCCCTGACTTTGGATGTACTTGGGTCACTAGTGCTGCATCGTGCCAGCCAGCTATCCTCTCCCGCGCAAAAGCGGGTCATGAGGCTTGTTAGTGCTGCCATTGTCCATGGCTTTTCCTGGCCGAGGTGTCTGGCGAGCCATTCGTCTTGGACATTATGTTTGAAGGCTGCTAAGGCTTCGGCGTCCGGACAGTCGACTATTTGGTTCCTTTTGGTGAGGAACCTGTTCCAGAATTTACGGGATGACTCTCCGAGCTGTTGAGTTATGTGACTTAAATCGTCTACATCCAGAGGGCGAACATAAGTCCCCTGAAAATTTGCCTGAAACGCATTCTCCAGCTCTTCCCAACTTCCAATGGTATTTTCTGGGAGGCCTTTGAGCCAATGCCGGGCTGGTGCTTTGAGCTTGACGGGTAGGTATTTTATGGCGTGGAGGTCATCTCCTCTAGCCATATGTATGTGCAGGTGAGGGATCGAAGAAGGTGAGAGTGTCTAGAGGGGGGGTGATTAGACTACTCGACAAGATAAATTTTTTGTCTTTTATCAAGGACAGATTTTGGCAGATTTTGCATAACACACAAGTCAAGTAGCACACTACACATGCAATTCTAGAGTATGGGCAGCGGAAAGTAAATTGCACAAGTAGTAAAGAGAAGTGGAGAAGATCAAACGCAATTTGGAGACGCGGTGATTTTTCTCGTGGTTCCGATAGGTGGTGCTATCGTACTTCCACGTTGATGGAGACTTCAACCCACGGAGGGTAACGGCTGCGAGAGTCCACGGAGGGCTCCACCCACGAAGGGTCCACGAAGAAGCAACCTTGTCTATTCCATCATGGCTCACGCCCACGGAGGGCTAGCCTTACTCGGGTAGATCTTCACAAGTAGGCGATCTCCTTGCCCTTACAAACTTCTTGGTTCAACTCCACATCTCGATGACGGAGGCTCCCAAGTGACACCTAACCAATCTAGGAGGCACCACCTCCAAAAGGTAATAGATGTTGTAGATGATGATGAACTCCTTGCTCTTGTGCTTCAAATGATAATCTCCCCAACACTCAACTCTCCTCACTGATTTGGCTGTGGTGGAAGAAAGGATTGAGTGGAAAGCAACTTGGGAAGGCTAGAGATCAAGCTTCATATGGTGGGAGTGGAGCAACTTGATCTCAACACAAGGGTAGGTAGTTCTCTTCTCAGAAATGTAAGGTAGGAGTGGTAGTTCTTTCTGATGGCTCTCTCCACAAATGAAGAGGGGGTGGAGGGGTATAAATAGCCTCCACACAAAATCCAACCGTTACACAAATTTGAGCAATCTCGGTGGGACCTAAGTTGACAACTCGGTGAGACCGATAGTTCAAATAATGTGAACGTTGGGATTCTCGGTGGGACCGAAAATACAATCTCGGTGAGTCCGATTCGTGCAATGACAAGAGCATGCCAATTTCGGTGGGACCGACTTCATCATCTCGGTGACACCGATTTGATGACAGAAGGTTACAGAAGCTTGGCAACTCATGTTTCGGTGAGACCGAGTTCAGAATCGGAAAATCTGAGTTTACTAGGGTTTGGCTTATGGCTGAGGTGGTTCATCTCGGTGACTGAGTTTGGAATATCGGTGGGACCGAGACTACTTATGAGTGTCTATGGCGGTGAAAGTTGCGATAGTTTAGGAGATGTATCACTAAGCACTTGAGCAACCAGATCATCATCATAACCTCATCCCCTTTTAATAGTATTGGCTTTTCCTATGGACTCAATGTGATCTTGGATCACTAAACCAAAAATGGAGTCTTGAGCTTTTGCCAATGCTTGCCTTAGCATTTTAAGAGGTCCACCTCTTTAGTCCTTTTGCCATGCCAATGTGATTGAATTTCCTGAAACATACTTGATAAAAGCATTAGTCCAACCACAAAGTATGTTGTCATTAATTACCAAAACCACCCAGGGAGCAAATGTGCTTTCAATCTCCCCCTTTTTGGTAATTGATGGCAACACACTAAACAAGACATCAAAGCTTATTGAAAGAAAGACAGAATTATCACGAAAGCTTTGACAAACATGTAGTACACAGGCTCCCCCTACAAGTGTGCAAGATTTTCATAAATTATGGTTTTGGACTACCACAAGCACACAAGAGAGAGAAGCAAGATGTGCTACATGCAGCTTGGCTATATGCATCAGAGTAGATGAAAAGAAGTGAGTGATAATGCATATGTGCATGGTGATTTCTTGCAAACAAGTATTCACAAGCAAGTCACCATCATGCACATTCTGCAAAGTGCATATACTTACCTTGAGGTTCCTTGGCATTGTACCTGAAGAGATAAACTTGGGAAAACAAGGTTAGATAACACAAGAGTATTTCTTGAACCAACTGCAAGAACATCAAGAGTACCAAGCCAGGGATGACATGTATAAAGAGTGTCTCATATTGAGCACAAGCTTGAATCAGCAAACATGTCTCCGAAACTAAAAGATTTTCAATGAACTCTGAGAGATTTTGCTTTCCATAAGATATCAATTGTGAAGATTCCTCTCCCTTTGAGTTCTCTCAGATCAAGGGATTTGATGGAAAGAGCAAAATCAAAAGAATGATGCCAAATGAGAATGACGCCAATTGTAATGTCCAATGTGAAACACGGCAAGAAATTCTCTTATAAGGAAAAACACAGCAAAGCTTTGATGTGATTCTCTCCCCCTTAAGGTAAGATTGCTCTTCTTCTCCCCCTAAATCTTCTCTTCTCCCCCTAAGTCTTCTCCCCCTTTGACATCAAGTGCCGAAAAGGACAGCAAACTAGGAAGGTTAGGGAAGATGGAAGGAAAGAAGTGGGATCCTTAAGAATCACAACAGGGCAAAAAGGAACATGCATAGAGAATCATTGAGTGGAGCTGCAGAAGATGATATCTGGAAGAGATAAATCGGTGACACCAATTAAGATGGATCGGTGGGTCCGAAAGTCGAGGGACTTAGGGTAGATCCTTTTCGGTTAGACCGAAATATTTAAATCGGTGGCCGAAGTTTAATTCTAAGGAAATACAGAAATAATTCAGCTCACTTTGCGAGGAATATTTCAAAGGATTTGCAATGAATTTGTGAATGATTTTCGAGGAATTGATCGAGCGAAGGATATTCACAAAGACAGAAGAATAGAAATGAAAAGATTCCTAGATGAAGTTTTTTAATGAAAACTCAATGAGAGAACATAAGAGAAAATAGAAAGACTCCAAAACATATGTACTTCATCTAGATAAAGGTCGGCGACAAGGTCACCTATGTTTGAGTATATTGACTTAGGAGTCAAATGAGGACATTTGATCATAGGTCATACTCATCATTTAAGCTCAAAATGGGGTTGCCATTTTTCGATTAAGCATTCGATGTGATCACATCTTATGAAGCTGCTTGTACTCATGACTTTGAGCAAAGCTCCTTAAAGATGTGAAGAACATACCTTGGGCTTGTTGTTGCTTTGTTCATGTAGGTGAACTTGATGTAGGTGCTCATTGAATGTGAAGTTGGAGCGCCATTTCCACTTGTGTAGTTCATCTTCCTTCATGGGTTAGGCAAGCAAGGAAATACTCAAGGATATCCAAGATGACAAGAGTGAAATACTAGATGTATAAGATGTCAAAAAGGATATGTGGAATTTTGTTCCTTGAACTCAAGATCCCAAAGGGCTAGATACTTGGTCAATGACAAGATTACTCATGATTTGAGTGTGTGGTAATCTTGTGGAATGTAGATCATCCAAGTACCTGCAAGGAGTTAGATGCAATACAAGGAGGCAAATGTGTCCAAGACATATGATCACCATCATAAGAGAAATATCAAGGATTAGTCAAGTGGGCTCATGCCTTGCATGCATCAATGGAGTTCTCACTCCAAGTTTGAAGCATCAATGATGTTCAACTCACTCCTTAAGCGACAAAACACCTTCTCATCAAGAGGTTTTGTAAAGATATCAACGAGTTGTTTGTCAGTACGAACATGCTTAAGATTGATGTCACCCTTGGCAATGTGATCACGAATGAAATGGTGACGAACTTCAATATGTTTCGTTCGAGAGTGTTGCACGGGATTGTGTCCAATTTTAATCGCACTCTCATTGTCACAAAGCAAGGAACATGTCTCACATGTATCCCATAATCCTTAAGCGTTTGTGTCATCTATAGTAATTGAGCACAACACGAACCAGCAGCAATATATTCCGCTTGGCGGTGGATAATGATATCAATTTTGTTTCTTGGAGGACCAAGATACAAGGGATCGACCAAGGAATTGACACGCACCGAAGTTGACTTTCTATCAACCCTGTCACCGGCATAGTCCGAGTCGGAATAGCCAACAAGGTCGAAAGAGGCCCTCTTAGGATACCAAATGCCAAAGTTTGATGTGTGTATCAAATATCTCACAATCCTTTTAACAGCTTTAAGATGACATTCTTTAGGGGCTGCTTGATATCGAGCACACATGCATACACTCAACATTATGTCAGGACGAGAAGCACAAAGATATAGTAGAGAACCAATCATAGATCGGTAAACCTTTTGATCAACGGGTTCTCCATCTTTTGTCAAGTCATTATGTCCACTTGTAGGCATGGGGGTTCTCATACCTTTGCTTTCTTGCATGTTGAACTTCTTGAAGAGATCCTTGGTGTACTTTGTTTGAGAGACAAAGGTACCCTCCTTAGATTGCTTGATTTGCAACCCAAGGAAGAATTTGAGTTCACTCATCATGGACATCTCAAACTTCTCCGACATTAGCTTCCCAAACTTTTCACTAAAATGAGGGTTAGTTGAACCAAATATAATATCATCAACATAGATTTGGCACACAAATAGTTCTCCATTAACCCTTTTAGTAAAAAGAGTAGAATCAATTTTCCCAATTTCAAAGCCTTTTTCAATAAGGAACTTGGTCAAGATTTATACCACGCCTAGGAGCTTGTTTAAGACCATAAAGAGCTTTGTGCAACTTGTAAACATGATTAGGCTTTTGGGATTCACAAACCGGAGGTTGTTTAACAAATACTTCCTCCTCAATTTCACCATTTAGGAAAGCACTTTTGATATCCATTTGATAGAGAGTAATATCATGGTGATTGGCATAAGCAAGAAGAATGCGAATGGACTCAAGTCTAGCAACGGGGCATAGGTCTCACCATAGTCCATACCTTCGACTTGTGTGTAACCTTGAGCTACGAGACGAGCCTTGTTGCGGATGACTTGTCCATCTTCATCTTGCTTGTTCGAAACACCCATTTGGTTCCAATGACGTTTTGATCATCCTTGGGCTTTCTACCAAAGTCCATACCTTGTTCCTCTCGGTTGTGAAGTTCTTCGTGCATAGCGCTCACCCAATCCGGTCTTCAAGTGCTTCTTCTACCTTCATAGGTTCAATACTAGAGATAAATGAGTAATGCTCACAAAAGTTAGCTAAGCGAGTTTTAGAGCGAGTAATTCTCCCGGAGTTGATGTCATTGATCATTTGTTCCACGGGATGATTTTTCTTGACTCTTGCTCGGACTCGGGATAGCTTTTGGTGTGGTTGTGGCTGAGCTTCCTCATCATCTTCATCTTCCTCTTCTTCTTCTTCATTGTTGTTGGTGTTGTCTTGAGGCGGTGGAGAAGGAGGTTGTGGTGGATCTTCTTGTTGCACTTCCTCATCTTGGTGAGTTCCACTTGTGGAGGCCTCCATGTTGCCTTGAGGTTCATCTCGCCGTGAGGTAGGGGGCTCCACATATGTAGATGAGGTACTCTCCTTCACTTCCATGGGACGGATCTTTCCAATAGATAAATCTTGGATAGCTTCCGATGGGTCCTTGTCTCCTACATCAATAGGCATTTGCTCTACTTATGAGCCATTAGATTCATCAAACTTCACGCTCACCGTCTCTTCAACCTTTCGGTGAAATTATTGTAGACACGGTAGGTGTGGGAGTTTGATCCATAACCAAGAAAAAAGCCTTCATGAGTTTTAGGAGCAAATTTAGACCGACGATGCTTATCAAGGATATAGCATTTCGAACCAAAGACACGAAAGTATCCCACTTGGGGTTTGTTACCGGTGAGGAGCTCAGATGATGTCTTGCCGAGGAGCTTATGAAGATAAAGCTGTTGATAGCATGACAAGCTGTCTCGACCGCTTCCCCCAAAAATGCTTCGTGTCTTGTATTCATCAAACATCGTTCTCGCCATCTCTATGAGCGTTCGGTTCTTCCTCTCAACAACTCCATTTTGTTGAGGAGTGTACGTAGCCGAGAACTCATGTAGAATCCCTTCCTCATCGAGAAAAGAGTCTACATTGGCGTTCTTGAACTCCGTTCCATTGTCACTCCGAACTTTCTTGATCTTCACCTCAAATTGATTTTGGGCCTTTCGCTAAGGTTTTGAAGATTCTCTGAACTCGCGATTTGTCATCAAGGAAAAATACCCACGTAAATCTGGAATAATCATCAACTATAACTAGACCAAAGGAGTTATCACCAAGGCTTTTGTAAGCATTGGGACCGAAGAGATCCATATGAAGAAGCTCAAGCGGTCTCCTTGTGGTCATAATGTTCTTCACGGGATGACTTCCACCTACTTGTTTTCCTGCTTGACAAGCACTACAAAGTCTATCTTTGTCAAAGAAAACATCTTTAACGCCAAGAATATGATCACCTTTGATCAGCTTGTCTAGATTACGCATACCAACATGTCCAAGCCTTCTATGCCATAACCAACCTTAGCGGATTTAGCAATGAAGCAAGCTCTAGGTTGGGCTTTCTTAGTGAAATCAACAATATATAGATCACCTCTACGGATACCGGTAAACGCCATGTTATGATTGTCACGACGAAAGACTTGGCAATCTACTTCGATGAATAGCACATTGAATCCAAAGTCAGCTAATCTAGACACGGAAAGTAAATTGTATCCAAGAGATTCTACAAGCATGACATTTTGAATAGAGCTATCATGAGATATGGCCACCTTACCAAGGCCAAGTACCTTACCCTTGGAGTTGTCTCCAAAAGTCACATACTTGCGTGGACCATCGTTCTTTGCAAGCTCTCGAAACATGTCTTTGTCTCCGGTCATGTGGTCGGTGCATCCACTATCAAGAATCCACTCTTTTCCACCGGATATGTAGTCTCTCAGATTTGCCATAAGATTGAGACTCTTCATGATCTTGTCTAGCTCGGTGTCCGAATCGGAGTAATCATCATCATGCTCATGCTCATCATCATATTGACCCATAGATTGTTCATCATCAACACCTAGGTCAATTTGATAAGCACTTGCATTAGTTTTGTCAATGTGACAATAATCATCGGAATGCAATACAAGAGCATTTCTAATTAGAACATTGATAAGACGGGATCACCCTTCTTTTCATAAGATCACGAAGCTCAAAGAAGCATTTATCAAAGTTGGGATCATTAGCGATCATATCAAATTCAATAGTATTGTATAGAATTTCATCAAGACCTCTCAAAGAGTAGTCCGGATAAAGTTCTTCCAAGAACTTCCACATAGCATAGGCGCACTCAAAGTTTGTAACGAGCTTAAGCAAGTTATCGGGTAACCCTCTAATGATAAGATTTACAGTTCTAAGGTTACTGAAGCAAATCAAGCTCTTCATCCATGGTAGGGTGCAAGGGGTCAAATGGAGGCACATAGGGGTCTCAACATATTTTGCAAGTTGTAAGTCTTAAAGATAATAAGCATTTCAATCCTCCACGAGTTATAGGACACTCCATTAAGAATAGGCACTCTATGGCTAACACTCCCAAACGTGAGACACGCCCATCTTCCACCAATGGTGTGTAAACCAAAGCAATGGAGACCAAAGCTCGATACCAATTGAGGGATCAAGAAGGTGAGAGTGTCTAGAGGGGGGTGATTAGACTACTCGACAAGATAAAAATTCATCTTTTATCAAGGACAGATTTTGGCAGATTTTGCATAACACACAAGTCAAGTAGCACACTACACATGCAATTCTAGAGTATGGGCAGCGGAAAGTAAATTGCACAAGTAGTAAAGAGAAGTGGAGAAGATCAAACGCAATTTGGAGACGCGGTGATTTTTCTCGTGGTTCCGATAGGTGGTGCTATCGTACTTCCACGTTGATGGAGACTTCAACCCACGGAGGGTAACGGCTGCGAGAATCCACGGAGGGCTCCACCCACGAATGGTCCACGAAGAAGCAACCTTGTCTATTCCATCATGGCCTACGCCCACGGAGGGCTAGCATTACTCGGGGTAGATCTTCACGAAGTAGGCGATCTCCTTGCCCTTACAAACTTCTTGGTTCAACTCCACATCTCGATGACGGAGGCTCCCAAGCGACACCTAACCAATCTAGGAGGCACCACCCTCCAAAAGGTAATAGATGTTGTAGATGATGATGAACTCCTTGCTCTTGTGCTTCAAATGATAATCTCCCCAACACTCAACTCTCCTCACTGATTTGGCTGTGGTGGAAGAAAGGATTGAGTGGAAAGCAACTTGGGAAGGCTAGAGATCAAGCTTCATATGGTGGGAGTGGAGCAACTTGATCTCAACACAAGGGTAGGTAGTTCTCTTCTCAGAAATGTAAGGTAGGAGTGGTAGTTCTTTCTGATGGCTCTCTCCACAAATGAAGAGGGGGTGGAGGGGTATAAATAGCCTCCACTCAAAATCCAACCGTTACACAAATTTGAGCAATCTCGGTGGGACCGAAGTTGACAACTCGGTGAGACCGATAGTTCAAATAATGTGAACGTTGGGATTCTCGGTGGGACTGA
This sequence comes from Aegilops speltoides, assembly GCA_021437245.1. Taxonomy (NCBI): domain Eukaryota; kingdom Viridiplantae; phylum Streptophyta; class Magnoliopsida; order Poales; family Poaceae; genus Aegilops; species Aegilops speltoides. The sequence continues at coordinate 410,082,980 of CM038141.1, read as the reverse complement.
AAATACAATCTCGGTGAGTCCGATTCGTTCAATGACAAGAGCATGCCAATTTCGGTGGGACCGACTTCATCATCTCGGTGACACCGATTTGATGATGAATGTTCTGAAGCTTGGCAACTCATGTTTCGTGAGACCGAGTTCGAATCGGAAAATCCGAGTTTACTAGGGTTTGGCTTATGGCTGAGGTGGTTCATCTCGGTGTGACTGAGTTTGGAATATCGGTGGGACCGAGACTACTTATGAGTGTCTATGGCGGTGAAAGTTCTTGATAGTTTAGGAGATGTATCACTAAGCACTTGAGCAACCAGATCATCATCATAACCTCATCCCCTTTTAATAGTATTGGCTTTTCCTATGGACTCAATGTGATCTTGGATCACTAAACCAAAAATGGAGTCTTGAGCTTTTGCCAATGCTTGCCTTAGCATTTTAAGGGGTCCACCTCTTTAGTCCTTTTGCCATGCCAATGTGATTGAATTTCCTGAAACATACTTGATAAAAGCATTAGTCCAACCACAAAGTATGTTGTCATTAATTACCAAAACCACCCAGGGAGCAAATGTGCTTTCAGCAGGATGTAATCCTCAATCTAGACTCCAGGGTTTGTTGTTCCGTCGTATGCCTCTATGTTTACGGTTTTGAATCCCGCTGGAAATTCATGATCCAGCACCTCATCGGTGAAACATAAGGGGTGTGCGGCGCCCCTGTATTTGGGTGTGCCGTGATTTCGAATACTCGATGTGTTGTTTTGCTTTCTAAAAGTTGCTTTCTAGACCCATATACGGACCTGACCGGGCCGTCCTCTTTACGAGGATCCTTATATGGATCACGTGCCGGCTTGTGTGCGGCGCCGCTTACCGCTCTTTGTTTGCCATGTGGTCGTTCATCCGACCGGGTGGCCTCTTTGTTTTTTGATTGTGGGGGCTCTATGGCCTCCTCGTCAAATTCGGGCAGTAGTTTACGCTTCGGGTAGCTTTTTGCTTGGTGGCCATCGTCGTATTTGTATGTGGTCTTGAGTACTTTGCTCCATCTCATTCTGAGTACGTCTTCCGCTGTTTTGAGCTTCCGCTTCTGCTTCTTCAGGCTTCGTGCAGTGGCGACGAGCCTTTCGTGGAGGTTCTTCTGCTCCAATGATGTGTCCCGTGTTAGATCATCCGGACTATTGTTTTCGCCGGGGGTGGATTGCTTATTTAATTCATCCTGTTCGTATAGTTGCCCGGGGGCATGTTCGTTGTCCACCGACTCGCCCTGCTCTATGGCTGGGTCTACATGGGTGCTGTCGTTGTCGAGGCGGGACTTTTGGCGGCACTTGTGTCGCCGTTTCGGCTATTTTCGGGGGAATTATCATTCGCAGCGTCCCGTTGTTCCTCGTTATCGCTTCCTCTGGGTGTATCCACCATGTATACATCGTGAGTTGAGGTGGCCTTCCGGTAGCCTGTGGGTGCTGGTTCTTTGTCGTCTCCGACATCGTCGTCCATACCGTCGATGTCTTCGGAGTTGAAGTCTAGCATATCGGTTAAGTCATCGACAGTGGCTATAAAGTGGGTGGTGGGTGGGCTTTGAATTTCTTCGTTCTCCGCATCCCAACCGTCTTGACCGTAGTCCGGCTAGGGCTCTCCTGATAAGGAGAGGTGCTTTAGCGAATTCAGGATGTCACCAAAAGGCGAGTGCTGAAAGATGTCCGCAGCAGTGAACTCCATGATCGGCGCCCAATCGGATTCGATTGGCAGGGGCGCGGAAGGTTCGGAGTCTGGATAGGAGTCCGGCACCTTGGAGTCACGGGCTTCATGAGGGACAGGGTCGGTATTTGGCTCCATCGCCGTAGAGGTAGCAGCCCCCGAGGTGGTGTCCAACCACCCATCCTCGATTGGCACCGTCTGCTCCAAACCAAGGGTCGGAGAAGACTCTTGTGCGGCCTCCAGGGCACTGTCCGGCAGCAGAGCTAAATCGTGCCCATCGAGACAGTGTGGCATGCCTGGCTGTGGCTCAAATCCATCGAAGACCAAGTCTCCGTGGATGTCGGCCGTATAGTTCTAACTTCCAAATCTGACCTGATGGTCAGGGGCGTAGTTTTCGATCTGCTCCAGATGGCCAAGTGAATTGGCCCCCAGTGCGAAGTCGCCGAATACGAAGATCTGTCTGGGAAAAAAATCACCCTGGACTGCGTTGTTGTTGATGATCGAAGGAGCCATCGGGCCTATCAGTGACGACACAGAGGAACTCTCAATGAAAGCACCAATGTCGGTGTCAAAACCGGCGGATCTCGGGTAGGGGGTCCCGAACTATGCGTCTAGGCGGATGGTAACAGGAGACAAGACACGATGTTTTTACCCAGGTTCGGGCCCTCTCGATGGAGGTAAAACCCTACTCCTGCTTGATTGATATTGATGATATGGGTAGTACAAGAGTAGATCTACCACGAGATCAAGGAGGCTAAACCCTAGAAGCTAGCCTATGGTATGATTGTTATGTGTCCTATGGACTAAAACCCTCCAGTTTATATAGACACCGGAGAGGGCTAGATTTACACAGAGTCGGTTACAATGGTAGGAGATCTACATATCCGCATCGCCAAGCTTGCCTTCCACGCCAAGGAAAGTCCCATCCGGACACGGGACGAAGTCTTCAATCTTGTATCTTCATAGTCTTGGAGTCCGGCCGACGGTGATAGTTCGGCTATCCGGACAACCCCTAGTCCAGGACTCCCTCAGTCATTGTTGCCTTCGGAGTTGACTGGGGTGTCGATCTTTCTAGCACTCTTGTCGCTATTTTTATTGTTGCTAGACTTTGAGCGGCGTCTGCGCCGTCGCTTTGGTTTTTGCCCGGGGGTTTTATCTTCCGGATTGTCGTCGTCGTCCTCCTTATGCGTGTTCACCATGTATATATCGTATGACGGGGTGGCTGTCCACCGCTCTGTGATCGGTGGTTCCTGTTCTTCTCCTGCATCGTCGTCCATACCGTCGATGTCTTCGGAGTCGAAGTCAAGCACGTCAGTTAATTCATCGACCGTGGCAATGAAATGGGTGGTGGGTGGGCAACGAATTTCTTCGTCTCCTGCTTCCCACTCGAGCCAGACATAGTTGGGCCAAGAGTCTCCTGTCAAATAGAGAGATTTTAACGAGTTCAGCATGTCGCCAAAGGGCGAGTGCTGGAAGATATCCGCAGCGGTAAACTCCATTACCGGAGCCCAAACAGGCTCGGCGGGCTAGGGAGCGCGCGTACTGGAACCTACAGCCGGATACGAGTCTGGTGGTCCGGTGTCACAGGCTTCCTTAGTGGTAAGGTCTGTGTTCGGCTCTACCACCGATGAGTGTGCGGCCTGCGGGGCAGGGTCCATCCACCTGTCCTTGGGCAACGCAGTCTGCTCCGGATTTAGGTCCGAGGCTACCGCAGGGGTGATATCCCGAGCATTGTCCGACAGCAGGTCTAAGCCGTGCTCATTGTGACTGTCCGGCGCTCCTGGCACAGGCCCGATTCCGTCGAAGATCACGTCTCCGCGGATATCGGTCGTGTAGTTCAGGTTTCCGAACCTGACACAGGTGGCAGGCGTGGTGTCGATCTGCTCGATTAATGGCTGCGAATTGGCCCTTGAAGGCGGCCGCCGAACACGAAGATTTGTTCGGGGAGAAAAGTCTCACCCTGGACCGTGTTGTTGATGATTGAAGGCATCATCAAGCCTTGCAGCGGCAACACAGAGGAACTCTCAATGAAAGCACCAATGTTGGTGTCAAAACCGGTGGATCTTGGGTAGGGGGTCCCGATCTGTTTGTCTTAGGCTGATGGTAACAGGAAGCAAGGGACACAATGTTTACCCAGGTTCGGGCCCTCTCGATGGAGGTAAAACCCTACTTCCTGCTTGATTGATATTGATGATATGAGTAGTACAAGAGTAGATCTACCACGAGATCGTAGAGGCTAAACCCTAGAAGCTAGCCTATCATGATTATGATTGTGATTGTGATCGGCCTTCTAAGGACCAACCTCTCCGGTTTATATAGACACCGGAGAGGGCTAGGGTTTACATGGAGTTGGTTACAAGGAAGGAAATATAATATCCGGATTGCCAAGCTTGTCTTCCACGCAAAGGAGAATCCCATCCGGACACGGGACAGAGTCTTGAGTCTTGTATCTTCACGCTCCCATAGTCCATTAAAAGTGTATAGTCCGGCTGTCCGGATACCCCCTAATCCAGGACTCCCTCAGCTGCCTGTTGGGGTACGACTCATACCTTGACCAGAAGCTATGGTGGTCGACATCACGGTGTCAGCGACGCCGCTGGACGCCTCCACCAGCACGGACACGACATCCAGTTGCGAGGTCCCGGCTGGCCTAGGGTTTCGTGGCGGCGCGCTTGAGGCTCGATTGGAGGCGTGTCTGCGAGGGAATCTATAGGGGGGCGGCATCGGAGCTTCCCCGGATGATGGAGAGGTTCGGGAGGGCTGGTAGGCGGGGGGGCGGAGGTGGGGCGAGGCTGGGTCTCGCGCGAGCTTAGGGACAAAGGGGGATTCAGGAGAGGACTAGGAGGCGGATGGGTTAGGAGAGGTCTATGAAGGAAATATGCCCTAGAGGCAATAATAAAGTTATTATATATTTCCTCATTTCATGATAAATGTTTATTATTCATGCTAGAATTGTATTAACTGGAAACATAATACATGTGTGAATACATAGACAAACAGAGTGTCACTAGTATGCCTCTACTAGACTAGCTTGTTAATCAAAGATGGTTATGTTTCCTAACCATGAACAAGGAGTTGTTATTTGATTAACAAGGTCACATCATTAGTTGAATGATCTGATTGACATGACCCATTCCATTAGCTTAGCACACGATCGTTTAGTATGTTGCTACTGCTTTTATCCATGACTTATATATGTTCCTATAACTATGAGATTATGCAACTCCGTTTACGGAGGAACACTTTGGTACTACCAAACGTCACAACGAATCGGGTGATTATAAAGGAGTACTACAGGTGTCTCCAAAGGCAGATGTTGGGTTGGCGATTTGAGATTAGGATTTGTCACTCGATTGTCGGAGAGGTATCTCTGGGCCCTCTCGGTAATGCACATCACTTAAGCCTTGCAAGCACTACAACTAATGAGTTAGCTGTGAGATGATGTATTACGGAACGAGTAAAGAGACTTGCCGTAACGAGATTGAACTAGGTATTGATACCGACGATCGAATCTCGGGCAAGTAACATACCGATGACAAAGGAACAACATATGTTGTTATGCGGTCGACCGATAAAGATCTTCGTAGAATATGTAGGAACCAATATGGGCATCCAGGTCCCGCTATTGGTTATTGACCGAGACGTGTCTCGGTCATGTCTACATTGTTCTCGAACCGTAGGGTCCGCACGCTTAAGGTTTCGATGATGCTTATATTATGAGTTTATGAGTTTTGATGTACCGAAGGAGTTCGGAGTCCCGGATGAGATCGCGGACATGACGAGGAGTCTCGAAATGGTCGAGACGTAAAGATCGATATATTGGACGACTATATTCGAGTTCGGAAAGGTTCCGAGTCATTCGGTATTTTTGAGTACCGAGAGTTACGGAATTCGCCGGGAGTATATGGGCCTTATTGGGCCATACGGGAATAGAGGAGAGAGGCCAAAAGGAAGAAGGGGCGCAGCCCCCCTCTAGTCCGAATTGGACAGGGGGTGCAGCCCCCTTTTCCTTCCTCCTCTCCCCCTCTTTCCTTCTCTCCTACTCCAACAAGGAAGGGGGGGAGTCCTACTCCCGATGGGAGGAGGACTCCTCCTGGCGCGCCCCTCCTGGCCGGCCGAACCCCTCCCCCTGGCTCCTTTATATACGGGGGCAGGGGGGCACCTCTAGGCACAAGACACAAGTTTGATCTACGGATCGTTCCTTAGCCGTGTGCGGTGCCCCCCTCCACCATATTCCACCTCGGTCATATCGTCGCGAAGCTTAGGCGAAGCCTCGCGCCGATAGAACATCAAGATCGCCACCACGCCGTCAGGTCGACGGAACTCTCCTCGACACTCGGCTGGATCGAGTCGAGGGACGCCATCGAGCTGTACGTGTGCCAAGAACTGGGGCGCCGGAGTGCTTGGCGCCGGGATCGGTCGGATCGCGAGGAGAACGTCGACTACTTCCTCTACGTTGTGATCGCTTCCGCTTCGGTCTACGAGGGTACGTAGACAACACTCTCCCCTCTCGTTGCTATGCATCACCATGATCTGCGTGTGCGTAGGAATTTTTTTGAAATTACTACGTTCCCCAACAGTGGCATCCTAGCCTAGGTTTTTATGGTTTGATGTTTTGCACGAGTAGAACACAAGTGAGTTGTGGACGATACAAGTCATACTGCCTACCAGCATGTCATACTTTGGTTCAGCGGTATTGTGAGATGAAGCGGCCCGGACCGACATTACGCCAGACGCTTACGCGAGACTGGTTTCACCGCTACGAGCACTCGTGCTTAAAGGTGATTGGCGGGTGTCTGTCTCTCTCACTTTAGTTGAGCAGTGTGGCTACGCCGGTCCTTGAGAAGGTTAAACGGAGTCTATTTGACGAAGTATCGTTGTGGTTTTGATGCGAGGTGAGATTGGTTCTTGCTTAAGCCCGTAGCAGCCACGTAAAATTTGCAACAACAAAGTAGAGGACGCCTAACTTGTTTTTGCAGGGCATGTTGTGATGTGATATGGTCAAGACGTGATGCTATATTTTTGTATGAGATGATCATGTTTTGTAACCGGTTATCGGCAATCGGCTGGAGCCATATGGTTGTCGCTTTATTGTATGAAATGCAACGCATCTGTAATTGCTTTACTTTATCACTAAGCGGTAGCGATAGTCGAGAAGCAATAGGTGGCGAGACGACAACGATGCTACGATGGAGATCAAGGTGTCGCGCGGTGGCGATGGTGATCACGACGGTGCTTTGGAGATGGAGATCACAAGCACAAGATGATGATGGCCATATCATATCACTTATATTGATTGCATGTGATGTTTATCCTTTATGCATCTTATCTTGCTTTGATTGACGGTAGCATTTTAAGATGATCTCTCACTAAAATTATCAAGTAGTGTTCTCCCGAGTATGCACCGTTGCCAAAGTTCGTCGTGCCGAGACACCACGTGATGATCGGGTGTGATAAGCTCTCGTCCATCTACAACGGGTGCAAGCCAGTTTTATGCACGCAGAATACTCAGGTTATACTTGACGAGCCTAGCATATGCAGATATGGCCTCGAACACGGAGACCGAAAGGTCGGCGTGAATCATATAGTAGATATGATCAACATAAGATGTTCACCATTGAAAACTACTCCATCTCACGTGATGATCGGTTATGGTTTAGTTGATTTGGATCACGTGATCACTTAAGATGACTAGAGAGATGTCTGTCTAAGTGGGAGTTCTTAAGTAATATGATTAATTGAACTTAAATTTATCATGAACTTAGTCCTGGTAGTATTTTGCAAATTATGTTGTAGATCAATAGCTCGCGTTGTTGCTTTCATATGTTTATTTTCATATGTTCCTAGAGAAAATTGTGTTGAAAGATGTTAGTAGCAATGATGCGGATTGGATCCGTGATCTGAGGTTTATCCTCATTGCTGCACGGAAGAATTATGTTCTTGATGCACCGCTAGGTGACAGACCTATTGCAGGAGCAGATGCAGACGTTATGAACGTTTGGCTAGCTCGATATGATGACTACTTGATAGTTTTGTGCACCATGCTTTATGGCTTAGAATCGGGACTTCAAAGATGTTTTGAACATCATGGACCATATGAGATGTTCCAGGAATTGAAGTTAATATTTTAAGCAAATACCCGAGTTGAGAGATATGAAGTCTCCAACAAGTTCTATAGCTAAAAGATGGAGGAGAATCGCTCAACTAGTGAGCATGTGCTCAGATTGTGCGGGTACTTCAATCGCTTGAATCAAGTGGGAGTTAATCTTCGAGATAAGATAGTGATTGATGAATTCTCTAGTCACCATCACCAAGTTAGTAGAACTTCGTGATGAACTATAGTATGCAAGGATGACGAAAATGATTCCCGAGCTCTTCGTGATGTTGAAATCGACGAAGGTAGAAATCAAGAAAGAGCATCAAGTGTTGATGGTTGACAAGATCACTAGTTTCAAGAAAAGGGCAAAGGGAAAGAAAGGGAACTTCAAGTAGATTGACAAGCAAGTTGTCACTCCCACGAAGAAACCCAAAGCTGAACCAAAGCTGAAACCGAAAGTGCTTTAATCGCAAAGGAAATGGTCCTTTGGAAGCGGAACTGCCCTAAATATTTGGTGGATAAGAAGGATGGCAAAGTGAAAAGGGTATATTTGATATACTGGTGTTTTATGTGTACTTTACTAGTGTTTATAGCAACCCCTCGGTATTTGGTACTAGTTCGGTTGCTAAGAGTAGTAACTCAAACGGAGTTGCGAATAAATGAAACTAGTTAAGGGTGAAGTGACGATGTGTGTTGAAAGTAGTTTCAAGATTGATATGATCATCATCGCACACTCCCTATACTTTCGGGATTAGTGTTGAACCTAAATAAATGTTATTTGGTGTTTGCGTTGAGCATGAATATGATTTGATCGTGTTTATTGCAATACGGTTATTCATTTAAGTAAGAGAATAAACTGTTGTTACTTTACATGAATAAAACCTAATATGGTTACACACCCAATGAAAATGGTTCATAGGATCTCGATCGTAGTGATACACATATTCATAATATTGAAACCAAAAGATGCAAAGTTAATAATGATAGAGCAGCTTATTTGTGTACTTGCCGTTTAGGTCATATTGGTGTAAAGCGCATGAAGAAACTCCATGCTGATGGGATTTTGGAATCACTTGATTATGAATCACTTGATGCTTGCGAACCATGCCTCATGGGCAAGATGACTAAAACTCCGTTCTCGGAACGATGGAGCGAGCAATTGACTTATTGGAAATAATACATCTTGATGTATGCGATCCAATGAGTGTTAAGGCTCGCGGCGGGTATCATTATTTTCTGACCTTCACAGATGATTTGAGAAGATATGGGTATATCTACTTGATGAAACATAAGTCTGAAATAGTTGAAAGGTTCAAAGAATTTCAGAGTGAAGTGGAAAAATCATCGTGACAAGAAAATAAGGTTTCTACGATCTGATCATGGAGACAAATATTTGAGTTACGAGTTTGGTCTTCAATTAAAACAATGTGGAATAGTTTCACAAATTCATGCCACCTGGAACAACACATCTTAATGGTGTGTCCAAACATCGTAACCGCACTTTATTGGATATAGTGCAATCTATGATGTTTCTTACCGATTTACCAATATCGTTTTGGGATCATGCATTAGAGACAGCTGCATTCACGTTAAATAGGGCACCATCTAAATCCGTTGAGACGACACTATATGAACTGTGGTTTAGCAAGAAACCAAAGTTGTCGTTTCTTAATGTTTGGGGCTGCGATGCTTATGTGAAAAAGTTTTATCCTGATAAGCTCGAACCCAAATCGGAGAAGTACGTCTTCATAGAATACCCAAAGGAATTGTTGGGTACACCTTCTATCACAGATCCGAAGGCAAGATATTCGTTGCTTAAGATGGATCCTTTCTAGAGAAGGACTTTCTCTCGAAAGAAGTGAGTGGGAGGAAAGTAGAACTTGATAAGGTAATTGTACCTTCTCCCTTATTGGAAAGTAGTTCAATCACAGAAATCTGTTCCTGTGACTACTACACCAATTAGTGAGGAAGCTAATGATGATGATCATGTAACTTCAGATCAGTTACTACCGAATCTCGTAGGTAAACCAGAGTGAGATCCGCACCAGAGTGGTACGGTAATCCCATTCTGGAGGTCATGTTACTTGACCATGACGAACCTACGAACTATGAGGAAGCGATGATGAGCCCAGATTCCGCAAAATGGTTTGAGGCCATGAAATCTGAGATATGATCCATGTATGAGAACAAAGTATGGACTTTGGTGGAGTTGCCCGATGATCGGCAAGCCATATTGTATAAATGGATCTTCAAGAGGAAGCCGGACGTTGATAGTAGTGTTACTATCTACAAAGCTCGACTTGTCGCAAAAGGTTTTGACAAGTTCAAGGTGTTGACTACAATGAGATTTTCTCAAGCTGTAGCGATGCTTAAGTCTGTCCGAATCATGTTAGCAATTGCCACAATTTATGAAATTTGGCAAATGGATGTAAAAACTGCATTCTGAATGGGTTTTAGGAGGAAGAGTTGTATATGATGCAACCAGAAGGTTTTATCGATCCAAAGGAGCTAACAAAGTGTGCAAGCTCCAATGATCCATCTATGGACTGGTGCAAGCATCTCGAGTTGGAATATACGCTTTGATGAGTTGATCAAAGCATATAGTTTTATCTGAGACTTACGGTGAAGCCTGTATTTACTAAAAAGTGAGTGGGAGCACTACAGCATTTCTGATAAGTATATGTGAATGACATATTGTAGATCGGAAATAATGTAGAATTATTCTGCAAAGCATAAAGAAGTGTTTGAAAGGAGTTTTTCAAAGAAAGACCTCGGTAAAGCTACTTACATATTGAGCATCAAGATCTATAGAGATAGATCAAGATGCTTGATAAGTTTTTTCAATAAGTACATACCTTGACAAGATTTTGAAGTAGTTCAAAATGAAACAGTCAAAGAAAGAGTTCTTGCCTGTGTTACAAGGTGTGAAATTGAGTAAGACTAAAAACCCGACCACGGCAGAAGATAGAAAGAGAATGAAAGTCATTCACTATGCCTTGGCCATAGTTTCTATAAAGTATGCCATGCTGTGTACCAGATCTATTGTATACCCCCTTTGAGTTTCGCAAGGAGTACAATAGTGATCTAGGAGTAGATCATCGACAGCGGTCAAAATTATCCTTAGTGGAATAAGGATATGTTTCTCGATTATGGAAGTGACAAAAGGTTGGTCGTAAAGGGTTACGTCGATGCAAGTTTTGACACCGATCCGATGACTCTAAGTCTCGATCTAGATACATATTGAAAGTGGGAGCAATTAGCTAGAGTAGCCGTGCGAGCATTGTAGACATAGAAAAATTGCGAAATACATAACGGATCTGAATGTGAAAGACCCGTTGACTAAGACTCTCTCACAAGCAAAACATGATCACACCTTAGTACTCTTTGGGTGTTAATCACATAGCGATGTGAACTAGATTACTGAATCTAGTAAACCCTTTGGGTGTTGGTCACATGGCGATGTGAACTATGGGTGTTAATCACATGATGATGTGAACTATCGATGTTAATCACATGGTGATGTGATCTAGATTATTGACTCTAGTGCAAGTGGGAGACTGAAGGAAATATGCCCTAGAGGCAATAATAAAGTTATTATATATTTCCTCATTTCATGATAAATGTTTATTATTCATGCTAGAATTGTATTAACTGGAAACATAATACATGTGTGAATACATAGACAAGCAGTGTCACTAGTATGCCTCTACTAGACTAGCTTGTTAATCAAAGATGGTTATGTTTCCTAAGCATGAACAAGGAGTTGTTATTTGATTAACAAGGTCACATCATTAGTTGAATGATCTGATTGACATGACCCATTCCATTAGCTTAGCACACGATCGCTTAGTATGTTGCTACTGCTTTTATCCATGACTTATACATGTTCCTATAACTATGAGATTATGCAACTCCGTTTACGGAGGAACACTTTGGTACTACCAAACGTCACAACGAATCGGGTGATTATAAAGGAGTACTACAGGTGTCTCCAAAGGCAGATGTTGGGTTGGCGATTTGAGATTAGGATTTGTCACTCGATTGTCGGAGAGGTATCTGGGCCCTCTCCGTAATGCACATCACTTAAGCCTTGCAAGCATTACAACTAATGAGTTAGCTGTGAGATGATGTATTACGGAACGAGTAAAGAGACTTGCCGGTAACGAGATTGAACTAGGTATTGGATACCGACGATCGAATCTCGGGCAAGTAACATACCGATGACAAAGGGAACAACGTATGTTGTTATGCGGTCTGACCGATAAAGATCTTCGTAGAATATGTAGGAACCAATATGGGCATCCAGGTCCCGCTATTGGTTATTGACCGGAGACGTGTCTCGGTCATGTCTACATTGTTCTCGAACCATAGGGTCCGCACGCTTAAGGTTTCGATGAAAGTTATATTATGAGTTTATGAGTTTTGATGTACCGAAGGAGTTCGGAGTCCCGGATGAGATCGGGGACATGACGAGGAGTCTCGAAATGGTCGAGACGTAAAGATCGATATATTGGACGACTATATTCGGAGTTCGGAAAGGTTCCGAGTCATTCGGGTATTTTTCGGAGTACCGGAGAGTTACGGGAATTCGCCGGGGAGTATATGGGCCTTATTGGGCCATACGGGAATAGAGGAGAGAGGCCAAAAGGAAGAAGGGGCGCAGCCCCCCTCTAGTCCGAATTGGACAGGGGGTGCAGCCCCCTTTTCCTTCCTCCTCTCCCCCTCTTTCCTTCTCTCCTACTCCAACAAGAAAGGGGGGGAGTCCTACTCCCGGTGGGAGGAGGACTCCTCCTGGCGCGCCCCTCCTGGCCGGCCGAACCCCTCCCCCTGGCTCCTTTATATACGGGGGCAGGGGGGCACCTCTAGGCACAAGACACAAGTTTGATCTACGGATCGTTCCTTAGCCGTGTGCGGTGCCCCCCTCCACCATATTCCACCTCGGTCATATCGTCGCGAAGCTTAGGCGAAGCCCTCGCGCCGTAGAACATCAAGATCGTCCACCACGCCGTCTCGACGAACTCTCCCTCGACACTCGGCTGGATCGAGTACGAGGGACGCCATCGAGCTGTACGTGTGCCAAGAACTCGGGGCGCCGGAGTAACGGCGCGGGATCGGTCGGATCGCGAGGAGAACGTCGACTACTTCCTCTACGTTGTGATCGCTTCGCCGGTCTCACGAGGGTACGTAGACAACACTCTCCCCTCTCGTTGCTATGCATCACCATGATCTGCGTGTGCGTAGGAATTTTTTTGAAATTACTACGTTCCCCAACAGTCTAGGGCCGGCAGCGGAAGGAGGGCTGCGGTGGCCGGACGGCGGCATAGGTGAGGGGACGTGGTGGCCGTCGGCTGTTGGTGGAGGTGAGGAATCATGAGAGGGAGCTCGAGCTATGCGGTGGATAGGTGAGAGGGGAAAAGAAAAGAAAAAGGCGGGTCGGTCGGTGCAACACATAGCACTGTGCTGCCAAAAATGCCCACCTTCCCTGGCTTACCAATGGCGCACCTTTGCCAAGTGCGCCATTGCTACCTAAAATAGCAATGGCGCGCCTGGCAAAGGCGCGCCATTGGTAAGCCTGGGGAAGGGGGTGGACCCGGGGAAAAAATAGCAATGGCGGATTGGACTAAAGGTGCGCCACTACTAAAAAAATAACAATGGCGCACCTGTTTCTGGTGCGCCACTAATAGGGATATTGGTTATATCCATTTTTCTAGTAGTGAAGCTTACAAATGATACAAAAGACCAAGGATTAATTGTTCATCAGGTTTAGACAAAACCCAGACTGAACATGCATGGCAATAACATCTAACCCAACTAATCTATACTACGCAACCTTCTTCTTGTAGACTCGTGTTGGGACACCAAGCGCAGAGTTTTGTAGGACAGTAGCAAATTTTCCTCAAGTGGATGACCTAAGGTTTATCAATCTGTGGGAGGCGTAGGATGAAGATGGTCTCTCTCAAACAACGACCCTGCAACCAAATAACAAAGAGTCTCTTGTGTCCCCAATACACCCAATACAATGTTAAATTATATAGGTGCACTAGTTCGGCGAAGAGATGGTGATACAAGCGTAATATGGATGGTAGATCTAGGTTTTTGTAATCTGAAAAATATAAAAACAGCAAGGTAACAAGTAACAAAAGTGAGCGAAAACGGTATTGCAATGCTTCGAAACAAGGCCTAGGGTTCATACTTTCACTAGTGCAAGTTCTCTCAACAATGATAACATAATTAGATCATATAACAATCCCTCAACATGGAACAAAGAGTCACTCCAAAGTCACAAATAGCAGAGAACAAACAAAGAGATTATTGTAGGGTACGAAACCACCTCAAAGTTATTCTTTCCAATCAATCCATTGGGGTATTCCTATAAGTGTCACAAATAGCCCTAGAGTTTGTAGTAAAATAACACCTTAAGACACACATCAACCAAAACCCAAATGTCACCTAGATACCCCAATGTCACCACAAGTATCCGCGGGTTTGCCTATACGATATGCATCACAAAATCTTAGATTCATCTATTCAAACCAACACAAAGAACTTCAAAGAGTGCCCCAAAGTTTCTACTGAAGAGTCAAGACGAAAACGTGTCCCAACCCCTATGCATAAGTTCACAAGGCTCACTAAACCTGAAGTTGATCACCAATACATACATCAAGTGGATCACGTGAATATCCCATTGTCACCACAGATAAGCACATGCAAGACATACATCAAGTGTTCTCAAATCCTAAAGACTCAATCCGATAAGATAACTTCACAGGGAAAACTCAATCCATTAAAAGAAGGTAGAGGGGGAGAAACATCATAAGATCCAACTATAATAGCAAAGCTCGCGGTACATCAAGATGGTGCTATATCAAGAACACGAGAGAGAGAGAGAGAGAGAGAGAGAGATCAGACACATAGCTACTGGTACATACCCTCAACCCCGAGGGTGAACTACTCCCTCCTCGTCATGGAGAGCGCCGGGATGATGAAGATGGCCACCGGTGATGGATCCCCCCTCCGGTAGGGTGCCGGAACAGGGTCCCGATCGGTTTTTGTTGGCTATGGAGGCTTGCGGCAGTGGAACTCCGGATCTAGGTTCTGTTCTGGAAGTTTGGGGATATATAAGAGGTGTTTGCATCGGGAGCAAGTCAGGGGGGTCCCCGAGTCGCCACAAGGTAGGAGGCGCGCCCAGGGGGTAGGCCGCGCCCTCCACCCTCGTGCTTGACTCGGGACTCTTCTGGTCCATCTCCGATGCTCCGTGGGCTTCTCCTGGTCCAAAAATAATCTTCATAAATTTTCAGGTCAATTGGACTCCGTTTGATATTCCTTTTCTGCGAAACTCAAAAACAAGGAAAAAATAGAAACTGGCACTAGGCTCTAGGTTAATAGGTTAGTGCTAGAAATCATATAAAATAGCATATAAAACATCCAAAACAAATAATATAATAGCATGGAACAATCAAAAATTATAGCTACGTTGGAGACGCATCAAGCATTCCCAAGTTTAATTCCTGCTCGTCCTTGAGTAGGTAAATGATAAAAATAGAATTTTTTTGATGTGGAATGCTACCTAGCATATGTATCAATGTAATCTTCTCTATTGTGGCAAGAATATTCAGATCCATAAGATTCAAAACAAAAGTTGAATATTGACATAAAAACGATAATACTTCAAGCATAATAATAAAGCAATCATGTCTTGTCAAAATAACATGGCCAAAGCAAGCTATCCCTACAAAATCATATAGTCTGGCCATGCTCCATCTTCATCACACAAAATATTCAAATCATGCACAACCCCAATGACAAGCCAAGCAATTGTTTCATACTTTTGATGTTCTCAATCCTTTTCAACTTTCATGCAATACATGAGCATGAGCCATGCATGGACATAGCACTATAGGTGGAACAGAATATGGTGGTTGTGGAGAAGACAAAAAGAAGGAGATAGTCTCACATCAACTAGGCATATCAACGGGCTATGGAGATACCCATCAATAGATATCAATGTGAGTGAGTAGGTATTGCCATGCAACGGATGCCCTAGAGCTATAAGTTTATGAAAGCTCAAAAAAGAAACTAAGTGTGTGTGCATCCAACTCGCTTGCTCACGAAGACCTAGGGCGATTTGAGGAAGCCCATCATTGGAATATACAAGCCAAGTTCTATAATGAAAAATTCCAACTAGTATATGAAAGTGACAACATAGGAGACTCTCTATCATGAAGATCATGGTGCTACTTTGAAGCACAAGTGTGGTAAAAGGATATTAGCATTGTCCCTTCTCTCTTTTTTCTCATTTTTTTTGTTTTTTGTTTTTTTGGGCCTTCTCTTTTTTTGGCCTCTTTTTTTTACGAAATCTCATCCAGACTTGTGAGGGAATTATAATCTCCATCATACTTTCCTCACTGAGACAATGCTCTAAAAATGAAGATCATCACACTTTTATTTACTTACAACTCAAGAATTACAATTAAATGCTTAGAAGAAAATATGACTCTATGTGAATGCCTCCGGCGGTGTACCGGGATGTGCAATGAATCAAGAGTGACATGTATGAAAGAATTATGAAAGGTGCCTTTGAAGAAATACTATGTCAACTACATGATCATGGAAAGCAATATGACAATGATGAAGCGTGTCATAATAAACGGAACGGTGGAAATTGCATGGCAATATATCTCGGAATGGCTATGGAAATGCCATAAGGTAGGTATGGTGGCTGTCTTGAGGAAGGTATATGCAAGGGTGTATGGTACCTGCGAAAGTTGAGCGACACAAGAGAGGCTAGCAATGGTGGAAGGGTGAGAGTGCGTATAATCCATGGACTCAACATCAGTGATAAAGAACTCAGATACTTATTGCAAAAATCTATTAGTTATCAAAATGAAGTACTACGCGCATGCTCCTAGGGGGATAGATTGGTAGGAAAAGACCATTGCTCGTCCCCGACCGCCACTCATAAGGAAGACAATCAAAAAATAAATCATGCTCCGACTTCATCACATAATGGTTCACCATACGTGCATGCTACGGGAATCACAAACTTTAACACAAGTATCTCTCAAATTCACACTACTCACTATCATCACTCTAATATAACCATCTTCATATCTCAAAACAATCATAAGAAATCAAACTTCTCTTAGTATTCAATGCATTTTATATGAAAGTTTTTATTATATCCCTCTTTGATGCCTATCATATTAGGACTAAATTCATAACCTAAGAAAATTACCATGCTGTTTAGGAATCTCAAAATAATATAAGTGAAGCATGAGAGTTCATCTATTTCTTCAAAATAAAACCATCATCGTGCTCTAAAAGATATAAGTGAAGCACTAGAGAAAACGACAAACTACTCCAAAAGATATAAGTGAAGATCAATGAGTAGTTGAATAATTATGTAACTAAGTGAAGACTCGCTAACATTTAAGAATTTCAGATCTTGGGATATTATTTAAATAGCAATCAAAACAAATAAAATGACGCTCCAAGGAAAACACATATCATGTGGTGAATAAAAATATAGCCTCAAGTAAAGTTACCGATGAACGAAGACGAAGGAGGGGATGCCTTCCGAGGCATCCCCAAGCTTAGGCTCTTGGTTGTCCTTGAATATTACCTTGGGGTGACTTGGGCATCCCCAAGCTTAGGCTCTTTCCACTCCTTATTCCATTGTCCATCGAATCTTTACCCAAAACTTGAAAACTCCACAACACAAAACTCAACAGAAAATCTTATGAGATCTGTTAGTATAAGAAAATAAATCACCACTTAGGTACTGTTGTGAACTCATTCTAAATTCATATTGGTGTTATGTCTACTGTATTCCAACTTCTCCATGGTTCATACCCTCCGACAATACTCATAGATTCATCAAAATAAGAAAACAACACATAGAAAACAGAATGTGTCAAAAACAGAACAGTCTGTAGTAATCTGGAAACTTTCCATACTTCTGTAACTCCAAAAATTCTGACCAATTAAGACAATCTAGAAAATTTGTATATCAATCTTTTGTAAAAATTTCAGATCAAAAGCATGTTCTAGTAAAAAACAGAACAATTTGTAGTAATCTGGAAACTTTCCATAGTTCTGTAACTCCAAAAATTCTGACCAATTAGGACAATCTAGAAAATTTGTATATCAATCTTTTGTAAAAATTTCAGATCAAAAGCATGTTCTAGTGAATTTTGAAATTTCTTGGACAGAGCGCAAAAGTTTCTGTTTTTGCACAGAATCAAGTCAACTAGCATCCACACTATCCCAAAGGCTTTATTTGGCACTTTATTGAAGCAAAAGCTATAAAACATGATTAAAACAGTAGCATAATCATGTGAACACACAAAAACAGTAAGGGTAAATATTGGGTTGTCTCCCAACAAGCGCTTTTCTTTAATGCCTTTGTAGCTAGGCATGATGATTTCAATGATGCTCACATAAAAGATAAGAATTGAAACATAATGAGAGCATGATGAAGAATGTGACTACCAAATTTAAGTCTAACCCACTTCCTATGCCTAGGGATTTTGTGAGCAAACAATTCATGGGAGTAAGAATGAACTAGCATAGGAAGACAAAACAAGCAAAACTTCAAGATTTTAAGCACATAGAGAGGAAACTTGATATTATTGCAATTCCTACAAGCATATACTCCTCCCTCATAATAATTTTCAGTAGCATCATTGAAAGTGCGTTATATCGACTAGAGGGGGGGTGAATAGGCGATTTTTATGAATTCTTCACTGAGGAATTTGCCAGTCAGGAAATTCCTTAGCGAAGAACTACTAGCAGCGGAATAAGTACTCAGAAGTAAGCATAACAGAATACAAGCATGGCCATCATGATGAAATGAAGACTAGCACAGAGTACAGAAAGCGTAATCACAGGATAACACAAGATGAAGACAAACAGACTGAAGAAATTGAACTGAGGAAATTGAGAAAGTCTTCAGTCAAAGTCTTCAAACACAAATATGAACAAACACTCAACACAGTAATGAGGAAATGGAAGGGTTGAGGAAATAGAACCAGTTAGGTTGGTGAAGACAATGATTTGGTAGACCAGTTCCAACTGCTGTCTTAGTTGTACGTCTAGTTGGAGTGGCTGAGTATTTAAACTCGAGGACACACAGTCCCGGACACCCAGTCACTGAGCACGCAGCTCAGGACACCCAGTCCTCACCGTACTCTCCTTGAACTAAGGTCACGTAGACCTCGTCCAATCACTCGTGGTAAGTCTTCAGGTGACTTCCAAACCTTCACAGACTTGGTCACTCGGCGATCCACAATTCCTCTTGGATGCTCTAAACCATGACGCCTAACCGTCTGGAAGAAGCACAGTCATCAAAGGTAACAAGCGTCGGATCCACGCAGGATCAATTTCTTCTGTGATGCTCAATCACTTTGGGTTTGTAGGGGTTTGGTTTTGGGTTTTCCTCACTTGATGATTTTCGCTCAAAGTCCTCGGAGGATGGGTTGCTCTCAAATGACAAGTGTCAAGTTCTATCGGAGCAGCCAACCAGCTAGTGGTTGTAGGGGCGGCTATTTATAGCCTAGGAGCAGCCCGACATGATAAGACATAAATGCCCTTCAATGATATGACCGTTAGGTGGATAGGATATTTTGGGACAGGTGGCGCAAAGACAAAGAACGGTCGAAAATTTGACTCTCAAATTCCTCAGGGCTATCATGTTCCTCACTGTGTAGGCAATTCGCACTGGCAAATTCCTAACTCCTCAGTCAGAACAAATTCATCAGCGACCGGAAGAACTTCGTCTCTGTCACTGAAGAAAGTGAGTGAACTGCATGAGATTTCCAAAGGCTTCACTCGAAGGGATTGGTAGGTGTAGGATTTTGACTTGAGCATCACATGGAAATTTTTCCTTAGTATTTCCTCGACCCCCTTTAACAGTACGGTGTTTCCTATGACTCAAGAAAGAGAAAATGAAACTACGAAAACAAAAGTCTTCATGCTTCATGTTCCTCAAATGAATACCAAGTCTTCAAGGTCACACCAATTTCTTCACTTTCAAAGTCTTGAAAGTCTTCGAATATCAAAGTCTTGAGTCGAAGAACTTCATTTTTAGGGGTCGACTTTCTCTGTAAATATCAAACTCCTCATAGACTTATAGACCTGTGTATACTCACAAACGCATTAGTCCCTTAACCTATAGGTCTTCAATACACCAAAATCACTAAGGGGCACTAGATGCACTTACAATCTCCCCCTTTTTGGTGATTGATGACAATATAGGTTAAGTTTTCAATGGGGATAAACATATGAAGTGTAAATACTGATATTGAGGAATTTGATTGCAAGATATAGAAGAAGTCCCCCTGAAGATGTGCATAGTGAAGAATTTGCGTTTGAGGCAATGCACATTTTAAGAGTTGAATCATGGAGATCTCCCCCTATATCTTGTAATTCATACACGCATTTGATATATAATATGAAGAATTTGAAATGCATGATGAAATATGGTGCCTGATGAAATTTAGCATGCGTGCAATGTCATTAACGAGGAATAAGCATGACGAAAGCATCAAAAGTTTCAGAGAATAATGCAACAAAAGTATCAGCGCACCATCGGGTTTAAGATTACAACTCGATCCAAATAAAAGTTTCAGAAGAACGAGAGTTGTAACTTAAAAAAATGCCCTTAATATAGACCCGCTTGAAGACTAACTCAGATTTCTCCCCCTTTGTCATCAAATGACCAAAATGGTTGAAATAGAGGACTAACGCTCCTGAAGAATTTCAAGTCGATGGAGGAGCGCCAGTGTTGTCGGGGTTGTTTGTTGTAGCAGGGCCTGCCGCAGTGTCATCCAAATCTTCATACTCATCAGTGTCACGCAATGAAGAATAAGAGCTGGCCACCAGTGGAGGAACTTTGACCCTCTTGAATTTCTTCGGAGGAGGTGCAGACCAGTCAAATTCTTCATTGAGACCCATAGTCTTTAGTTCTTCAGCGCTATAGACATGAGTGAGGACAGCCCAGGTGCGGTTGAGGGTTTCATGAAGGTAGTATTGGTTCTTCTTCACTGCATTGTGTGTTGACGTCATATTGTGAAGAAGTGCACCAAACTGACGCTTTACCCATTTGTGATTGCGATCAACCTTCTAATGAAGGCGAGGAGTAACTCACGGCCATCATCACCCAGGTCTTTGTGGCTTGAGGATTTTGCTTGGCTGAGGTATTTTGGCGATGTCATGTGTGCGAGTCGTCATTGGTAGAGTAAGATGCAGCTAGGCGAAACTGACCATCCAATAGACGAATGCCTTCATTGATCACAGCAGCTGCCTTGCCTTTATCATCAGCTGATGAAACTGTCCATTTGAGGACTTCAATGGGAGGCAAGTAGCTACCGTGGTTCAAAGTGTCAGCTTTGTAATTCAGTGAAGATCTTGCCTGGATGAATCTCATAATCCAAGGCGCATAGGGCTTCAGCTCGAAAGGTGACATAGCAACATTTGCCAGAGTCCTCATGAAGAAATCATGAAAGTTGACGGGAATGCCATGAATGATGTTGAAAAGCATATTCTTCATGATGCCAACGACTTCTTCATCATTTGAGTCGTGGCCTTTGATAGGACTCATTGTCGTCGTCAAAATGCGATAGACAGTCCGAGGCACATATAGTAATTCCTTGACGAGGAATTTGGTTCATGGGGCCTGCCCAGGCTTCAAAGGCTTCGTGAGCACTTGCATATAGTGATTTGTCAGTTCAGGGTCACTGTAGATGCAACATGTACTATCATGGGGAGGATCGAGAGGAAGGACACGAAGCAATTCAGTTGCTGGTGCCTTGTAGTGCGTGTTTTCAGTCATCCAATCCAACACCCATGAGTTGACATCTTCAGCGTCTCCAATGATATGCAGTGTCGCGTAGAACTGAAGAATGAGTTCTTCATTCCAATCGCAATTGTCAGTGCAGAAATTGAGTAATCCTGCATCGTGAAGAACACTGAGGACTGGCTCGAAGCATGGCAGAGATTCCATGTCCATGTGAGGAATATGTTCATGATCGAAGATTTTGTCTTTGTCAAACAGCACTGAGGAATAGAAATTGGCTTGACTAGCAGTCCAGAAATGCCTCTTCCTTATGTGAGCAGAGTCATAGGGGTTGTAGTCAGTGAAGAATACATGCTCGGCAAAGAAGTCTCCAGCCTTGAACTTCTATTTGCTTGAGAATGGATTCTTTGGCTTTGGCAGAGGGATGTCAGTGAGTTGCATCACAACCTCAGGAATCGCGAGCTCAAGTTCTTCTGGCTGAGGAATTGTTGGTTCCTCTTCTTGTGCAACCTGAGGATCAGCAGCAGAAGGTTCTTCAGCACTAGTGGCTGGAATTTCTTCATGAACAGAGGGAGTGGGATGAGTTTCTTCAGAGCCCAGTTGAACTGTTGTTGCAGCGGACTGAGGAATCTGTTGGAGAGGTGTGAAGAGAGGAGTATTGGGATGCTGACTTTCCCAAAAGTCATCATTCATCACAGGTGTGGTGCATCCTATATCCACATCTTCATCTTCAATTTCCTCAACACCAGCCTCTTCAGCTGTGAACTGAGGCATAGGTGAGGAAATGACTGGCGTTGAAGGGATTGCGTCCACTTCAATTTCTTCATCAATTTGCTCTGACGAAGCAGCAGAATGATTTTCTTCATCAGTTCCGCTTGGGATCACATAGTCTTCTACAAAAGGAACAAGGTACTTTGATGGCATGGAGGAAATTGGAACAGCATCTATCGGATTTTCGAGAGAGCTGGTCATTGGCTTCATCTTCTTTGCAGCCGAAGAATTTGACGCAGCTGATGCCTTCCTTTTCTTCACTGCAGCTCGCTCTGCAGCCTTGGTCTTCTTCACATCATAGGCAGATGGAAGAATTGGAGTTGGTGTAGGCGCGGGAGGAGCTAAGGAATCTGGTTGATTTTCTTGCGTAATCGATGCGCTTGCCTGATCTCTTGATTTCTTCAGAGCACCACTAGTGGATGCCCGGCAATTTCTTCGGCGGCTGGAATGGAGTCATCAGCCACAGGACTAGCATTTTCTTGACAAGCTGAAAGTCATCAGTGGTCTTGCACGTTCTTCAAGAGGCTGAGCGAGTCTGCAGCCTGAAGATTTTCTTGTTGCGATGGGGCTGCAACATTCGTGAATTTCTTCGTCAGATTGACGAATCTCACTTTGGCTCCTTGCCAATCAACATAGTAGGCATCAAAGTCTTTGTTGAGGGCTTGAATTTCAGACTGAGCCTTGAGAAGTTCCTCAGGTGTCATTCTGACAACATTTTTCTTCAGGAGCTTCTCCTTTCTGTATTGTGCTTTTTTGATCTCTCTTGCCTTTTCAAACTTCCATTTCTCTTGAGTGATGAAATGAGTCAGCATGTGACTTTGACCAGGGGTCAGATGAAAATCAGGCATTGGGGTGTTTGGATCCTTGTGCCAGAGATCAATGTAATCGAGGATTTTCCTCGGATCCAAAAGCAGTGGCACAGATGTGCCTTTGGCTCTAGCGGCCTTCACTTATGCATCTCGATGATTTCGCGGTTCATCATCGAAGCTTCATCATCAGAGGGCACATGCAATGCGACCTGTTTCTTCCTTGGACTTGGTCGAGGACCGCGTCCAGCTGTTGCTTTAGTCTTCAACAGTTTTGGGCCTGATGAGGAAATAGGTGCAGCTGAGGAACTTGCTGAGACACCAGAGGCAATCGAGAAACCAGCAGTCCTTTGACATGTAGCCAGATGCACAGGAGTTGAGGGCTTTGAAGGAGCTGTTGAGGACTTTGGTGGAGCAGTAGCAGTGTGAGGAATTTGCCGTGAGGGCATTGCTGAGGAACTTGGCCGTGAGGGCGCTGTTGGTGAAGCACTTGGCTTACGAGCAGGCTTCTTTGGCATGGATTTCCTTGGTTTGACCGTGGCCTCAGTAGCAGTAGCAGTGGTAGAATCCTCATTGAATTTCTTCACTGCCTCCTTGGCTTGTCTTGCCAATTTAGCTTGGCGCTTAGCCCATTCTTCAGGAAAGTCCTCACCACTCTTGATCTTTGGTGGGTCACTACTTGGCCAGGTGCCAATGGAGCTCTTGGGCATGGAGGATTGAGGGCGAATTTCTTCATGTACTTTGGAGTCACATATCTGTACTCCCTCCATTCCCTTGCCCATCTCCGTTCAATCTTCTGTATGCGCACCTTGCGCTGATTTTTATTTTCTTTGCCAAATTTTGCTTCATCGGGGGTGCAATAGCCAGCATAAATTTCATCAGGGATCTCGAAAGCAGTCATGACCTCAGGTTTCTTTCCTCCTTTCTGCGGTCTCTTACCTTCAGCCATATTCTTCAGATGAGGAATTTGAACAATTGAACACTCTGAAGAAGTATGCAAATTTTCTTCAAGGAACGCTGCAAATGAGTTAAGTTGATGAGAACCTAGTGATTCAGCATCAGACATGAGTACCTGTGAACAAAGTATAGGTGCGAGGAATTTGGAGAGGTCATATGCATTCTCAGAAGGTTTTTCGAAAAGAACAAGTTTTGAGGAATTTGACCAGATAAACCTTGAGGAATTTCACTAAGCGTTCTTGTCTTAGGTTCCAGAGTTGTACAGATCGAAGATCCACACAATTAGGGAATCTTGAAGAAAATGATTGCTTAGAGAAACAGTTCAAGATCATATGATGTGTGAGGTGTTCATATGTGTGAAGATTTGAAGAATAAACACCTTTCAAGATTTTCAGGAAAGTTTGAGAATCAAAGTGAGTAATAAAAATAGCTTTTAATTACCCGAAGTGAAGAACACGACGAACTGAGAAGAACAGTTGTGAAGTTCGTCAGGTTAGATCTCCCACGCCCTAACTTGGCAGAGGAAGACAGCTATGGCGGCGGCGGAGTGAATATTTCCGCAACCGGCGCGAGTACGACGGCGACGAGGTCGAGGCAGCGAAGCTCTTCCTCACCGGCGACGATGGAGTAGCGGCGGCGCTAGGGTTTGAGGAGCTCGAGCGAGAGAGAGCGGTCGAGCGGAGTAAATGAAGTGAGGAAGGGGAGAGGGGTATTTATAGACACGGTGAAAAACTGTTCGCCCGAAGATTTTGGGACGAACATGCCCCTGCCCTTTCTCCTTCACACGACATGTGTCACCCACGTACTGTGTAGTTGAGATCGTGTAAGATCGTGGGTGAATAGAATAATGCATCGTGGGATGCAGAACAGTTTGAGCGACAAAACCGAAAATTTGGATAATATTGGTTTTAAAGTTTCGTTCGCAATTTCTTCAGCTGACAAGGACACAGTGAAGATTTTGAACGAGTTTCAAATAGAACGCACATGAAGAATTTGTGAATAGATTGGGTTGAGTATAGCATAGAGGGGGAAGGGTCCGATCACATTCACTTAGCAGAAAAAACAACTTGAAGAAATAGCTATAAGTGAATGCTGTAGAGGACATAAACTCATATATATATATATAGCTAATGAAGAAAAACGACGGAAATGGTGAAGATTTTGCAAAGTTGAAGAATTTGAAAAACTGAAGAATTTCAAAAACTGAGGAAAAACTCAAATTGAAGATTTTCAACTTTTTGTGGTGGCGTGACCCACCGTATAAGAATGATGAATTCAGACACCGCGTACAATTGTCGTAGGGTTCTGAGAATCAAATTCTTCATTAATTTCCTCACACTTAGAGTGTTATTCTTCATTGATTGAAGAAAAACGTTTCTTCATGTGTTGCACATCTAAGTCATCAATTTTGCATAAGTGTTAGGATGTGTGTCCTTTTCAAAGAAGATTCGAAGAATATGCTTCACAGCCTTATGGTGTGATTCCTTCGGTGCAGCTTGAAATCGGGCACACATGCAAACACTAAGCATTATATCTGGCCTAGATGCACATAAGTACAATAAAGAACCAATCATGGAGCGGTATACCTTGTGATCGAAATCAATACTATTTTCATCAGTGCATAGATGGCCATTTGTGGGCATAGGAATTTTGACGCCTTTGCAATCTTGCATGCCGAATTTCCTCAAGTACATCTTTGAGGTATTTCTCTGAGATATGAATATGCCATTCTTGCTGTTGATTTAATTTGAAGACCTAAGAAGAATTTCAACTCTCCCATCATAGACATTTGATATTCTTCACTCATCATATAGGCAAATTCATCACTATAACGTTGGTCAGTACAGCCAAAGATAATATCATCAACATATATTTGGCACACAAACAGTTCACCATCATAAGATTTAGTAAAGAGAGTAGGGTCGAGTGAACCGGGTGTGAAGCCATTCTTCACGAAGAATTCCTTCAATGTATCATACCACGCCCGAGGGGCTTGCTTGAGGCCATAGAGGGCCTTATTAAGTCTAAAGACTTTGTCAGGATTCTTTGGATCTTCAAAACCTGGGGGTTGAGCAACATATACTTCTTCCTCAAGCTTACCATTGAGGAATGCACTTTTCACATCCATTTGATATAAGATGATATCATGATGATTAGCATAAGCAAGTAATATGCGAATAGCCTCAAGTCTAGCAACAGGTGCAAAAGTTTCATCGAAATCAATTCCTTCAACCTGTGTGTAGCCTTGAGCTACTATTCATGCCTTATTCCTCACCACAAGGCCATTTTCATCTTGCTTGTTGCGGTAGATCCACATTGTGCCAATGATATTATGCTTGCGAGGATCTGGACATTTGACCAGTTCCCAGACATTGTTGAGCTCGAACTGATGTAATTCTTCTTGCATAGCCTGAATCTACTCCGGCTCCATAAATGCTTCATCTACCTTAGTGGGCTTTGTGATAGAGACAAAAGCATAGTGACCACAAAAGTTAGATAAATGTGAAGCTTTTGAGCGTGTGAGAGGACCGGGTGCTCTAATTTCATCGATGATCTTCTCCACTTGCACTTCTTTTGCAACGCGAGGATGAGCTGGTTGTCGCTGAGGAATTTGATCAGCATTTTCTTCAGCACCATTTTCCTCAGCATTTTCTTCAGGAGCATCAGCTCGACGTTCTTCATGAACTGGAATGAATTCTTCAGCAGATTCTTCAGTAGGGATGACATCCTCAGTTGCCTTGAACTTGATAGAATCCTCAGGTGCTGGTTCATCTGACACAGAAGGTAGGTTCTCTCTTTGTGAGCCATTAGTTTCATCGAACCGCACATCTACAGTGTCAACAATCTTGTGAAGAACAATGTTGAAGACTCTGTAGGTGTGCGAGTCCTTTCCGTAACCAAGCATAAAACCTTCATGTGCTTTCGGTGCAAATTTAGAATTGTGGTGAGGATCTCTAATCCAACATTTAGCACCGAAGACTTTGAAATAACTCACATTGGGTTTCTTGTCAGTGAGGAGTTCATAGGCCGTCTTCTTGAAGAATTTGTGAAGATATACTTTGTTGATGATGTGGCACACAATATCAATTGCATCAATCCAAAAACGCTGAGGCGTTTTGTATTCATCAAGCATAGTGCGAGCCATTTCAACAAGAGTTCTGTTCTTGCGCTCCATGACTCCATTTTGCTGAGGAGTATAGGGAGCAGATAACTCATGAGTAATACCAAGTTCATCAAGATAATCATCAAGACCGGAATTCTTGAACTCAGTTCCATTGTCACTTCTGATGTTCTTGATCTTCACACCAAAGTTGGTTGAAGCCCTCGAGGAAAATCGTTTGAAGACTTCCTGCACTTCATGTTTGTAAGTAATAATGTGTACCCATGTATATCGAGAATAATCATCAACAATGACAAAACAATATAGAGATGCATCATTAGTGACTGCTGAGTAATGATTAGGTCCGAAGAGGTCCATGTGAAGCAATTTGAATGGACGATTAGTGGTCATGATAGTCCTTGCTGGATGCTTGGCCTTGGTCATTTTTCCAGCTTCCAGGCTCCGCATAAGTGATCCTTGAGGAATTTGACATTCTCAATGCCAATGACATGCTTCTTCTTCGCAAGCGTGTGCAAATTCCTCATGCCTGCGTGACCAAGTCGTCGATGCCATAGCCAGCCTTCTGAAGCTTTTGCAAGTAGACACACGGCTGGTTGTGGTCCTGTAGAGAAATCAACAATATACAGATCTCCTCTCCTAAAGCCTTCGAAGACTTTGGAATTGTCAGCTTCCATAATCACAACACAGCGATACTTGCCAAAGACAACAACAATATCAAGATCACAAAGCATTGAGACTGACATGAGGTTGTATCCTAAGGACTCAACAAGCATGACTTTGTCCATGTGTTTAACCTTAGAGATTGCAACCTTACCAAGACCCAATACCTGACTTTTGCCTTTGTCAGCAAAGATGATATGCTTCAGATGTGACGGTGATAAGGGAGCATCCATCAATAGATTCTTGTCACCAGTCATGTGATTCGTACATCCACTATCGAGGACCCACTCTGTAGCTTTGGGTTGATCATCCTGCAGATGAATTACTGTAACTTACAATATCATATGCTTCATCAGTGAAGAATATGATATCAAGTTCATCGGATGAATTTCATCAATCAGTAAACAGATATAGCAGTATGAGGATGTGTGAAATGAAAGTTCATTTCATCATGATTCGCCTGTGTCCTTTCAGGCAATTTTGTCAGGTCCCAAGCAAATTCTTCAGATGTTAAAGCACG
This sequence comes from Aegilops speltoides, assembly GCA_021437245.1. Classification (NCBI taxonomy): domain Eukaryota; kingdom Viridiplantae; phylum Streptophyta; class Magnoliopsida; order Poales; family Poaceae; genus Aegilops; species Aegilops speltoides. The sequence continues at coordinate 410,054,574 of CM038141.1, read as the reverse complement.
TTTGGAGACCTGCCCCTGCAGAAGAGATTAGTTCTTTTTCTTCACCACCCAGATCTGAAGGGGTGGCAAAGAGTTGATCACTCTGCGAGCACCATACGAGAATGGTGGCATAGAGGCCAAACCATTTCATTTCACATAAGAGGGGTTAGGGTAAGCATATGAATAAGCAGAGAAATTCTTCGAGGACTTATGAACATAATGGTTTGAAGAATAATGCACATATTCATAGCCCTTAGCTCTATCCTGCGAAACAGAATTGTTAACACGATGATAATCATATGAGGACTTTGATCCTTTTGAGGAATTTGATCCACATGAGGAATTTGGTCCGTATGAGGACTTGGATCCATATGAAGAATTTGGTCCATATGAAGAATTTGATCTGCGGTTCCTGTTCTTCACAGGTGGTGTCATGAGGACATTCACCTGAAGACTTTCAAGGCACTTCTTGGGAACCCAGATTTTCTTCATAGGAGAACCATTCCTGCAGTTAGTGCCAACATATCTATCAAATACTTCACCATTCTGATTTTTGAACAGTTTATAGTTGGAGTCAAATGACTCATCAGAAGAATGAGGAGATTCACATGTAAAGCCAGATAAGTTAGATGGATCAACTGGAGGTCCCTTTGCAGCAACCCATGAGGTTTTGGGGTACTTGCTCGGGCTTCAATATGTTCCATCAGCATTGAGTTTCCTCTCAAAGGCAATACCCTCTTTCCTAGGGTTTCGTTGAGGATCTGCTTTTAAGCACATCACGAGAGTCGATGCCCTTTGAGGCTTTTGTACATGCTGTCATGTACAATTCCTTCAACCCTGCATCGTCAGTGATACTAGCAATGTCCTCAGATGAGGAATTAGTGATAGCAGAGGCAGGTGAAGAATTTGTAACAGTTGAAGCATTTGAACATTCAGGTGAAGAATTAGCAGATTCACGTTCAATGCACTTTAAGCATGGAGGAGCAAATTCTTCCTGAGAAGCGCTGATTTGTTGAGCTAGTAATGAATCGCGCTCCTTCTGAAGATCTTCATAACTCACTCTTAGCTTCTCAAGATCTTGCTTTCTTTGAAGAAATTCATAAGAAAGTTTCTCATGATCAGATAAGAGAGTGTTATGATGACCTTGAATGCTATCAAACCTAGACTGTAGTCTCTGAAGATTTTCAGTCAGGGCTTTAGTGCGATCCATTTCTTCACCCAACATATCATCACTTTTGTCTAGCATGTTTTGAACCTTTTCAAAAGCCCTTTGTTGTTTTACATCAATCTTAGCAAGTTTAGAGTAGCTGGGCTTGAGATCCTCATCAGATTCATTTTCACTAGATTCAGAGGAGGTGTATTTGAGTACCTTTGCACCTTTCGCCATGAAGCAATAGGTGGGAGCATAGTCATCATTATCTTCATCAGGCTTGTCGGTGGGGTCAGTTTCTTCAGTGTTGAAGATGGACTTGCTAAAGCGAGAGCGAAGGCCGACTCGCCACACAGATTCGGATTCTTGAGACGCCTCCTCTTCCTCATTTTCCTCAGATTCAGCTTCAGAGTCCATTTCCTTGCCAATGAATGCCCGAGCCTTCTTGGAGCTGCTCTTCTTGTGAGATGAAGACTTGAGGATTTTGATGGCGAAGATTTTGACGATTTCTTCTTCTTCTTCGCATCATCGTAAGCTGTAATCCTTGTACTTCTTCTTCTTCATTTCCTTTTCCCATCGAGGACAATCTTGAATATAGTGACCAGGTTTCTTGAATTTGTGGCACAGCCTTCTCTTATAGTCCTTTGGATGAGGAATCACTTTGCTTCTTGAGGATTTTCCAAAGTGACCACGTCTTGAGAACTTTCGAATTTCTTCACGGCGATGCTAGCTTCTAGCTCAATTCTTCAGATCACCAAGGCTACTACCGAATCCTCACATTGAGTCGACACAGCCTTGGCCTTTCGTGGCACGTGGTTTGCCATAGCTCGAACCATAGAGATATCTCTTTTCAGCAAGCTGGAACTCGTGAGTATTTAGCCTTTCGAGGATATCGGCAGGATCAAGAGACTTGTAGTCATCCCGTTCTTGTATCATCAGTCCCAGAGTATCAAATGAGGAATCAAGCGATCTCAATAGTTTCTTCACCACTTCATGGTCAGTGATGTCAGTGGCACCGAGGGCTTGAAGCTCATTTGAGATGTCAGTGAGGCGATCAAAGGTTTGTTGGACATTTTCATTGTCGAGTCTTTTGAAGCGGTTGAAGAGATTCCGAAGAACATCAACTCGAGAGTCACGCGGAGTTGAGACTCCTTCATTCACTTTGGACAGCCTATCCCAGATAAGCTTAGCAGTTTCCAAAGCACTCACTCTTCCATACTGTCCTTTACTCAGATGGCCACATATGATATTCTTCGCTTGAGAATTGAGTTGCTTGAATCTCTTCACATCGGTAGCGTTCAGTGAGGGTGAGACAGAGGGAACACCATTTTCCACAACATACCAGAGATCGTTGTCAATTGCCTCAAGATGCATTCACATCTTGTTCTTCCAGTAGGGGTAGTCCGTCCCATCAAAGGTAGGACACCCAGCCGAGACCTTGATCATACCTGCGGTCGACATAACTAAAACTCAAAGCGGTTAAACCAAAATCACACGTAACAAGGAGTACCTTGCTCGATACCAATTGAAAGTGCGTTATATTGACTAGAGGGGGGTGAATAGGCGATTTTTATGAATTCTTCACTGAGGAATTTGCCAGTGAGGAAATTCGTTAGCGAAGAACTGCTAGCAGCGGAATAAGTACTCAGAAGTAAGCATAACAGAATACAAGCATGGTCATCATGATGAAATGAAGACTAGCACATAGTACAGAAAGCGTAATCACAGGATAACACAAGATGAAGACAAACAGACTGAAGAAATTGAACTGAGGAAATTGAGAAAGTCTTCAGTCAAAGTCTTCAAACACAGATATGAACAAACACTCAACACAGTAATGAGGAAATGGAAGTGTTGAGGAAATAGAACCAGTTAGGTTGGTGAAGACAATGATTTGGTAGACCAATTCCAACTGCTGTCTCAGTTGTACGTCTGGTTGGAGGGGCTGAGTATTCAAACTCGAGGACACACAGTCCCGGACACCCAGTCACTGAGCACGCAGCTCAGGACACCCAGTCCTCACCGTATTCTCCTTGAACTAAGGTCACGCAGACCTCGTCCAATCACTCTTGGTAAGTCTTCAGGCGACTTCCAAACCTTCACAGACTTTGTCACTCGGTGATCCACAATTCCTCTTGGATGCTCTAGACCATGACGCCTAACCGTCTGGAAGAAGCACAGTCTTCAAAGGTAACAAGCATCGGATCCACGCAGGATCAATTTCTTCAGTGATGCTCAATCACTTTGGGTTTGTAGGGGTTTGGTTTTGGGTTTTCCTCACTTGATGATTTTCGCTCAAAGTCCTCGGAGGATGGGTTGCTCTCAAATGACAAGTGCCAAGTTCTCTCGGAGCAGCCAACCAGCTAGTGGTTGTAGGGGGCAGCTATTTATAGCCTAGGGAGCAGCCCGACATGATAAGACATAAATGCCCTTCAATGATATGACCGTTAGGTGGATAGGGTATTTTGGGACAGCTGGCGCGTAGCACAGCAACGGTCGAAAATTTGACTCTCCAATTCCTCAGGGCTATCATGTTCCTCACTGTGTAGGTAATTCGCACTAGCGAATTCCTAACTCCTTAGTCAGAACAAATTCATCAGCGACCGGAAGAACTTCGTCTCTGTTACTGAAGAAAGTGACTGAACTGCATGAGATTTCCAAAGGCTTCACTCGAAGGGATTGGTAGATGTAGGATTTTGAGTTGAGCATCACATGGAAATTTTTCCTTAGTATTTCCTCGACCCCCTTTAACAGTACGGTGTTTCCTATGACTCAAGAAAGCGAAAATGAAACTACGAAAACAAAAGTCTTCATGCTTCATGTTCCTCAAATGAATACCAAGTCTTCAAGGTCACACCAATTTCTTCACTTTCAAAGTCTTCAGAATATCAAAGTCTTCAGTCGAAGAACTTCATTTTTAGGGGTCGACTTTCTCTGTAAATATCAAACTCCTCATAGACTTATAGACCTGTGTATACTCACAAACGCATTAGTCCCTTAACCTATAAGTCTTCAATACACCAAAATCACTAAGGGGCACTAGATGCACATACAATCATGAATGAAATCTATAATATAACCATCACATAAGTCATTCTTTTCATGATCTACAAGCATAGAAAATTTACTTCTCTCCACATAAGCAAAATTCTTCTCATTCGGAATTGTGGGATTATCATAAGAAACTCGAATACTATAAATTGTTTCCACATTAAAAGAGTAATGTTCAGAAAAGGGGTAATCATAATCATGACAAGTTTCATAAATATAATCATCACTACTTTTTATAACATAAGTGTCATCGCAATAATCATCATAAGTGGCAACTTTATTCTCATCATAATCAATTGAAACCTTTCCAAGATAGTGCATGACTAAATATAGTCATGACCTCTCCAAATCCACTTTTATAATTGTCACAATAAGATTCAACACCCTCCAAAATAGTGGGATCGTTACTTCCTAAAGTTGACACTCTTCCAAACCCACTTTCATCAATATCATCATAAATGGGAAACATGCTATCATCATAATAAATTTGCATCAAAACTTGGGAGGTTAAAAATATCATCTTCAATAAGCATAGCATCTCCAAGCATGGGGCAAACATTAATTGCAGAAAATAAATTCTCAAACATGTCATTCTCATCAAACATAGCATTCCCAAGCTTGGGCCTTTGCATATCATAATCATAATCACTCTCATCATTAATGGTATGGATAGCACCAATAGTATAGCAATTATTATCATCACAATGAGTTATATGCATAACAATAATAGGAGCACCATCATTTGGGAGGGATACCTTTTTACCTTTGCTTCTCCATCTTTTCTTTTTCTTCTCCACATTATGTGTGGGTTTAATCCTCCTTTTGGAGCTCCTTATTAATGAGATTGGTTGAATAGAAAGCTCCTCCTCGTTACCCGATTCATCATAAGAAAGAATACGAGGATATTGGGAAACCTCTTCCCTTTCATTAATATTCTCTTCATCTTCTATTTGTATTCTTGTCTTTATGTAATTGACAATATAAGGATTTTCAATGCAATTTGCCGCATAATACATATAAATTTCCACTAGATCAAAATCAAGAACTCTCTCAAGGCCAAATTCTGGAATATTCTTAGTTATATGTTTCATGTCTTCATAACCCAGAAGTAAACTAAGTTCATTATGATGTGCAAGGGAAATCAAGTCATCACAATTTTTGGACACGATTCGATCATGAAACAATTTGCATTGGAGATTTAAATGACCATGTTCATTGCAAAGTTCACAAGGATGGCGAAGAAAATTTAAATTTTCAGCATAAACATCTAGCCTCTCTTGAAACCATTTAGTTTCTAAATACTTATGCCTCTTGCAGAATCTATCTTCCCTTTTTTGTGTGTACTTGCAAACTCTATGCACTCCACAAAAATTGACATGCTTATAAGAAACATTTTTATCATGACTAGTGCAATCATCATTAGTACTATGGAGAGTTCATACTAACAACATTGCAATCATGCTCATCATTCCAAGATTTAGTGCCAAATATTTTAATGCATTCTTCTTCTAACACTTGGGCACAATTTTCCTTTCCATCATTTTCATGGAAGACATTAAAAAGATGAAGCATATGAGGCAACCTCAATTCCATTTTTTTGTAGTTTTCTTTTATAAACTAAACTAGTGATAAAACAAGAAACAAAACGATTGAATTGCAAGATCTAAAGATATACCTTCAAGCACTCACCTCCCAGACAACGGCGCCAGAAAAGAGCTTGATGTCTACTACGTAACGTTCTTCTTGTAGACTCGTGTTGGGCCTCCAAGCGCAGAGTTTTGTAGGACAATAGCAAATTTCCCTCAAGTGGATGACCTAAGGTTTATCAATCCATGGGAGGTGTAGGATGAAGATGGTCTCTCTCAAACAACCCTGCAACCAAATAACAAAGAGTCTCTTGTGTCCCCAACACACCCAATACAGTGCTAAATTGTAGAGGTGCACTAGTTCGGCGAAGAGATGGTGATACAAGCGTTATATGTATGGTAGATATAGGTTTCTGTAATCTGAATATAAAAACAGCAAGGTAACTAGTAACAAAAGTGAGCGAAAACGGTATTTCAATGCTTCGAAACAAGGCCTAGGGCTCATACTTTCACTAGTGCAAGTTCTCTCAACAATGATAACATAATCAGATCATATAACAATCCCTCAACATGCAAAAAAGAGTCACTCCAAAGTCACAAATAGCGAAGAACAAACGAAGAGATTATTGTAGGGTACAAACCACCTCAAAGTTATTCTTTCCGATCAATCCATTGGGCTATTCCTTTAAGTGTCACAAACAGCCCTAGAGTTTGTAGTAAAATAACACCTTAAGACACACATCAACCAAAACCCTAATGTCACCTAGATATTCCAATGTCATCACAAGTATCCGCGGGTTTGATTATATGATATGCATCACACAATCTTAGATTCATCTATTCAAACCAACACAAAGAACTTCAAAGAGTGCCCCAAAGTTTCTACCGAGAGTCAGGACAAAAACGTGTGCCAACCCCTATGCATAAGTTCACAAGGCTCACTGAACCCGCAAGTTGATCACCAAAACATACATCAAGTGGATCACGTGAATATCCCATTATCACCACAGATAAGCACAGGCAAGACATACATCAAGTGTTCTCAAATCCTTAAAGACTCAGTCTGATAAGATAACTTCAAAGGGAAAACTCAATCCATTACAAGAAGGTAGAGGGGGACAAACATCATAAGATCCAACTGTAATAGCAAAGCTCGCAGTACATCAAGATCGTGCTATATCAAGAACACGAGAGGGAGAGAGAGAGAGAGAGAGAGAGAGAGAGAGAGAGAGAGAGAGAGAGAGAGAGAGATCAAACACATAGCTACTCACTACTAGGAAAACGCCTTCTAATGGCGCACCGGTTTTGCCTACTAATGGCGCACTACCGGTGCGCCATTAGCATCACGCCACTAGAATTTTTTTTCTAATGGCGCACTGCAGCGCCATTAGAATCTGATATTCTAATGGCGCATCACCGCGCGCCATAAGTATGGCCCACGGTGCGCCATTAGTATATGGTATACTAATGGCACACCACATAGGAGTGCGCCATTAGTAACAATTTTTTTTCAAAATTTTTTTGCAGAATTTTTTTAAATTTTTTTTTCAAAATTTCCAATTTTTTTTGTTTTTTTCTTAATCTCAGGTCACTATGGCTTAATCTCGAGCCATTATGCTTAATCTCAGGTCAAATCGCACTCCATGGTCAAACTTCCCGAAAGGTCACCCATCCCTCTCACTACTCCAGCCTGAGCACGCTTAACTTCCGGGTTCTATTCTCCCTCGTTTCCATGTCTGCACTTGTTGTTTTCTTGACAATAGTAAGATGTCAATCCTATTAACCTCAGGAATTTAGCTTGAGCATGTACTGACACATTTCACTGTTTGAGTTTGAAACTATTGTTCTAAAAATTAGTAACACTAATATTTCTTGAATAATTAGTTCGCATACAGTTTGACCAGATTTGACCACAGTTTGACCAGATTTGACCACAGTTTGACCAGATTTGACCAAAATTCAAAAAAACTAACATAATTATTTATTAACACTAATATTCTTGAATAATTAGTTTGACCATAGTTTGACCAGATTAACAAAAACTAAAAAAACTAATTTTTTTTTGAATTTTTTTGCCTCCAGATCTTAAAAGCCCCGTAACTTTTTTTCTGTTAGGCTTTTCGAGTAGATGATTTTTCATATATAAAACTTTTTAATCCGAGTTCGTATGCAAAAGTTATGCCCATTTTACAAATTTTCAGAGAGATTTTGCAAATAAAGTCGAAATTTATATTTGTAAATTTTCCCAACAACTAGACCACATATCACATGGGAAACTTATTTTATTTTATTTTTTTGATATTTTTATCATTTTTTTTAATTTTTTTTAAAACTGAAAAGGCGGTCCACGGGGCGGGGGGTGCAGTTGGTGGAAGCTGGGCAAACTACTAATGGCGCACCGTGGGGTGGTACGCCATTAGTAGCTAAACTAGTAATGGCGCACCACAACCATGGTGCGCCATTACTAGTTTTGAAAAAAAATATAAATTTTTTTTTTGAATTTTTGTTTGAATTTTTTTTGATAAAAACTTAGTAATGGCGCACTGTCAACCGGTGCGCCATTACTAACAAAAATTTTATAAAATTTTTTATAATTTTTTTTCTTCTTTTTTCAAAGCTTCTAATGGCGCACCGTGGGTGTGGTGCGCCATTACTAGTTAAAACTAGTAATGGCGCACCACACCCTTGGTGCGCCATTAGAAGTTTTGAAAAAAAATTTAATTTTTTTTTACTAATGGCGCACCGTGGGATGTGGTGCGCCATTAGTATTTGGAAACTAATGGCGTACCAACACATGGTGCGCCATTAGTATATAGCAATGGCACACCACATGTCTGGCGCACCCCCCTGACGTGAGACCGACGCCAAAAATTCCTATAAATACAGAAACCTCCAGAAAATAACCTAGAGAGTAAGTTCCACCGCTGCAAGCCTCTATAGCCATGACAAATCAATCTTGGCCCTCTCTGGCACCCTGCCGGAGGGGGCCATCATCACCGGAGGCCATGGAGGAGGATCCCGGAGGGGCCATCATTGCCATGAAGGCCAAGGACTAGAGAGAGAACCTCTCCCCATCCAGGGGGAGGCCATGGAGGAGGAAGCACAAGGGGGAGGACCTCTCCTCCTCTCTCTCGGTGGCGACGGAGTGCCATCGGGAGGGGAATCATCACCGCGGCGATTGTCTTCATCAACATCACCATCATCATCACCATCCTCATCTCTTTTACGCGGTCCACTCTCTTGTGCCCCACTGTAATCCCTACTTGAACATGGTGCTTTATGCCACATATTATATCCAATGATGTGTTGCCATCCTATGATGTTTTGAGTAGATATCCTTTGTCTTTGGGTTGATTGATGATCTAGATTGGTATGAGCAGTATGCTTTATTTTGGTTCTGTCCTATGGTGCCCTCCATGTCGCGCAAGCATGAGGGATCCCGCTGTAGGGTGCTGTAATACGTTCATGATTCACTTATAGTGGGTTGCTTGAGTGACAGAAGCATAAACCCGAGTAAGGGGGTTGTTGCATATGGGATAAAGGGGACTTGATGCTTTAATGCTATGGTTGGGTTTTACCTTAATGATCTTTAGTAGTTGCGGATGCTTGCTAGAGTTCCAATCATAAGTGCATATGATCCAAGAAGAGAAAGTATGTTAGCTTATGCCTCTCCCTCATATGAAATTGCAATGACGACTACCGGTCTTGTTAACAATTGCCTAGGATAATTCCGCACACAGATCCATCATTATTCCACCCTCGCTATTTATAATATTTAGTAATATATTCTAACTTTATGATAACAACACCTACTTTTATATTTTAGCTCTTCGATATCATGCAAAGTTATCCTCTTCATACCCACAACGTAGTTTTATTTCTCGTATCTAGTTGGAAGCAAACATTCAGTGTACATAGAGTCGTATCAGTGGCAGATAGGAGTTGAGAGAATATTGATGTTACCTTTAGTTCCTTGTGGGTTGGACACTCCATACTTATCACTTCCAACCTTGGAAATTGCTACGATGATTCCCTGCACTTGGGGATTATCAAGCTCTTTTCTGGCGCCGTTGCCGGGAGCAATAGTGCGGGGTTGATATTCTCGTGTGTGCTTGTTTGCTTTCTTCACTAAGTAGATTTTGTTTTTCCTTTTTGTTTCTGTTTAGTTGTGGGTGAAACATACAAAAAAAATTAAAGAATGAAAATACAAAAAAAATTACTTGCCTCTCATGCCTAAAAAAGTTTTTCAAAAAGAGAAGTGATTGGAAAGTTATGCATTGAAGAAGTGAGGGTCGACCTTGAGCACTTGTGTTCATGCTCACGGAAACAATGTAGAATTTTTCATGGAAGTTTCTCTGTTAATAACTATACCCTTGTATATATCCTTTGTATTATAAAAATAATGTGCCAAGCTTTGGTTTTAGGATGATTAGATTGCTTGTTTACTATGTGCAGAACAAAAACAGAAACTTTGGCTGTAGCGCGTGATTTTACATTTTTAACTGGAAGGTCAAATAGGTATGAAACTTTTTGAACATTACTTCTGTACAAATTTTTCAAATTTTCATATTTATTTAATAATTTTTGGAGTTACAGAAGTTTACTAAACTTTCAGATTACTACAGACTGTCCTGCTTTTGACAGATTCTGTTTTTCGCGTGTTGTTTGCTTATTTTGATGAATCTATGGCTAGTATCGGGGGGGGGGGGGTATGAACAATATAGAAGTTGGAATACAGTAGGTTTAACACCAATATAAATAAATAATGAGTTCATTACAGTACCTTAAAGTGGTAGTTTGCTTTATTACACTAACGGATCTCACAAAGTGTTTGTTAAAGTTTTGTGTGGATGAAGTGTTTGAAGATCGAGGAGCTATCAATATTAGAAGAATAAAGAGAGGCAAGAGTTCAAACTTGGGGATGCCCAAGGCACCCCAAGTAAATATTTCAAAGTATACTCAAGCATCTAAGCTTGGGGATGCCCCAGTTGGCACCCCATCTTTCTTCTTCAACAAATATCGGTATACCTCGCTTTTTGTTTTGTTCACATGATTTGTGTCCTTTGTGTTTTTGTTTTTTTCCCTTTCAGAACCATGCTAGTATGAGTTAGCCCTTCATTGATTTATAGAATACTACATGTGCTTCACTTATATCTTTTAAGTATGATCTTATATAATTTCTCTTTGTGCTTCACTTAAATCTTTTGAGTATGATTTTATAGAATGCTTCGTGTGCTTTACTTATATATTTTGAGCTTGGATATTGGTTAGTCTATATTAATTTTATAATGCTCCATGAACTTCACTTATATATTTTGGAGTATGAATAATACTATCATCTAAAGTGGGTTTGGAAGAGTGTCAACTTTAGGAATTAGTAATCCCACTATTTTGGAGGGTGTTGAATCTTAGTGTGATATTTATGAAAGTGGATTTGGAAGAGTGTCAACTTTAGTTAGTAATGATCCCACTATTTCGGAAGAGGTTCCAATTGATTATGAGAATAAAGTTGCTATATATGATGATTATTGTGATGACATGTATGCTATAAAAAATAATGTTAACCATGAAACTTGTCATCATGATTTTAAATCTCAATTGGATTATGCCTCACATGATAGTTATTTTGTTGAGTTTGCCCCCACTATTCTGAATGAGAAGAATTTTGCTTATGTGGAGAGTAGTAAAGTTTCTATGCTTGTAGATCATGAAAATAATGCTTTATGTGATGGTTATATTGTTGAACTCATTCATGATGCTACTGAAAATTATTATGAGGGAGGCATACATGCTTGTAGGAGTTGCAATAATATCAAGTTTCCTCTCTATGTGCTTAAAGTTTTGAAGTTATACTTGTTTTGCCTTCCTATGCTAGTTGATTATTGTTCCTATAAATTATGTGCTCACAAAATCCTTAGGCATAGGAAGTGGGTTAGATTTAAATGTGCTAGTCATATTCTTCATGATGCTCTCTCTATGTTTCAATTCTTTTCTTTTATGTGAGCATCATTGAAATCATCATGCCTAGCTAAAAGGTATTAAAGAAAAGCTCTTGTTGGGAGACAACCCAATATCTACCCTTGATGTCTTTGTTTGTTTACATGATTAAGATACTATATTAATCATGTTTTATAGCCTGTTTCAATAAATTGCCAAGTAAGACCTTTGGGAAGACTTGGGTGAAAGTTAATGTGATCTTGCTGTAAAAAACAGAAACATTGCGCTCACGGGATTAGCTGCCATTTTTTACATAAGAGTGCTTTGAGTTGATTATTTTTTCAGAAGATTAATAGACAAATTCCTCACGTCCACCAATTTATTTCATAATTTTTGGAGCAGCAGAAGTACGGTTGTTGTTCAGATCATTACAGACTATTCTGTTTCTGACAGATTCTGTTTTCATTGCATAGTTTGCTTGTTTTCTAGTTTCTATGGCTTAAATTTCTCAATATAAATTGTAGAAATGATATGGTACAGTAGGCATTGTGTGAGAACAATTATGAACCTTGTATTTGACAGTACCAAAGTGAATGGTTTACTCTTTATCATACTAACCTATCTCACAAAGTTCCGTTAAGTATTGTGTGATTGAAGTTTTCAAGCTTTGGGTGAGATATTGATATGAGGAGAATAAGGAGCGGAAAGACCCTAATCTTGGGGATGCCCAAGGCACCCCAAGGTAATATTCAAGGAAGACTCAAGCTCCTAAACTTGGGGATGCCCCGGAAGGCATCCCCACTTTCGTCTTCAAAACTATCGGTATACTTTACTCGGAGCTATATTTTTATTCGTCACATGATAGTTTTGCTTGGAGCGTATTTTCAATTTTACTTGATGTTTGAAAAAAATCATTGGATCTGAAATCTTGAATGAAAAAGAATCCTCTCATGGCTAGTTAATTATTTGACTACTTAGTGTTCTTCACTTATATCTTTTTGGAGTAGTTTGTCATTTACTCACGCGCTTCACGTATATCCTATGAGTAAATGGTTGAATGAACTGAATATCATAAATCTGAATTTGTATATGTTTCATATGCTTATACCATGGGGAGTTATGACTTTACACAGAATAAGTATAGGTAGTAAATTTATTGAAGTTAGCAAACGCAGAATTGGTCACTTGAACAATTCATGAAAGAATATTGAAGGAAGAGAGACTTCACATATAAATATACTATCTTGGACATCTTTTGTAACTGTGAGCACTCATTAAAATATGACATGCTAAAAGGTTGATGTTGGACAAGGAAGACAACTTAATGGAATATGTTTTCCTATATCCGAAATGTTATATTGTCTTGGATCATCCAACATGTTGAGCTTGCCTTTCCCTCTCATGCTAGCCTAATTCTTTGCACCAAATAGAAATACTACTTGTCCTTCCAAACATCCCTTAAACTAGTTTTGCTATGAGAGTCCACCATACCTACCTATGGATTGAGTAAGATCCTTCATGTAAGTTGTTATCGGTGCATGCAATAAAAATTGCTCTCTAAATATGTATGATCTATTAGTGCAAAGAAAATAAGCTTTATACGAGCTTGTGATAGGGAAGAAATAAAAGCGATGGACTGCATAATAAAGGTCTCTATCACAAGAGGCAATATAAAGTTATGTTCTTTTGCATTAAGATTTTGTGCATCCAACCTTAAATCGCATGACAACCTCTGCTTCCCTCTGCGAAGGGCCTATCTTTTACTTTTATCTTCTACCCTTATACAAGAGTCATGGTGATCATCACCTTTCCTTTTTACAGTTTTTCCTTTGGCAAGCACTTTTGTGTTGGAGTGATCCGGATATATATATCCACTTGGATGTAGGTTTTCATAAAGTATTATTGTTGACATTACCCTTGTGGTAAAAGGTTGGGAGGCAAAACTATAAGCCCCTATCTTTCTCTGTGTCCGATTAAAACTTTGAACCCATAAATATCACATGAGTGTTAGCAATTGTGAAACACTATATGATAGTTGAGTAAGTGGGATTTGCTAAATCAAAGATCTTACATAGACCCTTCCTGAAAATAAGATTAATTGTAATTGTTTGATGACTAAGAGCACTATTTGTTAGTTTTCAAGAAAGTTTATGATCTATACTTTAACATGTGTATAGCGTGTTACTTGATCATGAAAAGTTTTATGAGATGAGCTACTGTTATGACATATAATGATGCTAGAAAAGGTGATTGAAATTATCATTGATCAAACTTGTGCACTTGCTAGCATTCACACTTCATAAATTATTTCTTTTATCATTTACCTACTCGAGGACGAGCAGGAATTAAGCTTGGGGATGCTGATACGTCTCCAACGTATCTTTAATTTATGAAGTACTCATGCTATTATATTATCCATCGTAGATGTTTTATATGCATTTATATGCTATTTTATATGATTTTTGGGACTAACCTATTAACCTAGAGCCCAGTGCCAGTTTACGGTTTTCCCTTGTTTTTGAGTTTTACAGAAATGGAATACCAAACGGAGTCCAATTAACGTGCCAATTTTTGATGATTTTTTATGGACCAAAAGAAGCCCCTGGAGTAAAAGAGTTGGGCCAGAAGAGTCCCGGGCTTTCCATGAGGGTGGGGGGCGCGCCCACCCCCTGGGCGTGGGCCCATATCTCATGGACGATTCCGAGACCCCCCTGACGCGAGACCGACGCCAAAAATTCCTATAAATGCTGAAACCTCTAGAAAATAACCTAGATAAGAAGTTCCGCCACTGCAAGCCTCTGTAGCCACGAGAAATCAATCTAGGCCCTCTCTGGCACCTTGCCGGAGGGGGCCATCATCACCGGAGGCCATGGAGGAGGATCCCGGAGGGGCCATCATCGCCATGAAGGACAAGGACCAGAGGGAGAACCTCTCCCCATCCAGGGGGAGGCCATGGAGGAGGAAGAACATGGGAGGACCTCTCCTCCTCTCTCTCGGTGGCGCCGGAGTGCCATCAGCAGGGGAATCATCGCCGCGGTGACCGTCATCCTCAACATCACCATCATCATCACCATCATCATCACCATCCTCATCTGTTTTACGCGGTCCACTCTCCCGCACCCCGCTGTAATCCCTACTTGAACATGGTGCTTTATGCCACATATTATGATCCAATGATGTGTTGCCATCCTATGATGTTTTTAGTAGATATGCTTTGTCTTTGGGTTGATTATGATCTAGATTGGTATGAGTTGTATGTTTTATTTTGGTGATGTCCTATGGTGCCCTCCATGTCGCGCAAGCATGAGGGATTCCCGCTGTAGGGTGTTGCAGTACGTTCATGATTCGCTTATAGTGGGTTGCTTGAGTGATAGATGCATAAACCCAAGTAAGGTGGTTGTTGCGTATGGGATAAAGATGCGTTAATGCTATGGTTGGGTTTTACCTTAATGATCTTTGGTAGTTGTGGATGCTTGCTAGAGTTCCAATCATAAGTGCATATGATCCAAGAAGAGAAAGTATGTTAGCTTATGCCTCTCCCTCATATGAAATTGCAATGACGACTACTGGTCTTGTTAACAATTGCCTAGGATAATTCTGCATGCCGATCCATCATTATTCCACACTCGTATTTATAATATTTAGTAATATATTCTAAATTTATGATAACAGCACCTACTTTTTATTTTAACTCTCCGATATCATGCAAAGTTATCCTCTTCATACCCACAACATAGTTTTATTTCTTGTATCTAGTTGGAAGCAAACGTTCGGTGTATGTAGAGTTGTATCAGTGGCAGATAGGACTTGAGAGAATATTGATCTTACCTTTAGCTCCTTGTGGGTTCGACACTCCATACTTATCACTTCCACCTTTGGAAATTGCTACGATGATTCCCTGCACTTGGGGATTATCAATCCCCCCTCCGGTAAAGTGCCGAAACAGGGTCCCAATTGGTTTTTGGTGGCTACAGAGGCTTGCGGCAGCGGAACTCATGATCTAGGTTCTGTTCTGGAAGTTTGGCAATATATAAGAGGTGTTGGCGCCAGGAACAAGTCAGGGGGGTCCCCGAGTCAGCCATGAGGTAGGGGGCGCGCCCAGGGGGTAGGGCTTGCCCTCCACCCTCGTGGTTGACTCGGGACTCTTTTGGTCCATCTCCGATGCTCCGTCAGCTTCTCCTGGTCCAAAAATTAATCTCCGTAAATTTTCAGGTCAATTGGACTCCGTTTGATATTCCTTTTCCGTGAAACTCAAAAACAAGGAAAAAACAGAAACTGGCGCTGGGCTCTAGGTTAATAGGTTAGTCCCAAAAATCATATAAAATAGCATATAAATGAATATAAAACATCCAAAAAAGATAATGTAATAGAATGGAACAATCAAAATTATAGATACGGACACGTATCACCATCCACTATTTTTGGCAGTCACGAACAGATGGGTCAGTCTGATCCATAAAATAAACATCCCGTGCCAAAAAGTTAACTGGTATATGATGACAAGTTGTTTGTTATTGTCCTCAAACCAATGTCAAGAGAACTAAGAAAATCCTAATACTTATTACGCCACCGATTGGTTATATGTTTTTCTCCATGTGTTGCTGCCTACGTAGACATGAAGATTGAAAACAGTTAAGTTCTGAAAAAAGAGTATGTCGATAGAGCGAGAGCCAAATAGTAATTCTAGTACAATATATATGGGCTTTCAATGTGCATGAAATAATCACCTCTATATACAAATTCTCCAGACATGTAAAGCATCACAACAATCCAATAATTTTGTTCAGATCAATACTAAACATTCGATATATAAGATCTTGACAGAATCCAACACCATAGGTAGGCTATCGATGGTCGAACTCTTCAATGAGCATATAACATAATATTAGTATCAATAGTGTACTCCAAGATGATATAGAACTTATGCGCACAAACGAAAAATGCAGCTTGTGATTACAAAAGTGTAGATGATAATATAGAGTACCTGAATAAGTGAGGATCCAAACACCATGTATTGATGTTCAAACGGATCATGAATTACACCCAAGGCCTTAAGTTTAGGCGCAGAGGCGACAATTATTTGTGAAGGTTTATAACAATAATCAAGGAGCAACCTTTGAAGTGAAGGGGCATCTTCGATGATGAGCTGCTGTCCTTCGAAACAAATTCCAATGCTTTTAAGGTGGGGCGACTTTATTTAGAGACAATGGATACAGATTTCTAATGTGAAAACAAGCAACAAGAGCTCCAGGGCAGGGCAACCGGATAGGATGATGCTGTGTAGTAAGGCCTCCGACAGATCAACCACCACAAGCGAAAGTTTTTTAGCAGTGGGAGTCGAATCATTAGTACCAGATTGTCTGGTAGATGGCACCGAGCTATGGTGAGGTTGTGGAGAGAGGAGGAAAACCATGAGATGGACAACGGTGGTGTGGGAACAAATACATGGAGTTGGGGTGGCGGTATGTATTTTTCGTAGTAATGGTAGAACTCAAGATGCTGGAGTTTTTCGAATTCAGTGGATGTCAGCCAGACGTCCACCATGCGGGGTATGGAAAGTAGCTAGCATGTCGGGATGCAGAGGCGTTGAATGGGGCCCTGGTGGGAGGATACGATGGCTCTGAGGAGTTCAAATTTAGGAAGGACAGATATCTGACGACAGTCGAGATTAAGAGCTGTGGTGCGCCAGAGAGTACGCCACCGAGGTGCGACGACTTGTGTGCGGTAGCCATCCTTGGTGGGGAGAAGGGATATGATCTCCCCAAGGATGGCGCCCGGGAGATCGCTGATGTGGTCCACCAGTGATTCTATGGGCTCCTCAGATCTGTGTGGTGGGGGGGACTCGCCGCTTCTCCCGATGCTGCTGAGTGCAGGGTCTACAACCCGCATCGCCGCTTGCGGGAGCCTCATCTTCTTGGCGCTGGGGCCAGCCGACTCCATTTTCCTTCTGGGCTTCGCGCCGAGCTCACGGGTTTGAGCAAAGTAGCGAGAGATGACCTGGTGGCAGTGCAACTGGGGAAGAAGGAGGGCTGGGGTTTTCTGTAGGAGCGAGGAAGAAGAGGAGCAGGCGCTTTCTGTATGAGTGAGGAAGAAGGTGAGGGGTTTTTTTTGTACAAGTGAGGAAGATGGGGAGCGGGGGTGGGGGGGATTGGGGGGAGACGGAAGCAGGAGAGTCCAGCGAGCTGTAGTAAGTGGAGGCGACGAGGAAGGAGGGTTTTTCTGGGATCGCCCCTCTTCAAGAAATATGGGCTTTTCCTCGACAAAAAAAGCAAATGGGCTTTAAGATGGATTTTCTATTATATTGGCCTGGTCGACTACCGTGTTTCCTCCTGGACTGTCTTAACACTAGAGGAAGCCCATAAGAGACACTCTCCAGCTCTCCTAGCTTGTTGCCTATTCGAAAGAAAAAAAGAGACGCCCCCAGATTATGGCTCCTCATCGGTAACCATTTTCAACTTTGAAAAAAGTTATGGCTCCTTCTCGGGCCCGATTGGCATCCACCAAATTAGAGGATGCGGAACTACATGCAGAAACTCACACTGGTCGTAGCACAGCAAAATGAGGTGTCAAATAACAGGCCCACAATATACTTACTAGTAGATTGTAAAGGTTCACATGCTAGTCAACATTCACATTAAACTAAGCTTGAGAAGATACGGTATGCATACTAACATTCACAAGCATAAGAGTTCAGCATGTTTATGCATCTCAATGATTCACCATACTATAACCAATACAAAGCTATGAGAAGGTGTAGAAATAAAGAGAAAGGATCGATGCTTCTCTGAGCAAAGGGCCTCCCTGCGCACGCATTAATTTTCTAGGCATGCTTGTTTCTTCTCAATGTTGTGAGCACTTTGAGCATGTTGGCAACTCCACAGCTAGCCGGCTACCTCACCTTGCAATTGATGTTGACACATTTGCAGCAAACACATGAGGCAATAGAGATGACTCAACATCAGACCATATCGTGCAGTTCCCCTGAAATCATCTTCATTGTCCCGAATCTAAAAAGATAGGAAAACAATAGCTACCAAAATTGAGGTTTGTGTCCCGTCCCCTTCTTATGAGAATTCTTCTTGAAGTTTGTAGAATGTGATGGCTTGTTCTTTGCATCGAACTTGCCTTTCCCCTGAGATTTGTTCTTGTTGTTTTTGGGCTTGTTGGGCTGGAAGTTCTTCTCATGTACCATGTGGGCACTAGAAGCCCCCTCAGCAACTCGAGCACGTGTGTCTTTTGCTCTCGCCTTATGTTTAAAATGTGGCACCCCGGCTTATTGAAACCGGAACGCCCCGTATCCCAGCCCAGAGATCGAGGAGAAGTCTTCTGGAATACGGCACTGCTTACCATAGAACAAACCAGCCTTCTATTATTACACGAATATGAATACAAGGTCTCTGATATTACAATGAATAACATTGGTACGGCGACACTACGCCACCCTCAGTTGCTCTATGCAAGCAGCAGAAACAACTTGAAGCAGCAGAACAACGGCGATGGTGGTGAACTCCACTCTGCGGTGACTTTGGCTGGAACGTTGATCCTAGCTCGCACGGACGGAAACCATGGCAAACAAGTAATCAAATCCGGAATGACCTGCAAACTGGCATGACACGCCAGGTCAGTACATTGAATGTACTTGCAAGCTCACAATAACTAGAAGCATTCAAGACAGACAACAACATGGCAATTACAGGTTAATAGTAATTAACATGATATCGTCATAGCAATATAACATGAACATGACCAACATAAACATGATACAACTATCTCAACATGAACATATTAATCCGAGAATACTAGCATGCACCATAATGACACCATAGGCACCACTTATCCTACTCGGTTACCTCGTAACCAACGCATGCATCACTTACCAACCTCGGACATCACACGATCATCTTAGGATCAAATCAAGCTTGGTATCAACAATACCGTAGCGATCAGTAAATGAACACAAGGAGCTTGATCGTTACCCACGACTCTCGTACAACATCACAAATATACAACAACTCGATATCCTCGATACCACCATGATCCTTACAGCGATCACAACCACGACCAACACTGGGTCCCAAACCGTGATCCTTACGGCGATCACAACCCGACCAATACTTGGTCCCAAACCGTGATCCTTATGGCGATTACAACCCGACCACTAAATGGCCCGTGATCCTTATGGAGATCACAACAAACTTATCTCACTGTTATTACGCACATTATTCTTACTACCGTTGACTCATGGTGTGACCTTCTATCGACCTAGGCCCTTATCCGCGGGCGCGGCTATCGATAGATTAATATACACTCTGCAAAGGTTAGTACACTGTACCCACACTACGAAACCCATGGCCTCTCACTCCCATTCGAGTGGACCAACGGCGTTCTGACAAAACCGATCTACTGCCATGACATTCTCCCGGCCACTCTGACTCACTCCTCACTGAGCTAAGTCATGGGTGGCCCCGTGCCTACCTCTAGACACAACAACCACCGTCGTGGCCCAACACATAAACGATCCCACACGGGGATCCGCCGGCTATAATAACTACGGGCACACAAGGTTATGCTCCGCCTACCTGATCAGGGTAGCACGCGCCCATAACCTTCCCTCGTTGGAGGCACCGGCGAGAGGCACAATAATAGACCTAGCTAGGACTGTCCCATACCGGTAAGCGTGGTTGCACTGGTCAGCATCGATTTAGCGGCACCATGACTCAGCCAACAGG
The DNA here is from genome assembly GCA_021437245.1 of Aegilops speltoides. Lineage (NCBI taxonomy): Eukaryota > Viridiplantae > Streptophyta > Magnoliopsida > Poales > Poaceae > Aegilops > Aegilops speltoides. Next base: position 410,034,142 of record CM038141.1, on the reverse strand, counting down.
TGTTCAAGTTCAATTTAATCCAGTTAACTTGAATGCAAATATGCTGAGCCATGATAAAATACATGAACATGATATCAACATCATCATGAGAGTATCACATAACTTTCCACCATATCAACAATAAATCATATCAACTGAGCATCGCACACTGACAAGCATGACCATCTCCAACATCAACATGTACTACTAACAAGCATAAACATATGAAAGATAATACTAGCAGGTATAACATGATCACAGAGTATAAGACAATATAGCACAAAAGTGAACATGCAAATCTGAACATCACCAAAACAACGATAACCATCTTTTCAACAAGCAAACATTTAATAGATTCAAGTTGAAAACCATGGCTACTGCATGACTATCATGCGAGTGGGTATTGTGGCTTGCCTGGGGATGAAGAAGGCACCGGGGAGAGGTGCGGTGAAGCCGCAGAAAGATTCACCGAAAAACGTTCTCTCTCGGAGGGGGCTGATTAAGGGCAGGGGCAAAATGGTCATTTTCAGTATGCCAAAACATAATGAAAGTGACACCAACAGAAAGGGATCGACGAAGCGAAGAAGCGAGCGTTGGTTTCACCACGTTTGGAGCTATGGATAAAAAGATATAAAGGTTTTACTGCTAGGGACTTATCCGCAATGAAAATCTTTTCAACTAGGGGCCTGAACAAAAAAAGTGAAAGCGCATTCGGGGAAATACGTTTCCACTTACGCTGACGTGGCGTGGACTAGTCAAAAGGGGCAGAGGCGGGGCCAGCTCGTGTGGCTGACGCGCGGGGCTTGCAGCCAGCTGGCAGGCTCCAGGGGGTCAACGCCTTCGTCTTCTTCCTCCTCTTCCTGGCCCGGCCGAAGAAGAGGTAGGGGCGCTGCCGGCGCCGGCCCCGGCGACTCCGGCCACTCCAGGCCAAGGCGAGGGCACCGGTGGCTTCAGGGTGGCGCGCCGCCTCCTTCCCAGGGCAGAGGGATCACCGGGAGGGGTGTGGCCGCGGCACCGTGTAGTGGCAGGAGCTACAGACGACGGCGGCTAAGGTTGGGGATGGCGGCAACCGAGGCTCCGGCGACGAGCGAATGGGTTGGGGAGGCCCTACGGGAGGTGGGGAAGGCCGAGGTGGAGGAAGAATGGAGAGGGAGGCTCGGTGTTGGGCGAATTTAGCTGAGGCTGAGGGGCGGCCATGGCGGCCATGGGGGCACAGAGAGCTTCGAGAGCTCGAATGAGTGGACGGGGAGGGAGCTGGGAGAGAGGCGAGGCCAGTGGTGAGGTGCAGAGGCTCGGGAGGGCTATAAATAGCCGGGCGAGGGAGGCTGAGCTGGCATCACGGCGACGCGTGTCCGCACATGGACGCATGTGCTCTTGCATGGACTCGGGGCATACGACGAGGGAGGAGCAGAGCAGAGCTCTCACGGGAGAAGGAGGCCAAGGGGCGAGGAAGGAGAAACGGCCGAGCGCCATTAAAATATGTCGAACCTTGTGCTCCGTGGGCGCCATCGGCGGCGTCGGTGAGCTAGCTTCCGGAGAGGAGAGGGTCCATCGAGCAGCGACGACGAGAGCTACCCTGGACATCATCACGGGCTCTAAGGCAGCGAGAGGAGGAGGGGTCCAGCACAAACAGTGCTCTGGACGCGGCCACTCCACACAGAATGCGCCAACAGGCATGCCAGCTGCGTGGTCACCACGAGACATGGCACATCAAATGCTCTACAACACCAAAAACGGTGTCTAGTGGTAAGTCCTTCGAAGATGGGTTTGCACTGAGGTAGTAACTAGTTTAAAGAGGCTCTGGTTAAAAAGTTAGTGAGCTCTGAAGTTTACTGCAGTAAACTGTACCAGCTCCATGTGATCAACAGGGAATTGTTGGAGGCCAAACAAGATGTCTGGGATGTTTAGGATAGGAAGGACTACAGTCCTGGGGAGTTTGAGGGTAAAAGGATCAAGATTTACTGCAGTTGCTTCACAACTACATACTTGGTCCAGAAATGAAGATCATGATGGTGCACTCACATAGAGTGTCACTGTCGGTGTCAAAACCGGCGGATCTCGGGTAGGGGGTCCCGAACTGTGCGTCTAGGCGGATGGTAACAGGAGACGAGGGACACGATGTTTTTACCCAGGTTCGGGCCCTCTCGATGGAGGTAAAACCCTACTTCCTGCTTGATTAATATTGATGATATGGGTAGTACAAGAGTGGATCTACCACGAGATCAAGGAGGCTAAACCCTAAAGCTAGCCTATGGTATGATTGTTGTAATGTATGTTGTGTCCTACGGACTAAAGCCCTCCGGTTTATATAGACACCGGAGGAGGCTAGGGTTACACAGAGTCGGTTACAACGGTAGGAGATCTACATATCCGTATCGCCAAGCTTGCCTTCCACGCCAAGGAAAGTCCCATCCGGACACGGGACGGAGTCTTCAATCTTGTATCTTCGTAGTCTTGGAGTCCGGAGGATGATGATAGTCCGGCTGTCCGGACACCCCCTAGTCCAGGACTCCCTCAGTAGCCCCTGAACTAGGCTTCAATGACGATTAGTCCGGCGCGCATAATGTTCGGCATTGCAAGGCGGGTTCCTCCCTTGAATAGTCCAGAGAAGATCATGAACATCAGGATAGTGTCTGGCTCTGCAAAATAAATTCCACATTCCACCGTAGAGAGAATAAAATATACACCAGTTCAATCTGCTGACGTATTATGCGGCGTGACATCACACCGCTACCAGGCTTTTACTTGAATCGTTTTTTACTACACCACCTCAGCACGTTTAGCGAAGCGGTTTCCTTGGCACGTCTTGTCGAAGCAGAGATTGTGTTCCCCTTATTCCGGGATTCTCATCAATACGTGCATGGGTAACCCAACCGTTCCCGTCGCCATGCCTCCTCTATCGAAGGTGAATCCCAAACGGTCACGGAGACGGCTCTTGGTATTTTTCCCCTTTATAAGAGGACCAAGGCTCGTTCTTTTTCTTCAATCTTGCATCGAATCTCCTCCTCGCTCCCAGTTCCAACACCCAGAGTGAGGGAGTCCTAGATTAGGGGGTGTCCGGACAGCCGGACTATCATCGTCCGCCGGACTCCAAGACTACGAAGATACAAGATTGAAGACTCCGTCTCGTGTCCGGATGGGACTTTCCTTGGCGTGGAAGGCAAGCTTGGCGATACGGATATGTAGATCTCCTACCATTGTAACCGACTCTGTGTAACCCTAGCCTCCTCCGGTGTCTATATAAACCGGAGGGCTTTAGTCCGTAGGACACAACATACATTACAACAATCAGACCATAGGCTAGCTTTAGGGTTTAGCCTCCTTGATCTCGTGGTAGAACCACTCTTGTACTACCCATATCATCAATATTAATCAAGCAGGACGTAGGGTTTTCCCTCCATCGAGAGGGCCCGAACTCGGGTAAAACATCGTGTCCTCGTCTCTGTTACCATCCGCCTAGACGCACAGTTCGGGACCCCCTACCCGAGATCCGCCGGTTTTGACACTGACATTGGTGCTTTCATTGAGAGTTCCTCTGTGCCTTCACCGATAGGCCCGATGGCATCTTCAACCAACAACGCTGTCCAGGGTGAGACTTTCCCCCCGGACAGATCTTCATATTCGGCGGCTTCGCACAACGGGCTAATTCACTTGGCCATCTGGAGCAGATCGAAAGCTACGCCCCTGGCCGTCAGGTCAGGTTCGGAAGCCTAAACTTCACGGCCAATGTCCGCGGAGACTTGATCTTCGACGGACTCGAGCCACAGCCAAGCACGCCGCACTGTGACGACGGGCTTGACCTAGCTCTGCCGCCGAACAGTGCCTTGGTGGCCGCACATGAATCCGCTTCGGCCATTAGTCCGGAGCCGATCGCCCAGATCAAGGATCGGTGGATAGACGCCGCCTTGGGGCTTCAACATCCACGGCGATGGAGCCGAACACTAGTCCTGTCCCCTGCGAAACTCGTGATTCCGAGGTTCCGGACTCCTTGCCGGACTCCGAACCTCCCGCGCCCCTATGAAAGTGCAACTAATCCCCGGGTGGTTTTGGTAATTAATAACAACATATATATCATTGAACTAATTATTTCTTGAGAATATTTCAGAAAGTTCAGTGATATGGGTATGGCAATGACTGATGATGTGGACCCCTCAAAATGCTAAGGAAAACATTGGCAAAAGCTCAAGACTCTATTTTTGGTTTAGTGATCCAAGATCACATTGAGTCCATAGGAAAGCCAATACTATTAAAAGGGGATGAGGTTATGATGATGATCTGGTTGCTCAAAGTGCTTAATGATTTATCTCTCAAACTATCAGCAATCTTTCATTCCAACATAAACCCATAAGTAATCTCGGTCCCACCGATTTCATAAACTCAGTCACACCGAGATGAACCACCTCAGCCATATAGCCAAACCCTAGTAATTTCGGATTTTTCGATTCCAAACTCGGTCATACCGAAATTGGTGTTGCCAACCTTCTGTAACCTTCTGTACTCAAATCGGTGTCACCGAGATGAGAAAGTCGGTCCCACCGAGATTGGCAAACCCTAGACTTTGGAAGAATCGGACTAACCGAGATTGTATTTTCGGTCCCACCGAAAATCCCAACTTTCACAAGATTTGAACTTCCGGTCTCACCGAGTTGTCAAGCTCTTGTAGGATCGGAAGTATGTCTAGAGGGGGGGTGATTAGACTACTTGACAACTTAAAAGTTTAGCCTTTGATTAGGACAAGTTTTCTAATCACCCCCCCTCTAGACATACTTCCGATCCTACAAGTGGTATCAGAGCTTTGGTCTCCATTGGATTGGTTTTCATTGCATTGGATTCCATAAGCTTGGTTTCACAACCTAGGAGAGTATGGCGTCTAGTGAGGGTAATTTTCGTAGAGGTCCTTACTTTGATGGTTCAAACTTTGCTAGTTGGAAGCATAAAATGAAAATGCATATTCTTGGACATAACCCTGCCGCATGGGGCATTATTTGTGTTGGCTTGCAAGGTGAGTTCTTCGAGGAAGGAAAAGTTCCGGATCGCGAAGCTACTGCTGATGAGTTGCGGATGTTACAGAACAATGCTCAAGCTTGTGACATTCTCTTCAATGCTTTGTGTCCCGAGGAGTTCAACAAGATCAGCCGTCTTGAGAATGCAAAAGAGATTTGGGATACTTTGGTCGAAATGCACGAAGGTACCGAGTCCGTGAAGGAATCAAAGCTAGATGTTCTTCAAGGTCAGCTTGACAAGTTCAAGATGAAGGAAGGTGAAGGAGTCGCTGAAATGTACTCTAGGCTTGCTCTCATCACCAATGAGATGGCAGGCTTAGGAAGCGAAGAAATGACCGATCGATTCATCATCAAGAAGATCCTCGAGCTTTGGATGGAAAGTATGACACCGTGTGCACTTTGATCCAAATGATGCCAAACTACAAAGATCTCAAGCCTACGAAGTCATTGGAAGAATTGTTGCTCATGAGATGACACTTAAAGATAAGGAAGAGCTTCACAACAAGTCAAGTGGTGCTTACAAAGCTACAGTTGAAGCTCCCACATCCTCAAGTGACAAGCTAGTTTCCAATGAAGAGATAAGCCTAATGGTGAAGAACTTCAACAAATTCTACAAGAGTAGAAGCAAGGAAAGAAGCTCAAAGTCTAGATCATATGATGATAAGAGATCTTCTAGTCGTGATCGAATCTGCTACAATTGTGGAAGACCGGACACTACTCAAATGAGTGTTCGACTCCCACAAGAGAAGAGAAGAATCTCCAAGAAGAAGAAGCTCAAGAGAAGAGTCACCTCGAAAAGAGAGAAGGAGTAGAGATGATCGTTATGAACGAAGATCCTCTCGGATAAGCAAGGATTCGGAAAGGAAAGACAAGTCATCAAGGAGCTACACAAGAAGAAAACATCAAGCTCATGTTGGTGAATGGGTTTCGGCTCCGACTCGACAATCACTCCGAAAGAAGCTATCACTCCAACTCGAATATAGTCAAGATGAAGGTGTTGCGGTCTTGCTCTCGTGTCCTCCAACTCCAACTCCTATGACATATTTGATTCACCAAATGAGGGAATTGGAAGATGCTTCATGGCAAAAGGCCCCAAGGTATCACACCACGAGTTTATTGACTTTGATAGTGATGAGGATGACTTGCTTGGAGAAGATGAGCTTTTACATGATAAATCTAGTGAGCTTAGTAATGATGAACATGCTAATAGTCTTTATAGTCGAGAAGAGTCGAATGACAATGCTATGAAGGAGATTGAGCGTCTAACTAAAGAACTAAACACTCTTAAGTTAGCTCATGAAACAACTCAAGAAGATCATAGAGAGCTCCTAAGATCTCATGAGAAGCTACGCTCGAGAAGCTCAATCTAGAGCAAGAACATGAGTTTCTAAAAGCTATCAATGACGATCTTCGAAAGAAGAGTTCTTCATATCTTGCCAAACGACTTCTCTTGTCTAATTTCTTGCCACCTATTAAAACTAAGCATGACAAGCATAAGAAAAATTCTTCATCTAGTAGTAACAATAATCATACTAAATCAAATGTTGTTACTTCTAGTAATTCTCTTGATTCCACTAACAATGTTTCAAGCCAAGTTTCACTTGAGCAAGAAAATAGTTTATTGAAAGGGATTATAGAGAAAGGTGTCTACAAGAGTCTTGCGGAAGCAAGAGCTTTGAGGAAATTGTTCGCAAGCAAGGAAGACACGGAAGAATCAAGGAATTGGTTTTGAGCGAAAGTTCAACGCCGAGGGTGTTGAATGGGAAGAAGGTCAATATCCCACTCCAAAGTTTGTTTCTCAAAAGGAGAAGTATGATCCTACTTCTTCCAATGAGGAACAAGCTCAAGATGACCTTCCACCACAAGACCACAAGCTAAAAGGCAAGGACAAGCTTCAAGAGGAGATTGATGCATTCATTGAAGCACCCAAGGCCATGGTCAAGTGGGTTCCCAAGGCAACTTCAAGTTCTACTTGACAAGCTCAACTACTACCCCAAGGATTCCCATCAAGATGATGTGGATCCCAAGAAGAAGAACTAGAGAGTTCTTGAGGGTGACTCCGCCAACATACTTCACTCACATTCATTTTGGCAAAGAACTTGTGCAATCAACTTCCACATCTTGCACTAGTTCATGGAGTCACAAACCCTCTTGTTGGTAAGTCAAGGGACAAGGTAATCATTGCTTTCATGGACATCATCTATTGTGTACTTCAATCTATGTCCATGGATATCCTTGTTTGTTCCTTGTGGGACTAACCCATGTAGGTATTGAAAGTGCCGAATCCAAAGGATTGCTCCCAACTCTTGATGATCTTCATCAACATTGAGCATCCACATCTTCAACATCTACATGAAGTCTTCAACGACAACCCAAGGTTAGTTTGACCCTTTAAAGGGGTCCTCACATCAAGGGGAGCTTTGCTCTAAAGAATTGAGCTAAAGCATCTTCTAATGATGTGAACACATTAATGCTTTATGGAAAAGTGGTAACCCCACTTGTGCTTAAACGATGAGTATGACCTATGATCAAATGTTCTCATTTGACTCCTAAGTCAATATACTCATATATAGATGACCTAGTCATCGCCAAATTGTATGCTAGTTGCTAGTGTTTTGTTTGTGCATGTTTGACACATATTTCATTTGCTATCTTATTGTGTGAGCATGTTGGATGCATGATTTAATCCATTCGAGGACATCCATTTGTGGCTTTGGTCTTTTGGATTTTTCTTTTTGACCAAATGGATGGACAAGAATGCCTAAGGTCCTCCCCTAGCTATCTATGCTTTCTTGTCTCAAACTCTATTCATGCTTATATCACAAACTTTGAGCAAGACTTTTTCGGACAGACCAAGTGAGGAGCACTCGGAGCCACTGATCCGTAAAAAGCCTATATTCCAAAACCTTCTAAGTACTTTCGGTCAAACCAATATACTCAAATCGACAGATCAAAGTCACTTGATTGATCTAGGTTTTCACTCGGTGAAACCGAAGTTATAATTTCGGCGTGATCAAGTGTGTAATCGCGCAGCTAACCATCTCGGTCCCACCGAAGTTTTCCATCTCGGTCCCATCGACACCGAAGGGTATATATACCCGAGGGCAGCGCGCTGATTATTCCTTCAAACGACGCCTCAAACCCTTCGCTGCCGCCGCCGTGGTCTTGGATCGCCTCCGCTGTCGCTCAGGCGCCCGCTTGCTGGTCTCCATCGCCGTCAACGGTCATCTCATCGCGCCGTTGCGCCGAGTGAAACTTCACCAACTTGGGTGAGTTTCATCCTCTCGTGCTTCAACCTCTGATTCAATGCACGATAGGTTTTGCCTAGTTTCTTGCCATGTTTGAAATCTTCCTATCCAGCAGATTAGATCTTAGAACAAAATTCGAGTGAAATTTTTAGGGTTAGGTTTTCGCCGAACACATCTCGGTGTGACCGATTCTACATTCTCGGACTGACCGATTTGGCCTCTGGCCATTGCACTACACTTTTCGGTTAAACCGAGTTGTGCAAATCGGTAAGACCGAAGTGAGGATTCAGTGAAACCCTAGTGCTCTCGGCTAGACCGAAACCCATTTCGGTCCAACCGAAAGTGGTGTGAATGGTCTGTTTAGACACTTCGGATTCACCGAATTTCTAGACTCGGTCAGACCGAAATGCATTCTGTGAAAACCTAAAACTGAAGTTTGAACTCATTTATTTTGCAAAATCCTCTGCAGTTTGTGATAACTCTTCTATTCTGCCTATACCTATTCCATTCACAAGGGTTGTCGGTCATGTCTGATGCAAGTGACAGCCAGAACATGTCTGAATCACCAGTTGAGATTCCAGAGGCAGTGACAAGTCCTGAAGCAAGCAGTTTTTCAGATGATGGAGAGAGAAGCACTCCAAGTGGTTTGCCTGCAGCTGCCACCGGGGCTGTGAAGAAGAAGAATTCGATGAGGAGGATTCTCGACTTTGTTGCGAGATGAGAGATTACTTCAAGCCAAAAGGCAAGTGGTTGCCAAGGGCTATCAAGGGCAACAATCAAAGAAAGGCACCAGCAAGGTGAAGAAATCCACAGTTGCAAAGAAGCTGAGCATGGAAGAAGAACCTCCAAAGAAGATCAAGAAAACTTCCAAGAGGAAGAGGCTAGTTCATGAAGAAGGCGATGATGATTACGATGAGGAAGCACCCCAGCCTCCTCGAAGCAAAAGTTGATGGAGATGCCATCGAGGCAGGAGCACCACAAAATCTAAGCCATCAGCTCCAGCAAAGGCAGCCCAAGCCAAACCTGCTGCCAAGCCAAAGAAAACTGTGAGAAATATTCCTGCTTCAGAAAAGAAGAAGGACAATGTGCCACCTGCTGAATCTGATGAAGAGGCACATGTGTTGCTAAAGCTCAGACAGAAACTGCCAGCTCATAATGATGCTCATCCTCGAGCTGAAAATATGAAAGAAAGGAAGGACAAAGGTCTCAGGCTATGGAGGCAAGTTGATCCATATGCCACCAGGAGAAGGACAGCTGTTGACTCAAGGTTCCACACCAAATAGCAACAAGATTTCTATGAGACAGTTCTCATGGATAAGAAGCCAATTGTTGCTGACACCAGGTATGTAGACTGGGAATACATTGACAGTGAAGAGCACAGAGACTATTTCCCACATGTGCATGAGAGCTTCACTGCTTGTGGAGTTGCTGAGTTTGTTGGTCAGAAGCTGACTGCTTGGAATGATGAGATGATCATGCAGTTCTATGCCACAGCACATTTCTATCCAGATGGTAGAATTGTGTGGATGACAGAAGGCCAGAGATTCCATTCAACTGTTGAAGAATGGAGAACGTTGCTGAATGCACCAGTATCAAGAGATGATGATGTAGATGTCTATGGCATTCCAAAGAAAAATCACGAGTCAATGAAGAACATGTACAATGAGGTACCTGACAAGGATGTTGAGATATGGAAGCTTGGATCAGTTTACCATCTTCAGGCAGGTCTCCCAACCACTAACACCATTCTGAGGCATACTTTGATGCCCAAGTCAGGAGACCATCGCATGATAAGAGGCTATTCTATCAACATGCTGCACATTCTGGATCAGAAGACACCTTTTAAGGTGATGGACCTGATAGTAGAGACTATCAAGAGGACAGCAGCAGACCAGAAGAGGTCATGTGGGTTTGCTCCGCACATTCAGATGCTCATCAATGCCAAGTTTGGCACGGACACCTACTGTTGGATAGACCCCACTTGCCACTGCAGCCTGAACATGAAGATAACGGTTGTAATGACCGAGGATGCTCCCACATCTGTGAAGGACATGCTAAGTCTGAAGTCGCCAAACAAGCCAAAGCTGAGAAGGAAGCAAAGAAAAGCCCAAGAGCGTTGGAGAACAACTTCTTGAAGCCACTCAGAGAATTGAACTACGCCTGCCAGCATAGTGCGATCTGTGGAGAGTCTTGAGAGGATAGTTGAAGATAAGTTCCATGCTCGATGTCAAGTCGATCAAAGTGTCACCGCCAACAAGCTTGAGGCGACATTGAGGAAGCGAAGAGGAGAAGGCAGAGCTCATGAAGGAGATGGAAGATGATCTAGTCCAGATGACTATGAGCAGCCTGCTGCAGGCCCACAAAGCCCAGATCAGCTGCTATTCCAAAGGATGTAACCCTGGGCTACTACATCAAGACCTCCTACAGCTCCATCGGGTCCAAAGACCAGCTCCAGTGTCCACTCCTCCAGCTCCACAGACTTCAGCAGAAGCTTTGCAGATGCAGCTATCTCCACTCCATCGACGCAGACAGAGCCGCCAGCAGAGTCCCTAGTGACGATTAGCTCTATACTTTTCAAACTTTTGGTAACTTGTTGCCAAAGGGGAGAAATTGTATAGATCATAGGACTTCGAGAGAGAGTGCTCGTTTTTGCTCTTTCGTTTGCGGTTTTCCTTGAGATACTTTTGAGTTCTTTGAGACATTTCGTGTGTTTGATACTACGCTTGTTCTATCTTTGATGAGTGCTTGATCATACTATGCTTAATGTGTGCTTAATGCTTATCATATTCTATTCATATCTTGTATGATCACTTACTCATGTCTTGGTGATTGGGTGCATGTTATTCATTCTTATCATTTTGTGCGCTCCACCAAGATGTATGTGACATGGAAGAGTGACCCATGATCCTAATCGATTGTGCATTTGCATTCAAACGCAAATCTTAAATAATGCACAAATTTAGGGGAGCTCTTGCTTATCACATACTTCTCAAAGCGATTTATGTTATTTATTGATTATATCTTTTGTCGAAGCTTTGATCTATATGTTGTCATCAATTACCAAAAGGGGAGATTGAAAGTGCAACTAATCCCGGTGGTTTTGGTAATTAATAACAACATATATATCATTGAACTAATTATTTCTTGAGAATATTTCGTAAAGTTCAGTGATATGGGTATGGCAATGACCGATGATGTGGACCCTCAAAATGCTAAGGAAAACATTGGCAAAAGCTCAAGACTCTATTTTTGGTTTAGTGATCCAAGATCACATTGAGTCCATAGGAAAGCCAATACTATTAAAAGGGATGAGGTTATGATGATGATCTGGTTGCTCAAAGTGCTTAATGATTTATCTCTCAAACTATCGCAATCTTTCATTCCAACATAAACTCATAAGTAATCTCGGTCCCACCGATTTCATAAACTCACCACACCGAGATGAACCACCTCAACCATATAGCCAAACCCTAGTAATTTCGGATTTTCCGATTCCAAACTCGGTCATACCGAATTGGTGTTGCCAACCTTCAGAACCTTCAGACTCAAATCGGTGTCACCGAGATGAGAAAGTCGGTCCCACCGAGATTGGCAAACCCTAGACTTTGGAAGAATCGGACTAACCGAGATTGTATTTTCGGTCCCACGAAAATCCCAACTTTCACAAGATTTGAACTTTCGGTCTCACCGAGTTGTCAACTTCGGTCCGACCGAGATTGGTCAAATGTGTGTAACGGTTGGATTTGTGTGGAGGCTATAAATACCCTCCACCTCCTCTTCATTCGTGGAGAGAGCCATCGAAAGAACTACCACTCCTACCTTACATTTCGAGAAGAAAACTACCTACCCTTGTGTTGAGATCAAGTTGCTCCACTCCCACCATATGAAACTTGATTTCTAGCCTTCCCAAGTTGCTTTCCACTCAATCCTTCCTCCACCACAGCCAAATCAGTGAGGAGAGTTGAGTGTTGGGGAGATTATCATTTGAAGCACAAGAGCAAGGAGTTCATCATCACCAACACCATCTATTACCTTTTGGAGGGTGGTGCCTCCTAGATTGGTTAGGTGTCGCTTGGGAGCCTCCACAAGATGTGGAGTTGAACCAAGAAGTTTGTAAGGGCAAGGAGATCGCCTACTCGTGAAGATCTACCCCGAGTAAGGCTAGTCCTCCGTGGACGAGGCCATGATGGCATAGACAAGGTTGCTTCTTCGTGGACCCTTCGTGGGTGGAGCCTCCGTGGACTCTCGCAGCCGCTACCCTCCGTGGGTTGAAGTCTCCATCAACGTGGATTGACGATAGCACCACCTATCGGAACCACGAGAAAAATCTCCGTGTCTCCAAATTGCGTTTGCTCTTCTCCACCTCTTATTTACTACATATGCAATTTACTTTCCGCTGCCACTACTCTAGAATTGCATGTGTAGGGTGATACTTGACTTGCTCATCATTGTGAACTTGCTAAAAACTTGTCCTAATCAAAAGGCTAAACTTTTAAGTTGTCAAGTAGTCTAATCACCCCCCCTCTAGACATACTTCCGATCCTACACCCTACCAATCGATTTGGATTGGGCGCCGGTTATGGAATTCACCACCGCGGACATCTTCCAACACTCGCCCTTTGGCGACATCCTAAATTCGCTAAAGCACCTCTCGTTATCGGGAGAGTCCTGGCCAGACTATGGCCAGGATGGTTGGGGTACGGACGATGAAGAAATTCAGAGCCCACCCACCACCCACTTTGTAGCCACTTGTCGATTTATCTAACCGACATGCTAGACTCGACTCCGGCGACATCGACGCTATGGACGGCGATGCCGGAGATTTAACAGAACCAGCGCCATGGCATCGAAGACCACCTCGATCATACGACATATACATGGTGGACACCCCAAAAGACGGGGACGGCGAAGAAGCAGCGGAGGCAGACTCTTTAAAGAAGCATCCCAAACGCCGGCGTCAGCGGCGCCGCTCTAAATCCCGCCACAGCAAGAATGGAGATTCCGGCGCTGTCGGTGTACTAAAGTAGGGGGTACCTTAGTACCCCGAACTTGTGCACGGGCGGTTGCAGCACCCCGCGGCAAGGCTCTCCTAGCGCCCGCCAAGACCCTCCGTCATTTCATATTACTGCCATTCAAGAACAAAGTATCAACCGAGAAGACCAAGGCCCCGGCAAGAGGAGCTTGCCGGGAAGGCCAACCAAGGCTCTCCAGACGAACTTGCCGCGACGCCCCGCACGTCCCGGCAAGGCTCGGCGGCCGGCAAGCTTGCCAACACAGCAAGAGAAGGGCCGCGGCAAGGCGCTCGCCGCGGCAAGGCTGCCACCCTGCACTCCAGCGCATCCAACAATGTGTCGCCCCAGGGCTGTCCCAGGAGCACGTGGCGAGGCGCTGCACAGCCATGCGGGGCGAGGTGGCAAGCGGAGCTGACAGAGACGCCATCGTGGCAACCGGTGGCTCATCTAACGGTCGTTTTTTACATCATAGGCGACTCAGACGGGCATTAAATGCCCTTGTCCCCGCCGCCGAGTTAGGTAGGGGACATCTTGGTCATCAAGTACCAACCTGCGATTTTACTTTTTACCCCTCTTCCTACTGCCACACTGCTATGCCCTTGAACTATAAAGGAGGCCCATGCGCACGTAGAAAGGGTTCGGTCCGTTCGTCACATGCGACACCACCATACGCTCGCACTCTCGAGCAAGCTCAAATACAAACACAAAGCAGCAGTAGGGGTTTTATCTCTCCGGAGAGCTCCGAAGCTGGGTAAAAATCGCCCGTCTCCCCCGCGCGCCCGACCTCGATCTGCTCTGCGCACGCCCTCTGCTCCCTTGCCGGACTAGAAGGGGGCCCCTGCCCCATAGGTGCTCGTGGCCACACAGATACGCCCCGACATCTTTGGCGCACCAGGTAGGGGCTGCGTCGAGATCGTGAGCATCTAATCCGGTCTCCGCGCGCGCTACGTCAACGCCTTCATCAACATGCCACTGAAGAAGAAGCCTTCGGAAGTGGCCGCTCCGTCTACATCGATTCTACCACCACCGCCGGAGCAAGCAGGCGGAGGAGTGGACGCCGGCGGAGGAGCGGGCGCCGACGGTGGGGACGACGCCGTCACCAGATCCAAAACAAGGCCCCCAAGCGCCGGGCGATCGGCAGACGCCGCCGCACCCTTCCTGTGGAGGTGCAAGGTCAGCAATGCCCGGTGCTCCTAGCACCGTGCTTGCATTGGAGCAAGGCCAAGCTAGTGGGTCGCGGGACGTTCGAGGTGAGCATGCACGCCCGCATGCTGGCGCGAGTGAGGTACGATCGCCAGGATGGGGTGTTGCCCCTCCCAATCCAGCTGGGAGTCCAAGCACATCCCGCTCCTCGCGCCGCTCGTCGCCACCGCCACCCAAGACAGCAGAGGAAGCGCTGGCCCGAGCCCAGCTGCTCCTGGACTACCCTCCGGCGCCGCACAAGATTGACGATCGAGGATGACCATTTACAGCCTCATCGGCCGCTTAACGGCGATAAGCCCAGCGACCGAAGCGCCGAAGCTTCGCAAGGCGCCAGCGCAGGTCGACGCCGACAAGACCGTCGGGGGTGCCACCTCTGTGCACTCCCAGCCCCGAGGGCCAAGATCGCCAGCTCGCCGGGCTAACCCCGACGCTGACTCAACCGCGTCGTCGGACCCACAAACTCGCCGGGATCAACGCCACGTTCTCCAAGAACGGCGGCACGAAGATGCTCGCACTCGCATCGAGCGCAGAAGGGAAGCGCGACGTCAATCTGACCAGCACGTTGGGCCCACTGTCGATGTGCATGCACCGGGCGAACCAGGCGACTTGTCGTACGCGGCAGGTTGCCCTGCGTTCACCCGTGAGCTGCGGCAAGTCCAGTGGCCCAAGACCAAGAACTTCAAGCCCGACGTGCCCGAGAAGTATGACGGCAGGATACATCCATCAGAGTTCCTCAGCATCTACACCATCGCGGTGCAGGCTGCCGGAGGGCGCGACGAGAAGATCCTCGCCAACTACTTCGCCGGTGCTCAAGCCCAACGCCGATCTTGGCTCATGCACTTGCCGGACGGCTCCATCTCTTCATGGGCGGATTGTGTCATCGGTTTGTCGGCGCTTTCACAGCGTGCCACAAACCCCATGGTCGAGAGCGATCTGCATTTGCTCGCCCGTATGAGGAGAGCCCTGCGCAAGTACATACAGAGATTCAGCCAGGTGCAGCGCAACATCCCAGACGTCCACCCTGCCGCGGTTATCAGCGCGTTCCACCAGAACATGCGTAACCGCAGGATGAGGGAGGAGATGGCGATGTGCAAGATTATAGATGTCAGCGAGCTTTATGCTCTGGCCGACAAGTGCGCACGGGCTGAGGAGGGGAGGAAGATCCCCGGGGAGATCGCAGGAGCAGAAGGATCTGACAGTGAGGATGCTGCCCCGGCAAGGAAGAACCGGAGGCGCAACAACAGGAAAAGAAAAGCTAAGGATGTGCTAGCGGTCGAACATTCCGGCAACGGAGGCGGCTCCGACAAGGCCAAAGCTGATGACTCCGGCGAGGCCGTAGTAGCCGCCGACAAACAGGATGGCTCCGCCAAGCGATATTGCAAGATCCACCGCACCAAGGGCCATGACCTCCAAACCTGCAAGAAAGTTGAGCAGATGGCGGAGCTACAGAAAGCTGAGTACGAGCGCCGCGACAAGGAGAGGGCCCAGGGAGGCGGCGGAGGATCCGGCAAGAAGCTTCCCGCCCGGGGAGGGCACCACGGCAAGGCCAAGCCGCGGCAAGGAGACAGGCCTCCCCGTGGCCGCGACAAGGATGAAGATGAAGATGAGGATGATGAAATGGAGGAAGATGAGACCGATGACCAAGAGTTTCAGAAGGCAACAGAGGTGTTGTGCATCGACGGCGGCGCCTCTCTGCACACCTCGCACCGCCAACTCAAGCAGTGGGTGCGAGAAGTGAACCCAGCGGAGCCGTCCGTCGAGTCGTGCAAGCCCCTGAAATGGTCCAGCACGCCCATCGTCTTCGATGTTGAGGATCACCCTGATCGCATCACTGCGGTCGGGTGCTTGCCGATGTTGGTCTCACCAACAATCCGCAACCTCAAGGTCACGAAGATGTTGGTTGACGGCGGGGCCGGCCTGAACCTGATTTCCTCCGCAGTGCTCAAGAAGCTCCAGATCCCCGACAGCGAGCTCGAAGAAACTGGTACCTTTCAAGGGATAAATCCGGGAAGGAGCAAGCCAAGGGGAAAATCACACCGCCAAGGACGTTTCGCAGCGAGCTGAATTTCCAGACCAGAGAAAGTCACATTTGATGTTGCCGATATCCCGCCGCCCTACAATGGGATATCGGGCGATCCGCGCCGCCAAGTTCATGGCAGCCTCACACTACGCCTACAACGTGCTCAAGATGCCTGGTCCAATAAGTGTCATTTCTGTCCAAGGTGACAAGAAGGATGCACTTATCTGCACCAACAAGATCTACCGGGAAGCAGTAGCCGCAGCAGAGCGCAAGCCACTTGCCGCTGAAGCTCCCCGGGGGAAGAAGAAGACCAAGCCCGGCAAGAACGGCTCTGGTGCCTGCTCCGGCAAACGCACCTCTCCGGAGTGCTGCGCCGCCGTCAAGGACGCACCATCGAGCTCCACCGGCAAGTGCAAGAAGGCAAAGATAACTTCACCAAAGACCAAGCCCGGCAAGAACGACTCTGGTGCCTGCTCCAGTAAGCGCACCTCCCCGGAGTGCTGCGCTGCCGTCGAGGATGTGCCATCGAGCTCTACCGGCCAGTAGGGCAAAGAGAGCAATCGTTTGAACTTTTGAGTCAGATTCTTGAAAGTCCGTGACTTTGTACGGAAAAACCTGCGCGAGGGGGGATTTAATCGTGGCTAAGTTGTGCCCTTGATCCGTTTCGAGTCCGCTCAACGATGAAAGCGCGTTGCAACTAGCCCGAGAAGTTCTTCCTGCCGGAGGCAACACCGCCAGCGGGCTGCTGATGTTCCGCATTCAGCAAGTGTGTTTGCACCGGCAGGGTCCCTGAAAGCGTGAGGGAGAAGGCGTACAAGGGAGGAGATCCAGGGAGGAGTGCGGCCCCGCCGAAGCACAGAAGATGAAAAAGCTAAGTTGCCCAAGTTTGATTACAGAGCATTTTCAGTTTTAAATTTCTATGTTATATTCCTTGAACGTCCGTGCCTTGTATGAAAAACCCGTGTGCGGAGGGACCAACTCGTGGTTAAGTTGCGCCCTTGCTTTGTTTCGAGTCCGCTCAACAATGAAAGTGCACCGCAACTAGCCCGACAAGGTTTCTTGCCGGAGATGACACCGCCAGCGGGCTGCTGATGTTCCGCACTCAGCAAGTGTGTTAGCGCCGGCAAGTTTCCTAAAAGCGTAGGGTAGGAGCATACAAGGGATGCAACAGAGTAGAGGATGTAACGAAGCAAGCCTTGCCGTGGGACGTCCTTTGTATGAGAAACTTGTGCGCGGAGGAGCCGACTCATGGCTAAGTTGCGCCCTTGATTTGTTTTCGAGTCCGCTCGAACGATGAAGGCATGCTGCAACTAAGCCCGACGAAGTTTCTTGTCGAGGCTACACGCCAATGGCTGCTCGATGTTCGCGACTCAGCAAGCGTGTATGCGCCGGCAAGTTCCCTAAAAGCGTAGAGTATAAACATACAAAGGACGAAACATAGCATTGCGTTGCCCGACACGAAGTTACGTTACAAAAGTAACTTATTACAGCACTGTCTAAGTTGTTCTCATGACTGGAATGACAGCGGCAAGGAAAGAGCAGAAGAGCGCACCGGCGCCTGGGCCCCGGCAAACCGGCGTTCCTGGGGGCTGCGAGTAGCAAGGTTCCTTCGCGGCCAGCCAGGGTCGCCGGGGGCTGCGATGCCAGCGGCAAGAACAAAGGAAAAGGGCGCAGGCTCCTGTGTCCCGACAAGCCAGAGTTGCCGGGGGCTGTGATATCAGAAAAGTTTTTCATCCCTCTTCATGCATCCTCTTATGGACCGGAGGATGCGAGGCCGCGTCCTTGAACGAGCATGCCTTGTATGGGAAAACCTGTGCGCGGAGGAGCCGAATCGTGGCTAAGTTGCGCCCTTGATCCGTTTCGAGTCCGCTCAACGATGCAAGTGCGCTGCAACTGGCCCGACAAGGTTTTCTTGCTGAAACAGCACTACCACTTGCTCTTGATGTTTCACACTCAAGAAGTGTGCTTGCGCCGCAAGTTCCCTCGAAGCGTAGGGTGGAAACGTACAAGGCACAGGATCAAGTAAAGGACGTAACCCGGCAAGCACTCCCCTCTTTTCATTAAAAAACACCCCATTCCAATACAAGTCCATAGAGGATGAAAAACATGAAAGAGAGGATTACAAGTTTTAAATGCAGGTAAGGCCCAAAGGCTTACAAATTAAAAAAAGGAGAGATAAGATGCCTGTAATCCCTCTCCTGTTTCTCTCTTCAGGAGGTAGGTCAAGGAGGCCCCGGCAAGAGAAGTTTGCCGGGAAGGGCAAAAGGGGCGCCTAGGTGAGCTACGGGTGCTAGAAGACACCAAGAGAACACCCCGGGAGCCGGCCAGGAGCTTGGCGGAGACGGAGGCGCCGGAAGCAGAGCTCGAAGACGAGGCGGCGGGACGTCAGCACGCTGTCAAGGGATCCTCGCCCTCGTACTCCGGCTTGACGGCCTTGCCGCCACCCCTCTTCCTCTTCCGCAGACTCCCTACGCCAGCCGCCCAAGGAGACGACCCCGGGGAGTTCAGAGGGCCGGCGACCCGGATGATGGGGTCGCCGGTGGCGCGCGAGGCGACGGCCGACGCCTAGTTGGACTCACCGCCGCCGTCGTCGTCGCTGTCGCTCTCCTCCTCGTCACTCTCGCTCGAGGGGGAGTCTTCGCTATCGTAGGAGCTGTCCACGCAGCATCTCGCCCAGGTGCCGGAGTCCCCGAAGACCTTGACGGGGAGAAGGTCGCCCTCCATTAACTTAAAATGGAGGGTAAACCCCGCCGTCAAGCTGTGGATGCGGGCGAACGTCTTCCACCCTCGATCGAAGTACATCATGCCGGGGGCTGGGGATACGACACTAACTTGAGTGCCGCTGATCCCGCAGCCCCTCATGCGCAACTCCAACATCTCGGGCGGGTCCGGTTCCATCGCGCTCGCAAATGGAGCCGGAAGCCGGAGGCGACGACGAGGTGCCCGGCGCAGCTTTACGAAGAACTCCCAGGGGGTCGTCCCCGGTGTGGACCGCCTCGAGGAGAGGAGCTGCCGGCGGAGGCGAGGGTGGCGCGCCGCCTCGGCCGCCTCTGCCTCGAGCACCCCGACCACGTCCGCGACCCCGCCCGTGACCTCTCCCCCTCATGGCTGGCTCCGCCACCACCGGCGCGGGATAGGGAGAGGCACGCTGCCTTGTAGCGACCCTCGCCGCCACCGATGCAGGACCAGGGTTCCCTCCCTCCATGGCGGATGAGAGGAGGGATAGCAGAAGGTGAAGCAAGGGAAGATGAGGAAGTGCGGGATTTTTGCGCTCCCCTTCCGCCCCTTTTTAAGGAGCGAAGTGGGGGCTCGTCCGCCCCGCTCAGCCAATCGGAACACGGGAAGAGCAGAGGAGCGGGACCGGCCCACCACCTCCGCCCGTGACGGCTCGGTTTCCCACCCTCGCCGCCCACGACCCCATGCGCATGGGAGCCGCGTGGCGGGGAGGCGAAGCCGGGGCGACAGATGAAGTGACCTCACCCTGCCCCGTAATCAAAGGGGTGAACGCCTTGAAAATCGCGCGCACTACCCATGCCTCCCACGACGCCGCAATTGACACACGCCGTTGCAGGGAGACGCGGTGGGCACGGAGTCCAGTTGCGCGTGGATCCAGCGCACGCCTGCTCGTGCACTGTTTTGGGCCAGTCCCAACAACGCTCGGCACCGTGTATGGCCCAGGCCCGGGGGCTCCTGTCGGTGTACTAAAGTAGGGGGTACCTTAGTACCCCAAACTTGTGCATGGGCGGTTGCAGCACCCCGCGGCAAGGCTTGCCTAGTGCCCGCCAAGACCCTCCGTCATTTCCTATTACTGCCATTCAAGAACAAAGTATCAACCGAGAATACCAAGGCCCCGGCAAGAGGAGCTTGCCGGGAAGGCCAAACAAGGCTCTCCAGACGAACTTGCCGCGACGCTCAAGGCCCCGGCAGGCTCGGCGGCGGCAAGCTTGCCGCACAGACAAAGAAGAGAAGGGCGGCAAGGCGCTTGTCGCGGCAAGGCCGGCACACCCGCGCCCAAAGGCATCCAACGACGTGTCGCCCTGTGGCTGTCCCAGAGCACGCGGGCGAGGCGCTGCACAGCCATGCGGGGCGAGGTGGCAAGCGGAGCTGACAGAGACGCCATCGTGGCAACCGGTGGCTCATCTAACGGTCGTTTCTTTACACTGTTGGGGCGACCGGACGGGCATTAAATGCCCTTGTCCCCGCCGCCGAGTTAGGTAGGGGACATCATGGTCATCAGTACCAACCTGCGATTTTACTTTTTACCCCTCTTCCTACACTGCCACTGCTGGCGCCTTCAGACTATAAAGGGAGGCCCATGCGCACGTAGAAAGGGTTCGGTCCGTTCATCACACGCGACACCACCATATGCTCGCACTCTCGAGCAAGCTCAAATACAAACACAAAGCAGCAGTAGGGGTTTTATCTCTCCAGAGAGCTCCGAAGCTGGGTAAAATCGCCTGCCTCCCCCGCCCGACCTCGATCTGCTCATGCACGCTCCGCCTCCCTTGCCGGACTAGAAGGGGCCCCTGCCCCATAGGTGCTCGTGGCCACACAGAGACGCCTGACAGCACAGGAGATAATAATACCCCGAGAGAGTGTCAAGACAATCCCTCCAAGAAGACTCACGTAGGAGGATGCAGAAGCAAGCCCTCACGAGAGGGCGGCAGACAAAGAGGTTGAGGATTACAACTATATGCCTCCCTCTGAAGACGAGGCAAGCCTCAACGATGACGAATTCGTCGTGCCCGAGGATCCCGTCGAACAAGAGCGTTTTAAACGCAGGCTTATCGCCACGGCAAACAACCTAAAGAAAAAGCAGCAGCAGCTTCAAGCTGATCAGGACCTGCTGGCCGATCGATGTACCGAGGTCCTCGCGGCCGAAGAGTATAAACTCGAACGCCCCTCCAAAAGCTACCCAAGACGCAAGCTGCTCCCCCAATTAGAGGTTGAAGCATTCATACCTCCATCACCAGCGCACGATATGGCTAACCGACCACCCCGTGGTCGTGATGAGAGGCATCCAGTGCCCCAGCCAAGACCGCATTCCAAGCATCGCTCCAAAAGTACGGCCAAGAGGGAACGCTACCGGACTTGCGAGACATATTGAGGACAAAGCAAGGCAATCCAGATCCATCTATGGATCACGTGGGCGCCTACCACCCATGACGAATACCGCCGCCGGATACAATAACCCCGCCGGGTCGAACACAGCAGCATAGCGCTCTCGAGCTGCGCCGCGATATCGCCAATACTGAGGCGCCGCACACCCGCTATGTTTCACTGACGAAGTGATGGATCATCAAATCCCTGAAGGGTTTAAACCCGTAAACATCGAATCCTACGATGGCACGACAGACCCGCGGTTTGGATCAAGATTACCTTCTCCACATCCATATGGCCCGGCGACGCATCTCCATGCCATCAAGTACCTCCCACTCAAGCTTAAAGGACCAGCTCGGCATTGGCTAAACAGCTTGCCCGCAGAGTCAATTGGGTGTTGGGAAGACCTGGAAGCCGCATTCCTCGATAACTTCCAGGGCACGTATGTGCGACCACCAGACACCGATGACCTAAGCCGCATTATTCAACAGCAGACGAATCGCCGCATAATTCGACACGGTTCTTGACAAAGAAAACCAAATCGCCGACCGTCCGGATGCAGAGGCCCTTGCAGCCTTCAAACATAACATCGGGACGAATGGCTAGCCCGACACCGGGCAGGAAAAGCCAAATCCATGGCAGCCCTCACATCATTAATGACCCGCTTATGCTGGAGAGGACAGCTGGCTAGCTCGCAGCAACAATCTCCGTAAAAATTCTAGCAGTCCGGATACTAAGGACAACAACGGCAGGTCACGCCGAACAAAACAAACGCCGCATTAACGGCGACGATAAGGAGGATACGGCAATAACGCCGGATTCGAGGCTCTATACCGGTCGCCGAAGAAGCCATTCAAAAGAACCACTCCGGTCCGGCCCAATTTGGACCAATACTCGACCGCTTATGCCAGATACATGGCACCCCTGAAAAACCAGCTAATCACACCAATAGAGATTGCTGGGAGTTCAAGCAGGCAGGCAAGTTAATTGCCGAAAAAAATTACAAGGGGCTAAACATCGACGACGAGGAAGAGACCCGACCGCCGAACAATAAAGGACAGAAGGGTTTTTCGCCACAAGTGCGGACGGTGAACATGATTTACGCGACCCATATACCCAAGAGGGAGAGGAAGCGCACACTAAGGGATGTCTACACGATGGAGCCAGTTGCCCCGAAGTTCAACCCATTGTCCTCTTGTCCGATCACTTTCGATCGGAGAGACCATCCGACCAGCATATGCCATGGCGGATTCGCCGCATTGGTTTTAGACCCAATCGTCGATGGATTTCACCTCACGAGAGTCCTGATGGACGGCGGTAGTAGCCTGAACCTGCTTTACCAGGATACAGTGCACAAAATGGGCATAGACCCCTCAAGGATTAAACCTACAAATACAACCTTTAAAGGTGTCATACCAGAGTGGAAGCTAATCAGACAGCTCACCACACCGAAGTGGTCTTCGATCCCGGATAATTTCCGGAGCGAGGAGTTAATCTTCGACATAGTCCCGTTTCGCAGCGGCTATCACGCTCGCCGGACGAACCGCGCTTGCAAAATTCAACGCAGTGCCGCGATTATGCATACCTCAAGCTCAAGATGCCAGCCCTCGTGGAGTCATCACGGTCAACGGAATACGGAACGCCCTCCAATGGAGGAACATAGCGCTCGCGCGCAGGAAGTCTGAGCAGCCTTTTAAGGCAATTTCGAGTCCGCCGTTAAAGGCCGGATACAGAAAACGCGCCTACCAAGCAATACGAACCAAGACCACCGGCACGATCGAGCAGCACGCGAGTAATGCGCCCCAACCCCCGCCGCCATCGCGAAGAATAACCCTCCGCGCACATCATTACGCTTTGAGATACCATGGGCGCAGCGAAGGGGCACGATCACAATGGACCCAGAGTGCGGTTCGACCGCACCGAGGGCCTGCAAGTTTGCCCCCTTTTTATTTTTCTTCTTGTGTACACAGGAGTCCGCTAACTGAAGCCCTGTCTGCGGTGAACCCGCCAACTCATGATGCAATAGTCAGGGACGAAAGAAGGCTGCATTTAACACTTAGGTGGTCTCACCACGAGCATTAAATTCGATTATATACACCAAGTCCGCAGCTCACCCCCGAGGGGACATGTTTACTTAGTCCAAATCCCTTGCTTTATCAAGACTATTTGTATCAGTCCGCACTCATAGCAGACTTCCTTTAATAAAAAATGCAGCACTTTTCGACTGCAATTACATTACCTTTTTATACATATGTTCATTACATGACATCTTGCACACGTATATTTTGGTACGGCCTAATACACAAGGGGCTTATGTTCCCCACATTATGGTGTGATAAGTCCGAACACTTTCATAAGTGCGGCACCCCGAACTTATAGCATTATATGAATCGGCTCCGAATCATGTCTTGGGTCAATAGTCGGGTTTGCCCGGCTCCCACGTTTTGGTGTGGCACTAGGAGAACCACTGCGATTGCGCCCCGGTTGAGCCGGTCGAGCGCCTCAGTGGAGAAAGCTAAAACTGACTGGCATGATAAGACGAGAGACTGGTCGTTGTTCGAGAGGTCTTTTCGGGTCCTTAAAGACTCACGCCGCTTCGAGCGAAGTTCCGGACCATGTCCGAAGAAGGCGTCGATAGCGCCCCGGATTCGGTCTTCCGAATACCAGGGGCTTCGCCAAAATTTAAAATTATAGAATTCTATGGCTAAGTGAGAGTGTTCAAGCATTATAAGTCCGGTTGCCTTGTTCGTTGTGTTGAGCGCCTCCCTAGATGGATCCAAAAATGGGAACAAGAGTGCTCAAGTTTATCCCGAACACCCCAGCACTCGTGGCTTGGGGGCTGAAGACAACGACCTGCCATCTCTCAGATTTTATATACGGCCGCACAGAAGGTAATATTTTAAATTAAACAAGCGTTGCTTAAGGCGCATATGAACGAAGTTTTCAGCGCACAGGATAATACATAGCGAGTTCACACAAAGATTACATTTCTAGGGCACTCATCCGCAATATCGCGGGCTCCCTTCAGGACAGTTTTATAATACATCTCCGGCGTGCGATACTCCTTGCCCGGTGGCGGTGGGTCCGTGAGAAGCTTCTCCGCATCCAACTTGCCCCAGTGCACCTTTGTGCGGGCAAGGGCCCGACGAGCACCTTCAATACAGGCGGAGCGCTTGATGACCTCCACCCAGGGGCACGCATCCACCAGCCGCCACACGAGGCCGAAGTAACTCCCAGGCATGGCCTGTCCAGGCCACAGCCGGACTATAAGGCCCTTCATGGCCTCCTCATCTACCTTGTGGAGTTCGACCAGCTGCTTTAGCTGGTCGCTTGGGGGCACCGGATGTCCGGCCTCAGCATACTAAGACCAGAAGACCTTCTCCGTCGAGCTCCCCTCCATGCCACGATAGAATGCGGCGGCATCGGATGCACTACGCGGCTGTCGGGGCGGATCTCTGTGGCCTCGAGCACCTATGGGGCACTGGGGGCCCCTTCTGGTTCGGCAAGGGAGCGGGGGCCATGCGCAGAGCAGATCGAGGTCGAGCGCGCGGGGGAGACGGGCGATTTTTACCCAGCTTCGAGGCTCTCCGGAGAGATAAAACCCCTACTGCTGCCTTTTGCTTGTTATTTGATCTTGCTCGAGCGAGCGTATGGTGGTGTCTAGGGTCTCGAATGGATCGAACCTCTTCTACGTGCACATGGGCCACCCTTTTATACTCTGAAGGGGGGGATCCACAGGTGGCAGCGTAGGAAGAGGGGGTAGAAAGGTAAAATTGCGGGTTGGTACAACAGTGCACAACAGTGCCCCAACCTAACTCTGACGGCAGGGGACAAGGGCATTAAATGTCCGTCCGGTCGCCCCAACAGCGCAGGAGGAGTGACCGTTAAGTGAGCCACCGGTTGCCACGATGGCATCTCTGTCAGCTCCGTTCGCCACCTCGCTCTGCATGGCTGCGTAGTGCCTCGCCACGTGCCCTTGGGATGGCCTTGTGATGACACGTTGCTGGGTGCCGAGTCCGGTGGTGGCCTTGCCGCGGCAAGTGCCTTGCCGCTGCCCTTCTTCTGTGGTGCCGCAAGCTTGTCGCCGCTGGGCCTTGCCGGGCGGCGGGCGCGCAGCAAGTCTTCGGGCGATGCCTCGGTTGGCCTTCCCGGCAAGCTCTTCTTGCCGGGCCTTCGCTTTGTTAGTACTTTGTTCTTGAATGGCAGTAATGAGGACGGTGAAGGGCCTTGGCGGGCGTCCGGCAAGCCTTGCCGAGTGCTGCGACCGCCTTGCAGACAAGTTCGGGTACTAAGGTACCCCTACTTTAGTACACCGACAGAGCCCCCTGCCTGGGCCATACACGGTGCCGAAGCGTTGTTGGGCCAGCCCAAAACAAAGGCACGGCACGCTGTGGTTCGGGTCCGCACGGAATTGGGCTCCGTGTCCACGCAAGGCCCTCAAGCGGCAAGACACGCTGATTGCGGTGTCGTGGGAGATGTGGGGGGCGTGCGCGATCTTTAAGGCATCCACCCCCGTGAATGCGGTGCAGGGCGAGGTTATTTCACCCGCCGCTCCGGCTCCGCTTTTTCGCCACGCGGCTCTCATGCGTGGGGGGTCGTGGGCGGCGAAGGTGGGACACCGAGCCGCCACGGCGAGGATGGCGAAGTCGGCCCCGCCTCCTCCCCTCCTGCTCCCCGATTGGCTGAGTGGGGCGGCTGAGCCCCCACCTCGCTCTTTAAAAGGGACGGAAGGGGAGCACAATAGCCTCGCACTTCTCCTTCTTCCTTTGTCTTTAACTTCCGTTACTCTTCCTCCCATCTGCCATGGAGGAAGGGAATCCTGGTCCTTCAACGGTGGCAGCGAGGGTTGCCTCCAGGCAGCGCGCCTCTTCCTATCCCGCATCTGTGGTGGCGGAGCCAGCCACGAGGGGGAGAGGGAGGGGGCGGGGCCGCGGACGAGGTCGACGATGTGGTCGAGGTGCTCGGGGGAGAGGCGGCCGGGGCGATGCGCCTCCCCCATCTCCGCCGGCGGCTCCTTTCCTCGAGGCGGTCCACACCGGGGACGACCCCTGGGAGTTCTTCATCAAGCTGCGCTGAGCACCTCATCGCCATCTCCGGCTGCCGGCCCCGTTCGCGAGTGCGATGGAACCGGATCCGCCCGAGATGTTGGAGTTGCGCATGAGGGGCTGCGGGATCAGCGGCACTCGAGTCAGTGTCGTATCCCCAGCCTCCGGCGTGATGTACTTCGCTCGAGGGTGGAAGACGTTCGCCCGCATCCACAGCTTGACGGCGGGGTTTACCCTCCATTTTAAGTTAATGGAGGGCGACCTTCTCGCCGTCAAGGTCTTCGGGGACTCCGGCACCCGGGCGAGATGCTGCGTGGACAGCTCCTCCTATAGCGAAGGCCCCTCCTCGAGCGAGAGTGACGAGGAGGGGAGCGACAGCGACGACGACGAGGATGGCGGGTCCGACTAGGCGTCGGACGCTGCTCAAGGCCACCGGCGACCCCATCGTCGGGTCGCTGCCTGAACTCCCCGGGCCGCCTCCTTGGGCGGCTTATGAGGGAGGCTGCGGAAGAGGAAGAGGGGTGGCGGCAAGGCCGTCAAGTCGAGTACGAGGCGAGGTGCCTCGACAGCAGCGGCCGACGCTCCACCACCCGTCTTGAGCTATGCTTCCGGCGCCTCCGCCTCCGCCAAGCTCCTGGCCGGCCCCCGGAAGTTCTCTTGGTGTCTTCGCGCCTGTAGCCTCCTAGGCGCCGCCCTCCCGCAAGCTTCTCTTGCCGGGCCTCTTGACCTACCTCCTAACAGAGAAACAGAGAGGGATTACGGGCATCTTATCTTCTAATTTGTAAGCCTTCGGGCCTTAGCTGTATTTAAAATCTGTAATCCTCTCTATCATGTTTTTCATCCTCTATGGACTTGTACTCAACTGGGATGTTTTTAATGAAAAGAGGGGAATGCTTGCCGGACTGAGTCCTTTACTTGACTTGGTGCCTTGTATGCTCCCACCCTACACTTCTAGGGGACTTGCCCGAGCGAACACACTTGCTGAGTGCGGGACATCAGCAACCTGCTGGCGGTGTTGCTTCCGGCAAGCAACCTTGCCAGGCCAGTTGCGGCGCGCTTGTGCTTGTTGAGCGGACTCGGAAACAAATCAAGGGCACAACGCTGGCAGCGACTGCCTCCTCCAAGACAAGTTCTACAAGGCACGCTGCTCATGATCGCAGCCCGCCTCCCGGTCCATAAGAGGATGCATGACGAGGGACGAAGAAACTTATCGACCGAGCCCCGGCGACGTTAGCTTGTCGGGAGGAATCTTGCCTTCGCAGCCTCAAGCAACTCGGCCGCCAAGATCCGTGTGCTGGTGTGCCTTCTTTACCCTTGTCGCTGATGCCGCTGCCTCCAGGCCCCCGCCTGTCGCGAAGGAGCTTCGACACTTGCAGCCCCCAGCCGAACCGGCTTGCCGGGGCCCGTGCGCCAGCGGCATCCGCTCTCCGCCTCTCCTTGTCACTGTGATTATAGCCACGAAAACAACTGAGACAGCGCTGTAATAAGCTATTCTTTCATGGTGTGACTCCGCAACGCGATGCCATGCTTTGCCCTTCATATGTTTATACTCTACGCTTTTAGGGAACTTGCCGTCGCTAACACACTTGCTGAGTACGGAACATCAGCAGTCCGCTGGCGGTGTTGTTTCTAGCAAGCAACCTTCTCGGGCTAGTTGCAGCGCACTTGGATTGTTGAGCGGACTCGGAAACAAAACAAGGACGCAACTTAACCACGAGTTGGCTCCTCCGCGCACAAGTTTCTCATACGAAGGGCGCCCTATGGCAAGGCTTGCTACGTTACGCCCTTTACTTCGTTATATCCTTTGTACGCCACCGACGCTTTAGGAACTTGTCGGCGCTAACACACTTGTTGAGCACGGACGCCAAGCAGTTACCGGGCGGTGTTGTTCCGGCAAGAAACCTTTCGGGCCAGTTGCTTAAGGCACTTGTATCGTTGAGCGGACTCGGAAACAAAACAAGGATGCACTTAACCACGAGTTGGCTCCTCCGCGCATGGGTCTTTCGTACAAAGGACGAACGCATGAGGAACATAACATAGGAAAGCATAGGACTAAGAAGTGCTCTGTACAAAAAACTTGGGTGACTTAGCTTTTTTGCGCTTCCAGCAATCCGTCAGGCCAGGTTTTCTTCCCGATCGCCCCCTTGTATGATTTCATCTCACGCTGGGGAACCCCTCGGCGAAACACACATGCTGAGCGTAGGACATCAGCAGCCCGCTAGCGGTGTTGCCTCCGGCGGAAGAACTCTGGCTGGTTGCGGTGTGCTTTTACCGCTGAGCGGACTCAAACGGATTGATGGCGCAACTTAACCACGACTCGACCCCCTCTGCGCCGGGTTCTTCTATACAAGGCATGGACTTTCAGGGAGCACAACACAAAGTTCAAGCTTGGCAGCTTTTGTCTCACCGCGGCAGAAGCTCAATGGCGATCCTCGACGGGCAGCTGCACCGAGAGGCGGTCTTGCCGAGTGAGGACCAGAGCCGCTTCGCTGGCTTAGTCTTTGGTTGGTCTGCCTTTGCCTTTCAAGACTTGCCGGGCGGAGCTCGATGGCTAGCGTCTCGACGGGCAGCGCAAAGCACTGGGAGGCGCGCTTGCCGGAGTGGGCACAGAGCTGTCCCACCGGACTGGCCTTCTTCTTCCCGGGAGCTCCAGCGGCAAGAGGCTGCCGCGCGCGGGCGTGGCTGC
Organism: Aegilops speltoides; assembly: GCA_021437245.1. Lineage (NCBI taxonomy): Eukaryota > Viridiplantae > Streptophyta > Magnoliopsida > Poales > Poaceae > Aegilops > Aegilops speltoides. The sequence continues at coordinate 410,004,846 of CM038141.1, read as the reverse complement.
TGCTTCCCGGTAGATCTTGTCGGCGCAGATGAGTGCATCCCTCTTGTCGCCTTTGGACAGAATGACACTCATCGGGCAGCATCTTGAGCACATTGTATGCGTGGTGAGAGGCCGCCATGAACTTAGCGAAAAGCGGGTCGGCCGAGTATCCCGTTGTAGGGTAAGGGATATCAGCCACGTCGAACATGACCCTCTCGGTCCCGGTTCAATTCACGCCGAACGCCACCGCAATGTGATTCTTCCCTGGGCTGGCTCCTTCCCGATTTATCCTTGAAAGGTGCCAGCCTCTTTAAGCTCGCCGTCGGGGATCCGAGCTTCTTGAGTACTCGCGGAGGAAATCAGGTTCAGCCGCCCCACCGCCAACCAGCATCTTCGTGACCTTGAGGTTGCGGATTGTTGGTGAAACCAACATCGGCAGCACCGACCGCGTGACGCTGATCGTGGTGGTCCTCAACGCCGAAGACGCGGGTGTGCTGGACCACTTCAGAGGCTTGCGCTACTGACGGACGACGGCTCATGCGGCGCTCACTTCGCACCCATTGCTTGAGTTGGCGGTGCGAGGCGTGCAGCAGAGGCGCCACCGTCGATGCACAACACCTCGCCTCTGCCTCAAACTCTTGGTCACCATCTCCTCTTCCTCCATCTCATCATCCTCATCTTCATCTTCGTCTTTGTCACTGGCCATGGGAGGCTCTCTCCATGCAGCCGCCTTGGCCTTGTCATGTTCCCCCCGGGCGGGAAGCTTCTTGCCGGATCCTCCGCCACCTCCTGGGCTCTCCTTATCGCGCGCCAGATTCAGCTCTTCGCAGCTCCGCCCATCTGCTCCACTTTCTTGCAGGTTTGGAGATCATGGCCCTGGTACGGTGGATCTTGCAATATCGCTTGTCGGAGCTATCCCGCTTGTCGGCGGTTACTACAGCCTCGCCGGAGTCGCCGGTCTTGGTTTTGTTCTGAGCCGGCCTCCGTCTGCGGAATGCTCAACAGCTAACACATCCTTAGCCTTTCTTCCTATTGTTCCGCCCCGGTTCTTCCTTGCTGTAGGCGGTGTCCCTCACCGCCTGCACCCTTCTGCTCCCAAGAACCTCTCCGGGATCTTCCTCCCTCCTCAGCCCGTGCACACTTGTCGGCCGAGCGTAGAGCTCACGACATCTCTCGATTTTGCACATCGCCATGTCCTCCCTCATCTTTGCGTTACGCACGCTCGATGAAACGCGCTTAATAACCGTGGCGGGGTGGACGCTCGGGATGTTGCGCCGCACTGGCTGAATCTTTGTATATACTTATGCTAGGCTCCCTCCTTCGGGACGAGCAAGTGGAGGTCACTCTCCTCGCCATGAGGCTTGTGGCCACCCGTGAAGGCGCCGACAAACTGATGACACAGTCCGCCCATGAAGAGATGGAGCTGTCCGCAAGTGCATGAGCCAAGATCCGACGTTAGGCTTGAGTACCAGCGGAAGTAGTTGGCGAGGATCTTTTCGTCCGCGCCCTCCGCAGCTCTGCACTGCTGATGGTGTAGATGCCGAGGAACTCCGACGGTGTATCTTGCCGCTGCATTTCGCACATCCGCTTGAAGTTCTGGTTTTGGGCCATCGGACTTGCCGCAGCTCAGCGGGTGAACGCAGGGCAACCTCCGTCGCAGACGCAAGTCGCTGGTTCCCCGGTGGGTGCATGTCGACGGGCGGGCCCAGCAGCGCTGGTCAGATTATGCCGCTTTCTCCGCGCCGGCGCGAAAAGGAAGCCTTCGTGTTGTCGCGTTTTGGAGAATGTGGCGCTGGTCACGGCGAAGTCCGCTGGGTCCGACGACGCGTGGAGTCGGCGCTAAGGTTGGTCCGCGAGCCGGGCGATCTTGTCCTTGGGGCTGGGAGCGCGACGAAGCGCACTTCAATGTCTGCCGGCGCGGCCTGCGCCGGGCGTTTGCCGGGCCTCGACGGCCAGCCGCTGGGTTTTGTCGCCGCTGGCGGCCGATGAGGTTGTATATGGTCATCCTCCGCCGCCGATCTTGTGCGGCGCCGGTAGTCTAGAAGCAAGGCTCGCCAGCGCCTCTCCGCCTTGGGTGGCGGTGGCGATGAGCGGCGCGAGGAGCGGATGTGCTCGGACTCCCAACCGGATTGGGAGGAGCAACACCTTGTCCGGGCGATCAGATTTCACTCGCGCCAATAAGGCGGGCGCATGCATGCGATTCTCGAAGGCCCCGCGACCCACCGGTTGGCCTTTCTCCAACGCGAGCACGGTGCTAGGAGCACCGGGCGTTGTTGACCTTGCACCTCCGGGAAGGGTGCGGCGTCGTGACTGCCGCCGACGCTATGCGGGCCTTTGTTCTTGGATCTTGTGACGACGCGAGACCCACCGACAGCACCCGCCTCCGCCGGCGTTCCACTTTCACCGCTGCTTCGGGCGGTGGTGGTGGAATTGATGTAGACGGAGCGCCACCTCCGGCTTCTTCTTCGTGGCATGTTGACGATGACGTTGATGTAGCGTGGTGACCGGATCAAATGCTCACAACCTCGACGCTTCCCCTACCTGGCGCGCCAAAGATGTCGGGGCGGATCTATGTGGCCTCGAGCACCTATGGGGCACTGGGGGCCCCTTCTGGTTCGGGCAAGGAGCGGGGCCATGCAGAGCAGATCGAGGTCAAGCGCTGGGAGACGGGCGATTTACTCAGCTGGGCTCTCCGAGAGATAAAACCCTCATCGCTGCCTTTTGGCTTGTTATTTGATCTTGCTCGAGCGAGCGATGGTGGTGTCTAGGGTCTCGAATGGATCGAACCTCTTCTACGTGCACATGGGCCTCCCTTTATACTCAAGGGGGGATCCACAGTGGCAGCAGAGAAGAGGGGGTAGAAAGGTAAATTGCGGGTTGGTACAACGGTGCAGACAACAAAGTGTCTCCCTACCTAACTCGACGGTAGGGGACAAGGGCATTAAATGCCCGTCCCGTCACCCCAACAAGTGCAGGAGGAGTGACCGCTAAGTGAGCCACCGTTGCCACGATGGCATCTCTGCGACTCCGTTCGCCACCTCGCTCCTGCATGGCTGCGTAGTGCCTCGCCACGCGTCCTTGGGATGGCCTTGTGATGACACGTCGCTGGGTGCGCCTGGAGTTTGGTAGTGGCCTTGTTGCTGCAAGTGCCTTGCCATGCCCTTCTTGTGGTGCCGGCAAGCTTGTCGCCGTTGGGCCTTGCCGGGCGAGCGGGCGCCACAGCAAGTCTTCCGGCGATGCCTCTGTTGGCCTTCCCAAAGAAGCTCTTCTGCCGGGCCTTCGCTTTCTTGCTAGTACTTTGTTCTTGAATGGCAGTAATGAGGGATTGTGAAGGGCCTGGCAGCGGCCCGCAAGCCTTGCCGGGAGTGTTATGATCGCCCTGCAGACAAGTTCGGGGTACTAAGGTACCCTACTTTAGTACAACCGGCTACGCAGATCTCGCAAACGCCTCGAGAGCTCCTAACGCTGGTAAGTGTAAGGTAGTTTACATTAACATGCTTGCTTTGCATGAAAAATGCCTTACCCGCCGCTATCTTCTTCACATCTTCAACCTCCTCGAAGGGCCTTACGGCCTCGGCCTTGGCGGATTTGGCACTTTCGAGAGCCGAGGCAAGCTCGCACTCTCGAGTCTTGAGTCACGCCCAAACTCTCATGCTTCTCCATGAGAGCCCGAGCTCTTGCCGATTCCGCCACCCGTGCCTCCCTGCTTTCTCGCCGCCATTCTCACTCGTCAAGACTGCGTTGCTCGTCATGACACAAGATCCTTCGGGCTGCCACCTTGCTCGCGGGCCCCCGCAATATCCAAATTATCCTTGTTAATTTTATTGCAACCAAAATCCTTTTTCAGAAGGTAACTATTCAAAGTGGTGTGACTCACCTTCTTTGTCCTCGAGCTGCTTGGCATGGCCGAGCTCTTGCTCGACCGCCGAGATCCTTTCAACACATCGACCGCCGAGAAGCGGCAGAGGTCGCAGCGCAGCCTCGCAAAACCCATATTGACATATTTTAAGCAACCTCACAGATATCTTGTTAGATCCTCGGTCCGCTTTTCTTCCGAACACCGAACCGAGCATCAGGCTACCGCTCTATGCGGTATTACATTACATAATTTTAACTTCTACCTCAAAGCTCGTTAAAAGGCTGCCGCAGTTTTGGTCAGCCCGCCTTGGCGAGCTGAATCCTTTCGAATCACCGCACTCATGATAGTACGGTGTTCTTCCTCGATGGAAGCGCCTTTAAGCGCCCAACAAGTTATCCGCGCCCGCTGGACGGAGATCGCTGTGTCACGGTCTTGCCCTTCCTTTGAAGCCGCCGCCGACTGAACCATCTGCGGGTTCCGGATGTAGAGTCCGCACAAAGTCCGGAGGCAGCCCGACGGCGCCCGAGCCTCCTCCCCGATGGGTCCTCTCTCGATCCCACTCGGCGCTCGCCGGGCTGGGGTAGTGGCGCGGAAGTGAATCCACATCCGACGGGGCTAATGACCCGCTTGATGAAGCAGGAGATCATCATCAGCCTGGACTACGGATGTAACGCTGCATTAGAAGGACACTACGCGACATGAAAGAAATTACATATCAAGGATCCGGATATTTACGATCTTGCCGACGCCTCGCACTTGGGGGACTGATTCATCTCGCCAACGGTGGTGTTGGCGAACTGTCCGGGGATAGTCCTCCCTCTGATTTCTTCGCCTCCCCTATTGGGGAGGCCTTCCTTCTCTCTCCCTCCTCCGGAGAGACTCCTCCTCCTCCTCTTCTTCGGGGAGGAGTCCGCCTCGTCGTCCGACGCCGATTATGGGAACTTTTCGAGTCCCCGCGCCACCTTTCTTTTTTTCTTCTCCGCACCACATGCGGTGCCGGAACCAGCAGCCCCTGCTAAACGGGCGCCCACTAGGTCTTTCCGCATGGGAGCCGGGCTGATAAGCTGCTTGGCTTTGTCCATCCATTCCTGCCAAAGGAAAAGAAAGAATGAAACCCTCTTAGAATCAATTCGACATTACACAAAGTGTCCCGTGAATGGGGTTGAATCACTTACCTCGCCGCTTGATGTTGCGAGCTAAATCCGCGATCTTCCGTCATGATGCGAGGGCTTGATGCCCTTAAACAGCACCCTCCAGCGCCCTTCAGATGTCGATCGAAGAGCCCGCTCAGCGCCTGGTGCTGTTCCGGATTGAACTCCCACAGATTGAATGCCCGTTCTTGGCATGGGAGAATCCGGCGGATGAGCATGACTTGGACCACGTCGACGAGCCTGAGCTTATTGCTCACCAGCTTTTGGATGCAGGCCCGGAGTCCCGTCACCTCCTTCGAGTTGCCCCACAGCAAGCCCTTCTCTTTCCAGGAGGTGAGCTGCGTGGGGACGCCATATCTAAACTCGGGGGCCGCCGCCCATGTGGGCTTGTGCGGCTCGGTGATGTAGAACCACCCCGATTGCCACCCCTTGACGGAGTCCACGAAGGCCCCTTCGAGCCAAAGAACGCTGGGCAACTTACCCAACATGGCGCCCAAGATTCCGCTTTGTGTGCCCTTCACAACCTTCGCTTGACGTTGAAGGTCTTGAGCCACAGTGCCAAGTGGGGCCGGATGCAGAGGAAGGTTTCGCACACCCACGATAAACGCCGAGATGTTGAGGATGAAGTTCGGCGCCAGATCATGGAAATCCAGGCCGTAGTAGAACATGAGCCCCCGGACGAATGGATGGAGTGGAAAGCCTAGTCCGCGGAGGAAGTGGGGAAGGAAGACGACCCTCTCATGAGGCCCAGGGGTAGGGATGAGCTGCCCCTCGTCGGGCAGCCGATGCGCGATATCGCCGGAGAGGTATCCGGTGTTGCGCAGCTTGGTGATGTGCTCCTCCTTGACGGTGGAGGCCAACCATTTGCCTCCCGCCCCGGACATATTCGCAGAAGGTCGAGGCAAGATGCGCGAGCTTGGGCGTTGGAGCTTGAGTGCGCGGAGATGGATAAGCAAAGGAGGAAAAAGGCGTAGGTGAGAAGGTAAATCCTTATCCCTTATATATAGGCAGACGAAAACTGTACGTCCCCACCGGCCTGGTAAAACTCGCTTATCTCCCAAGCACCACCATCAATGGCGCGGTTGGGTTACCCACGTCCGTATTGATGAGAATCCCGGAATAGGGGGAACACAATCTCTGCTTCGACAAGACGTGCCAAGGAAACCTCTTCGCTAAACGTGCTGAGGTGGTATAGTAAAAAATGATTCAAGTAAAAGCCTGGTAGCGGTGTGATGTCACGGCGCATAATACGTCAGCAGATTGAACTGGTGTACATTTTATTCTCTCTATGGTGGAATGTGGAATTTATTTTGCAGAGCCGGACACTATCCTGGTGTTCATGATCTTCTCTGGATTATTCAAGGGAGGAACCCGCCTTTGCAATGCCGAACATTATGCGCGCCGGACTAATCATCATTGAAGCCTGGTTCAGGCTACCGAGGAGTCCTGGATTAGGGGTGTCCGGACAGCGGACTATCATCGTCCGCACGGACTCCAAGACTACGAAGATACAAGATTGAAGACTCCGCCCCGTGTCCCGGATGGGACTTTCCTTGGCGTGGAAGGCAAGCTTGGCGATACGGATATGTAGATCTCCTACCATTGTAACCGACTGTAACCCTAGCCTCCTCCGTGTCTATATAAACCGGAGGGCTTTAGTCCATAGGACACAACATACATTACAACAATCAGACCATAGGCTAGGTTTAGGTTTAGCCTCCTTGATATCGTGGTAGATCCACTCTTGTACTACCCATATCATCAATATTAATCAAGCAGGACGAGGGTTTTACCTCCATCGAGAGGGCCGAACCTGGGTAAAACATCGTGTCCCTCGTCTCCTGCTACCATCCGCCTAGACGCACAGCTGGGACCCCTACCGAGATCCGCCGGTTTTGACACCGACTACGTAGCCTCAGATTCGACCGCCGGATTCTCAACCATATCCGCCCGACCTCCAGTGGTGGATGCCTCCTCCGCCACGCGAGGAGGACGATTAAGCTGCGTGAGGCCAAGTACCTGTCCCACGAGGTTTCAAGACAGTTGCCTGCCCAAGGGCAGGTCGTGCCCGCCCCCAAGCCCGGCGAATATGTCGTCTTCGTATCCCACCTCCGTCGGGGTTTAGGCTTCCCAACGGACCCCTTCGTGAGGGGGCTCATGTTCTACTACGGGCTGGATTTTCACGATTTGGCTCCGGAGTCCATCCTCCATATCTCCGCATTCATTATTGTTCGAAGCCTTCCTTCGCTACTCCCCACTTCGCCCGTGGCTGAAGACCTTCAATGTGGAGCCAAGATGATCGGGGGCGCAGCGAGTGCGGCGGGCGCCTATAAGCAAGGGGCCGATGCCCTGCGGGCCCGAGGGTTCCTTCCAAGAGGAACTCGGATCGTGGCAGCAGGAGTGGTTCTATATCACCGCTCCAAGGAGCAAGCAAAGCCGCCGCCTTCATTCCGCCTCGACCTCCATGTCGATCGACGCCATGGGTCAACCAAGGGCTCAATTGGGGGTCATTCAAGACGTGCCCTTATTGCAGGCCGGATTCGAGACCTCTGTGCAAGGGAGATCAATCTGTTGTGGTGATGCAGTTAAGATAATCGTGCATCTTCGCCCGCAAACGACGCCCTCTCCGCTCGTGGGAGTTCAACCCGGAGGGACCTCGGATTCTCCAACACTTCATGGGTGCGACACCCGTGGAGATGTATAAGTTGTTCTTCGGACCGCAGGAGGCGTGTCCGGAATTGGCCGAGGACGCAGGCCTAAGCTGCAATCACCCGTATACTCAGGTAAATAGCTCAGAGTCCGGACGTTCAGTTTATCTGCTTTTCTAGAGTTCGCCTCCTGACCCATTACTCTTCATAGGAGTGGGTGGTGCGATCGAGGCTGATAAGGTGTCCGCCCCCCAGAGACAGACCTGGAGCCCATGCTGGTCGGGACAGTTGGAGGTCGCACCATGGAAGGGGCGATGGGGAAAATAGAGGAGCTGTTATTTCGCCCAAAGGCGTCTAAAGAGGGGAATCAAAACCCCTCCTTCCGGGGAGAAGAGGACCGCCCAAGATCCGGAGGCCAAAGCCCCTAAGCGGGGAAGAGATCTTCACCGGGGGTCCGCGTCCGGGAGAATCCGGACGCACAATCGTCGCCAAAGGATCAGCCCTCCAATGAGCCGTGAGTATGAAAAGGGGAGTTAATTAGTAAGGAAATACCTCCATTTGTGCTACATGGGTAACCAAAATATTTATCTTGCAGTTCGGATCTGCAGCCTTCTCGAATGAGTTCATCTTCGGGGACCTTCTTAGGAGATGATGGAGAGCAACGCCTCCGTCTGCGCGCCGTCGAGATAAGGCGAGACGAGCTCAAGTATCGTCATGGAGGGTATCCCGAGTCCGAGGGGCCGGGGAGTTCGCACCCGCTAGTATCCGGGCGGGAGAACTGAAGAATCTGCTTGAGAGGGCGTCCATCTCAGAAGATCACCGTGCGTTGATGCGTGTGGTGATTGGAAGGATTTCGTCCGCCGAGAGCGGATTGCGCAATGCCGCTATGAGTTTGCTGGCGGGGTTTTAGGTACGTGAGAATGACGCACCCTTTTGTCTTTTAACAGTTTTGCACATAAAAATGCGCCTTGTATAGATAGTAGCCCCTGAGACTCGGTAGGTTGTCGAAGACGACAGCGTGCCGAGGATCAAAATCGCAAGTAATGAATGTCGCTGTTCCTATGCAGGTGGCGGATAGTCCGGGGGCAAGCCGGACTAGTGGAGTTGCCGAGTTGATGCGGCAACTTGACGTGGCGGATGCGGACATCGCACTTGTCAACCGGCGACTTGACGAGTCGCAAGGTAAATGAGTTCTCCATAGTTGCTTTATTAAGGGGGTCAAAGCCCTCCTCTGATAAATTATACATTGTTATACAGACGGTGCTGCTATTGTGGAGAGCCTTCGGGCCGAACTTGCTCAAGCTAAGGAGCAAGCCCGAAGGAGTGGCGTGGCTACCTCGAGGGCGACCGAGGAGTTGAAAGCCGAAAGGGCTGCACACTGCCTAAGCAGGGAAGAGGTGGCCGAATTGGCCGCAAAAGTAAAAGATGCTGCTGACCGCAATGAGGCTCTTGAAAAGGAGCGCTTATCAGAGCGGGAAGACCTGAGGAAGGCCACCGCCGAGGCCAAGGATGCCCGCTCTGCAATGCGGGCCATGAAGGAGGAACTGCGCCAGGCCGGAGATATCGTGGCTGGCAAGCCTTTTTCGCTCGTCGCCGGTTTATGGATCAAAAGTATGCTCAATTTGAGCGGTGTGGAGTCGGAGGATCCATATATGGACTTAGCGGCAAGTGCGGTGATGCCGTTGGGCACTTCCGAGCCGAAGGATCACAAGACGGAAGAGCTATATTGGTCTCAATTCCATAGTCCGGATCGCTCACTTTTGTTGTGAGCCGGTTGGCGAATGGGCGAGCTAAATAGATTGTCCGGACTCGCCATGGACCGACATCGTGGCTCATGTCCGCCGGAGAGGCCCAAGGCGATTAGCTACTTGACTTCGCAGCAATTCCTTGGAGCGGTGCCGCATATCAAGGAGATGAAGCGATCGGCACGAGGGCGCGCGGATGGCTCTTGCCCGTGTGAAGGCACATTGGACGAGATGGATGCCACCGCTGTTGCCGCCAGGTTCGGATGAAAGCCGGCTCCCGCCGAGCACTATTTTGGGAAGTTATGCGTGGCGCCGTGTAATAGAGTCGCGAGTGCTCAAAAATGTCACGCTCAAATGAACGTTTTAGCTTGTAAAACAATGATTATGCTATAATCTTTTTTATACTTGTGCGTCCCAAGTAGTGAAACTTCTCCTATGCGCCGTGTACATATATGTTTGTATAACCCGAAAGATTGCAGTCTTGACTTCAGCCCCCACGCACAAAGGTGCGGGGTGCTCATAAAAATAGCGTTGCCACACTTAATCCGACATCTCGGTCTGTTAAGGAGGTGGTAGCGAGCTAACGAGGCAATCCGGACTATAATGCTTTATCACTTTCACTTAGCTGAGTACGAGGTGGGGCTACGATATAGCCCTCGGGGCACCGCACTTCTCCGAATTGGGCGTGGGTGCTGACCGAAAGCGGTCCTTCGTCAGCGGAATTCTAAACATTCGGTAGTCGATCGAGTGGTTGACCGATCTCTCGCTATATGATGATCGGTTTTCGGCTTTTCTACTAAGGTGCTCGCAAATTAATCGGGGCACAATCGCAGAGTTCTCCTGGTGCCGCGTTAGCCGATGATATGGAACGTAAGGCAGCAAAAGACAAGAGCCGGGTAAACCCAACATTTGACCAAAGACATGATTCGGAGCTGATGCATATAATGCCTAACTCGAGACGCCGAACACTCCCTAAGGTGTTTGGTCTTTATAGTAATGGGCAGAACAATGCCCTAAGCCCCTAGTGTCCAGGTACGGGCATGGTCTTCTGACGCGGCCGATGCCAAAACGTTAGGCTCCACTTTGGCTATAGGAAGAAACCAAGGGAGAATAACAACAAGAGACAGTAAAAAAGGTTTACGCAGGGTCTTAATCTGAAAGGAATCCTCACAACGGGTCCCTACTGCACGTCTGCACCTGTGTCTCTATTGCGCCGTTATCCTGGATGGGTATGCACGTTGTTCGTCTGTAAAAAGAGAGGAACACTTAGTTTGAAAACAATTTGTGCGAGAAATATATGTGTAAAAGAAGAAATATAAATAAGTAAAGCGGGGTTTGTATGAACCCGCGGTTGTTTGTGCGCGCAGCCCCCTGTGAAGAGGTGTGCGGCTAGGGAACCCCTAGCCTGCTGAAGCCGGACTCGTCTATCCGAGTCCGGGGTCTTTAAGTGACCCTCACACTGAAATGATGCCACGCGGACCGGGCATCTTGAGTGTAAGAGACGCGTAATGCGGTATGGCGTTGAAATGGACAAAAGCCTTTCGTCCCAAAAGTTCTTGATATCCACTTTTAAATGGGACGATGTGAAAAATTAGTTTTTCGCGCTGAAAGTTGTTCGGTGAACCGAACGCGACTTCTAGTAATAGGGAGCCTGTGCACTTGGCATGAGGGCATGGCGTCACGCCTTTGAAGGAAGTGCGGCTGTGTCGAATTTTGGTAGGGTCTATCCCCATCTTGTGGATTGTGTTTGAATACAGCAGGTTTAAGTCACTACCTCCATCCATTAGGACTTTAGTAAACTGTAGTCCGTCGATTATGGCATTCAATATCAGGGGAGTCCGTCCCGCGTTTCGAACGCTTCTGGAATAGTCCAGGTGGTCGAAAGTGATTGGTTTTGATATCCAATCTCTATGGTCTGCTGGGTTGGACCGCGCGAGGGTCTTTTAGGAAGTGCCGCACTATTTTTCCGTATTATCACATGAAGTGAGTTTACTGCTTTGACCTCTTGTGGGAAAGTCTTTTGTTTTCCGGTGCTCTGCTGGTGGGGTTTATCGTCTTCGCTTGACGCGTCGAGCCCCTTGTGTTCGGCGTTTAGTCGGCCGGACTGTTTAAAAACCCAACAATCCCTGTGGGTGTGGTTTGCAGGCCTTCCGGGGGTACTGTGGATTTGACATATCCGACCCAAAATCTTGTTTAAGTTGGATAGCTTGTCACCGTCATCCTTAAGAGGCGGTGTTTTGCTATTTGGTCATGAAGCTTTTGAATCCGGCGCCGATCGCCGTGCTCTTTGGGCTTTTCTCTTTATTCGGCGTTGCTCTTTTCTGCGCCGTGATTTTCCGTTCCATCTCTTATCTCGATGTACTTGGGTCGCTGGTGCTGCATCTTGCTAGCTAGCTGTCCTCTCCCGCCTGTAAGCGGGTCATGAGGCTTGTTAGCACGGACATTGTCCTCGGTTTTCTTGGCGAGGTGTCCGGCAAGCCATTCGTCTCGGACATTGTGTTTAAAAGCTGCTAAGGCTTCGTGTCCGGACGATCGACTATTTGGTTCTTTTGGTGAGAAACCTATTCCAGAATTTCTATGCTACGACTCTCCGGGCTGTTGAGTTATATGACTTAGATCGCTCAAGGTCCGGAGGCGGACATAAGTCCCTTGAAAATTTGCTCTAAACGCGTCCTCGAGCTCTTCCCAACTTCCCACAGTGTTTTCTGGGAGGCTTTTAAGCCAATGACGGGCTAGTCCTTTGAGCTTGAGGGGTAGGTATTTTATGGCGTGGAGATCATCTCCTCTGGCCATGTGTATATGTAGTATGTAATCTTCTATCCAACTCCGGGGTCAGTTGTTCCATCGTAGGCCTCTATGTTTATGGGTTTAAATCCTGCTGGGAATTCATGGTCCAGCACCTCATCGGTGAAACATAGTGGGTGTGCGGCGCCCCTATATTTGGGTGTGCCACTATCTTCAGACACTTGACATGTTGCCTTGCTTCCTGGGGCCTTCTTCTTTGGCCCGTAGATGGACCTGGCTGGGCCATCTGTCTTTCCAGGTTCATTAGTTGGTTTATGTGCGACGCCGCTTTCAGAATTTGGCCTATCATCTGGCCGTCTATCCAACCAGGAAGCCTCTTTATTTTTTGACGGTGGATGCTCTATCGCTTCCTCGTCGAATTCTGGTAGCAGCTTGTGCTTCGGGTAGCTCTTTGATTGGTGACCATTGCCATATTTATCCGCGGTTTTGAGCACTTTGCTCCATCTCATTCTGAGTGTGTCTTCCGCAGTTTTGAGCTTCCGCTTTTCCTTCTTCAGGCTTCTTGCAGAGTTGACGAGTCTTTTTCGAAGGTTTTGCTCTCCGTGGCGTGTACGGCATGAGATCGTCGGATTTGTCGTTTTCGCTGGCCTGGACTGATTATATGACTCGTCATGTTGGACGGTTGCTTATCTGCATGTTAAATGCGTCCACTTGTGAGCCCTGCTATATTACGGGCTCCGTAGGAGCGTTGTTGTTGTCGAGGCGGGACTTAAGGCGGCGTCTGCGCCGCCGTTTTGGTTGTTTATCGGCGGGGTTATCTTCTGCCGCGGCCCGTTGGTCCTCGTTATCGCTCTCTTTTGGGGTATCCACCATGTATATGTCATATGACGAGGTGGTCCTCCCGTGCCCTATAGGTGTTGTTTCTTGTTCGTCTCCGTCATCGTAGTCTATACCGTCGATGTCTTCGGAGTCGTAGTCTAGCATGTCGGTTAGATCGTCGACAGTGGCTGCGAAGTGGGTGGTGGGTGGGCTCTGAATTTCTTCGTCGTCCGTGCCCCAACCATCCTGGCCATAGTCCGGCCAGGATTCTCCCGATAACGAGAGATGCTTTAGCGAATTTAGGATGTCGCCAAAGGGCGAGTGTTGGAAGATGTCCGCGGCGGTGAATTCCATAACCGGCGCCCAATCCGACTCGATTGGTAGGGGCGTGGGAGGCCTGGAGTCCGGCAAGGAGTCCGGCGCCTCGGAATCACGAGTTTCGCGGGGGACAAGATTAGTGTTCGGCTCCATCGCCGTGGAAGTTGAAGCCCCCAAGGCAGCATCTATCCACCGACCCTCGATCTGGGCGATCGGCTCCGGACTAATGGCCGAAGCGGATTCGTGTGCGGCCACCAAGGCACTGTTCGGCAGCAGAGCTAGGTCATGCCCATCGTCGCAGTGCGGCGCGCTTGGCTGTGGCTCGAGTTCGTCGAAGATCAAGTCTCCATGGACATCAGCCGTGAAGTTTAGGCTTCGAATCGACTCGACGGCGGGCGTAGCTTTCGATCTGCTCCAGATGGCCAAGCGAATTAGCCCGCAGTGCGAAGCCGCCGAATACGAAGATCTGTCCGGGGAGAAAAGTCTCACCCTGTACAGCGTTGTTGGTTGAAGATGCCATCGGGCCTATCGGTGAAGGCACAGAGGAACTCTCAATGAAAGCACCAATGTCCGTGTCAAAACCGGTGGATCTCGGGTAGGGGGTCCCGAACTGTGCGTCTAGGCGGATGGTAACAGGAGACGAGGGACACGATGTTTTTACCCAGGTTCGGGCCCTCTCGATGGAGGTAAAACCCTACGTCCTGCTTGATTAATATTGATGATATGGGTAGTACAAGAGTGGATCTACCACGAGATCAAGGAGGCTAAACCCTAAAGCTAGCCTATGGTATGATTGTTGTAATGTATGTTGTGTCCTACGGACTAAAGCCCTCCGGTTTATATAGACACCGAGGAGGCTAGGGTTACAGTCGGTTACAATGGTAGGAGATCTACATATCCAGACGCCAAGCTTGCCTTCCACGCCAAGGAAAGTCCCATCCGGACACGGGACGGAGTCTTCAATCTTGTATCTTCGTAGTCTTGGAGTCCGGTGGACGATGATAGTCCGGCTGTCTGGACACCCCCTAGTCCAGGGCTCCCTCAGTCACCTAGGTCTAAGATTGGGCAAAGTTTAGTCATTAGGTCATATGATGATGCTGTAAAAAGCTCATGCCAAATGGCCAAGCCAAAATGGCACTTGCTTCACAAACACCTCTGCTGACCAGAAACTTGAAATAATTATGGTGGTCAAATGGATCAATGAATTAATGCCAAAATGGGTGGGGAGATGTTTTATGGGTGTAAGAATGATCTGATAATTTATCAGGATTTTTGAAGCAATATAAGATATACTTGCTTCACAACCTGAAAATATTGCCAGAAACAAAGATTTGTTCCTATGCTCACATAGATAATTGGATGGGGCTGCAAATTGGTGGAAGGGGTTAAAATGAGCACATTAAGGAGTGTGCAAAAGTTCAACTCATTTGGGTACTCCTAGCTAGTACTTCCTTCACAAAGCCTTCTGTCAGACAGAAACTTTGAAAATTCACTGAGGAAGAATGGCTAGGCAAATAAATTTGAACTTGTGCATGGGGCAATTATTTCGACATATAAGCATGCTCAAAAAGGTTGGGAGTCAATAGGAGGAATATAAATGACACTTCCTTCACAAAGTGCCATTCAGGGCAGAATAGGAAATGAATTATTGGAGGATTATTTTTTGAACATGGCAATGAAAAGTTTTGCCATATTTGATCAAGATATGACCCAAAGAATTTATGAGAATTATTTGGAAATTTTAGGAGTGAGGGAAATATAGGTTGCTTCACAACCTAGGGCAATTTGAGTTATTCCTTTAATAGAAAAGGAATATTCCCAATAAAAGAATATTGGGATTTGGGCTAGGATGGAAATGACAGGGTCTAGGGAAAGATTTGGGAATGGCAAGCCACTCTGGAAGCAAAGAAGAGGGCATCTTCTTCAGTTTCCAGACCACAAAGCCACGGAAAAAGAAAACTCAGGCAAAAACCTTGGAAAAACAAAAGAAAAAGAAAGGGCCAAAAATCAGGCTGTTACAAACCTTACCCCCTTAAAGAAATCTCGTCCTCACGATTTGGTTGCTCATGGAACTAGTATGAATATTCTGACTTAAGGAAACCGTTTCCAACTTGGGTATCCTTTTTCCTTTATTGTTGTTCCCATTAAATTTTTATCTGACTGGCCCTCGGGTGGTTTGCTTTACTGTATCCACATTCTGACAGATCTTACCTGGCTTGCTTATGCTTATATAGGCTCCAATTTCTTTTTAGATCTGCTGACTAACTGAGTGTGATTTGATTATCACAACTGAAATATATGTCCATCTCACAAATCCAAAAATGATTTCCGTTGGGTGTGCCACCCGACACTGACAAACTTTCATCTAATGATAATCAGAATTTTCTGATGAAGACTCAAGCTCTGAGCTATTGCATTGGTTTTCTCCACTAGATGTAGGTCCTTTGGGTTCCAAACAGTGAGTTAAAACATAACCGTTTCCTGACAAATTCTGACTCATCGCAAAAGTTTCTGAATCATCTTAACTGGTTCCACTGCCGTGAGTATCGGATCCGTACCAAATATTTGATTGTCTCCTGTCGCGGCAAGCATAAAGGATTTGGCCTGTATAATAATATCTGCAGACTTGACTGATGGTGGTTCTGACAGAAAATTTTCGTTCACGGCAGGCTATCCATGATGATTTACATAAGTGAGGACTCAGGCTTCCAGACTGTTATTCCTCATGCCGATTACTCATGTTGCATGACTGGTCTTGCTCCTTCATTATTGTTTTCTTGTTCTAGATCTTTGGCTGAAAGAGATGGGTCATATTGCTTCTTTGTATGACCATAGGTACTGTCGGTGCAGTTTTTCAGCAATTGTAGCTTATCGTCGTTTTTCTGACAGGGTAACCCATTAAATGGCAGGTTCAACACCTCTCAAATTCTGATCGTTGGGAAATGATCATCCGAAACCCTTGCAAGAAATCGGCAAATAAATCAGCAGCCACCAGAACGGTCTTTACAACTCAGATCTGGGACATCACTGAAATAACTCAACCACGGCTCAGGACGAAAAAGCAGCTCAGAGCATGAGACCGGGTCGATAAGAAGAAGGTGGCGGCTCCCTAAAATAGCCAAAAAGCAGCTATAGGGCTACTGTCACAAAAAGAAACTTAACAGCTGTACGAGAAGGCCGAAAAGCAGCTCAGACTCGTGGCAGTCGTTGAAGAGAGAAACAAAAATCGGCATCCACCCCGGATAGCTAGAAATAGCTCGGATCACAGGCGTGGTGCCGTCATTGGAGAAAAGGGGACAAGGGCTCATCAGGATCATTTTCCAGTTCACAAGTACTTGTACTGAGCTTACTGAGGTCGTCAATCCTCATAATCCTTTGTCACACTGTGGTGTATACTGGCTTTCTTCTATTAACCATCCTCACGTGATTATCAGATCCTCATCCGAGTGACTTGTAAGATCTTAGTGGTATGCTCATTGCATATATATATGAGGACCTGATTTCGAGACAGACGTGTATTCTGACTGATTCTTGATTCTGACCAAAATGTTGCGGATCTGATTCTTGGGATTCACTGCCATATGCTGTCAATTCACAGCTTACTACCTTGTACCAATGTCTTACTGAGGAATATTTGCTGGCTTGTGCTCGAAACTTTCATCGGACAGCTTGCTGAAGAAGACTGTATCGTGTTTGTAAGCTTACCCCTTAAAGACTTTCTTTGAGGATAGACTCGATTACCATATTTGGAAGCTTTTGTGGTTGCTTACTGAAGAAGGCAGAGTACCTTGCGCGGGAAATCATCCATGTATCATACTGAGGAAGATAGATAAATTTTGGCTTGGAAGCTTCTCTGGTATTTTGCGAGGGAAGATTGGGTTGCTTACACCAGAAGCTTCTTATTGTGATATGCGGACCGATTTCCACATATATAACCAACTGAATATTTTTGATGTTGCTTTCTTGTATGAAACAGGGTTTTACTGGACTATCCTCCTTTCTGGGTATATGCCATATTTTTGCTTGCTTCCAGGTACATCGAGTTCCAAAATCATCCTCAACGAAAAATTAAACTTGTATCTGAGCCATACCTTTGATAATATCCTGTCAATCCTGCACACAATTTATCTTCTTGCTGATTTAATCATTGCTGCTATGATGAGTGCATGCTAATGCAAACTTGATACTGACGGTCCATCCAGGATTTCTTTTGCATCCAGACAAGATATTCCCAATTTCACTGCAGTCAACTGATAATTCCATTCTGTTTAGCTGAGTTTCCAAATATATGCATTTATTGTTGACTCTTCGGGTCCCGTGTCGGCTGACGAGCAACTTTAATAGGGGAAACATTTGTAACACCGAAGGCCCAAAGAAAAGAACAACAGAAACGACTAACACAAAAGCACACAAGCATACTACTAAGATAATAAATCAAGCAATCACCACATATTACTGTACTCACACAATAATATGCATGCACACCTAAGCACACAAATCTCACGGAAACTCCGGTATTGCGGTCTAATATGCTGTGACGATGTGCACGAGGACGAATAAATGTGTGGAAGAATTGGTGTAAACAGCGCTACACCAAGTGCTAGCTTAGCCAGGCAGCAACCTGAACTAGCTCGGAGGCGAGGACGTACTCGGTAATCATGCAGTGGGACATGAAGATCGCAACCACATTATTATCAAGTCGACGGAAAAAGATCCATACTCGTCCAAGAAATAGGATTGCTGCGAAAAACTGAGGCTGCTGACATTGCCCTTTTTTGATAACTAAGATCATTAAGGGTTGCCAACACGACAAAATAAAAGAACGATCCGGGATAGATGCATGTCCATCACCAAAACGATAGGCGGGATTGAAGAAAAGACATCGGTGCGATACCTGAGCACCATTTTTGCAAACAGTGTCGGGATCACTTGGCATCACTCTGCTGGGACAGAAATGACACCAAACACCGAAAGAAAAGGAACTGCAGAAATGCAAAGGTTGAGCTGTAGTGTGTTGGGGAACGTAGTAATTTCAAAAAATTTCATACGCACACGCAAGATCATGGTGATGGCATAGCAACGAGAGGGGAGAGTGTTCGTCCACGTACCCTCGTAGACCGTAAGCGGAAGCGTTAGCACAACACGGTTGATGTAGTCGTACGTCTTCACGATCCGATCGATCCAAGCACCGAACGTACGGGGCCTCCGAGTTCAGCACACGTTCAGCTCGATGACGATCTCCGGCCTCCGATCCAGCGAAGCTCCGGAGATGAGTTCCGTCAGCACGACGGCATGGTGACGATGATGATGTTCTACCGGCGCAAGGCTTCGCCTAAACTCCGCGACGATATGACCGAGGTGGAATATGGTGGAGGGGGGCACCGCACACGGCTAAGGAACGATCCGTAGATCAACTTGTGTGTCTATGGGTGCCCCCGCCCGGATATAAAGGAGCAATGGGGGAGGCCAGCCGGCCCCTTGGGCGCGCCAAGGGAGGAGGAATCCTCCTCCTAGTAGGAGTAGGACTCCTCCTTTCCTACTCCTACTAGGAGGGGGAAGGAAGGGGGAGAGGGGGAAAGGAAAGGGGGGGCGCCGCCCCCCTCCTAGTCCAATTCGAACCAGAGGGAGAGGGGGCACGCGGCCCACCCTGGCCGCCCCTCTCTCTTCCCACCAAGGCCCATGTGGCCTATTAACTCTCCGGGGTTCCGAAACCCCCGCACTCCGGTTTTCTCCGAAATCACCCGGAACACTTCCGGTGTCCGAATATAGTCGTCCAATATATCAATCTTTATGTCTCGACCATTTTGAGACTCCTCGTCATGTCTGTGATGACATCCGGGACTCCGAACAAACTTCGGTACATCAAAACTTATAAACTCGTAATAAAACTGTCATCGTAACGTTAAGCGTGTGGACCCTACGGGTTCGAGAACTATGTAGACATGACCTAGAACCATTCTCGGTCAATAACCAATAGCGGGACCTGGATGCCCATATTGGTTCCTACATATTCCATGAAGATCTTTATCGGTCAAACCGCATAACAACATACGTTGTTCCCTTTGTCATCGGTATGTTACTTGCCCGAGATTTGATCGTCGGTATCCAATACCTAGTTCAATCTCGTTACCGGCAAGTCTCTTTACTCGTTCTGTAATACATCATCTTATAACTAACTCATTAGTTCCAATGCTTGCAAGGCTTAGGTGATGAGTATTACCGAGAGGGCCCAGAGATACCTCTCTGACAATCGGAGTGACAAAACCTAATCTTGAATTATGCCAACCCAACATGTACCTTCGGAAACACCTGTAGAGCACCCTTATAATCACCCAGTTACGTTGTGACGTTTGATAGCACACAAAGTGTTCTTCCGTAAACGGGAGTTGCACAATCTCATAGTTGCAGGAACTTTGTATAAGTCATGAAGAAAGCAATAGCAATATACTAAACGATCAAGTGCTAGGCTAACGGAATGGGTCATGTCAATCACATCATTCTCCTAATGATGTGATCCCATTAATCAAATGACAACACATGTCTATGGTTAGGAAACATAACCATCTTTGATTAATGAGCTAGTCAAGTAGAGGCATACTAGTGACTATATGTTTGTCTATGTATTCACACATGTATCATGTTTCCGGTTAATACAATTCTAGCATGAATAATAAACATTTATCATGATATGAGGAAATAAATAATAACTTTATTATTGCCTCTAGGGCATATTTCCTTCAGTCTCCCACTTGCACTAGAGTTAATAATCTAGATTACATAGTAAGGATTCTAACACCCATGGAGTCTTGGTGCTGATCATGTTTTGCTCATGAGAGAGGCTTAGTCAACGGGTCTGCAACATTCAGATCCGTATGTATCTTGCAAATCTCTATGTCTCCCACTTGGACTTGGTCCCGAATGGAACTAAAGCGTCTCTTGATGTGCTTGGTCCTCTTATGAAATCTGGATTCCTTTGCCAACGCAATTGCACCAGTATTGTCATAGAAGATTTTCATTGGTCCCGATGCACTAGGTATGACACCTAGATCGGAAATGAACTCCTTCATCCAGACTCCTTCATTTGCTGCTTCAGAAGCAGCTATGTACTCCGCTTCACATGTAGATCCCGCCACGACGCTTTGTTTAGAACTGCACCAACTTACAGCTCCACCGTTTAATAAAAACACGTATCCGGTTTGCGATTTAGAATCGTCCGGATCGATGTCAAAGCTTACATCGGCGTAACCATTTACGACTAGCTCTTTGTCACCTCCATATCGAGAAACATATCCTTAGTCCTTTTCGGTATTTCAGGATGTTCTTGACCGCTGTCCGATGATCCTCTCTCGATTACTTTGGTACCTTCCTGCCAAGCTTATTGCTAAGCATACGTCGGTCTGGTACACAACATTGCATACATGATAGAGCCTATGGCTGAAGCATAGGGAACATTTTTCATTTTCTCTCTATCTTATGTTGTGGTCGGGCATTGAGTTTGACTCAACTTCACACCTTGTAGCACAGGCAAGAAACCTTTCTTTGCCTGATCCATTTTGAACTTTTTCAAAATTTTGTCAAGGTATGTGCTTTGTGAAAGTCCTATTAAGCGTCTTGATCTATCTCTATAGATCTTGATGCCCAATATGTAAACAGCTTCACCGAGGTCTTTCATTGAAAAACTTTTATTCAAGTATCCCTTTATGCTATCCAGAAATTCTATATCATTTCCAATTAATAATATGTCATCTACATATAAAATCAGAAATGCTACAGAGCTCCCACTCACTTTCTTGTAAACACAGGCTTCTCCAAAAGTCTGTATAAAACCATATGCTTTGATCACACTATCAAAGTGTTTATTCCAACTCCGAGATGCTTGCACCAGTCCATAAATGGAACGCTGGAGCTTGCACACTTTGTCAGCACCTTTTGGATCAATAAAACCTTCCGGCTGCATAAGATACAACTCTTCTTCTAGAAATCCATTCAAGAATGCAGTCTTGACATCCATTTGCCAAATTTCATAATCATGAAATGCAGCAATAGCTAACATGATTCGGACAGACCTAAGCATCGCTACGGGTGAGAAAGTCTCATCGTAGTCAACCCCTTGTACTTGTCGAAAACCTTTCACAACAAGTCGAGCTTTATAGACAGTTACATTACCATCAGCGTCAGTCTTCTTCTTAAAGATCCATTTATTCTCAATGGTTTGCCGATCATCGAGCAAGTCAACCAAAGTCCATACTTTGTTTTCATACATGGATCCCATCTCAGATTTCATGGCCTCTAGCCATTTTGTGGAATCTGGGCTCATCATCGCTTCCTCATAGTTCGTAGGTTCATCATGGTCAAGTAACATGACTTCCAGAATAGGATTACCGTACCACTCTGGTGCGGATCTTACTTTGGTAGACCTACGAGGTTCAGTAGAAACTTGATCCGAAGTTTCATGATCAATATCATTAGCTTCCTCACTAATTGGTGTAGTTGTCACAGGAACCGGTTCTCGTGATGAACTACTTTCCGATAAGGGAGTAGATACAGTTACATCATCAAGTTCTACTTTCCTCCCACTCACTTCTTTCGAGAGAAACTCCTTCTCTAGAAAGGATCCATTCTTAGCAACGGATGTCTTGCCTTCGGATCTGTGATAGAAGCTGTACCCAACAGTCTCTTTTGGGTATCCTATGAAGACACATTTCTCCGATTTGGGTTCGAGCTTATCTGGTTGAAGTTTCTTCACATAAGCATCGCAGCCCCAAACTTTAAGAAACGACAACTTTGGTTTCTTGCCAAACCACAGTTCATAAGGGGTCGTCTCAACGGATTTTGATGGTGCCCTATTTAACATGAATGCCGCCGTCTCTAAAGCATATCCCCAAAACGATAGCGGTAAATCAGTAAGAGACATCATAGATCGCACCATATCAAGTAAAGTACGATTACGACATTCGGACACACCATTTCTTTGTGGTGTTCTAGGTGGCGTGAGTTGCGAAACTATTCCACATTGTTTCAAATGTAAACCAAACTCGTAACTCAAATATTCTCCTCCATGATCAGATCGTAGAAACTTTATTCTCTTGTTACGATGATTTTCCACTTCACTCTGAAATTGTTTGAACTTTTCAAATGTTTCAGATATGTGCTTCATTAAGTAGATATACCCATATCTGCTCAAATCATCTGTGAAGGTGAGAAAATAACAATATCCGCCACGAGCCTCAATATTCATCGGACCACATGCATTTGTATGTATGATTTCCAACAAATCTGTTGCTCTCTCCATAGTACCGGAGAACAGCGTTTTAGTCATCTTGCCCATGAGGCACGGTTCGCAAGTACCAAGTGATTCATAATCAAGTGATTCCAAAAGTCCATCAGTATGGAGTTTCTTCATGCGTTTTAATCGATATGACCTAAACGGCGATTGCCACAAATAAGTTGCACTATCACTATCAACTCTGCATCTTTTGGCTTCAACATTATGAATATGTGTATCACTACTATCGAGATTCAATAAAAATAGACCACTCTTCAAGGGTGCATGACCATAAAAGATATTACTCATATAAATAGAACAACCATTATTCTCTCGATTTAAATGAATAACCGTCTCGCATCAAACAAGATTCAGATATAATGTTCATGCTCAACGCGGCACCAAATAACAATTATTCAGGTCTAAAACAATCCGAAGGTAGATGTAGAGGTAGCGTGCCGACCGCGATCACATCGACTTTGGAACCGTTTCCCACGCAAGATCGTCACCTCGTCCTTGGCGCTGCTCGCTTAGTCCATTGTCCTGTTTGAGTTGCAAATATTAGCAATGTAAACAAAGTATCAAATACCCCAGTGCTACTACGAGCTCTAGTTAGGTACACATCAATAACATGTATATCACATATACCTTTGTTCACTTTGCCATCCTTCTTATCCGCGAAATACTTGGGGCAGTTCCGCTTCTAGTGACCGATCTATTTGTAGTAGAAGCACTCGGGCCAGCTTAGGTCCGACTTGGGTTTCTTCTCTTGAGCAGCAACTTGCTTGCCGTTCTTTTGAAGTTCCCTTCTTCTTCCCTTTGCCCTTTTCTTGAAACTAGTGGTCTTGTTGACCATCAACACTTGATGCTCCTTCTTGATTTCTACCTCCGCAGCTTTTAGCATTGCGAAGAGCTCGAGAATAGTCTTGTTCATCCCTTTTATATTATAGTTCATCACAAAGCTCTTGTAACTTGGTGGCAGTGATTGGAGAATTCTGTCAATGACGCTATCATCCAGAAGATTAACTCCCAGTTGAATCAAGTGATTATTATACCCAGACATTTTGAGTATATGTTCCTTGTGAGAACTATTCTCCTCCATCTTGCAGCTGTAGAACTTATTGGAGACTTCATATCTCTCAATCCGGGCATTTGCTTGAAATATTAACTTCAACTCTGGAACATCTCATATGCTCCATGATGTTCAAAACGTCGTTGAAGGCCGGTTCTAAGCCGTAAAGCATGGCACATTGAACTATAGAGTAATCATCGACTTTGCTCGCGAGACGTTCTTAACATCGTCGGTTGCATCGTGAGAGGCTGGCACCCAGCGGTGCTTCGGGGCGTAACTTTTACGTGCAGCAATGAGGTAATCCTCGAGTTACGGACCCATCCGTGTAATTGCTACCATCATCTTTCAACTTTGCTTTCTCAAGGAACGCATTAAAATTCAACGGAACAACAAAGACGAGCCATCTATCTACAAACAAACATAGACAAGAAAAATACTATCGGTACTAAGTTCATGATAAATTTAAGTTCAATTAATCATATTACTTAAGAACTCCCACTTAGACAGACATCTCTCTAGTCATCTAAGTGATCACGTGATCCAAATCAACTAAACCATAACCGATCATCACGTGAGATGGAGTAGTTTTCAATGGTGAACATCACTATGTTGATCATATCTACTATATGATTCACGCTCGACCTTTCGGTCTCCGTGTTCCGAGGCCATATCTGCACATGCTAGGCTCGTCAAGTTTTTAACCTGAGTATTCCGCGTGTGCAAAACTGGCTTGCACCCGTTGTAGATGGACGTAGAGCTTATCACACCCGATCATCACGTGGTGTCTGGGCACGACGAACTTTGGCAACGGTGCATACTCAGGGAGGACACTTCTTGATAATTTTAGTGAGAGATCATCTTGAAATTCTACCGTCAATCAAAGCAAGATAAGATGCATAAAGGATAAACATCACATGCAATCAATATAAGTGATATGATATGGCCATCATCATCTTGTGCTTGTGATCTCCATCTCCGAAGCACCATCGTGATCACCATCGTCACCGGCGCGACACCTTGATCTCCATCGTAGCATCGTTGTCGTTATGCCATCTATTGCTTCTACGACTATCGCTACCGCTTAGTGATAAAGTAAAGCAATTACAGGGCGTTTGCATTTCATACAATAAAGCGACAACCATATGGCTCCTACCAGTTGCCGATAACTTCGGTTACAAAACATGATCATCTCATACAATAAAATATAGCATCACGTCTTGGCCATATCACATCACAACATGCCCTGCAAAAACAAGTTAGACGTCCTCTACTTTGTTGTTGCAATTTTTACGTGGCTGCTACGGGCTTAGCAAGAACCGTTCTTACCTACGCATCAAAACCACAATGATAGTTCGTCAAGTTGGTGCTGTTTTAACCTTCGCAAGGACTGGGCATAGCTACACTCGATTCAGCTAAAGTGAGAGAGACAGATACCCGCCAGCCACCTTTAAGCACGAGTGCTCGTAACGGTGAAACCAGTCTCGTGTAAGCGTACGCGTAATGTCGGTCCGGGCCGCTTCATCTCACAATACCGCCGAACCAAAGTATGACATGCTGGTAAGAAGTATGACTTGTATCACCCACAACTCACTTGTGTTCTACTCGTGCATATGACATCAACGCATAAACCCTAGGCTCGGATGCCACTGTTGGGGAACGTAGTAATTTCAAAAAAAATTCCTACGCACACGCAAGATCATGGTGATGGCATAGCAACGAGAGGGGAGAGTGTTAGTCCACGCACCCTTGTAGACCGTAAGCGGAAGCGTTAGCACAACGCGGTTGATGTAGTCGTATGTCTTCACGATCCGATCGATCCAAGCACCGAACGTACGGGGCCTCCGAGTTCAGCACACGTTCAGCTCGATGACGATCTCCGTCCTCCGATCCAGCGAAGCTCCGAAGATGAGTTCCGTCAGCACGACGGCGTGGTCACGATGATGATGTTCTACCGTCGCAGGGCTTCGCCTAAACTCCGCGACGATATGACCGAGGTGGAATATGGTGGAGGGGGGCACCGCACACGGCTAAGGAACGATCTGTAGATCAACTTGTGTGTCTATGGGGTGCCCCCCGCCCCCGTATATAAAGGAGCAAGGGGGGAGGCTGGCCGGCCCCTTGGGCGCGCCAAGGGAGGAGGAATCCTCCTCCTAGTAGGAGTAGGACTCCTTTCCTACTCCTACTAGGAGGGGGAAGGAAGGGGGAGAGGGGGGAAGGAAAGGTGGGCGCCGCCCCCCCTCCTAGTCCAATTCGGACCAGAGGGAGAGGGGGCACGCGGCCCACCCTGGCCGCCCCTCTCTCTTCCCACCGAGGCCCGTGTGGCCCATTAACTCTCTCGGGGGGTTCCGGTAACCCCCCCGGCACTCCGGTTTTCTCCGAAATCACCCAGAACACTTCCGGTGTCCGAATATAGTCGTCCAATATATCAATCTTTATGTCTCGACCATTTCGAGACTCCTCGTCATGTCCGTGATCACATCCGGGATTCCGAACAAACTTCGGTACATCAAAACTTATAAACTCATAATAAAACTGTCATCGTAACGTTAAGCGTGCGGACCCTACGGGTTCGAGAACTATGTAGACATGACCTAGAACCATTCTCGGTCAATAACCAACAGCGGGACCTGGATGCCCATATTGGTTCCTACATATTCTCGAAGATCTTTATCGGTCAAACCGCATAACAACATACGTTGTTCCTTTGTCATCGGTATGTTACTTGCGAGATTTGATCGTCGATTATCAATACCTAGTTCAATCTCGTTATCGCAAGTCTCTTTACTGTTCTATAATACATCATCTTATAACTAACTCATTAGTTACAATGCTTGCAAGGCTTAGGTGATGAGTATTACCGAGAGGGCCAGAGATACCTCTCCAGACAATCGGAGTGACAAAACCTAATCTCGAATTATGCCAACCCAACATGTACCTTGGAAACACCAGAGAGCACCTTTATAATCACCCGATTCGTTGTAGACGTTTGGTAGCACACAAAGTGTTCTTCCGTAAGCGGAGTTGCACAATCTCATAGTTGCAGGAACTTTGTATAAGTCATGAAGAAAGCAATAGCAATATACTAAACGATCAAGTGCTAGGCTAACGGAATGGGTCATGTCAATCACTCCTAATGATGTGATCCCATTAATCAAATGACAACACATGTCTATGGTTAGGAAACATAACCATCTTTGATTAATGAGCTAGTCAAGTAGAGGCATACTAGTGACTATATGTTTGTCTATGTATTCACACATGTATCATGTTTCCGGTTAATACAATTCTAGCATGAATAATAAACATTTATCATGATATGAGGAAATAAATAATAACTTTATTATTGCCTCTAGGGCATATTTCCTAGCTCGCACGGGCGATGGTGGTGAACTCCACTCCGCGGGGACTCTGGCTGGAACGTTGATCGTAGCTCGCACGGGCGGAAACCACGGCAAACAAGCAATCAAATCCGAATGACCTGCAAACTGGCATGACACGCCAGGTCAGTACATTGAATGTACTTGCAAGCTCACAATAACCAGAAGCATTCAAGACGGACAACAGCATGGCAATTACAGGTTAAACAGTAATTAACATGAAATCATCATAGCAATATAACATGAACATGACCGACATAAACATAATACAGCTATCTCAACATGAACATATTAATCCGACAATACTAGCATGCAACATAATGACACCATATGCACCACTTATTTTGCTCGGTTACCTCGTAACCAACACATGCATCACTTACCAACCTCGGACATCACACAATCATCTTAGGATCAAATCAAGCTTGGTATAAACAATACCATAGCGATCAGTAAATAAACACAAGGAGCTTGATGTTTACCCAGGACTCTCGTACAACATCACGAATATACAACAACTCGGTATCCTCGATACCACCGTGATCCTTACGGCGATCACAACCACGACCAACACTGGGTCCCAAACCGTGATCCTTACGGCGATCACAACCCGACCAACACTTGGTCCCAAACCGTGATCCTTACGGCGATCACAACCCGACCAACACTTGGTCCCAAACCGTGATCCTTACGGCGATCACAACCCGACCACTAAATGGCATGTGATCCTTACGGCGATCACAACCAACTTATCTCACTATTATTACGCACATTATTCTTATTACCATTGACTCATGGTGTGACCTTCTATCGACCTGGGCCCTTATCCGCGGGCGCGTCTATCGATAGATTAATATACACTCTGCAAAGGTTAGTACACTGTACCCACACTACGAAACCCATGGCCTCGCACTCCCATTTGGGTGGACCAACGGCATTCCGACAAAACCGATCTACTGCCATGACACTCTCCCGGCCACTCTGACTCACTCCTCACTGAGCTAAGTCATGGGTGGCCCCGTGCCTACCTCTAGACACAACAACCACCGTCGTGGCCCAACACATAAATGATCCCACACGGGGATCCACCGGCTATAATAACTACGGGCACACAAGGTTATGCTCTGCCTACCTGATCAGGGTAGCACGAGCCCATAACCTTCCCTCGTTGGAGGCACCAGCGAGAGGCACAATAATAGACCCAGTTAGGACCGTCCCATACCGGTAAGCGTGGTTGCACTGGTCAGCATCGATTTAGCGGCACCATGACTCAGCCAATAGGTGTTCAAGTTCAATTTAATCCGGTTAACTTGAATGCAAATATGGTGAGCCATGATAAAATACATGAACATGATATCAACATCATCATGATTGTATCACATAACTTTCCACCATATCAACAATAAATCATATCCACTGAGCATCGCACACAGACAAGCATGACCATCTCCAACATCAACATGTACTACTAACAAGCATAAACATATGAAAGATAATACTAGCAGGTATAACATGATCACAGAGTATAAGACAATATAGCACAAAAGTGAACATGCAAATCTGAATATCATCGAAACAACGATAACCATCTTTTCAACAAGCAAACATTTAATAAAGATTCAAGTTGAAAACCATGGCTACTGCATGACTATCATGCAAGTGGGTATTGTGTCTTGCCTGGGGATGAAGAAGGCACCGGGAAGAAGTGCGGTGAAGCCGCGGAAAGATTCGCCGGAAAACGTTCTCTCTCGGAGGGGGCTGATTAAGGGCAGGGGCAAAATGGTCATTTTCAGTATGCCAAAACATAATGAAAGTGACACCAACAGAAAGGGCTCGACGAAGTGAAGAAGTGAGCGTTGGTTTCACCTCGTTTGGAGCTACGGATAAAAAGATGTAAAGGTTTTACTGCCAGGGACCTATCTGCAATGAAAATCTTTTCACCCCTTTTCAGCCAATGTCAAAAGGGGGCAGAGGCGGGACCGGCTTGTGTGGCTGACGCGCGGGGCCCGCGGCCAGCTGGCAGGCGCCAGGGGGTCAACGCCTTCGTCTTCTTCCTCCTCTTCGTGGCCCGACCGAAGTAGAGGCAGGGGCGTTGCCAGCGCCGGCCCCGGCGACTCCGGCCACTCCAGGCCAAGGCGAGGGCACCGGCGGCTTCAGGGTGGCGCGTCGCCTCCATCGCAGGGCAGAGGGAGCGCCGGGGAGGGGTGTGGCCGCGGCACCGTGCGGTGGCAGGAGCTACAGACGGTGGCGGCTAAGGTTGGGGACGGCGGCAACAGAGGCTCCGGCGACGAGCGAATGGGTTGGGGAGGCCCTAAGGGAGGTGGGGAATGCCGAGGTGGAAGAAGAATGGAGAGGGAGGCTCGGCGTTGGGCGAATTTAGCCGAGGCCGAGGCGGCGGCCATGGCGGCCATGGGGGCACAGAGAGCTTCGAGAGCTCGAACGAGTGGACGGGGAGGGAGCTGGGAGAGAGGCGAGGCCAGTGGTGAGGTGCAGAGGCTCGGGGGAGGGCTATAAATAGCCGGGGCGAGGGAGGCTGAGCTGGCATCACCGGCGACGCGTGTCCGGCACCGCGGACGCATGTGCTCGTGCATGGACTCGGGGCATACGACGAGGGAGGAGCAGAGCAGAGCTCTCACGGGGAGAAGGAGGCCAAGGGGCGTAGGAAGGAGAAACGGCCAAGCGCCATTAAAATATGTCGGAGCACTGTGCTCCCGTGGGCGCTCATCGGCGAGCGTCGGTGAGCTAGCTTCCGGAGAGGGAGAGGGGTCCATCAGAGCGGCCACGACGAGAGCTACCTACTGGACATCATCACGGGCTCTAAGACGACGAGAGGAGGAGGGGGTCCAGCACAAACAGTGCTCTGGACGCGGCCACTCCACACAAAATGCGCCAACAGGCATGCCAGCTGCGTGGTCACCACGAGACATGGCACATTAAATGCTCTACAGCACCCAAAACGGTGTTTAGTGGTAAGTTCTTGGAAGATGGGTTTGCACTGAGGTAGTAACTGGGTGAAAGAGGCACTGGTTAAAAAGTTAGTGAGCTCTGAAGTTTACTGCAGTAAACTTTACCGGGTCCATGTGATCAACAGGGAATTGCTGGAGGCCAAGCAAGATGTCTGAGATGTTTAGGATAGGAAGGACTACAGTCCTGGGGAGTTTGAGGGTAAAAAGATCAAGATTTACTGCATTTGCTTCACAACTACATACTTGGTCCAGAAATGAAGATCATGATGGTGCACTCATATGGAGTGTCATCTAGGTCTAAGATTGGGCAAAGTTTAGTAATTAGGTCATATGATGATGCTGTAAAAAGCTCATGCCAAATGGCCAAGCCAAAGTGGCACTTGCTTCACAAACACCTCTGCTGACAAGAAACTTGAAATAATTATGGTGGTCAAATAGATCAATGAAATGATGAAAAAATGGTTGGAGAGATGTTTTATTGGTATAAGAATGATCTGGTAATTTATCAGAATTTTTGAAGCAATATAAGATATACTTTCTTCACAGCCTGAAAATATTGCCAGAAACAAAGATTTGATCCTGTGCTCACATAGATGATTGGATGGGGCTGAAAATGGGTGGAAGGGGTTAAAATGAGAACATTAAGGAGTGTGCAAAAGATCAACTCATTTGGGTACTCCTAGATAGTACTTCCTTCACAAAGCCTTCTATCAGACAGAAACTTTGAAAAATCACTGAGGAAGATTGGCTAGGCAAATAAATTTGAACTTGTGCACGGGGCAATTATTTCGACATATAAACATGCCCAAAAAGGTTGGGAGTCAATAGGAGGAATATAAGTGACACTTCTTTCGCAAAGTGCCATTCAGGGTAGAATAGGAAATGAATTATTGGAGGATTATTTTTGAACATGGCAATGAAAAGTTTTGCCATATTTGATCAATATATGACCCAAAAATATTATGAGAATTATTTTGGAATATTAGGAGTGAGGGAAATATAGGTTGCTTCACAACCTAGGGCAATTTGAGTTATTCCTTTAATAGAAAAGGAATATTCTCAATAAAAGAATATTGGGATTTGGGCTAGGATGGAAATGACAGGGTCTAGGGAAAGATTTGGGAATGGCAAGCCACTCTGGAAGCAAAGAAGAGGGCATCTTCTTGATTTCAGCACCACAAAGCCACAAAGAAAAAAAACGAGGCAAAAACCTCGGAAAAACAAAAGAAAAAGAAAGGGCCAAAAATCAGGCTGTTACACAAAATCAAGAGTGCTAATGAGATCCGAAATGGAAAACTCATGTCTCTTGCTTTTTAGAGAAGTAGAAAAATTGTTCCACGAAGGTGGAAGCTTGGCAATGATGGTCCTAGCAAAAAATTTGTTCGGCAACACACACTTAAAGTACTCAAGTTCCTTAGCGAGTGACTATATCTCATGAGCTTCTTGATGAACAGAGCGCTTATCAGTCATCTTGTAGTCACAAAATTGCTCCATGACGTACAACTAGCTCGACCGAGGCCCCAAACATGGCCTCGAGCGCAGCCCACATGTCTTTGCCCCTGTCAAACGACATATATGAGTCCACAATGGAATTGTAAAGAACACTCAGAAGGGCGGCTTTGAAGAGGGTATCCATGTTCTCAAAAGCTTCCTACTGTGCAGGATTAGGATCACCCTCAGGCTTGCCCTTAGTGGCGTCATAGCGGTAGATGATCTAAAACTAGTATACTGCTCTTGTGCGCCACCTTTTATATTGCACCCCCTTTAGGCGGCTTCAAAAGCGCAACAAAACCACTCGGAGTAAATTGTCTATAATCAGGTTTTTGGATTGGATTGTTGAATATATGAGCAAATTACTATGAGATTTAATCCGAATCAATAGTAAATAGATCACGACGACAATTCCAACGATCAAAGTAATGACGAGGACTAAACCAGGAGGACACAATCACATACTGTGCAGCGGGAGCAAAATCGCTGTGGTTGATGTTGTCACTCATGTCATTGATGAAGAGGTTACCGATGTCGAGGAAAGTTATCATTGAGGAAGTCGTCGCTAGCAGCAGTCGCACAAGTGTGCTGCCCAAAAACCTGATCGCCCCTCTCCCGTACAGGATCACGAAAGGCGGGGTTCCGGAGGACTATTGTCCCCTCTCATGGTGCACCCTGGAAGGAGGGATGGAGAAGACTTGCGTGGCGGCGCTATGTTCTGTAATGGTGTGAAACGATATGATACAGCTGTGGCTAGGGTAGAGCCCGTCAGGTCGGTCGTGCGATTAAGAGCAAGTAGGCCAGCCGAGCAAGTACTAGTAGGCCTTTGGCCCAAACTCCACGTCCAAAAGAATCATAAACGTTTGAGTAATTAAGGCATCTATTAATTATTAATTAATGACTTAATAAATTTCCTGACCAACAAAAATATAGACCACGTGCGTAGCTTTTCTCCTTAGATAGGTTCGTTCCTGAAGAGCACGCTTGTAGGTTTCCTAGTATCATGCTCATGCAAGTGCTAGAATAGATCACATTATAAAGTGGTGCAACTCACACTTACCTAGCAGTATGGGACTAAACTTTAGTCCCACTCACACCACACCATGCTCTAAAGTTACTATCCACTGTGAGTAGTCTAAAACGCCGGGCATGTAGCGGGAGGCACCCCCGGCTGGCGTGCCGCTTCAATGGCGGACACAGAGAGAGGTCGCGTCGCCCTGACTTGCCATAAATGTGGAGCGGCGGGCTTAGCTGGTGCCGGGCGGGAAGCACGAGCGGGAGGGGGGAGGGGGTTTTGGTGGGTCTGGAAGGTGAGAAGCCGGCTTGGGATCGGTCCGGACGGGGAAATATCATGTGCTCCATCCTTTTGGTGCTCCCATACTACAACTACTAGTACAACTGTAATACTATTAAAATATAAGTGTGGGCTATGTAGAGGGCGTAGTAAGCAAGCTTCTCATTGTTCTGTGAGTTGACAGGACACATCAAAGTAGTAGTTTTTTTTTAAAACGTACTTCAAACTACTAGTGTAGGAAAAGCGGGACGACCATGTCCATGGCTACCATCCCATCCCGTGCTCCGTCATTGAGTACATGCACGATTCACGTGCCATTTAAGAAATTTTTTTTTGCATATGTGCCATTGAAGAAAAAAAATAAAAACAAACACGCCACCGCGTCATGGTCAAACTTTGATTCGTTCACGCGTGGTTCTGGACCCTCCACTAAGTGAACAACTACTACACGCGTCAAATTATCACATGAGCTGCCTCGTCATCCAAAAATGAGCTTCACCGTGTACGCGCACGTGTGTGTTAGGGAATGAGGCACATAGTACGTGCGTCTATGCGTGCAATTCTTCTCTTCATGCACACACTCCTTTTTTGCGGGTGATTCATGCATGTACTCGGCCTTCGTTGGTGGCCGTTGGTGAGTCTCTCTTATCTCTACATCTCTACATGTACATTTGCATGTACGTCTACACTACATCTACATCTATTATAGTACAACAAGTTTTAAACACGAGACCAGCCATTTACTTGCATGACAAGACCAGCCCGTATCGCTTCTCGCTCCTCGTCTTTCTCGCAGTGCGGACGGCAGACAATTTTGATGTCGATTGAGGTCGGTTCGCACAACTCGCTCCCACATGTTATAAATCCAAAAAGAATAGTGATATGACAACACGAAACGCTCTGACCGGCGGACCAAACGCGACAAGCGTGCCGTGAGTGGGTCCAGTTTTGTCGTAAGGTGACTTATTATGCACCTCGACGGAGGAAGCGCCTTGCTCAAATTTGGCAATTTTTCGGGTTCATTATGTGCACTCTATAGACATTTATTAGCCGAGATACTCCCTCCGTTTTTATTTACTCTGCATATTAGATTTGACTGAAGTCAAACTTTATAATGTTCGACCGAGTTTATAGAAAAAAATATGAATATTTACAATAGCATATCTATATGATGGAAAAGTGTATTCAATAATGAATCTAATGGTATTCATTCATTGCTGTATATTTTAATATTTTTTCTATAAAAACTTTGTCAAAGTTTACAAAATTTGAATTTGACCAAAGCTAATATGCAGAGTAAATAAATATGGAGGGAGTACGTCAAAAACCCAGCTACAGCTACACGGGTGTGATGAGAGGGACGTGGATTGCCGTTCGATCGCGGTGCATCCTACGGCGCACACGCGCGATCCGAGTGCCTGGGGTTCCGGCCAACCACAACTTAACCCCGGTCGGGTGAGCACACACAGTTTCCAGAGGCGACGGAAATGAAGCGCGTGCGATAGTAAATGATCAAGATTGTAGGGGAATCCGAATTTCCTGTGTCATTTGTCCTTGAGCTCTAAAACATCACTGCACTGTACGGTTTTCCTTCCTCTCTCACAAAATGTCACCCGCCTCTCTTCTCCCCACCCTTCCGTTCTACAATCCTAGTACGAATCAAACAACGGACATAGGAAAAATTCCTAAGGATTAGAATCCTCCAAAGTTCCTTTGAGAATCCTTTGAATCAAATAAGCCCTTATAGGGCTCAATTAACAAATCTCACCAACCATTGGCACCGTGTACTTAGAGCAAGTACAATAGTGGGCTTATAGCCTGCTTACACGACATTTTTTCCTATGTGGAGGAAAGAGATGTAAAAAAGTAAGGTGACTGGGCTCTCATGCAAGAGCCTAGCTATATACACATTCCTAGGTAAATGCAATAAATGTGAAGAAAGAGATAGAGAGAAGATGAATAAAGTACTAATGTAATAGCCAACCTTATAGCCCACACTATTGTATGAGTGCGTATAGATGATGTCTATAGATGACATGGCGGTTCCTTATAGCCATCAGTTGGCTATATTTATTAGCCATGCACTTATGGTTGCTTCATCTAAGCAACTTACTCTTGGAATATTGGAGTACGGGCGCATTCAACAAAGAGTGAAATGATGGTTGCTTCGCCCGAGCAACTTTTACTAGTACTACGAGAAAGGTGGGGCTCTGTGATTTGACTGCTCATTAGTCATTATTACTGCAGTGCAACAAGCGGGGTCAATCTCGCCAGTGGTTGTGCACTCAATATTGGCGGATGGCACGTGGACCTGGATTCTGGCTGACCCACATGCGGGCGAAAGGAAGTTTCAATGATTTGTGGCATTGCTATCAAGCTTCTGGGGATATGTATATATGCACACATAATTTTCCAGTATAATGAAATTGTGTTGTATGCTATGAAGCTTTCAACTTTGGTTTCATGTGTCCTCTTGCCTCCAAAGTTGTCTCGTTACAACATTCCATCAAATACTCAATGATTCGCAGATCAGCGTCAAAATTTACATCACAA
Organism: Aegilops speltoides; assembly: GCA_021437245.1. NCBI lineage: Eukaryota > Viridiplantae > Streptophyta > Magnoliopsida > Poales > Poaceae > Aegilops > Aegilops speltoides. The sequence continues at coordinate 409,969,564 of CM038141.1, read as the reverse complement.
CTGAATACAAAGTTGTGTGAATGTGTACAAATAAAGAAAAATAAAAAATTGAAGGATGATGTCCGCAGGCATGGTTCCATTTCCTGGCGTTCATTTGTTTACAGCTAGTTTCACGCAGCTCTGTGGAACTGAACAAGACATGTTAGCCAAGAAAGGATTCAACGGTGGACGTGGACCATCCGATCATTTTGTGTAGTTCCACTAAAATCGAGCTGAGCATCCCTGTTTGCAAAGATACTGAACAAGTGTGATTACATTAATAGTGGCACCAGTAGTAGTTGATGAAACATACACACAAAAGTAGAAGCCGGTCACCTTTGCAATCTCTCATAAAACTAACCACTTGTTCAAGAAGATTAGGCTCGGAGTAGGATGAGGAGGATAGCAAAACTAATCTCCCTTTGTACAGTCGCACTAAAATGTAGAGGCGTTGTCCGTGTGACATTTTAGTAGAACTGCACAAGACACTCTTAAGAAAAAAAGTGATATGTGCAGTTCCCCAAAAGGTCACAATAGCAACGAGGTGAAATCGATAGCCATGTTTGCAAAAAGAGGTAGAAAGGAAACAATTACTGGCACATAACAGTTGATGACACATACGACAACAAAAAATAAGCATATTCCTTGTCCTATGGGAAGATAAGAACACGGTTGTTTATCTAAAACAGCGTGAGGACGAGATTGCTCTATGGAAAGTACGCCGAATGAGCTATGTTTTGGGTAAAGAACTAGGGAAGATCCATGTGCAGCGACGTGCGAAGATGGGCAGTGGAGCAAGGCCGGAGGGGAGGAAGCTGTATGATACGTCTCCAATGTATCTATAATTTTTGGTTGTTCCATTCTATTATATTACCCGTTTTGGATGTTTATGGGCTTTACTTTACACCTTTATATCATTTTTGGGACTAACCTACTAACCGGAGGCCCAGCCCGAATTGCTGTTATTTTTGCCAATTTCAGTGTTTCGAAGAAAAGGAATATCAAACGGAGTCCAAACAGAATGAAACCTTCGGGAGTGATCTTTTTGGAAAAAACGTGATCCAGGGGACTTGGAGTGGATGTCAAGCAACAGAGGAGGCAGCCACACGGGTGCCCGGCGTGCCCCCTACAGGTGGGCGCGCCCCCCACCCTCGTGGGCCCCTCGAGCGTCCACCGACCTACTTCTTCCTCCTATATATACATATGTACCCTGAAAGGCTGAAACCATTGGGGAGCACCACGAAAACCTATTTCCACCGCCGTAACCTTCTGTATCCGCAAGATCCCATCTTGGAGCCTTCACCGGCGCTCCGCCGGAGGGGGAATCGACCATGGAGGGCCTCTATATCATCTCCAAGGCCTCTCCGATGAGTTGTGAGTAGTTTACCACAGACCTTCGGGTCCATAGTTATTAGGTAGATAGCTTCTTCTCTCTCTTTGAATCTCAATACAAAGTTCTCCTCGATCTTCTTGGAGATCTATTCGATGTAACTCGTTTTGCGGTGTGTTTCTCGAGATCCGATGAATTGTGGGTTTATGATCAAGTTTATCAATGAGAAATATTTGAATATCCTCTGAATTCTTTTATGTGTGATTAAGTTATCTTTGCAAGTCTCTTTGAATTATCAATTTGGTTTGGCCTACTACATTGATCTTTCTTGCAATGGGAGAAGTGCTTAGCTTTGGGTTCAATCTTGCGGTGTCCTTTCCCAGTGACAGTAGGGGCAGCAAGGCACGTATTGTATTGCTGCCATCGAGGATAAAAAGATGGGGGTTTTATCATATTGCATGAGTTTATCCCTCTACATCATGTCATCTTTCTTAATGCGTTACTCTGTTCTTTATGAACTTAATACTCTAGATGCATGCTGGATAGCGGTCGATGTGTGGAGTAATAGTAGTAGATGCAGGCAGGATTCGATCTACTTGTCACGGACGTGATGCCTATATACATGATCATGCTTAGATAATCTCATAACTATGCGCTTTTCTATCAATTGCTCGACAGTAATTTGTTCACCCACTGTAATACTTATGCTATCTTGAGAGAAGCCACTAGTGAAACCTATGGCCCCCGGGTCTATCTTTTATCATATAAGCTTTCAATCTACTTTTATTTGCATCTTTTACTTTCCAATCTATATCATAAAAATACCAAAAATATTTATCTTATCATGTTATCTCTATCAGATCTCACTTTCGCAAGTGGCCGCGAAGGGATTGACAACCCCTTTATTGCGTTGGTTGCGAGGTTGTTGTTTGTTCGTGTAGGTGTGTGGGACTTTTGAGGAGCCTCCTACTGGATTGATACCTTGGTTCTCAAAAATTGAGGGAAATACTTACGCTACTTTGCTACATCACCCTTTCCTCTTCAAGGAAAACCAACGCAAGCTCAAGACGTAGCAAGAAGGATTTATGGCGCCGTTGCGGTGAAGGTCTTCGCTCAAGTCAAGACATACCAAGTACTCATCAAAAACTCATCTCCCTCGCATTACATTATTTTCCATTTGCCTCTCGTTTTCCTGTCCCCCAGTTCAACCTTGCCGCTTTATTCGCCCTTCTTCTGCTTTCATGTCTTACTTGGCCCGTTTGCTCATTTGGTTGGAATAGTTGTTTATTTATTGCTACATAGAGAACCTAAGATCTATGGATCCTCATCCTCTTGCCAATCTTTTTAAGAGATCCAGTTATGATGAACCAAATTCTAGTGATTTCAGTGCACTAGATTGTCTTTATGATGTTTTGCTTGAAATTCATGAATCTGAAAATTGTGATGAAGAAATTTATGAAGAGATTCACGATAGATCACTACTAGGAAAAGGCATGCTAGTGGCGCACCAGTTTTGCCTTCTAATGGCGCATGGCTGGTGCGCCACTGGCATCACGCCATTAGAATTTCTTTCTAATGGCGCACCACCTGTGCGCCATTAGAATCTGGTATTCTAATGGCGCACCACGATCGCCATTATCTTGCTCACTGATCGCCACTAGTATCTGCTATACTTACAGTATGACATCTTGTAGTCGCCATTAGTAACAACTTTTTAATTCTTTTCTTCTTAATCTCATGTCACTATTTCACATATGAGATATTCAACACATATATATGTACAACAAGCATCCATATAGCAATCATATATGTACAACAAGCATACATATAGCAATCATATCCAACACACTAGTTTCATCATATATACATACGTACATAGCCAACACATAGTTAAAATCGTTACAAAAGTTTCACATTGTTCATCCAACACCGTTATCCATCAATTCACAAAAGTTTCACATTCATACAAAATAAAACAGAAATGGAAAAGAAGCACCCCATCCACGCAAGCTTAGTCAATTAAATCAAATCGCAAAATGATAAACAAGAAGTTAGAAGAAGAAAAAGAAGAAGACTAGAAGAAGAATAAGAAGAGTTTTGGAAAAGAAGAAGATTAAGAAAAAGACTATAAGCTTATTATGTAAACTTGATCATTTTGTGCTAACATAAGTTATTTTGGAGCTAACCTATAGGAAACTAAGCATATAAGGTCTAAGCTAGTATATTAGAGCCAACTTAGGTAAAATGAAGCTAACCTATGTCATTTTGGAAAAGAAGAAGATTAAGAAAAGACTATAAGCTTATTATGTAAACTTGATCATTTTGTGCTAACATAAGTTATTTTGGAGCTAACCTATAAGAAACTAAGCATATAAGCTCTAAGTTAGTATATTAGAGCCAACTTAGGTAAAATGAAGCTAACCTATGTCATTTTGGAAAAGAAGAAGATTAAGAAAAAGACTATAAGCTTATTATGTAAACTTGATCATTTTGTGCTAACATAAGTTATTTTGGAGCTAACTCAGAGGAAACTAAGCATATAAGCTCTAAGTTAGTATATTAGAGCCAACTTAGGTAAAATGAAGCTAACCTATAGGAAACTAAGCATATTAGAGATAACATAGGTAACTAAGTATATATATATATCATTTTGGATAGCTAACCTATAGGAGATCGACATACACGACAAAGTAGGCAGTTCTTCTCCTTCTTCTCCTTCATCTCCCTAATCGCCTAGAGCGGCGAGGCTGTGGAGGCGGTGGAGGTAGTGGGATGTAGTCTTCTACCACAATTGGCGTGGTCATGTTGCCCGGTGTGGGATCGCCGGCGCCACCACCGGTGCGTGGTCATTGTCGAGCACCACCACCATCGCGAGGCCACCTTGAGCACGACCATCGCTAGGTCATCCTCAGCCACCTCCATCTCTTGCCCATGGTCAGCCACCACCATCTCTTGCCCTTGGTCACCACCACCAGCGCTAGGTCATCCTCGGCTGATGCCCATCCTCACTCTGCTCCTCTTCTCCCGCACTCCAGTCCGGATCATCCTTCTTGTTGTCTATCTTTGGTGCGAGAATCGCTCTTCTTTGTCGCTCTGACCCGAATCGCTGCGACTTCGCTACAACCATAGTCATTCTTTGCTTTGGCTGTAGTCGATGTCATTCTTGCTGCTCCTACCTGTCCAAAATGCAACAATGACCGTTAACAATCGATGTGAGACAAAGCCAAATGTAGAGGAATAAGAAGAGGCGAACGCATCGGCATCATCATCGGGCGTATCGCATGTGACACATAGTCTTGTTGTACACCTTCACGATGAGCATGTTGGCGTCGTCGTCGTACACGAAGACAAGGAAGTACCCCAGCTGCAGGTCGTGAGGCACGGTAGAAGTTCTCCCACCCACGAGACAAGTACATGTGGCCCTTCTTGATCGCCAATTGCACATCCCATCGCTGCGAAACCCGCTGCCGCACTGTCGCAGCTTCACATTATTGGCGGATCTTCACCCATCAGCATGTTCATAAACCTGTCGGGCAGCCTCTGCAGTTTGGGAAAATGAGTGATGTAGCAAACAACAGATATCATAATGAGATGGGTGAAGGGAGATCTCTCATTTTATATACCAGCGTCATGGATCCAAGCTGAAGCCTCAAGTATGATAGTGAAGAACTGGAATCATCCAACTCGATCTTGCGTGTCGCAGATCGCGGTGGCTGCTTCCGCCATCTCGATAAGCAGCGAAGAGATCAATTAGTACCCTTACAACAGATCATAAAACATGCATTAGTCGCATAAGTACCCCATATGTCCTATTTTTAACAAAGTCATGCTAAAATTCACGGAAAATTTCAGCATGACCTTTGCTGAAAATAGGACATATGGAAATGCCCAATTTGCGGAGCGGAAGTTAATCGACATTCCGCAAACTCAAGGGCCTCTCGGGTGGACAAGGCAAAAAAAGGCCTCCATCATAGCATGGAAAATACATTGGCATGTTTTTGCTTATAAAAAAGCTAACAAGTGTAATTCAAAACAATATACCACCAAGTGAACCACCACAACATCTAAAAGCTAACAATTGTTTTTGCTTATAAAAAGACCAATGGCACATAATGCATCCAGAAGCACAATTCCTAGTGATTTCCTGCTTGAGGCAATCTGCTTTCAACCGGGGTGCACAATCTTCAACATGAGTCATCATTGAACTGTATTATGCAAATTCCTTGTAATAGTGAATATAGTTCCAAAATATAGTTCAAAAATAAGCGAATTCCTTGAAATGGTAATGATAAATATAGTTCCAAAATATGCAACACATAAGCAGAATTGTATTATGTTTGATTAATCTGAGTACTACAAAGAACTGAATAGCTCCTTGAAAGGAAACAGAGCTCTACTTCAACCACCTAAAGCAAAATTCACAAGATATTTTTCAAGAGAGATGAACTACCACTAAGTAATTGCATCCCCACAAAGTCAAGCAACCAATCAAGACAAGTATCATGTGAACTTGTTCCATAGTTCACCGCCACCTACCAACAACCAATCACCACCAAACAATCCAATAGCCCTCTAAACAAAAAGAATATGCTTCAAATGTTAAATGGCTGCCTAGATATCTAAACACTCACACACCTTTGGCAAATTAATGATTGGACAGGCATTAAGGACAAAAACTTAGCAGGTATAAGTCCAAACATGACAATCAAGTACACTTCAAATAAACTAGAGCTAAGCTAGGTAGCTTGCTGGGGCTAAGGTATTGAATGTTGAAATTTATGTGTCCGGCACCAAACTATTTCAGTTGTGTGCAAAAAATTAATAAAAATCACAGAAAGCTCACGACATGATGGACTCACTAGCTAACCAACCAAAAAAGCAATGAGAAGAAACTGGGGCCAACTAAAGCTCAACAAATTGACAACTCCACAAACAAAAAGAGCTTTCCAGAAGATCTCACAATCACCTAAGACCCAACCCATCCAGATTGCACATCCTAAAGCGCAATGACTAAAAGAACTTGATTACAACACATTAACAAGGCAAGTGATCAGAGAAAGAAGCAGCAGCTAAGGGAAACCAGGGAGCCAACTGTTCCTCCAACAACCAGCTAAGACCCAACCTTTCCAACAATAACAGCTAAACTCTAACTAACAGCACCGAACCCAGGAGAAAGCCAAACTTTACGGTTTGGCATTCAGGTTTGGTAGCGTGGATTGTAGCAGCAGCAGCAGCTGAAAGCGCATTTTGCCATGCAAGCCAAAATCTTATACTTGTAGATCACTGCACATAAAACTAACAGTACGAGCTGTCGCCGACGGAGTCCGTCGCCTCCTCCTCCTCCTCCCGGGCCCGCCCGTCCATCCCCAGGTCCTCCAGCAGCGGCGCGCTCCTCTTCCAGAGGCGGCCTGGGAACCCAGCGGCCGGCGGGAGGCAAGCGAGAGGATCGATCGAAACCCGGCCGCCGAGGTGGGGAGAGGGGTTGGGGACAAATGGAGTACTGATCGCTTCGCCGGGCGTCGAGGCGGCGTCGAGGCGGTGGGCAGCGTGGGCGGCGGGCAGCAGCGTCGAAGGGCAATGAGGCGGCGGGCGTCGGCGGCGTCGGCGGCGCGTCAATGGCGAGGCGGCGGCAGCGCCGAGGCGGGGGCAGCAGCGTCGGGGAAGGGATCGAGGCGGCGGGCAGCGGCGTCGGATCGAGGGCGAGGGCGAGAGAGAGGGATCGAGGCGAGGAGAGAGGTGGGCCGCCGGGGAGGGCTATGGATGGATGGAGGCACAATACTAATGGCGCACCAACCACCGGTGCGCCATAAGTACATCCACACTAATGGCGCACCACACCACGGTGCGCCATTAGATATTTCTGCTCGAGCCAACAGGTTATATTCCACAGGCTGATCCACATCAAGTCCCTCTACTAGCTCGATTGGTCGTCAGCAGGTTCTCACACCGGGAGGTCCTGGGTTCGACTCAGGATCCCCAATATTTTTTTATGCATTTTAAATGGTGTTTTTTATATTTATTTGTGTTTAAATATGTTCAAACTTGTTTAAATCATAACAGTAATATTTTTTATGCATTTTAAATACTGTTTTTTATATTTATTTGTGTTTATCAAACTTGTTTAAATTATAACAGTGTAATATTTTTATAAAAATAGTAAAAAAAATTAAAAACATGTTCAAAATGTGCGGGTTGCGCGCGGGGGGCCGGGCCGGTGCTCCGGCGGTGGAGCGGGAGGTTGCGATGGGTAGAGCTAAGCGGGGAGGTGCGGGTGCGATCGAGATGGAGGGGATCGAGATCGAGATGGGGGATTGAGATCGAGATGGAGGGATCTGATAATATGCATTTTAAATATGTTCAAACTTGTGTTTAAATATGTTCAAACTTGTTTAAATCATAACAGTAATATTTTTTATGCATTTTAAATGCTGTTTTTTATATTTATTTGTGTTTATCAAACTTGTTTAAATTATAACAGTGTAATATTTTTTATAAAAATAGTAAAAAAATAAAAATATGTTCAAAATGTCGGGTCTTGTGGGGCGGGCGGTGCTCGGCGTGTGGAGCGGGGAGGTTGCGATGGGTAGAGCTAGCGGGGAGGTGCGGGTGCGATCGAGATGGAGGGGGATCGAGATCGAGATGGAGGGGGATCGAGATCGAGATGGAGGGGGATCGAGATCGAGATGGAGGGGGATACAGTAATGGCGCACATCCTAGCCCGTGCGCCATTAGAAGTTATATATAGTAATGGCGCATTGGTTGTTTCATGCGCCATTAGTTTGTATGGGAAAATGGAAAAAAAAGAAATTCATACTAATGGCGCACTCTGTCGGCCGTGCGCCATTAGAGTCTTCCACTCTAATGGCGTATGAGAAAGAGGTGCGCCATTAGTATATAGTAGTGGCGCACTGCACCCGCGGTGCGCCATTAGAGTCAATCCTATCTATAGGCCTTTTCCTAGTAGTGGATCCTTAAATAAAAAGCATGATTGCAATGATTTTATTATAAATTCTCTTGATGTCAATTGTGCTAATAATATGCAAAACCCTAAGCTTGGGGATGCTAGTTTTGCTATGACTACTATTTGTTGCAATGATCATGATTGGGGTAATTCTTCTTTTGATCTTGAAAATTTATTTAAGCCCCATGATGAATATGAGATTGATAATAGTGTTTGCAATATTATTGAAAGTGGGTTTGGAAGAGTGTCAACTTTAGTTCCCACATATTTGGAGAATGTTCAATCTTATGGTATTTTTGATAAAAGTGGGTTTGGAGAGGTCATGACTTTAGTTAATGTTAAAACCACTATTTTGGAAGAGTGTCAACTTTGCTTGCATGTGGATCGTGTTGAAAATATTTTATGTGACAACTATTTTGTTGAATTTGCTTATGATCCCACATGTAATTATTATGAGAGAGGAAAATATGATTGTAGAAATTTTCTTGTTACAAAATTTCCTCTCGTTATGTTGAGATTGCTATCATCTCTTTCTTCTTCCTTGCATATGCTAATTTTTGTTTGCTATGATAATTTGTTTTCTTATAAAATGCCTATGCATAGGAAGTATGTTAGACTTAGATGTGTTTGTCACATGCTATATGATGCTCCTTTTTTGCTTCAATTCTTGTCTTTCATGTGAGCATCATTGAAATATCAATGCCTAGCTAAAAAGGCTTTAAAGAAAAGCACTTGTTGGGGCATAACCCAATATTTTTCCTTGCTGTTATTCAATCAATATTTCATCTAGCTTCTGTTTAGATGTTTTTTCATGTTTTAATTAGTGTTTGTGCCAAGTAGAACCTATAGGATAACCTATGGTGATAGTTAATTTGATTCTGCTGAAAAACAGAAACTTTACGCGCACAAAAATAATTTTAGTAATTCACATAAACGTAATTTTGCGTTGATTCTTTTTGCTCTAGATCAATAGATAAATTGCCCACGACTTCCTATTTTGGTAGGATTTTTAGAGTTCCATAAGTATTCGAGAGTTACAGATTGCTACAGACTGTTCTCTTTTTGACAGATTCTATTTTTCGTGTGTTGTTTGCTTATTTTGATGCATCTATGGCTAGTATGTAGTGTATGAACCATAGAGAAGTTGGAATACAGTAGGTTTAACACCAATATAAATAAAGAATGAGTTCATTACAATACCTTATGTGGTGGTTTTTCTTTCTTGCACTAACGGAGCTTATGAGATTTCCTGTTGGGTTTTGTGTTGTGAAGTTTTCAAGTTTTGGGCAAAGATTTGATGGATTATGGAATAAGGAGTGGCAAGAGCCTAAGCTTGGGGATGCCCATGGCACATCAAGATATTCAAGGATAACCAAAAGCCTAAGATTGGGGATGCCCCGGAAGGCATCCCCTCTTTCGTCTTCATCTATCGGTAACTTTACTTGGAGCTATATTTTTATTTGCCACATGATATGTGTTTTGCTTGGAGAGTCTTGTTTGATATTAGTCTTTGCTTTTTAGATCACCACAATCATCCTTGCTGTACACACCTTTTGGGATAAACCCACTTGTTTGGAATTTATTAGAATACGCTATGTGCTTCACTTATATCTTTTGAGCTAGATAGTTCTGCTCTAGTACTTCACTTATATCTTTTAGAGCACGGCGGTGGCATAATTTTGTAGAAATTATTGATCTCTCATGCTTCACTTACATTATTTTGAGAGTCTCTTAGAACAGCATGGTATTTGCTATGGTTATAAAATTGGTCCTACAATGATGGGCATCCAAGTTGGTTATAATAAAAACTATCATATAAAGTGAATTGGATGCTATGATCAATTTGATACTTGATAATTCTTTTGAGATATAAAGGTGGTAATATTAGAGTCATGCTAGTTGGGTTATTATGAATTTAAATAATACTTGTGTTGAAGTTTGTGATTCCCGTAGCATGCACGTATGGTGAACCGCTTTGTGATGAAGTTGGAGCATGATTTATTATTGATTGTCTTCCTTATGAGTGGCGGTCGGGGACGAGCGATGGTCTTCTCCTACCAATCCATCCCCATAGGAGTATGCACGTAGTACTTTTTTCAATGGTTTGTAGATTTTTGCAATAAGTATATGAGTTCTTTATGACTAATGTTGAGCCCATGGATTATATGCACTCTCACCCTTCCACTATTGCTAGCCTCTCTTGTGCCGTGCAACTTTTGCCGGTACCATACACCCACCATATACCTTCCTCAAAACAGCCACCATACCTACCTATTATGGCATTTCCATAGCCATTCCGAGATATATTGCCATGCAACTTTCCACCGTTCCGTTTATTATGACACACATCATCATTGTCATATTGCTCTTGCATGATCGTGTAGTTGACATCGTATTTGTGGCATGGCCACCTTCTTAATTTTCATACATGTCACTCTTGATTCATTGCATATCGCGGTACAACGCCGGAGGCATTCATATAGAGTCATATCTTGTTCTTAGTATTGAGTTGTAAGTAAATAAAAGTGTGATGATCTTCATTATTAGAGCATTGTCCCAGTGAGGAAAGGATGATGGAGACTATGATTCCCCCACAAGTCGGGATGAGACTTCGGACTTAAAAAAAAAGAGGCCAAAGAGCCCACCAAATAAAAAAAGAAAGGCCAAATAAAAAAAGAGAAAGGCCAAATAAAAAAATGACAGAAAAAGAGAGAAGGGACAATGCTACTATCCTTTTTACCACACTTGTGCTTCAAAGTAGCACCATGATCTTCATGATAGGGAGTATCCTATGTTGTCACTTTCATATACTAGTGGGTATTTTTCATTATAAAACTTGGCTTGTATATTCCAATGATGGGATTCCTCAAAATTACCTAGGTCTTCGTGAGCAAGCGAGTTGGATGCACCCCCACTTAGTTTCTTTTGTTGAGCTTTCATACATTTATAGCTATAGTGCATCCGTTGCATGCCAATCCCTACTCACTCACATTGATATCTTTTAATGGGCATCTCCATAGCCCGTTGATACGCCTAGTTGATGTGAGACTATCTTCTCCTTCTTTGTCTTCTCCACAACCACCATTCTATTCCACATATAGTGCTATGTCCATGGCTCACGCTCATGTATTGCGTGAAAGTTGAAAAAGTTTGAGATTACTAAAGTATGAAACAATTGCTTGGCTTGTCATCGGGGTTGTGCATGATTAAATACTTTGTGTGATGAAGATAGAGCAACAGCCAGACTATATGATTTTGTAGGGATAACTTTCTTTAGCCATGTTATTTTGAGAAGACATGATTGCTTAGTTAGTATGCTTGAAGTATTACTATTTCTTATGTCAATATGAACTTTTATTTTGAATCATTTGGATCTGAACATTCATGCCACAATAAAGAAAATTACATTGAGAATTATGCTAGGTAGCATTCCACATCAAAAATTCTGTTTTTATCATTTACCTACTCGTGGACGAGCAGGAATTAAGCTTGGGGATGCTTGATACGTCTCCAACGTATCTATAATTTTTGATTGTTCCATGCTATTATATTACTCGTTTTGCTTTTTTATGGGCTTTAATTTACACTTTTATATCATTTTTGCGACTAACCTACTAACCAGAAGCCCAACCCGAGTTGCTGTTTTTTTGCCTATTCCAGTGTTTCGAAGAAAAGGAATATCAAACGGAGTCCAAACGGAATGAAACCTTCGGGAGCGATCTTTTTGGAACAAACGTGATCCAGGGGACTTGGAGTGGACGTCAAGTAACAGAGGAGGCGGCCACGAGGGTGCCCGGCGCACCCCCTATAGGTGGTCATGCCCCCCACCCTCGTGGGCCCCTCGAGCATCCACCGACCTAGTTTTTCCTCCTGTATATACCTACGTACCCTGAAACCATCGGGGAGCACCACGGAAACCTATTTCCACCGTTGTAACCTTCTGTATCCGCGAGATCCCATCTTGGAGCCTTCACCGGCGCTCCACCGAAGGGGGAATCGACCATGGAGGGCCTCTACATCATCTCCAAGGCCTCTCCGATGAGTTGTGAGTAGTTTACCACAGACCTTCGGGTCCATAGTTATTATCTAGATGGCTTCTTCTCTCTCTTTGAATCTCAATACAAAGTTCTCCTCGATCTTCTTGGAGATCTATTCGGTGTAACTCTTTTTGCAGTGTGTTTGTCCAGATCCGATGAATTATGGGTTTATGATCAAGTTTATCTATGCGAAATATTTGAATCTCCTCTGAATTCTTTTATGTGTGATTAAGTTATCTTTTCAAGTCTCTTTGAATTATCAATTTGGTTTGGCCTACTAGATTGATCTTTCTTGCAATGGGAGAAGTGCTTAGCTTTGGGTTCAATCTTGCGGTGTCCTTTCCCAGAGACAGCAGGGGCAGCAAGGCACGTATTGTATTGTTGCCATCGAGGATAAAAAGATGGGTTTATATCATATTGCATGAGTTTATCCCTCTACATCATGTCATCTTTCTTAATGCGTTACTCTGTTCTTTATGAACTTAATACTCTAGATGCATGTTGGATAGTGGTCGATGTGTGGAGTAATAGTAGTAGATGCAAGCAGGAGTCGATCTACTTGTCACGGACGTGATGCCTATATACATGATCATGCCTAGATAATCTCATAACTATGCGCTTTTCTATCAATTGCTCGACAGTAATTTTTTCACCCACCATAATATTTATGCTATCTTGAGAGAAGCCACTAGTGAAACCTATGGCCCCCGGGTCTATCTTTTATCATATAAGCTTTCAATCTTCTTTTATTTGCATCTTTTACTTTCCAATCTATATCATAAAAATACCAAAAATATTTATCTTATCATATTATCTCTATCAGATCTCACTTTCGAAAGTGGCCGTGAAGGGATTGACAACCCCTTTATTGTGTTGGTTGCGAGGTTCTTGTTTGTTTGTGTAGGTCCGTGGGACTTTTGAGGAGCCTCCTACTGGATTGATACCTTGGTTCTCAAAAACTGAGGGAAATACTTACGCTACTTTGCTGCATCACCCTTTCCTCTTCAAGGAAAACCAACACAAGCTCAAGACGTAGCACTGTACCTGGTGATCGTTGGGATGTAACTAGGAGGGCGGCGATGGGCGGGATCCTCCCATACTGCGTCGGCGAGCGAGTGGGGAAGGCCCTACCACGTCGGAGCTTGGTTAGAGAGAACGACTGTACCATAGATCGGGACGTGCTGCCTCAACGCCGTCGAACGGAGAAATGATGCACATCCTCCCTTTCCGCCGGTGGACGGGATGCGGTCGGATCAGTGACCAAAGGTGAGAGAGAGGGGACACCGCCACCTTGTGTGAGATCGTGTGACAAGATAAACACCCCGGCAGGCAGGCTCCATTGTATATAGTGGACCAGATTTTTTTTCTCGATAACAATTGTTTTATGTTCTGTACGTGCCATTGAGGAGTATAACTTTATTAAAAACTAATGCTTCAAGTTGAACTTTGTTCCGTGTACGTGTGGTACACGACCCTCCTTCAAGTAAACAACCGCTACACGCGTCAAATTATCACGTGGACTGCCTTTTCCTATAGAAATGAGCTCCACCGTGTCCCCTCGCGGGTGTGGCCGGGAACAAGAGGTGAGTATGTGTGTTGTGCTTGCACGTCTTCTCTACGTGCAGGTACGTACATGGGTGTGTGTGAGAGAGATGATTTGTGCAAAGCAGAGGGAATGTGTCGATGATACCTCAAACAAAAAATATAACATATGCAATGTGTGTGAAACAGAGGCTTGGATATATCATATATAGATGGGCGATCCACGAGAAGAGAGTGGAGGGATCATCGGCGTGAGATATCGATAGAATCAAAGAGAGGGGTGAAGTGCGTGGGTGCGCAAGCGATAAAGAGTGCCATCGAATTTGTGTTTGCCCATGTCAAAGATATAGGGCGGCTGGCCTACTAGAATGTGAGAGGGGAGAGGTGCATTTTGTCTCTGTGTCATGGATACCTACCTAAAGTGTTCGACTATCGGTGTGGGGGAGGGGGCATAGAGGCCGAACTATAGAGAGGTAGATCAACTGATATATGTGTGGAGAAGGAGAGAGACCTCGCTATGCATTGAGGGAGACTGATCGACATCCATGCATATGTGTAGGAGAGGAATAAGGTTGGGAGAGAGACAGAGCTAGAGTGTTGGAGGGTTGGTGGTGGATTTGCTTCTCACAAATGGTGGGAGAGGCCTGCTAGAAAAACGGAGGGTACGACTGCAATATCAATAAGAGAGATGGTGCCTGCCTATCTGTGCACGTGCGTGAGAGAGACAGATCAGGACGCATGCATAGATGATGAGGGGGACGATATGGCTGTGGTAAGGAGACATAACTACATAGGAAGATCAATCGTCGCGTGTTAGAGAAAGGGAGAGACATAACTGCTGAGGTAAGTCGATCGTGTGCTGGGGAAAAATGTTATAGTTGACCTAGCTATGTGTAGGGAGATCGATCAGTATACATGCATGCATGTGTTAGAAGCAAATAAGGCTCGGAGAGAAGGATAGAGAGAGAGAGAGAGAGGGATGCGGCTAGGAGATGGTGCGAGAGGCCTACTATATCAAGGGGGGAGTTGTGTGTAACAGTGTAAGTATGAGATTGATGAAAAGAGGGGCGGTAGTGTGTATGTGCGTAGAACCATATTAGAAAAAGTGGGGCATGGACGGTGAGAAGAGTAAAAGCATGTGTTTGTGGTAGGTACACCTGGCTAGAGAGGTATATCAATTGGTGTGTGTAGGAAAGAAGGAGCTGCGGGGCCTACACACACCATGGGTGAACGACCTAAAGAGATATAACGAATGTGTGCGATGGGGAGAATGCTGAGGGAGGGTGAGAGGGAGGCAGGTGTGTGCATGGACGATAGAAAGTTAGTGCTGGCTACAAAGAGAAGAGGATTGTGTGGGTGTAAAAGACGAACCGAGATCATAATACATTATAAAAGTGGATTCGGATATTTGAACAAGAGATCATAATGTTTTAAACTGACGCATGCATGAATATAATGGCGATACGCATGGTGTGGTTATGAACATGTTATACTACATATAATATATATAATTTTTTTTGAATTTGTGATAATGTGTGGCTTTTGCAGCTCAGGGCTAAATACTTGTCATAATGTAGGGGGTGGGGAACTATACCTTGTGTGATAAACAATGTGTACATATGAAACATGGTTTATTTTGAAGATCTAGTTAGTACATCGAATGTACTATTATTTGGAATCAACATCGAATGTACTATTATTTGGAATCAACATGAAGTGTATTCAAAATTTTGAATGTACTATTATTAGGGTTCCTGATGTTACGGTGGTAGGGACGTGGATGATGATGACGGTGGTGATGATGATGATGATGAAAGTGTGATGATGATGTAGGCCCCGTGTGTGCGGGGAGGAATATGGCCCTCTTCTCCTTGCCAACCCCTTCTCCACATGAAGTCCGGAGGCTAGGGTTCTGCGTTCTGGATGAGTTTCTAGTGTCTTTGGGCGCGTGATCGACGATCCGATTTCACAAGATGGAAATAGTTGATCTGGCGGCGGTGTGGGAACTCCATACGATAGCTCATACGAGCGGATGATACGTCTCCAATGTGTCCATATATTTTTATTCTTTCATGCTATTGTATTATCAATCTTAGATACTTTATATACATTTTTATGGAAATCAAATTGGGAGAAGCGACAATAGTCCTTGATAATATAATTGCAAATTATACTCAATGGCACACTGAATGAGCTCCACCAGGTAAGAATGTAAAGTCTGTCAAAGAAGTTTCTACTTTGAGTGATAAAATGGATGCTCTTATGAAAATGCTTGCTAGTAAAAATGCTCATGTTCATCCCAATGATGTGCCACTATCTTAAAAAATACAAGCAAAATACATATTTGACCTCTTTTATCAGAATATAATAGAAAATTAAAGTGTCCTAAAAATACTTCAAATCTACATTACCATGGTGATCAATCTGGGGAAGTTCCAAGAATTACTACCAAAAATATTACAAAAGGCAATAAAATACATATTCAGAAGAATATTGGGTGACATGGCAGCTGACTAGGTGGTAAATTGTTCAAAATCAGTTCAAATCACCAAAAACCGTTTTGAGGAGAGGAAAACTTGAAACTTGATCGACTTTGATAGTTCAGAATTGCAATTTAGATTGTTTCAACGTTTTGGGTTGATTCTTAGACATTTATGATAGTCTAGGGTTGAAATATGGACATTTTTTAGTTGTACATCCATCAATTCGTATTAACTAACATCGTTCAATGACAAAATTTTGTATACCAATTTTTTTGATATATTTCCATCAATTCACTCCCCGATTTAATTTTTTAAGATTATTAGTACTTTCAATTTTTAGCTGCCTCATTGTTGTTTCATATTACCTGAAGAATTGATCGGCTAGTAAAGTTGGTCTTCGAAAGCAACTACCTCTATACTTTATTGAAATGCTTGTATAATCCACATAAATTGATATTTTGACTAGCAAATACATGCAATGGTTTTCTATAAAATGATAATGTAACATGATTTTCACATTAGGGAGGGAGCAACACAACAACACACGCCGTTATTCTCCTTCTTGCAGTAGCCTTTACGCCGTCATAGCCAAGTATTTTGCACTCTTTGTTGCAATAATCAGCGGCGTATTGATATGGGTCCATGCATACCGAGTAAGTAAAACATTCGTTCCCAAATGCAGCGTTGGTACCTAAACACAGTGAAGGAAGCACCACAACATACAAATTAATCCATATGGAATACAAGATACTTAATCCTTTGGGTCTGTTGAATATTGAGAAACTCATTCAAGAAACATATTTGGAAATTACCTATGTCCCTCCCAGCTGCTGCAGGGCCACACAGAAAAGTGGTACACATCAGCAAAAGAGAAACACAATAGAGAATGTGTGTCTTTTTCTTGATAAGTGCCATCATCATGACTGCCTTGCTATTACTTATTTTATCTTGGTGTTGTCCTTCTATGAAACGATCTCTCCCGCACCGGTGTTTATAAAGAGGAGCAAATGCACAATGATTCATACCCCTTTCCTTTTCCACATTAATGGTTTCTTTCTAGTTTTGGTACAATTTAATTGCCATATTGACTTGTATCCTTACATAAAAAAATTATTATGGGCGAATGTAATATTTTAGAGGTCGCGTCCATGCGCATTAAATTTCATATAATAATATGACCATTTGAATGATCCAGGGTACCGGTGTAACCACTTTCTAAAACTTAGAGCGGGAAAAAATGTATTTGTAACTTTCTAAAAAATCCACAAAAATAAGGCTATAAAAATAAAGTGATGTTTGATACGTCTCCAAACGTATCTATAATTTATGAAGTATTCATGCAGTTATATTATCATTATTGGATGTTTTACAATCATTTTGTAGCAACTTTATATCATTTTTTGGGACTAATTAACCTATTGACCCAGTGCTAGTTGTTGTTTTTTGCTTGTTTTTTGCATCACAGGAAATCAATATCAAACGGAGTCCAAACACCGCGGAACTTTTTGTTGATTTTTTATGGACAAGAAGACATTCAGTGGGCCAGAGAAGCACCTGGGGGTGCCCCAAGGGGGGCACAACCCACCAGAGCGGGCATGGGGGCCCAGGTGCGGCCTGGTGGGTTGTGCCCGCCTCGGTGGCCTCCCGCACCCCCTCTTTGCTCTATAAATCATCAAATATTCCAAAAACCCTCAGGGTAACCCTAGATGAGAAGTTCCGCATCCGCAAGCCTCTGTAGCCACCAAAAACAAATCTAGACCCTGTTTCGGCAGTCCACCGGAGGGGGAAATCATCACCGGTACCCATCTTCATCATCCTGAAGGCCACCATGATGAGGAGGGAGTAGTCCACCCTCGGGGCGAGGGTTTGTACTAGTAGCTATGTGTTTAATCTCTCTCTCTCTCTCGTGGTCTTGAGATGTCATGATCTTGATGTATCGCGGGCTTTGTTAATATAGTCGGATCATATGGTGTTTTCCCCTCTCTATCTTGTGATGAATTCTTTTATGTGTGATTAAGTTATCTTTGCAAGTCTCTTCGTATTATCAATTTGGTTTGGCCTACTACATTGATCTTTCTTGCAATGGGAGAAGTGCTTAGCTTTGGGTTCAATCTTGCGGTGTCCTTTCCCAGTGACAGTAGGGGCAGCAAGGCACGTATTGTATTGCTGCCATCGAGGATAAAAAGATGGGGTTTATATCATATTGCATGAGTTTATCCCTCTACATCATGTCATCTTTCTTAATGCGTTACTCTATTCTTTATGAACTTAATACTCTACATGCATGCTGGATAGCGGTCGATGTGTGGAGTAATAGTAGTAGATGCAGGCAGGATTCGATCTACTTGTCACAGACATGATGCCTATATGCATGATCATGCTTAGATAATCTCATAACTATGCGCTTTTCTATCAATTGCTCGACAGTAATTTGTTCACCCACCGTAATACTTCTGCTATCTTGAGAGAAGCCACTAGTGAAACCTATGGCCCCCGGGTCTATCTTTTATCATATAAGCTTTCAATCTACTATTATTTGCATCGTTTACTTTCCAATCTATATCATAAAAATACTAAAAATATTTATCTTATCATATTATCTCTATCAGATCTCACTTTCGCAAGTGGCCGCGAAGGGATTAACAACCCCTTTATTGCGTTGGTTGCGAGGTTGTTGTTTGTTTGTGTAGGTGCGTGGGACTTTTGAGGAGCCTCCTACTGGATTGATACCTTGGTTCTCAAAAACTGAGGGAAATACTTACGCTACTTTGCTGCATCACCCTTTCCTCTTCAAGGAAAACCAACGCAAGCTCAAGACGAAGCAAGAAGGATTTATGGCGCCGTTGCGGGGAAGGTCTTCGCTCAAGTCAAGACATACCAAGTACCCATCACAAACTCATCTCCCTCGCATTACATTATTTGCCATTTGCCTCTCATTTTCCTGTCCCCCACTTCACCCTTGCCGCTTTATTCACCCTTCTTCTGCTTTGATGTCTTACTTGGCCCGTTTGCTCATTTGGTTGGAATAGTTGTTTATTTATTGCTACATAGAGAAACTAAGATCTATGGATCCTCATCCTCTTGCCAATCTTTTTAAGAGATCCAATTATGATGAACCAAATTCTAGTGATTTCAGTGCACTAGATTGTCTTTATGATGTTTTGCTTGAAATTCATGAATCTGAAAATTGTGATGAAGAAATTTATGAAGAGATTCACGATAGCTCCTTAAATAAAAAGCATGATTGCAATGATTTTATTATAAATTCTCTTGATGTCAATTGTGCTAATAATATGCAAAACCCTAAGCTTGGGGATGCTAGTTTTGCTATGACTACTATTTGTTGGAATGATCTTGATTGGGGTAATTCTTCTTTTGATCTTGAAAATTTATTTAGGCCCCATGATGAATATGAGATTGATAATAGTGTTTGCAATATTATTGAAAGTGGGTTTGGAAGAGTGTCAACTTTAGTTCCGACATATTTGGAGAATGTTCAATCTTATGGTATTTTTGATAAAAGTGGGCTTGGAGAGGTCATGACTTTAGTTAATGTTAATCCCACTTTTTTGGAAGAGTGTCAACTTTGCTTGCATGTGGATCGTGTTGAAAATATTTTATGTGACAACTATTTTGTTGAATTTGCTTATGATCCCACATGTAATTATTATGAGAGAGGAAAATATGATTGTAGAAATTTTCTTGTTACAAAATTTCCTCTCGTTATGTTGAGATTGCTATCATCTCTTTCTTCTTCCTTGCATATGCTAATTTTTGTTTGCTATGATAATTTGTTTGCTTATAAAATGCCTATGCATAGGAAGTATGTTAGACTTAGATGTGTTTGTCACATGCTATATGATGCTCCTTTTTTGCTTCAATTCTTGTCTTTCATGTGAGCATCATTGAAATATCAATGCCTAGCTAAAAAGGCTTTAAAGAAAAGCGCTTGTTGGGGCATAACCCAATATTTTCCCTTGCTGTTATTCAATAAATATTTCATCTAGATTCTGCTTAGATGTTTTTTCATGTTTTAATTAGTGTTTGTGCCAAGTAGAACCTATAGGATATCCTATGGTGATAGTTGATTTGATTCTGCTGAAAAACAGAAACTTTGCGCGCACAAAAATAATTTTAGTAATTCACATAAACGTAATTTTGCGTTGATTCTTTTTGCTGTACATCAATAGACAAATTGCCCACGACTTCCTATTTTGGTAGGATTTTTAGGGTTCCATAAGTATTCAAGAGTTACAGATTGCTACAGACTGTTCTCTTTTTGACAGATTCTATTTTTCGTGTGTTGTTTGCTTATTTTGATGCATCTATGGCTAGTATGTAGTGTATGAACCATAGAGAAGTTGGAATACAGTTGGTTTAACACCAATATAAATAAAGAATGAGTTCATTACAGTACCTTATGTGGTGATTTTTCTTTCTTGCACTAACGGAGCTTATGAGATTTCCTGTTGAGTTTTGTGTTGTGAAGTTTTCGAGTTTTGGGCAAAGATTTGATGGATTATGGAATAAGGAGTGGCAAGAGCCTAAGCTTGGGGATGCCCATGGCACCTCAAGATATTCAAGGATAACCAAAAGCCTAAGATTGGGGATGCCCCGGAAGGCATCCCCGCTTTTGTCTTCGTCTATCGGTAACTTTACTTGGAGCTATATTTTTATTTGCCACATGATATGTGTTTTGCTTGGAGCGTCTTGTTTGATATTATTCTTTTCTTTTTAGATCACCACAATCATCCTTGCTGTACACACCTTTTGGGATAAACCCACTTGTTTGGAATTTATTAGAATACGCTATGTGCTTCACTTATATCTTTTGAGCTAGATAGTTCTGCTCTAGTACTTCACTTATATCTTTTAGAGCACGGCGGTGGCATAATTTTGTAGAAACTATTGATCTCTCATGCTTCACTTACATTATTTTCAGAGTCTCTTAGAACAGCATGGTATTTGCTATGGTTATAAAATTGGTCCTACAATGAGGGCATCCAAGATGGTTATAATAAAAACTATCATAGAAAGTGAATTGGATGCTATGATCAATTTGATACTTGATAATTCTTTTGTATAAAGGTGGTAATATTAGAGTCATGCTAGTTGGGTGATTATGAATTTAAATAATACTTGTGTTGAAGTTTGTGATTCCCGTAGCATGCACGTATGGTGAACCGTTTTGTGATGAAGTTGGAGCATGATTTATTATCGATTGTCTTCCTTATGAGTGGCGGTCGGGGACGAGCGATGGTCTTTTCCTACCAATCCATCCCCCTAGGAGCATGCACGTAGTACTTTTTTTCAATGGCTTGTAGATTTTTGCAATAAGTATATGAGTTCTTTATGACTAATGTTGAGCCCATGGATTATACGCACTCTCACCCTTCCACTATTGCTAGCCTCTCTTGTGCCGTGCAACTTTCGCCGGTACCGTACACCCACCATATACCTTCCTCAAAACAGCAACCATACCTACCTATTATGGCATTTCCATAGCCATTCCGAGATATATTTCCATGCAACTTTCCACCGTTCCGTTTATTATGACACACATCATCATTGTCATATTGCTCTTGCATGATCGTGTAGTTGACATCGTATTTGTGGCATGGCCACCTTCTTAATTTTCATACATGTCACTCTTGATTCATTGCATATCGCGGTACAACGCCGGAGGCATTCATATAGAGTCATATCTTGTTCTTAGTATTGAGTTGTAAGTAAATAAAAGTGTGATGATCTTCATTATTAGAGCATTGTCCCAGTGAGGAAAGGATGATGGAGACTATGATTCCCCCACAAGTCGGGATGAGACTTCGGACTTTAAAAAAAGAGGCCAAAGAGCCCACCAAATAAAAAAAGAAAGGCCAAATAAAAAAAGAGAAATGCCAAATAAAAAAATGACAGAAAAAGAGAGAAGGGACAATGCTACTATCCTTTTTACCACACTTGTGCTTCAAAGTAGCACCATGATCTTCATGATAGGGAGTATCCTATGTTGTCACTTTCACATACTAGTGGGTATTTTTCATTATAAAACTTGGCTTGTATATTCCAATGATGGGATTCCTCAAAATTACCTAGGTCTTCGTGAGCAAGCGAGTTGGATGCACCCCCACTTAGTTTCTTTTGTTGAGCTTTCATACATTTATAGCTATAGTGCATCCGTTGCATGCCAATCCCTACTCACTCACATTGATATCTTTTAATGGGCATCTCCATAGCCCGTTGATACGCCTAGTTGATGTGAGACTATCTTCTCCTTCTTTGTCTTCTCCACAACCACCATTCTATTCCACATATAGTGCTATGTCCATGGCTCACGCTCATGTATTGCGTGAAAGTTGAAAAAGTTTGAGATTACTAAAGTATGAAACAATTGCTTGGCTTGTCATCGGGGTTGTGCATGATTAAATACTTTGTGTGATGAAGATAGAGCAACAGCCAGACTATATGATTTTGTAGGGATAACTTTCTTTGGCCATGTTATTTTGAGAAGACATGATTGCTTAGTTAGTATGCTTGAAGTATTACTATTTCTTATGTCAATATGAACTTTTATT
Source organism: Aegilops speltoides (assembly GCA_021437245.1). Classification (NCBI taxonomy): domain Eukaryota; kingdom Viridiplantae; phylum Streptophyta; class Magnoliopsida; order Poales; family Poaceae; genus Aegilops; species Aegilops speltoides. The sequence goes on along the minus strand of CM038141.1, from coordinate 409,946,660 downwards.
TTGAATCATTTGGATCTGAACATTCATGCCACAATAAAGAAAATTAGATTGAGAATTATGCTAGGTAGCATGCCACATCAAAAATTCTGTTTTTATCATTTACCTACTCATGGACGAGCAAGAATTAAGCTTGGGGATGCTTGATACGTCTCCAATGTATCTATAATTTTTTATTGTTCCATGCTATTATATTACTCGTTTTGGATGTTTAGGGGCTTTAATTTACACTTTTATATCATTTTTGGGACTAACCTACTAACCGGAGGCCCAACCCGAGTTGCTGTTTTTTTTGCCTATTTTAGTGTTTCGAAGAAAAGGAATATCAAACGGAGTCCAAAAGGAATGAAACCTTCGGGAGCGATCTTTTTGTAACAAACGTGATCCAGGGGACTTGGAGTGGACGTCAAGAAATAGAGGAGGCGGCCACGAGGGTGCCCGGCGCACCCCCTATAGGTGGTCACGCCCCCCACCCTCGTGGGCCCCTCGAGCATCCACCGACCTAGTTCTTCCTCCTGTATATACCTACGTACCCTGAAACCATCGGGGAGCACCACGAAAACCTATTTCCACCGCTGTAACCTTCTGTATCCGTGAGATCCCATCTTGGAGCCTTCACCGACAATCCACCGGAGGGGGAATCGACCATGGAGGGCCTCTACATCATCTCCAAGGCCTCTCCGATGAGTTGTGAGTAGTTTACCACAAACCTTTGGGTCCATAGTTATTATCTAGATGGCTTCTTCTCTCTCTTTGAATCTCAATACAAAGTTCTCCTCGATCTTCTTGGAGATCTATTCGATGTAACTCTTTTTGCGGTGTGTTTTTCGAGATCCGATGAATTGTGGGTTTATGATCAAGTTTATCTATGAGAAATATTTGAATCTCCTCTGAATTCTTTTATGTGTGATTAAGTTATCTTTGCAAGTCTCTTCGAATTATCAATTTGGTTTGGCCTACTAGATTGATCTTTCTTGCAATGGGAGAAGTGCTTAGCTTTGGGTTCAATCTTGCGGTGTCCTTTCCCAGAGACAGCAGGAGCAGCAAGGCACGTATTGTATTGTTGCCATCGAGGATAAAAAGATGGGTTTATATCATATTGCATGAGTTTATCCCTCTACATCATGTCATCTTTCTTAATGCGTTACTCTGTTCTTTATGAACTTAATACTCTAGATGCATGTTGGATAGCGGTCAATGTGTGGAGTAATAGTAGTAGATGCAAGCAGGAGTCGATCTACTGGTCACGGACGTGATGCCTATATACATGATCATGCCTAGATAATCTCATAACTATGCGCTTTTCTATCAATTGCTCGGCAGTAATTTTTTCACACACCATAATATTTATGCTATCTTGAGAGAAGCCACTAGTGAAACCTATGGCCCCCGGGTCTATCTTTTATCATATAAGCTTTCAATCTTCTTTTATTTGCATCTTTTACTTTCCAATCTATATCATAAAAATACCAAAAATATTTATCTTATCATATTATCTCTATCAGATCTCACTTTCGAAAGTGGCCGTGAAGGGATTGACAACCCCTTTATTGTGTTGGTTGCGAGGTTCTAGTTTTTTTGTGTAGGTCCGTGGGACTTTTGAGGAGCCTCCTACTGGATTGATACCTTGGTTCTCAAAAACTGAGGGAAATACTTACGCTACTTTGCTGCATCACCCTTTCCTCTTCAAGGAAAACCAACGCAAGCTAAAGACGTAGCACTGTACCTGGTGATCGTTGGGATGTAACTAGGAGGGCGGCGATGGGCGGGATCCTCCCATACTGCGTCAGCGAGCGAGTGGAGAAGGCCCTACCACGCCGAAGCTTGGTTAGAGAGAACGACGGTACCATAGATCGGGACGTGCTGCCTCAACGCCGTCGAACGGAGAAATGATGCACATCCTCCCTTTTGGCCGGTGGACGGGATGCGGTCGGATCAGTGACCAAAGGTGAGAGAGAGGGGACACCGGCACCTTGTGTGAGATAGTGTGACGAGATAAAAAACCCGGCAGGCAGGCTCCATTGTATATAGCGGACCGGATTTTTTTTCTCGATAACAATTGTTTTATATTCTGTACGTGCCATTGAGGAGTATAACTTTATTAAAAACTAATGCGTCAAGTTGAACTTTGTTCCGTGTACGCGTGGTACACGACCCTCCTTCAAGTAAACAACTGCTACACGCGTCAAATTATCACGTGGACTGCCTTTTCGTATAGAAATGAGCTCCACCGTGTCCCCTCGCGGGTGTGGCCGGGAACAAGAGGTGAGTATGTGTGTTGTGCTTGCACGTCTTCTCTACATGCAGGTACGTACATGGGTGTGTGTGAGAGAGATGATTTGTGCAAAGCAGAGGGAATGTGTCAATGATACCTCAAACAAAAAATATAACATATGCAATGTGTGTGAAACAGAGGCTTGGACATATCATATATAGAGGGGCGATCCACGAGAAGAGAGTGGAGGGATCATCGGCGTGAGATATCGATAGAATCAAAGAGAGGGGTGAAGTGCGTGGGTGCGTAATTGATAAAGAGTGCCATCGAATTTGTGTTTGCCCATGTCAAAGATATAGGGCGGCTGGCCTACTAGAATGTGAGAGGGGAGAGGTGCATTTTGTCTCTGTGTCATGGATACCTACCTACAGTGTTCGACTATCGGTGTGGGGGAGGGGGCGTAGAGGCCGAACTATAGAGAGGTATATCAACTGATATATGTGTGGAGAAGGAGAGAGACCTCGCTATGCATTGAGGGAGACCGATCAACATCCATGCATATGTGTAGGAGAGGAATAAGGTTGGGAGAGAGACAGAGCTAGAGTGTTGGAGGGTTGGTGGTGGATTTGCTTCTCACAAATGGTGGGAGAGGCCTGCTAGACAAACGGAGGGTACGACTGCAATATCAATAAGAGAGATGGTGCCTGCTTGTCTGTGCACGTGCGTGAGAGAGACAGATCAGGACACATGCATAGATGATGAGGGGGGACGATATGGCTGTGGTAAGGAGACATAACTACATAGGAAGATCAATCGTCGCGTGTTAGAAAAAGGGAGAGACATAACTACTGAGGTAAGTCGATCGTGTGATGGGAAAAAATGTTATAGTTGACCTAGCTATGTGTAGGGAGATCGATCAGTATACATGCATGCATGTGTTAGAAGCAAATAAGGCTCGGAGAGAAGGATAGAGAGAGAGAGGGATGCGGCTAGGAGATGGTGCGAGAGGCCTACTATATCGAGGGGGGAGTTGTGTGTAACAGTGTAAGTATGAGATTGATGAAAAGAGGGGCGGTAGTGTGTATGTGCGTAGAACCATATTAGAAAAAGGGGGGCATGGACGGTGAGAAGAGGAAAAGCATGTGTTTGTGGTAGGTACACCTGGCTAGAGAGGTATATCAATTGGTGTGTGTAGGAAAGAAGGAGCTGCGGGGCCTACACACACCATGGGTGAACGACCTAAAGAGATATAACGAATGTGTGCGATGGGGAGAATGCTGAGGGAGGGTGAGAGGGAGGCAGGTGTGTGCATGGACGATAGAAAGTTAGTGCTGGCTACAAAGAGAAGAGGATTGTGTGGGTGTAAAAGACGAACCGAGATCATAATACATTATAAAAGTGGATTCGGATATTTGAACAAGAGATCATAATGTTTTAAACTGACGCATGCATCAATATAATGGCGATACGCATGGTGTGGTTATGAACATGTTATACTACATATAATATATATAACATTTTTTGAATTTGTGATAATGTGTGGCTTTTGCAGCTCAGGGCTAAATACTTGTCATAATGTAGGGGGTGGGGAACTATACCTTGTGTGATAAACATTGTGTACATATGAAACATGGTTTATTTTGAAGATCTAGTTAGTACATCGAATGTACTATTATTTGGAATCAACATCGAATGTACTATTATTTGCAATCAACATGAAGTGCATTCAAAATTTTGAATGTACTATTATTAGGGTTCCTGATGTTACGGTGGTAGGGACGTGGATGATGATGACGGTGGTGATGATGATGATGATGAAAGTGTGATGATGATGTAGGCCCCTTGTGTGCGGGGAGGAATATGGCCCTCTTCTCCTTGCCAACCCCTTCTCCACATGAAGTCCGGAGGCTAGGGTTCTGCGTTCTGGATGAGTTTCTAGTGTCTTTGGGCGCGTGATCGACGATCCAATTTCACAAGATGGAAATAGTTGATCTGGCGGCGGTGTGGGAACTCCATACGATAGCTCATACGAGCGGATGATACGTCTCCAATGTGTCCATATATTTTTATTCTTTCATGCTATTGTATTATCAATCTTAGATACTTTATATACATTTTTATGGAAATCAAATTGGGAGAAGCGACAATAGTCCTTGATAATATAATTGCAAATTATACTCAATGGCACACTGAATGAGCTCCACCAGGTAAGAATGTAAAGTCTGTCAAAGAAGTTTCTACTTTGAGTGATAAAATGGATGCTCTTATGAAAATGCTTGCTAGTAAAAATGCTCATGTTCATCCCAATGATGTGCCACTATCTTAAAAAATACAAGCAAAATACATATTTGACCTCTTTTATCAGAATATAATAGAAAATTAAAGTGTCCTAAAAATACTTCAAATCTACATTACCATGGTGATCAATCTGGGGAAGTTCCAAGAATTACTACCAAAAATATTACAAAAGGCAATAAAATACATATTCAGAAGAATATTGGGTGACATGGCAGCTGACTAGGTGGTAAATTGTTCAAAATCAGTTCAAATCACCAAAAACCGTTTTGAGGAGAGGAAAACTTGAAACTTGATCGACTTTGATAGTTCAGAATTGCAATTTAGATTGTTTCAACGTTTTGGGTTGATTCTTAGACATTTATGATAGTCTAGGGTTGAAATATGGACATTTTTTAGTTGTACATCCATCAATTCGTATTAACTAACATCGTTCAATGACAAAATTTTGTATACCAATTTTTTTGATATATTTCCATCAATTCACTCCCCGATTTAATTTTTTAAGATTATTAGTACTTTCAATTTTTAGCTGCCTCATTGTTGTTTCATATTACCTGAAGAATTGATCGGCTAGTAAAGTTGGTCTTCGAAAGCAACTACCACTATACTTTATTGAAATGCTTGTATAATCCACATAAATTGATATTTTGACTAGCAAATACATGCAATGGTTTTCTATAAAATGATAATGTAACATGATTTTCACATTAGGGAGGGAGCAACACAACAACACACGCCGTTATTCTCCTTCTTGCAGTAGCCTTTCTGCCCGTCATAGCCAAGTATTTTGCACTCTTTGTTGCAATAATCAACGGCGTATTGATATGGGTCCATGCATACCGAGTAAGTAAAACATTCGTTCCCAAATGCAGCGTTGGTACCTAAACACAGTGAAGGAAGCACCACAACATACAAATTAATCCATATGGAATACAAGATACTTAATCCTTTGGGTCTGTTGAATATTGAGAAACTCATTCAAGAAACATATTTGGAAATTACCTATGTCCCTCCCAGCTGCTGCAGGGCCACACAGAAAAGTGGTACACATCAGCAAAAGAGAAACACAATAGAGAATGTGTGTCTTTTTCTTGATAAGTGCCATCATCATGACTGCCTTGCTATTACTTATTTTATCTTGGTGTTGTCCTTCTATGAAACTATCTCTCCCGCACCGGTGTTTATAAAGAGGAGCAAATGCACAATGATTCATACCCCTTTCCTTTTCCGCATTAATGGTTTCTTTCTAGTTTTGGTACAATTTAATTGCCATATTGACTTGTATCCTTACATAAAAAAATTATTATGGGCCAATGTAATATTTTAGAGGTCGCGTCCATGCGCATTAAATTTCATATAATAATATGACCATTTGAATGATCCAGGGTACCGGTGTAACCACTTTCTAAAACTTAGAGCGGGAAAAAATGTATTTGTAACTTTCTAAAAAATCCACAAAAAACAGGCTATAAAAATAAAGTGATGTTTGATACGTCTCCAAACGTATCTATAATTTATGAAGTATTCTTGCAGTTATATTATCATTATTAGATGTTTTACAATCATTTGTAGCAACTTTATATCATTTTTTGGGACTAACCTATTGACCCAGTGCTAGTTGTTGTTTTTTGCTTGTTTTTTGCATCACAGGAAATCAATATCAAACGGAGTCCAAACACCGCGAAACTTTTTGTTGATTTTTTATGGACAAGAAGACATTCAGTGGGCCAGAGAAGCACCTGGGGGTGCCCCAAGGGGGGCACAACCCACCAGAGCGGGCATGGGGGCCCAGGTGGGGCCTGGTGGGATGTGCCCGCCTTGGTGGCCTCCCGCACCCCCTCTTTGCCCTATAAATCATCAAATATTCCAAAAACCCTCGGGGTAACCGTAGATGAGAAGTTCCGTATCCGCAAGCCTTTCTAGCCACCGAAAACAAATCTAGACCCTGTTTCAGCAGTCCACCGGAGGGGGAAATCATCACCGGTACCCATCTTCATCATCCTGGCGGCCACCATGATGAGGAGGGAGTAGTCCACCCTCAGGGCCGAGGGTTTGTACTAGTAGCTATGTGTTTAATCTCTCTCTCTCGTGGTCTTGAGATGTCATGATCTTGATGTATCGCGGGCTTTGTTAATATAGTCGGATCATATGGTGTTTTCCCCTCTCTATCTTGTGATGAATTGAGTTTTCCCTTTGAGGTTTTGTTTTATCGGATTGAATACTTTTATGGATTTGAGAGCACTTGATATATGTCATGCAAATGAATACTCGTGGTGACAATGGGGTATCATATTGATTCACTTGATGTATGTTTTGGTGCTCAACTCACGGATTCCCGAGGTGACATTGGGGTAATCTATGCATAGGGGTTGATTTATTGTATTTGTTTCTTTGGTAGAAATCTTGGGGCAATATTTGAGGTTCTTTGTGTTGGATTGAGTATTGTGAATCTGAAATTATTTGGTGTTATTTTAGTACGAACCCTTGGATAGATCGATCGAAAAGAATAGATTTGAGATGGTTTCGTACCCTACAAACTATCTCTTCTTATGTTCTCTGCTAGATAGGAACTTTGGAGTGATTCTTCATCGCACTTTGAGGAATGGTTATACGATCCAATTATATTAGCACTGTTGAGAGATTGCACTAGCGGAAGTACGAACCTTAGGCCTTGTTTCCAAGCATTGCAATACCGTTTGTGCTCACTTTTATCAATTGCTACCTTGTTGTTTTTATTTATTCAGATTATTAAATATATTTCTACCATCCATATTACACTTCTATAACCATATCTTTGCCGAACTAGTGCACCTACACAATTTGCCATTGTATTGGGTCTGTTGGGGACACAAGAGATTGGTTGCAGGGTTGTTTGAGAGAGACCATCTTCATCCTACGCCTCCCACGGATTGATAAACCTTAGGTCATCCACTTGAGGGAAAATTGCAACTGTCCTACAAAACTCTGCGCTTGGAGGCCCAACATGTGTCTACAAGAATAAAGTGGCGTAGTAGACATCAAGCTCTTTTCTAGCGCCTTTGTTGGGGAGGTGAGTGCTTGAAGGTATATCTTTAGATCTTGCAATTGAATCTTTTAGTTTCTTGTTTTACCACTAGTTTGGTTTACAAAAGAAAACTACATAAAAATGGAATTGAGGTTGCATCATATTACTGATCATCTTTATAATATCTTTCATGAAAATGATGGATCAAAAAATTGTGCTCAATTTTTAGAAGAAGAAGTCAATAAAATGTTTGGCACAAAATATTTGAATGATGAGCATGATTGCAATTTTGTTAGTATGAATTCTTTGAATATCCAAAATGCGAATGATGATTGCACAAGTCATGATAAAAAATGTTTCCTATAAGCATGTCAATTTTTGTGGACTGTTTAAAGTTTGTGAATACATGCCTTATAGGAAAGATAGATTTTGTAACAAGCATAAACATGATAGAACCAGTTCTTTGCTCAAAGTGATAGACGAATTTGCTATAAAATTATGATCTCTTTGTTCTATTACTTGTGAACTTTGCAATAAAGTAGGTCACCTTAAATTCCAATGCATGCTTTTCCATGATCGAGTCGTGTCCAAATATTGCAATAACTTGATCACCCTTGAACTTTATAATGAGCTTTGTATATTTTTGGGGAGTGAAGAATTGACACATAAAAATAGTTGATTTGAAGTATTCAATGTCACGGACAACATTGAAACTAAGCTAAAGAATATCTATATGGTTTGCATGGTAAATTGCAATGAGAATGCTTATATTGCCAACTATAGAAAGATGGTAAAACCAATAGAATATGAAAGGAATACTAATGAAAGGATAAAGATTCCCACTTTCCCTCTTATTGTCTCTCATGATGAAATAGGTGACGAGGAGGAGCTCCCTATTCAACCAAGCTCATCAATAAGAAGCTTGAAAAAGTAATTAAATCCACACATGATGTGGTGAAGAAGAAGAAAAGAAGAAATAACAGAGGTAAAAAGGTATCTCTCCCAAATAATGTTGCTCCTATTATTGTTGTGCCTCATGAAAATGGATAAAAAAATAAGATGATGCACTTGATGATGATATTGCTTCTATGTCTTATGGCAGAATGTCCGAGAGCACTATGATGATGATTTTGTTATGCCTATTGCTTATTGTGATGATTATAATTGGGAAGATAATGATACTTCTTATAAGGTTGGAAATCTTTTTGGCACCAACTTGGGAAATTATGATGAGGGCAATTGTTATACCGTTGGTGCTATTCATACTATTAATGATGAGAGTGATTATGCTTATGATATGCCAAGTCACAAGATTGGGGATGCTATGTTTGATGAGAATGACATGTTTGAGAATTTATTTGCGGCAATTAATGTTAATCCCAAGCTTGGGGATGATATGCTTAATGAAGATGATATTTTTAGTCCCCCTACATTGAATGATCAAATTTGTTATGATGATTGCATGCCTCCTATCTATGATAAGAACAAAGTTGCTACTTATGATGATTATTGTGATGATACTTATGTTATAAAAATTAGTGATGATTATATCTATAGAACTTGTCATAGTTATGATTACCCTTTTTCTGAACATTACTCTTTTAATGTGGAAACAATTTATAATATTCGAGTTTCATATGATACTCCCACCATTCTGAATGAGAAGAAATTTTCTTATGTGGAGAGTAATAAAATTTCTATGCTTGTGGATCATGAAAAGAATGCTTTATGTGATGGTTATATTGATATATCTTTTCATGATGCTACTTAAAATTATTATAAGAGAGGAACTTATGATTCATGAAGCTCTCTTTATGTTTCAATTCATATCTTTTATGTGAGCATCATTGAAATCTTCATGCCTAGCTAAAAGGCTTTAAAGAAAAGCGCTTGTTGGGAAAGAACCCAACATTTACCCCAACTGTTTTTGTGTGTTAACATAATTATGGTACTTTAGTAATCATGTTTTATTGCTTTTGTTTCAATAAAGTACCAAGTAAAACCTTTGGGATAGTGTGGATGATATTTTTTTTACCATAAAACAGCATGGCAAAAGCCTTACTGTAGATCTTTTCCATTTAAATAAGAGTCATCAAAGTCTTTACAATGGTTGTTGGGGAGACAACCTATTGAAAAGAACCAAAGTACAAAAGTACAAAAAAGAGGAAGAAAAAATTTGATGTTATCAATCCAGGAAGACATGTCCCTCCTTTAAACTGGGTTTGGCTCTTAGCATAGTCAATTTGAAAGTTTTGATAAATTCATAACTGCAATCATTAATAGAGCAAGGGATTCCTTCAAATATCAGATCATTTCTTTGATTCCATTAGTCCAGCATCCAATAATCAAAATTTCCATGAAATGGTGTTGTTTATATCTTTGATGAGCTTCAATAATCATATCATGGATATTCAGTTCAGTGTTCCATTCAAGACCAATGTTCCACCAAAAACCCTGGCTGAATGGGCAAGAGAAGAGAAGATGCATTCTGTCTTCATAATCTTCAGCATCACATAATACACATTGGGTGGAATCTAGATGCATATTTTTCCTGGTCAGAAGGTCACATGTGTTTATTCTATCATGAAGTAGAAGCCAGCAAAATAATTTATGCTTTGGTAGGCAGCATGACTTCCATATCCATTTGAAAGTGGCTTCAGCATCCTCATTCCTCAGTAAGAAGTTATAAATTTTCTTGGTCATATTTAAAATGCTACCCCATTTGAAACTCCATATATCCTGATCATTGTTGAATCTGATGTTGTGTAAATGATCAGCAAGAAGATGAAATTGTTGATGAGCAGTGATGGACAGTGGTAGTTGGAACAAGTTGTGCAAAAACAGAAACTTTTGCACTCTGTCCAGAAATTTTTACAATTCACTGGGACGTGCTTTTGATCTGAAATTTTTACAGGTGATAGATATACAAATTCTCTATGTTATACTAATTTGTCAGAATTTTTGGAGTATCAGAAGTATGGTTGGAGTACAGATTACTACATACTGTTCTCTTTTTGACATATTCTGTTTTCAATGCATAGTTTGCTTGTTTCCTAGTTTCTATGGCTTATATTGCTCAATATAAATTGTGGAAATGATATGCTACGGTAGGCATTGTGTGGAAAAAATTATGAATATTGTCTTTCACAGTACTAAAGTGAAATGGTTTGCTCTTTAGCATACTAACCTATCTCACGAAGTTCCGTTAAGTTTTGTGTGATTGAAGTTTTCAAGTTTTGGGTGAGATGTCGATATGAGGAGAATAAGGAGTGACAAGAACCTAAGCTTGGGTATGCCCAAGGCACCCTAAGGTAATATTCAAGGAAGATCCAAGCAACTAAGCTTGGGGATGCCCCGGAAGGCATCCCCTCTTTCGTCCCAAACATTATCGGTAACCTTACTTGAGGCTATATTTTCACCCGTCACATGATATGAGTTTTGATTGGAGCGTAATTTTATTTTGCTAAGATTTTATTGCTATTTAGAATAATGTTTGCATCTTTTATTTCAATAAAAGTGGCAAGGATAGCCTTTACCATGCTTATTTTGCAAGTATATGAGTTGTTGTTTCAAAACAGAAAGTTTGTCGCTGTTGCAAAAATTCCCGAGAAAAGTCAGAATGTGATAAAATGTTGAAACGTTTTGCACAATAAGCTCTGATAAATTTTATACAGTGTGTTAAATTTTAATATTTTCTTAAGTTAAATAAGTATTGATCCTTCCGCACTCTTTACAGATGTACTGTTTTGGCAGATTGCTGTCATGTTTGCATTATTTGCATATGTTCTCTTGTTTAATGATTCTATTTGAGGATAGGAGTATTTAATATGCAGAGGAATTTAGTATGCAATGTTGAATAATAATTTTAGTGATTTACAACAATTAATAGAGAATGATAAGGTTTTTGCATTGGTTTATACTAACTTATCTCACGAGTTCTTGTTGAGTTTTGTGTGGATGAAGTTTTTAAGATTTAGGGAAACCGTGATATAAAAGGAATTAAGGAGACACAAAAGCTCAAGCTTGGGGATGCCCAAGGCATCCCAAGATAATATTTCAAGAAGTCACAAGCATCTAAGCTTGGGGATGCCCTGGTAGGCATCCCACCTTTCTTCATCAATAATTATCAGTTAGTATCGGTTGATCCTAAGTTTTTGCTTCTTCACATGATTTGTGCTATTCTTAGAATGTCATTTTATATTGTTTTTCTTGTTGTTTTAATAAAATACTTAGATCTGACCATTTTTAAATAAAAGGGAGTCCACAATTAGCTACTTATTCACTTAACTACTCGCTTGATCTTCACTTATATATTTTTGGAGTAGTTTGTCATTTACTCTTGTGCTTCACTTATATCCTATGAGTTAATTGTTGAATAAATTGAATGTGATGAAGTTGTAATTATATGTTCATATCATGCCTAGTGGTAGCTTCACATTGGGTTTAGAAAGTGAAATCTTTTGAGGCTTGACAATCATAATATTGGTCATACAAGCAATTGATGAATGATTAATAGAAGGAAGAGAACTTTCACATGAAAATACACTATCTTGGATATGTTTTGTGATTGTGAGCCCCCATCAAAATATTATAGGCCAAAATTGTTGACTTTGGACAAGGAAGACAACATAATGAATTATGTTTGTTCATATTCACCTATAAGTTATATTGTCATAGATCCTTCAACATGTGGTGCTTGCCCCCCATCTTTGCTATCCAAAAATTCCGCACCAAGTAGCGATACCACTTGTGCATCCAAAAACCCTTAAACCCAAATCTTATTTTCAAGAGTCCACCATACTTACCTAAGGATTGAGTAAGATCCTTCAAGTAAGTTGTCATCGGTGCAATAAGGCAATAAAAATAGCTTCTAAAAAGTGTTAGATCATTTAGTGTAAGAGAAAATTGAGCGTTGTATGAACTTGTGATGGCAAAGAATAAAAGCGACAGACTACAAAATAAAGGTTGCTATCATAAGGGGCAACATAACATGACATTCTTTTGCATTAAGGGGTTGAGCATACAAACAAAAAGCGCATGGCAACCTCTGCTTCCCTCTAGGAAGGGCCTACTATTTACTTTATGTATTTACTTTTATGCAAGAGTCAAAGTTTTCTCTCTCCTTTTTGTTTTTCTCCTTTGGCAAGCATCATGTGGTGAGGAAAGATCTAGGCACATATCTCCAGTTGAATATGGGTAGCATGAGTTATTATTGTTGACATCACCCTTGAGGTGAATATGTTGGGAGGCAAAACTATGAGCCCCTATCTTTCTATGTGTCTAGTTGAAACTTTTTGCTCATGTGTATGTGGTGAGTGTTAGCAATCATAAAAGACTATATGATGGTTGAGTATGTGGAGCTCTTACTTAGACTCTGTTGAATAAGTTGAATTGCAATTGTTCGGTGACTAAGAATATAGGTTGTTGAGTTTCAAGAGCATTCATTGTCTGAACCTTAACTGTGAATTGGTTGCTACTTTAACATGATGAGTTCTATGAGAAATAATTGCTGTTATGATGCTAGGAAAAGTGATTGAACTTATCATTGATCAAACTTATGCACTTTGATAGCATTCACACTTCATAAATTATTTATTTTATCATTTACCTACTTGAGGACGAGTAGGAATTAAGCTTGGGATGCTGATACGTCTCCAACGTATCTATAATTTATGAAGTATTCATACTGTTATATTATCATTCTTTGATGTTTTACAATCATTTTATAGCAACTTTATATCATTTTTGGGACTAACCTATTGACCAAGTGCCCAGTGCTAGTTGCTATTTTTTGCTTGTTTTTTACATCGCGGGAAATCAATATCAAACGGAGTCCAAACACCACGAATTTTTTTGTGGATTTTTATTGACCAGAAGACATCTAGAATCTCTAGAAAAAAGAATAGCTCTATCCTTTATTTAATATTTAATAATAAAATAATAAGAGACCATTAAATAAAAAATGAGAATACTACTAAATTAGAACCTAATTAAGATAGTAGGACTAATCTATGCAGTATAATTAATGAGAAGTAATACTATAAAATAAAAATAAAGAACTCTATTTCAGAACTATGAGACAGAACATTCTGTTTTCTTATTTACTCTTTACTTTATTTATGGCTGCTCATGGTTATTCTGGCCGATTAATCTTCCAATATGCTAGTTTCAACAACTCTCGTTCTTTACACTTCTTCTTGGCTGCTTGGCCTGTAGTAGGTATCTGGTTCACTGCTTTAGGTATTAGTACTATGGCTTTCAACCTAAATGGTTTCAATTTCAACCAATCTGTTTTTGTGCTTTGAAAACTCTCTCGAACTTAAGTAGACGATCGGTTAGAACTTTCCTTGCGAGTTTCCTTAGCCCACTTTTCTTCTTCTTTATCCTAGGGATATACTTTACTAGTTTGAAACTTGTCATAAATAAGGTTATTCCCCGCCTACCCTTACTTTATTTTGAATCTTTTTTTTCTTCGTAATCTTTCTATTCAGAATTCAGTTAACGAAGAGATTTAGTATCCTTGGCCTCTCGCACCCCCTCTTTGCCCTATAAATCACCAAATATTCCAAAAAAAACCTTAGGTAACCCTAGATAAGAAGTTCCGCCGCCGCAAGCCTCTGTAGCCACCGAAAACCAATCTAGACCCCGTTCCGGCACTCCGCAAGAAGGGGAAATCATCACCGGTGGCCATCTTCATCATCCTTGTGGCCACCATGATGAGGAGGGAGTAGTCCACCCTCGGGGCTGAGGGTTTGTACCAGTAGCTATGTGTTTAATCTCTCTCTCTCTCTCTCTCTTGTTCTTCAGATCTCAGGATCTTGATGTATCGCGGGCTCTGTTAATATAGTCGGATCATATGGTGTTCTCCCCTCTCTATCTTGTGATGAATTGAGTCTTCCCTTTGAGATTTCGTTTTATCGGGTTGAATACTTTTACGGATTTGAGAGCACTTGATATATGTCTTGCAAATGAATACTCGTGGTGACAATGGGGTATCATATTGATTCGCTTGATGTATGTTTTGGCGCTCAACTCATGGATTCCCGAGGTGACATTGGGGTAATCTATGCATAGGGGTTGATGCACGTTCTTGTCTTTGTTTCTCCGGTAGAAATCTTGGGGCACTCTTTGAGGTTCTTTGTGTTGGATTGAGTATTATGAATCTGAAGTTATTTGGTGTTATTTTAGTACAAACTCTTGGATAGAACGATCGAAAAGAATAGCTTTGAGGTGGTTTCGTACCCTACAAATAATTTCTTCTTATGTTCTCCGCTAGATAGGAACTTTGGAGTGATTCTTCATCGCACTTTTAGGGATGGTTATATGATCCAATTATATTAGCACTATTGAGAGATTGCCCTAGCGGAAGTACGGACCCTAGGCCTTGTTTCCTAGGATTGCAATACCGTTTGTGCTCATTTTTATCAATTGCTACCTTGTTGTTTTTATTTATTCAGATTATAAAATATATTTCTACCATCCATATTACACTTTTATCACCATCTCTTTGCTGAACTAGTGCACCTATACAATTTGCCATTGTATTGGGTGTGTTGGGGACACAAGAGACTTTTTCTTATTTGGTTGCAGGGTTGTTTGAGAGAGACCATCTTCATCCTATGCCTCCCACGGATTGATAAAACTTAGGTCATCCACTTGAGGGAAAATTGCTACTGTCTTACAAAACTCTGCGCTTGGAGGCCCAACACGTGTCTACAAGAATAAAGTTGCGTAGTAGACATCAAGCTATTTTCAGAGAGGACATCGATGGATTGGGGGTTCAGCCCCTTCGCTCTCTTATAGGCGATCAGAGAGGGCCAACTGGCGCCCCTCCACCTTCGAGCAAGGATGGCCCCGCTGCACGCGCGCCAGGCATTTTGTCAGCCAGGGTGGTTATCGAGGCGACGTGGGGAAGTGGGGGTGTCCGCGTCCCGTCGTGTGACACGAGTCAAGCCTTGCCCTTAGGCAGTTATGGCCCACGTTGCTTCACCCTCCCCTCTCTGCCTTGGCCTCAAAGCCAGGCCGAGCGTGCCGTGGGCCCAGGGGCTACTATCAGCATTCTGGGACCGAGGGTACCCAAACCCGTCTGCCCGCGGCCTAGCGTGTGGCTTCAACAACGGCCCGGCGCGGCCGAGTAGCAGGACCTCACGAGCAATTAAAGACCCTTGCGAGGCCCCCCTCCTTGCGAGACGAATGCCATCAAGATCTCCCGAGGAGCAGCCATGCGAGGCTGCCTCCCGAGGAGCGGATATCTCTAGGAAGGCACCTCACCTCGCGAGGAGCGCGGTGGCGTGAGACATGAAGACAAAGGCAAGCAGGGCACCAACCGGCGCAGTCCGGGGCAGTTTCCTCTTTGGTGCTAAGGAGGCAAGTATGTACGTGGGTTCCCAAGGAATCCCCCAAAGGTTTCCATTCAAGTGCAACAAAACCAAGACCACGGGCTCGGCGGGACGGAGGTTATCACCGAGCCCACCACTGCGTTATGATAAGAAGCTTCGTAGGCGAAGACCACCTTTAGTCAGGATAGGGTGTACTTCTGTCCCCCTTCAAATTTGGCCGTTGTGGTATCCCTTCGTGCCGAAGCTATGAGGAAAGAGGACCAAGGCCACTATAAATATAAGTTAGTCTCCACCATGGAGAAAGATCGATTTCTTCTACCATGGAGCCCTCTCGAGGCAGCTCACACTTGTACTAGTTCATAATCATCCTCCTCGCGAGGCAATCCACGACAAAGCAGGAGTAGGGTTTTACACCGCAAGGTGGCCCAAACATGGGTAAATCACCATGTCCACTTCTTCTTCCCGCTCGCCCGAACTCATCGGATCTAGGCCGTGGGCTGGTGAGCAGCGACCTGTAGCAAGGTAGGATCCTTCATCGATGCCCCAGACTTCGAACCTTGTTTGGGTCCGTGGAGCCCCGATTCTGACATTTGGCGCGGCATGTAGGGGCGTGTCAAAGTTCTTCCTCGTCCGTCTACTTCATTGCATCGGCGCTTCGTCACCCCCATGGACGAGGCACACCGAGTGCGCACCAAGCGCCGGGATGCCCGTGTCGCCCAGACGGCCCCAGTGGGCCATGACGGCCTGCGCCACTCCACTTCTCCGGTGGCCAACACTGCCACCGACCCTGCCACCCACGTGTAGCATGACTCTTTGTTGCCGCTCTCTGTGCAGCGGGATGGCCGCACCGCCATGCCTTCCCTCACTCCTGCCACGGCCTCGTCCTCCCACGTGCGAGACAACGAACGCAAAGGCTGCGCTACTCATGGCGCGCGAGCTGCTGTGCTACCGCCCCACAATTGAAGGCTACGATGCCTGGCTAGGCCACATCACCGAGCTCATCAATGTCGCGGGCGAGGCCCAAGCGCTCTCCCACTCGCTCCGTCCCCCACCATATCGGGTGGGCGACGTGGCTCATGGTGAGCCTCCGCCTCCTCCCCGGCGCGGCAACAATGCTGAGCCAAGACATGCCGCGCGTCCGCGCGACCAGGCTCGTGGCACGTCGGCGCCGGCCTAGGACAAAGCTAGCTGCCAGGTTGTGCAGCCGCCGCAATATGACGCGCGTGCGCTCCTGGCGCCGCCACGCCAGTCTCAAGACCGGGCCACTCTGGAAGCCATTGCACATAGGCGCCAGGATCATGCCCCTCCCACGTGGGCCGCACCCGTGAGTGCGGCGGTCTACCGCGCCTTCACTAATGAGATGCGCTGTGTTATCTGGTCGGTCAAGTTCAAGCCGGATCTGCCTTCGCACTACGACGACATCCCCAACCCTATGGAGTTCCTCCAGCTCTAGATGCTGAGCTTTGAGGCAGCGAATGGTGATGACAAGGTCATGGCGAACTGGTTCCCCTGGCCCTTAAGGATGGTGCGCACTCCTGGCTGATGCACCTCCTGGAGGGATCAGTCTCCTCGTGGGATGAGCCCCGCAAGCTGTTCATCGCCAACTTCCAAGTGACCCATGACCACGCCCTCACCGTCAACGACTTGCAGCGTGTGAAGCAACATCCTGGCGAGAACCTCTGCAAGTACATGCATCGCTTCACCCAAGTTCGCATCAAGATCTCGAAGGCTTCGAACAAGGTCATCATCTTTGTGTTCACAGAAGACGTCACAGATATCAGGATGAGTGAGGAGCTCGCCATCGACGATGACATGTGCTTAGCATTGGAGCTCTTCAACCTGACTGACAAGTGCATGAAGGCTGACGAAGGCCGCCTCTCCCTCCTCGAGCACCCAAACATCGACCCCAAAGATAAGAAGGTCAAGGCCAAGGAGGCAAAGTGCAAGGGCCCCACTATACTGGCAGCAGAACCTGAGCTAAAGCGCGGCTGTGATCACGACAAGCCCGCCAAGGAGGCTCGGTCGTTCTGTGTCTTCCACAACCTGCACGCCCATAACACTGATGACTGTCAGGAGCTTAGTGCACTCTGGGACGAGCGCCTGGGCCGCTGCCCCGAGCAAATCGACGGCGGCAGAAGCCGCTGGGACAACCGCAATCCTCGCCAGGGCTGGCGTGATTAGCCTCGCGAGGGTGGCTGGCGTGATCAACCTCGCGATGGCCCATGGCGCGATCAGCCTCGCGAGGCCCGTCTGCAGGGTAATGCTAGCCTCCCATCTCTGCTACCGCCGCCCTGGAGAAACCACGAAAACCAACAAGATGAGGTGGCTGGGGGCTACCAGGAGCCTCGTGCGATTGCCTGCATCCTTAGCGAAGCTCATGCACTCGCCTTGAACCACATCTTCAAGCACTTCTCTCGTGAGGTGAATGCGGCACTCCCGAGGCTTGAAGATGCCCGTCCCCTCATGTGGTCAAAGTACGCCATCACATTCTGCTCCAAGGACCACCTCAGGTGTTCGGCTACTATTGGTGCGCCCACCATGTTGTGCACGCCCACCATCAGCAATGTCTTAGTCACCAAGACCCTCATCGACGGTGGCTCCAGCCTCAACGTCCTCTCAGCGAAGACCTTCGAGATGCTTCGAGTGCCTTAAGACCAACTCATGCCCACAAAGCCGTTCTATGGAGTGACTGACAGCTCCATTATTCCCCGGGGCAGATGCGCCTTCCTGTCACCTTCAGCAAGCACGACAACTACCACACAGAGCCCATTGACTTCGACGTGGCCCACATCATCCTCTCGTACAATGCCATCCTGAGGTAACCTGCTCTCGCCAAGTTCATGGCGGGTAGCCACCATAGCTACAACATCTTCAAGATGCCGGTCTGCAGCGGCGTCATCACCGTTGCCTGTGATGAAAAGGATGCGGTCTGCTCCCATGAGCATGCCTACCGGGCTGCGGTGTCCAAAAACTCAGATAGCGAAGGTGACGTCGTGCCCCTTGAGGTGGCCCCCGCAAAGAATAACCACCTCCTCCCCAAGAGCCGTTCGGAGGCCAAGAAGCCCGCCGGCGTTGCCTCAGGCTCCGCGCCTACTGTCGGGGCGCCCCTTACACCCGCATAGGAAGGCACGCCTGGTGCCTCCCTCAGGATGGGCTCGGGGGCTTCCATCTGGGGAGTGTCTGACCTGACCAGTGCGTCGAGGGAGGTGCTCGAGCAGCAGTTGGAGGCATGCCTCCACGTGCTCCCCCCCACAAGCAAGGAACGTGGCATGAAGCACCAAGAGCACGAGAATTCATCACCAAGGCGATCAAGGAGCATCAGGAAGCACAAGCCATGCGCGACGGACGCCGCCCCACACGCCCCATTGTAGCCCCCGCCCCCGACGTGGGCGACGGGTTGCGTGTCTGTGTTGACATCCTGGGGCTCAACATTGCCGCATCCCAAGACCTCTTCTGGCCTCACGCGTTGGCCGAAGCGGGAGCTTCCCTTGCAACAACGTCTGCATGCTGTTCGGCCTGCTGAATGTTGGCGCCTCATACCAGCACCTGGACCAGAAATGCACTTTGTACAGCAAGTACATTTTTTCTTGAGCTTTTAGCCTTGATATTTCTTGAGCTTAAACACCCTCCTAAGAAACCCTAAACCCCAAGAGATTAGCCCTAATGGCCTTCTAGAAGGTGGGCAAACTTGGCGGCCAAGTTTCTGTACAGAAACTTGTCAGCTTAGTGAAGTCTAATCTGGTCGGCCTGGGCATGAGCCATCAACTCCCCTAGACTAAACACTGCCCTGTCGAGCGCGTAGACAAGGTTTGGCTGCTCCTGGACGTCGTTTTGACCATGCCAGCCTAGTGACCGTGCGTGGACACAGTGCCTGGCATGCATCTCGGCGCGCTCTGGCTGGCGCCTTGAGCTCTGTTTCGCGTGTGCTCGATCCAGCGCTCGCCTCGGACTGCCACACCGCACCACTAGCCTTGCCCCATCACCCTTGACCGCTCCCTGGCGCTCGCCGACACCGGAGCCGCCGCAGCAAGCACGGGCACGTCGCGGCCAAAAGGCCATAGTGCGCGCGTTCACTTGTCTGCTTCTCCAACAGCCTCCTGTGCTCGTCCGCGAGCATGGGCAAGCTTCTGTGTTGACACTGAGCACTTGCCCCCTCTCATTGGAGCTTCTCGTCGTCGTTCGCCGCGTGTCTAGAGAGCACCGGCGGCAACACATCCCCCCTCCGCTCCGGCTATATATAGCACCCCCCTCCTCACTTGCTGGCCACACACCACTCCACACCACCTCCACGAACACATAGACGAGCAGAAGCCCGGTCGGGCAGGCCTCTGGCCGTCGCCCCGACCCGAGGACTCCGGCGAGCCCCGCAGTCTAGCCGCCTCGCTCTGATGCCTCTCGAGCTCAAGCAGCTGCTTGGGCGGGGCATTGGGGGTCTGCTGGTGCAGCCTGGACCCTCCCAAGCCCTCGGAGTCACCTCTAGACGTCGTCTCCTTCCTCTCCGGCGAATCCCCTCTACCACCGAAGCTTGCGGGCTCGACTACGATGAGCTCCGTCCACCTCTCGCCAAGCCACGGGTACGAACAGGTGCGCCTAAAGCCCCGCTTCAATTCTATCCCTCCCATTTTGCCCCAAACCCCCTCGTCGCCGGCGTGAGCTCCGGCAAAGCGCCGCCTCCCTCTGATCTCGCTCTCTCTCTCTCCCCTGACGCACGGGACCCACCTGTAGGTCTCACCACTCGCGCCTAAAGCAGTACGAGTGGAGAATTCTTTCTGTTATATGCCTTCAACGTCACCCCCCTCCCAAGGATTTTCTGTTTAATTCAAATTTATTCAGAAATTTGACCAAACTTTTACCAGCCACCATTTCTAAACCACAAGTCCAAATGATTTGATTCTTTTTGCATTGTCTTTATTACAGAAAACTCTAGAAGCACGCCAGAAGGTGGATTTTTTCTTCCTGTCTAGAATTTCTGGTGATTTTCAGAATGTGTTTTGATAATTCTTTTTGTGGTTTAAATTACTTTTCAGAAGCAGAAGCTTGTCTTGAAGCAAACCAAGAGGGGAGTGATCCACCTCTACCCTAAGGCAAGCCACACTAGCATTTGGATGGTGTTATTTCAATATCTAAGATTTTCTACTTGAATATGAGTTATTATTTGCATTTAAAATTTGATAAATAACTTTGGTTAATTTCTAGTTACTTTACCATGCTTGATATGCTTGTTTTAGCTTCTGGTTGAATGCATGAACTTGTTTGGCTAGGTAGAGTAATATTTTGCACTATGAAAATTGCTATGGAAATCAATGATAGTTATTTTGCTAGTAATGGTTTTATTTAAATAATGAACTAATAAAAATATTGCTTGGTTATGAAAATGAGTTATAACCAGAGAAGTTTGATTCTTAGTATTGCAAGATGCATGTGTTGTTAAGATTGATCCATGAATATGAGTTGTTTGTTTTGCATGACGAGTAGTTGCATGATTATTTTGATTATATCATGTTAATGATAAAAAAATTATCAAAGCTAAACTTGATTAAATTCAACGTGAATATGATGTTGATCACATCATGGTGCCACTGAATCGGGTTTTTAATTCAGTGCGACCACATCTACCTTATGGGAAGGTCTTGATTCGGTCCTTTGTTGTGGCTCTCACCGGTGCCTCCCGCGAGGGAAGGTTATGGGTGTGCATACCCTGGCCCGGTAGGCAGACATAACCTTGTGTGCTCGTTTTATTTTTATGGTACCTTGTCCCCGTTTGGGACCGTTTTGCCCCAAGGGGGATTTGGTCGGAGTGGCCGGGGAGAGTGCATGACAAAGGGAGGGTTTCCTCGGAATGCTTTGGTCCACCCGAACGGGAATGCGGGGCCAGGTATTTCGTAGTGTGGGTAAAGTGTGCTACCTCTGCAGAGTGTATTTAATCTATCGATAGCCACGTCCTCGGTTATGGGCAAAACTCAGAAGTAAGTCACACCATGGATCAACTTTTCTAATAATCTTGCAAACTAAGTGAGTGTTGTGATGCATTGGTTCGTGACGTAAGCATCAACACTTGAGGTGCTCATGAGTAATTGGTTTCCGTTGTGAACCGGGTATGGTCACCGTTTGGTTACGCGGTAACCGTCTGGTAAGCGTGTCTGTGGGAGCCATTACATGAAATGTTTGTTTCGTAGTAGTAGTTTTGCATTGAATTAATCTATTTAAATAACATGATATTGTTTGTCATCGTGCTTATGTTTGTTGTGAGCTTGCAAGTACATTCAATGTACTAACTTGGGTGTTATGCCAGCTTTCAGGAAAGTCAGTTCGTATTGGAGCGCATCTCATGTCTTGGCCATGTGCACGTCGGTGTCCCCGTGCTACGGAGTTCCTCTACGTTGTTCTTCCGCTGCCGTGTAGCTCATGCAATCGAGGCCCTGTCATGTTCATTAAATAATGTACATACCGTCCAGCAGCATCGTGTGTGCCGCTTGGCCTCGAATGTCGATGTAATATCAGACCTATGTAATCCGCTAGCATCAATAAAGAGGTTGTTTCTGTACCATGTTGCTGTGTATTGCCAGAAGACTTGATCTCTAGGCTGGCAATGCAAGGTAAACCGGTTGCTCTAAGCCGGGGTGCCACAACACTTGGTATCATAGCCGTGCTGATTGTAGGACACGCTAGACCGTTAGTGTGCTAGTAAAACGATAGATAGCTTCGTTTGAGTGCCGATTGTTGCATTGCATGCATGTTTATTTTTTATTACTAACCGGATGATTTGTGAGTGTAGATGGCACCAATACCGATCTTATACCATCCTGAGCCAGCTCCGTACACATCGCCGCATCTGCTTCAGAATGTATCGGGTGTATCGCGAGCATCTGGTCAGTGCATTGTATGAGTATTATGTTGAGGTCACTCTACATCACAGTTCACCTACCGACGTTTACACTCGTTCGACCAAGGGTGGTCTTGCTTCTACGCCATCCCAGGCGATTCAGTTTGCTGCTCTCGAGGCTCTTGTAGACTTGCGCTACAACGAGGTTCGCATGCATACCCACCCTGGTCTCTTCTACTACCCATCTCTGCACGAGAATGGGCATGCCCGTTTTCCATCAATTAATCCGGCATGCGATCGTCCCACTAGCCACCTTTCTCGCTACATCACAGCTAGTTATTTTCTGAACTACGAGTTAGCTCAAGAGCTTTCACGTGCTCGCACCGCTCTCGCAGCTGCTTGGGTGAGGAACCCTCTTCCCGCTGTTATCTACACTTCTACTCCGGTTCTTCCCACCCTCGTTCCACCGACGACCTCGCAGGGTACCGTTAACCCTCTGACGGTGAATCCTCACAGCACCCCTGCTGCATGGTCTTCCCTTGTCGCTACTCCTGCTGCTCCTATGCTTAGATCCCATCCCTCGCCTACCCCTGAGGGAGAGTCCTCAAGGCAGCGTTGTCGCGTTTCTCTTGGTCCGGAGGTCTGTGCTATTAGTTCAGGATCAGGGTCTGACTCAGGGGATGAGCCTGCAGCAGCACCGACCGAGCAGTAGACCATTAGAGTATCACGGTAGTCATGAGCATGATGTATGGCTGTACCCGAACTTGTCATGATGCGTAGTTTCATGTATGAGGGTAGTAGACCCGCTGTGATGTTACTTTCAAGTTGGGACTATGTATAATTATGTTGGAACTTTTTATTCGCCTTGGATTTCATTTGCTGTTTTCTTTCGGGATTTGTCATTGGCTTTTTCCCCCATTTTGGAATTTTCTCATCATGGTTGCTATGTATTGGGAAAATGAAAAATAGGATGACGCGTGGAGGCTGCAGCAGCCAAGCTTGTGAGGATACCCCTGTCCGTCGCTCCGCAAGACAGGCGGGACATTCCCCCGAGCCGTACCAGCCACCTCCGCCGCCACCGCCACAACCGCCTTCCACCGATCAGATCATGAGAATGTTTGAAGAAAGAAGAAGCAACGACCTGTTGGAAATCCTGAAGAGTGTACAAGTTATGGTTGGGCAGAATGGAAACCAGAATGTCCATCACTCCAAACTGTCAGACTTTCAGCGAACCAAGCCTCCCAGTTTCAGCCACGCTACTGATCCTTTGGACGCCGATGACTGGCTAAGGACTATGGAAAGGAAACTGGAGATTGCCCGCACTGAAGAAGGAGACAAGGTTCCCTTCGCAACGCATTATCTCGAAGGAGCTGCCGCGATATGGTGGGATAATGCCAAGGCAATATGTCCTGCACACTAGGAAATTACTTGGGATAAATTCAAGGAACAATTCCCCAAGTATCATATTCCCACCGGAGTTATGAAAATCAAGCAGCACGAATTCCTCGCTCTCACTCAAGGCAGCATGACCGTCAACGAGTACCTGAACATGTTCAACCATTTGGCCTGCTATTCTCTCCATGATGTGGCCACTGAAGAGCGGAAGATCGACCGGTTGCTTGGAGGCCTGAATCAGCATCTCAGGTGCACTCTCAACATGTTTGATTTCCCAGACTTCCTGACGCTGGTGAACAAGGCCCTCATCGCCGAAAGGGAACACAAGCTCCTACATGACCACAAGCCAGCTGCTAACGACCGCAAGCACAAATTTGAGCCAAAGAAGGATATACCACCGGTGCAAAAGGCTCGTACTTGGCAACAGACTCAGGTGGAGTACAAACCAAATTGGCAGCAAAATGTCAACAAGACTACTACACATGTCAAGAATGTAGTGACCATCCCGGTGCGTGAAGACTGTCAGCGCAACAATACATGTTTCAGCTGTGGTCAAACCGGACACTACGCCAGGCAGTGTCCCAAGAACAGCAAGCAAGTAGCTCCATTCCAACCGCAAGTCTACTACATGGAGCCGTATCCCGTCCCAGATATGGTTCAAGGGAAAATTCACTACATCTCCATAGAGGAAGCTCAAGAGGACCCGGAAATCGTCATTGGTATGTTTCCTGTCAATGACATACCCGCCATAATTTTATTTGACTCTGGGGCTTCCCACTCTTTTATATTGCGGAGTTTTGCTTCCCAAAACAAATTTCCTTGTTCTCTTTTGGCAAATCACATGCTGGTACAATCCCCGGGATCCCTACGCAGAAGCAATCTCGTCTGTCGAAATTTGGAAATTGACATCAAGGGCGTCAAGTTTCCAACCTTGTTGATAATCATCGATTCCAACAAATTGGACGTCATTCTGGGCATGAATTGGTTAACTCAATATCAAGTCTGCATCAGTTGTGCGACCAAAGAAATTACCCTAAAAAATATGGAAGGTCGCACCACAAGTTTTTCTGCCCGTAGGCAAATCCCCACAAAAGATATGGTTTTCGCAGCAGTGGCCGAAGAACTGGATTTAATTCCTGTGGTCAGTGAGTATCCAGATGTCTTTCCGAAAGAATTGCCAGGCATGCCACCAGACCGAGAATTGGAGTTCGCGATTGACTTGGTGCCTGGAACCACTCCGATACATAAGAAATATTATCGGATGCCTTCCTCAGAATTGGTGTAATTGAAGAAACAACTGGATGAGATGCTGCAAAAAGGATACATTCGACCAAGCTCTTCACCATGGGGATCACCAGCAATCTTCGTGGACAAAAAGCATGGTAGTCTACGAATGTGTGTAGACTACCGACAGCTGAATGACATCACCATCAAAAACAAGTATCCACTGCCGAGGATCGACGACCTATTTGATTAGCTTAGTGGGGCCAAAGTATTCTCAAAAATTGATTTGAGGACTGGATATCATCAACTCAAGATAAAGAAGGAGGATATCCTAAGACCGCGTTCACCACTCAATACGGTCTTTATGAGTACACCGCTATGTCCTTTGGCCTCACCAACGCTCCTGCATTCTTTATGCATATGATGAACAAGGTGTTTATGGACTTCTTGGATAAATTTGTGGTGGTATTCATTGATGACATCCTCATTTACTCCAAGAGCAAGGATGAACACAAGGAGCATCTTGACGAGTTCGCAAAGGCTTGTGACCATCGACTTTATGCCAAATTCAGCAAATGTGAGTTCTGGCTCCAACAAGTGGGATTCCTCAGGCATATCCTCTCTGCAGAAGGAGTCTCAGTGGACCCAAGCAAGGTGAAGGATGTTCTTGATTGGTCCACACCCACCACAGTCTTAGAAATCCGGAGTTTCCTTGGACTAGCTGGATATTATCGCCGCTTTATCGAAGGCTTGTTGAAGATCACCAAGCCTATGACTGATCTTCTGAAGAAGGATAAGAAGTTTGTATGGACTGAGGAATGCGAGAAGAGTTTCAACGAGTTAAAAACTCGATTGACCTCAGCACCAGTATTGACTCTTCCAGACATCTACCGCAGTTTTGATGTCTACTGCGACGCATCCAGAAGAGGACTGGGGTGCGTACTCATGCAAGATGGCAAAGTGGTGGCATATGCATCTCGACAACTGCAGCAACACGAAGGAAACTACCCTACCCATGATTTGGAATTGGCCGCGGTAGTACCTGCTTTGAAGATCTGGAGACAGTATCTGATTGGAAAGAGGTGCCAGATATTCACCGATCATAAGACTCTCAAGTGTATATTCACTCAGCCCTATTTGATCCTTCGATAGCAAAGATGGCTCGAATTGGTTAAGGACTATGACCTCGGGATAAATTATCACCCGGGCAAAGCTAATGTGGCGGCTGACGCCCTTGGCCGCAAACCAGCCAACCTTAGTGCTCTAATGGATTTTTTGCCTCCTGAGCTTTATGAAGAAATCATGCAGCTCAATTTGGTAATCACCGACGCCCGTCTTGCCAATATATTGGAAGTTTCCCCTACTCTCGAAGAAGAAATCCGCATCGCTCAAGCAAATGATGGGAGGTAAAAAAGATATGTTCAGAAGATGCACCAAGGGCATGCACCAAACTTCTCTATGGATCAGAGAGGTTCGCTAAGGTTTCGAGGAAGACTCTGCATACCGAACCAAGGAAGTCTAAAGAAGAAGATATTGGCAGAAGCGCATGAAGCACCATACTCAAGTCATCCCGGTGGTACCAAAATGTATGAGGACCTTTGTCAGGTATTTTGGTGGAATGGAATGAAGAAAGACATCGCATACTTTGTGGCATGTTGCGAAGTGCAATAAGGTAAAGGAAGAACACCAAAAACCCACCAGACTCCTCCAACCTATGCCAGTATCCCAATGGAAATGGGATGATATCTGCATGGACTTCATCACCGGAGTACCCAGGTCTCATCGAGGGAATGATGCAATATGGGTCATAGTGGACACCTTAACAAAGGTGGCACACTTTATTCCTATCCGGACCACATATTGCGTGAATCAACTCGCGCAGTTGTATGTGTCAAGAATCGTCAGTCTGCACGGAGTACCCAAGACTATCACCTCCGACAGGGGATCTCTCTTCACATCCGCATTTTGGTCCCGACTACATCAAGCCCCGGGGACCGCGTTGAAATACAGCACCGCCTATCATCCTCAGACAGATGGACAGACTAAATGAGTAAATCAAATACTCGAAGATATGCTCAGGGCATGTACATTGGCCTAAGGAATCAAGCAGGAAGACTGTCTGCCTTACGCCAAGTTCTCCTACAACAACAGTTTCCAGGCCAGCTTAAAGATGTCACCCTATGAAGCCCTGTATGACCAGAAGTGCCGCACTCCATTGAACTGGTCTCAACCCAGAGACCTCCGTATCTTCGAAACTGATTTAATGCTCGAAGCGGAGAAGCAAGTCAAGGAAATCCGTGACAGACTGCAATTGGCCAAATCTCGACAGAAGAGCTACTATGATGCCAAACATCGTCAGATCAGCTTCGAACCCGGAGAACACGTATATCTCCGAGTCACCCCTATGAAAGGAGTCAAGAGGTTTCAGACCTGCGGAAAATTGGCACCCAGATATATCGGTCCATTCCCCATCATGGCCAGAGTCAGAACAGTTGCATATCAGTTGGAATTGCCACCGGAAGTATCAGAAGTACACAACGTGTTCTATACAGCTAAGAAGATGTATCTCGCCACCGGAGAAAAGGACTGATATGGCAGAGATAGAATTGGCTAAGGATTTGACTTATGAGGAAAAGCCAATCAGAATATTGGATCAGGCAGAAAGGGTAACTCGCAGCAAGGAAATCAGGTTTTACAAGGTTCAGTGGGAGCACCACACCGAAGAGGAAGCGACCTGGGAAAGAGAGGAATTTTTAAGGACTGCATACCCAGAATGGTGTTCCCAAGCAACCGAATCTCGAGGACGAGATTCATCTTAAGTCGGTGAGGTTTGTGACAGCCTGGATTTTGCCTTCTCTCTTTTTCCGGACTTGCCTTCTCTCTCTTCCGGATTTGGTTCTATAGTGGTTTTTGCCCTGATTTGATTTGGAGTTTGAATCTTTTCAAATGGACTTGTCACTTGGGCATATCCTTGGCTTTCACCCCAGTGACCTATCTTCTCTATTCCTATGGTCAAACCCTCAAAATAATCAAATGAGTATTTTTCATAAAAGAAAAATATTCATTTCTCCCTCTGAAACACACTTCAGAATCTTGTGTTCCAAAGCAACCTCAATTTTTCTTGCTCACAAAAATCTAAGATAAATCCAAAATATTCTTAGAACCATGGCACAACTTCCCATGTAAAAATATTGCATCACTTTTTGCAATATTTTTGCTGTAGAAAATCTTTTCACTTCTGGACCAGAAATGCACTTTGTAGAGCAAGTACATTTTCCTTGAGCTTTTAGCCTTGATCTTTCTTGAGCTTAAACAACCTCCTAAGAAACCCTAAACCCTAGGAGATTAGCCCTAATGGTGTCGTGGCCGGGACGAGCACCTATGGGGCAGGGGGCCCCTTCTGGTCTGGCAGGGGGGCGAGGGTCGCACGAAGAGCAGATCGAGGTCACACACGCGGGGGATTTTACCCAGCTTTGGAGCTCTCCGGAGAGATAAAACTCCTACTGCTGCTTTGTGCTTGTATTTGTTCTTTGCTTGAGAATGTGGATATGCTGTGGTGTCGAACCTACGGCCTTCGGAACCCTAGTGTGGAAAAGTTCCGAACCGCCGAACCCCTTCTACGTGCGCATTGGCCTCCCTTTTATAGTCTAAGGGGGTCACCAACAGGTGGTGGTGTAGAAAGAGGGGTAGAAAGGTAAAAACCTAGGTTGGTACAATAGTGTCCAACAGTGTCCCCTACCTAACTCTGACGGCAGGGGACAAGGGCATTTAATGCCGTCCTGGCCGTCGCCAACAATTGCAAAGAAAGCGACCGTTAGGTGCGCCACCGATCGCCACGATGGCCTCCTTGTCAGCTCCGCTTGCCACCTCGACCAAGCTGGCGCAGCGCCAATACCGCCACGTGCTCTGGGATGGCCCAGGGTGACACGTTGTTGGATCTTGTTGGAGCTTGGGTGCAGGGTGGCGGCCTTGCCGCGGCAAGCGCCTTGCCGCGGCCCTTCTCTTGTCGCGCCGGCAAGCTTGCCGGTCGCTGGGCCTTGCCGGGCGCGCGGGGTGTCACGGCAAGCCTTCTGGAAGTGCCTTGGTTGGCCTTCCCGGCAAGCTCCTCTTGCCGGGGCCTTGTTCTTCCCGGCAAGCTCCTTTTGCCGGGGCCTTGTCTACTTGGTTGACACTTTGTTCTTGAATGGCAGTAAGTGGAAATGACGGAGGGTCTTGGCGGGCGCCCGGCAAGCCTTGCCGCGGGCGGGGTGCTGCAACTGCCCGTGCACGAGTTCGGGGTACTAAGGTACCCCTACTTTAGTACACCGACAGGAGCCCCGGGCTGGGCCACACTGCGGTGCCGAGCGCTATTGGGCCAGGCCCAAAAGCGATTACTGCGAACGCACGCTGGCGTCCTGGTCCACAAAACCCACTCCGCTTCCCTGCGTCCCCAAGAACGGCACGCGTCGATTACGGCGTCGTGGGAGAGAACATGGTCAGCACTTAATTCCAGGAAATGCATAACGTTCGCATCCCCTGTTTATAAGCAGGGGAAACAGGGCCGTTCCCCCAGTTTCGCCACTTGCAGTTCCTTCCTTCGAAAGCTCCGCCGTTCCCCACCGCTTCCAAAGTCAAAAGAGAGCAGCGTGCCGCCGCCCATCATCGTCGTTGCCGCCGTCGCCTTCGCCTTCCCCCCGCTGCTTCCGCCATGGCTCCAAAGACCGGAAAGGCTGCGAAGACTGCGAAGGCTGCCAGGCTGCAAAGGCTGCGAAGTCGGCCGAGGCGCTGGAGCTCGAGGCGCTGCGCAAGAAGCAAGTGCTTCCCCGAGCTCACCCCGGAGGCGCTGCGGACGGAGTTCTACCTCTTCTGGTCGACGCAGACGCGGGCGCACCCGCGCACGCCGGTGCTTTCCGCTGAAGCTTCCAAGTCGAAAAAGTGCCCCAGAGGGTACTACTTCTTCCCTGTGTTCTTCTATTGCGGGCTCTGCCCACCTTTTTCCACTTTTCTTTGCGACATCATGAACACCTATGTTTTTCATCTTCTCGACTTCACCCCCAACGCCGTTCTGACAATGGCGGTTTTCGCACACCTCTGCGAGAACTTTGTTGGCATCCTCCCCAATGTCGCTTTTTTCGTCACTATTTCTCTCCCCGGGCCGAGAAAGGGGAGCCACTGGCTGGCGGAATCGCCTGGTCCTCCCGGATGGGCATGAAGGAGGTGTACTTGACGGGCGAGCTCCGCAGCAAGTGGGACGAGTGGAGGGCGGAGTGGTGCTGGATCTGCGACGCCAATCCGCCACCATTCACCAAACTGCGCGAGACCCGGGTGGTGCTTGGCAGCGACTGGAGCGCTCTGTCGCCAGACGACGCCAAGCTGACGATCGCCACCACCCGAATCCTTCGGCTCAGGCATGCCGGACTCACAACAGGGGCAGTTGGCGCGGATTTCCTTCGCCGTCGCATCGCCCCTCTACAAGAGAGGGGGAGGCCCGCCTGGCTGTTTGGTGGACCGGCGGATTTCATGAGGCTGCGCCCAGGCCTCAACTTCAACTTCACCGTTCTGGAGCTTGACGGGATGCTGAGGGAGATGTTCAAGCATGACCCCAACCATCCAGAATGGTTCCAGTTGCCGCAGGGCGTCGTCCCCTTGTGCAACAACTCCCAGCGCGATCACATCTGCGCAATGATGCCAAAGTGCGACTCGCACGGGATAAGTGCCAATTGGATAGAGCCCGCTGCTGAGGTCGTGCAGCAATTCTTCGATGACTTGGTGGAGGTGGCAGTCAAATCCGACGAGCAGAAGCTCCTCACCCGCGCCACAACTGCCAACGAGCTAGCGTATATTGCTAGCAGGGCCGAAGAGGCGGCGGCAGCCGCTGCCACGGGCGAGTTTGGCTTCACGCTGGCGGAGGCGGACGCAGCTAAGGAGGCAAGCCTTGCCGCCCGGGAAGATCTTGCCGGAGAAGCCGAAGGCGAAGGGGAGGCCGAGGTCGAAGCGAGCGAGCCCGCCGAGGGCGCGAGCGGCCAGCCGTCTTCGAGCAACTTGCATGGCGGAGCCCCAGCGCAGCCCCAATTTCGACCAAGAAGCGTCCCGTCGAGTTGGGGAGCTGGCGAGGAGCAGCCGTCCAGCAGCAGCGGCGCCGTGGGACACGCTCCACCGCATGACAAATGCGTTGCTGGAGGGTCCCAAACTGTGCCGCAATCGAGGCGGGTCTTCCGGCCGCCACGCCGATCTGCTGCTGCCCTCGGCAAGCGTCGGAGGGAGCCTACTCCTCCGCCGCGCCGCGCCGAGAGGGTACCGGAGTTCGACCTCTCCGCGCTGAGCTCCGATGACGATGAAGAGGAGGAAGAGGAGGAGGATGAGGAGGAGTAAGGCTTTCTCCTTTCTGCACTTGTCTTTCTTTGTTGTTGTTTGTCTTGTATCTAATTTGCTTCTCCCTGAACTCCCATTCCTTTCCAGGACTTTGGCCGAGAGGGCGGCGAAGAGGGCCAAGATCCCCATGGTCGACAGCGGGGACGATCCCGCCGTGACGACGGAGGATACGTCCGAGACCACCTTGACGGACCCGGTCCCTTCTCCTCGCGGTAGCCCCCAGCACAGCCCCCAGCGTAAGTGTTTTGGCCCAATTCCCGTTGTGGGGCGAGCACGGGTGCTTCTTCTTTTGCTGACATCTTGATTATTGACTCGTTTGTATAGGAGCAGAACAAGCCCACCAGGAACCACCGGAGGCCGACCCGGAGGTGTCGTCGGCTTCAACTACGCCACCAAGGGCCGATTCCCCGATATGGGAGCACTCCCCGACAAAGGGGGGATCTCCGGAAAGGGGCGGAACCGGCGAGCCCCCAGTGGTGGAGCCCATGATCACAGAGCCCAGCACAGGTGACCCTCCTTGCCGGAAACCTTCTCTTGGGTTCTGCTGATCTTCTTTCTCTTCCTTTTGTGTATCTGCTTGACTTTTCCTTCCTCTTCCTGTCTTCAGATCCTCCTCTTGGGGGCCCGATGGAAACTGAGGCCACCAGCGAGGAGGGAGCGCGCGGTAACACCGGGGATGTTGCCGCTGATGAGGAAGAGGCCGGCACGGAGGAGCCCGCCGGCGAAGAGGCTGCCAAGGCTCTTTGGCGCAGAGGTGGCGAGGATCCGTGATCGTCTTGACGGCCGGAGGGCAGAGGCGAGGCGCTGCACCGACCACCGACCCCTCCGCCGCTGACGCAGCACCGGGCCCCGAGGAGCCCCAGCCAAGCGCTTACTTGAAAGCCGGTGAGGGCGTGTACATCAAGCTTCCCTGGGCGTCGAGCTCCAAGGCGCCGGTCGAAGGAGAGGAGTTTGATGGGGAGGTACTTGCCTCCGCTGGGCTGGCGGTGGTCGGCCAGGCCAGGCGGCGGAGCGGCGAGTCCGAGGAGGAGCAGTTGCTCAAAGCTGGTGTCACTCTACGCGCCCGCAAGCTTAAGCTCGAGTCCGGAAGCGCTTGTCGCAAGCGGAGTTGACATAGAGAAACATGCGCAAGAGCTCCGGGACCGCAACCAGGAGGCCCTTGATCCATTGCGAGAGGAGAGGGCGCAGCTGGGCGAGGCAAAGGAGGCGTTCATCCTGGAGAAGGCTGAAGCCGAGGAGCAGTAGAGGCTCGCCGCCGAGGAGATGTCTAGGCGGGAAGGTGAGTTGACACAAAAGAAAGCCAGTCTGGACAGTCACGAGGAGGAGCTCGAGGCACGAGAGCAGTCGCTTGGCGGGACGCTCAAGGAGGCAAAGGACGCAGCCGCGGCCGCCGAGGCCGCCAAGAAGGATTTAGAGGAGAGGGTGACGCAGCTGGAGGCGGACATGACAAGGAAGAACGAAGAGCTTGCCGCACTCCAGCGCGAGCGTGAGAAGGACGCACGCGCCCATGGCGATCTGCAGGTCCAGCTCGCCGAGAAGATCAAGGAGCTGAACGCCGCCAAGGACTCGAGTGCTGATCTGGAGCTGAAGCTGTCCACCTTGGCGGGGACGCTGGACGCCGCCAAGAAGCGAGAGGATGACTTGAGGAAGGAGCTCAAGGGCAACGAGGAGCTGCTGACGAGGGCCGCCGAGACCCAGAACACCTTCAAGACCACGGTGGAGCTCTGGACGGAGGGCCTTGTCAACATCGCCGCGCTCATCGACGAGGAGTTGGCGGAGCTGAACTTGGCGGGCTTCGGGTACTATACTGAGGAGAATCTCCAGCCCAGCGCCAAGCTCACGCTCTTCTTCAAGGATGTGGTGACAGCTCTCCGGCAGCTCCAGGAAAGGATCCCGAAGCAGCTGGCCAACGAGTCGCGCACGATCTGCACCAAGGTCCTGGAGAAGGTGTTGGTGAAGATACTCTTCCGCAACCCGAGCGTCGACCTCACCCGTGCCACCAAGAAGCTGTCGGTAGATGCCGATCTTGAAGAGCTCAAAGCCATCGTCGCACCCATCGCGGACAAGATCAACAAAGTTAGGAGGGTCGATGGTGAGCGTGTGGATTAGGCCGCCCTTCTTCTCCCTTTTACCTGCCACTGCATTTTCGGTTATGAGAACAATCTAGTCAGTGCCACAATAAGTCATTCTTGTAATATAACTTAATTCTGGGTGCTGCTTGCTATGTTATTTCCTTTACTCTGTTACATCCCTTGTATGCTTTTACTCTACGCTTTGAGGGAACTTGCCGGCGCAAGCACACTTGCTGAGTGCGGAACATAAGCAGCCCGCTGGCGGTGCGGCCTCCGGCAAGAAACCATGTCGGGGCTAGTTGCAGCTCGCTTGTATTGTTGAGCGGACTCGAAAACAAATCAAGGGCGCAACTTAGCCGCGAGTCGATTCCTCCGCGCACAAGTTTTCCATACAAGGCATGAACGTTCAAGGAATATAACTTAAAAATTTAAAATTGACTAAGCTCAAACTTTGGCAACTTAGCTTTTCTGTCGTCCGCGTCCCGGCAAGGCTAGATTCCTTTGAACGACGCCTGGTCCATACCTTTATCTTCTCCTTCCCCCCCGGTGGACTTGTGGGCGGAGGAATCTTCTTTTTGAGAAGAAAGAAGAGAAAATAATGATATGGAATCTTAAGGTTCGCTATTACTTACCGGGGGCAAGTGCTGCACAAAGTGTCAGATATATATGCAAAAAGAAAGATGCATTAAATTTGACAGGGTGTGCGAGGCACATAAACTTTATTTATGCACGGGAGCTGCGCCCGGCTTTGCACAAAGGGTTACATGCAACATCGGCAAGGCTTGTACAAAAGGTGGTTGCCGGAACGGGGCCCGGCAACCGCGCCTTACGGGTAAAACTTGCGAAGATGTTCTATGTTCCAGGAGTTGCTCACCGGAATGCCATCTTCGGTCACAAGGCGGACAGCGCCGGGCCTAGTGACTCGTTTCACCCGATAAGGGCCTTCCCACTTCGGCGTCAACTTGTTGGAATTCTTGGCGGATTGAACACGCCGAAGAACAGGGTCGCCTTCCTCGAAGCTTCTGGCATTAACTTTGCGGCTGTGGTAGCGGCGCAAATCTTGCTGGTAGCGAGCAGCTCGCACAGCAGCCTGAAGACGATCCTCCTCGAGGAGCAGCGCATCATCTTGTCGCAGCTGCTCTTGCTCAAGCTCATCATAAGCGAGCACTCGAGGCGATCCGTATACGAGTTCCGTGGGGAGAACTGCCTCCGCTCCGTAGACAAGAGCGAAGGGTTTCTCACTAGTGGCTCGATTTGGCGTCGTTCTGATCGACCAAAGAACCACTGGCAGCTGCTCGATCCAATTTCTTCCGCACTTGTGCAGCCTGTCGAAAGTTCTGGTCTTGAGCCCGCGTAGTACTTCAGCGTTCGCTCTCTCCGCTTGGCCGTTGCTTCTCGGGTGAGCAACAGAAGCGAAGCAGATCTTGGTGCCAAGATCTTGGACGTACTGCATGAAGGCGCGGCTCGTAAATTGTGTGCCATTGTCGGTGATAATCCTATTAGGGATTCCGAAACGGCAAACAGTTGACCTGAAGAACTTGACGGCTGACTGTGCTGTCACATTCCTCACTGGTTCCACTTCAGGCCACTTTGTGAACTTGTCGATTGCGATGTACAAGTACTCAAAGCCCCCGACAGCTCGGGGGAAGGGGCCGAGGATGTCGAGCCCCCAGACCGAAAATGGCCAGGATAAAGGGATTGTTTGGAGAGCTTGAGCTGGTTGATGAATCTGTTTGGAATGGAACTGGCATGCTTCACACTTGGTTACTTGTGCAGTTGCATCCTGGAGGGCTGTCGGCCAGAAGAAACCTTGCCGGAAAGCCTTGCCGGCAAGTGCTCTTGTGCCTATGTGGTGACCACATATGCCTCCATGTATCTCCGCCAACAGCTCCTGTCCATCTTCCCGGGAAATGCACTTCAATTTCACTCCGTTGAATCTTCTTCTGTACAGTACGTCATCGACAAACTGGTACATACTTGATTGCCGGGCTACTTTCTCCGCTTCTTCTTGTTCCTCGGGAAGTTCTCCTGTTTGCAGGAAATGGACAATTTGCTGTGCCCATGCCGGAGCTTGTGAATCTCCTCATTCTTCTGACGAGTCATTTGACTCCAACTATAAACTGTTCAAAAATCAGAATGGTGAAGTATTTGCTAGATATGTTGGCACTAACTGCAGGAACGGTTCCCCTATGAAGAAAATCTGGGTTCCCAAAAGCTGTGTTGAAAGTCTTCAGGTGAATGTCCTCATGACACCACCAGTGAAGAACAGGAACCCCAGATCAAATTCTTCATATGGACCAAATTCTTCACGAGGATCAAATTCCTCAACCTGGATCAAAGTCCTCACATGATTATCATCATGCTAACAAATCTGTCTCGCAGGTAAAGCTAAGGGCTATGAATATGTGCATTATTCTTCAAACCACTATGTTCATAAGTCCTCGAAGAATTACTCGCTTATTCATATCTTACCCTAACCCTCCTATGCTAAGCGAAATGGTTTGGCATCTTTGCCACCTTTCTCACATGGTGCTCGCAGGATGATGAACTCTTTGCCACCCCTCCGGATGTGGGTGGTGAAGAAAAGAACTAATCTCTTCTGCGGGGTCAGGTCTCGGGCGTGCTCTAACGTCTGAAGAATTTCTTTGAGGACGACAAAATGCTCGAAAGGGCCTTGAGCGAATCATGATGAAATGAACCTTCATTTCACACGTCCTCATCTTCTTTATATCATTTCTATTGCTTGATGAAATTCATCTGATGAACTTGATATCATATTCTTCACCGATGAAGCATATGAGATTGTAAGTTACACTAATTCATTTGCAGGATGACCAACCCAAAACTACTGAATGGGTCCTTGATAGTGGATGTACAAATCACATGACTGGTGACAAAAATCTATTGATGGATGCTCCTTTATCACCGTCACCTTTGAAGCATATCATATTTGCTGACAAAGGCAAAAGTCAGGTATTGGGTCTTGGTAAGGTTGCTATCTCTAAGGATAAGCACATGGACAAAGTCATGCTTGTTGAATCCTTAGGATACAATCTCATGTCAGTCTCAATGCTTTGTGATCTTGATATGGTTGTTGTCTTTGGCAAATATCGATGTGTTGTGATTATGGAAGTCGACAATTCCAAAGTCTTGAAGGCTTTAGGAGAGGAGATCGTATATTGTTGATTTCTCTCTGGGACCACAACCAGCCATGTGTCTACTTGCAAAAGCTTCAGAAGGCTGGCTATGGCATCGACGACTTGGTCATGCAGGCATGAGGAATTTGAACACACTTGCGAAGAAGAAGCATGTCATTGGCATTGAGAATGTCAAATTCCTCAAGGATCACTTATGCGGAGCATGTGAAGCCGGAAAAATGACCAAGGCCAAGCATCCAGCGAAGAGTATCATGACCACTACCCGTCCATTCGAATTGCTTCACATGGACCTCTTCGGACCTAATCATTATTCAGCAGTCACTAATGATGCATCTCTATATGGTTTTGTCATTGTTGATGATTATTCTCGATATACATGGGTACACGTTGTTACTTACAAACATGAAGTGCAGGAAGTCTTCAAACGATTTTCCTCAAGGGCTTCAACCAACTTTGGTGTGAAGATCAAGCATATCAGAAGTGACAATGGAACTGAGTTCAAGAATTCTGGTCTTGATGCCTATCTTGATGAACTTGGTATTACTCATGAATTATCTTCTCCCTATACTCCTCAGCAAAATGGCGTCGTGGAGTGCAAGAACA
The DNA here is from genome assembly GCA_021437245.1 of Aegilops speltoides. NCBI lineage: Eukaryota > Viridiplantae > Streptophyta > Magnoliopsida > Poales > Poaceae > Aegilops > Aegilops speltoides. Next base: position 409,909,181 of record CM038141.1, on the reverse strand, counting down.
GAACTCTTGTTGAGATGGCTCGCACTATGCTTGATGAATACAAAACGCCTCAGCGTTTTTGATTGATGCAATTGATCTTGCACGCCACATCATCAGAGTATATCTTCACAAATTCTTCAAGAAGACGCATATGAACTCCTCAAGCGACAAGAAACCCAATAACATCGAGCTGATGCACCTGAAGAACATGATGAGGAAAATGGTGCTGAAGAAAATGCTGATCAAAATCCTCAGCGACAACCCACTCATCCACGTGTTGCAAAAGAAGTGCAAGTTCGAAGATCATCGATGACATCGATTGCACCAGTCCTCTCACCCGCTCAAAAGCTTCACACTTATCTAACTTTTGTGGGCACTATGCTTTTGTCTCTATCTCAGAGCCCACTAAGGTAGATGAAGCATTTCTGGAGCCGGAGTGGATTCAGGCTATGCAAGAAGAATTACATCAGTTTGAGCTGAACAATGTCTGGGAATTGGTCAACCGCCCAGATCCTCGCAAGCATAATATCATCAGCACAAAGTGGATCTACCGCAACAAGAAGGATGAAAATGGCCTTGTGGTGAGGAATAAGGCACGACTAGTAGCACAAGGCTACACACAGGTTGAAGGAATTGATTTCGATGAAACTTTTGCACCTGTTGCTAGACTTGAGGCTATTCGCATTTTACTTGCCTATGCTAATCATCATGATATCATCTTATATCAAATGGATGTGAAAAGTGCATTCCTCAATGGTAAGCTTGAGGAAGAAGTATATGTTGCTCAACCCCCAGGTTTTGAAGATCCCAAGAATCCTGACAAAGTCTTCAGACTAAATAAGGCTCTCTATGGCCTCAAGCAAGCCCCTCGGGCATGGTATGACACATCAAGGAATTCTTCGTGAAGAATGGCTTCACACCCGGTTCACTTGACCCTACTTTATTTACTAAATCATATGATGGTGAACTGTTTGTGTGCCAAATATATGTTGATGATATTATCTTTGGCTATACTAACCAACGATATAGTGATGAATTTGCCTATATGATGAGTGAAGAATATCAAATGTCTATGATGGGAGAGTTGAAATTCTTCTTAGGTCTTCAAATTAAATCGGTAAGAATGGCATATTCATATCTCAGAGAAATACCTCAAAGATGTCTTGAGGAAATTCGCATGCAAGATCCCAAAGGCGTCAAAATTCCTATGCCCACAAATGGTCATCAATGCATCGATGAAAATGGTACTGACTTCGATCACAAGGTATAGCGCTCCATGATTGGTTCCTTATTGTACTTATGTGCATCTAGGCGGATATAATGCTTAGTGTTTGCATGTGTGCCCGATTTCAAGCTGCAGAAGGAATCACACCATAAGGCTGTGAAGCATATTCTTCGATATCTAGCTCACACACCAACACTAGGATTATGGTACCCCAAGGGCTCTGATTTTGATCTCATTGATATTTCGACTCGACTATCTTTGGTGATCGTGTGGACCGCAAGTCAACATCGGCACTTGTCATTTCCTCGGACGATCTTTGGTGCGTTGGTCCTCGAAGAAACAGAACTGCGTATCACATCTCATCGCTGAAGCTGAATACATTGCTGCTGGCTCATGCTGTGCTCAAGCTGCTTTGGATGAAGCAAACCCTCAAGGACTATGGCGTCAACGTGAAGAATGTGCCTCTCCTCTGCGACAATGAGAGTGCCATCAAGATTGCTCACAACCCAGTTCAGCAGACTCAAGACTAAGCACATCCAGATTCGTCATCATTTTCTTCGTGATCATGTGTTGAAGGTGACATCTCCATCGAGCATGTGAAGATCAAGAACGGTGGCTGATATCTTCACCAAGCCCTTGGATGAGAAGAGATTTAGCAAGTTGCGGTGTGAGCTAAATATCTTAGAATCTTGAATGTTCTTTGAAAAGGACACACATCCTAACCCTTATGCATAATTGATGACTTAGATGTGCAACACATGAAGAAACGTTGTTCCTCAATCAATGAAGAATAACACTCTAAGTGTGAAGAAATCAATGAAGAATTTGATTCTCGTAACCCTCGACAATTGTACGCGGTGTCTGAAATCATCATTCTTATCTGGTGAGCTACGCCACCACAAAAGTTGAAAATCTTCAATTTGAGTTTTTCCTCATTTTTGAAATTCCTCATTTTTTCAAATTCTTCAACTTTGCAAAATCTTCAGCATTTCCGTCGTCTTTCTTCATTGGCTATATATATATATATGTGAGTTTATGTCCTCTACAACATTCACTTATTGTTAATTCTTCAAATTGCGATTTCTGCTAGGTGAATGTGATCGGACCCTTCCCCTCTATGCTATACTCAATCCAATCTATTCACAAATTCTTCATGTGTGTTCTGATTGAAACTCGTTCAAAGTCTTCACTGGTCCTTGACAGCTAAAGAAATTGCGAACGACATTTTTAAACAAATCCTATCCAAAATTTTTGGTTTTTTCCGCTCAAACCGTTCCGCATCCCATGATGTATTAGTTTAATCACCCATGATCTTACACGATCTCATCTGCACAGTACGTGGGTGACACATGTCGCATGAAGGAGAAAGGGCAGGGGCATGTTCGTCCAAAATCTTCGGGCGAACAGTTTTTCACCGTGGCTATAAATACCCCTGTACCCTCCTCACTTCATTTACTCCGCTCGATCGCTGTCTCTCGCTCGAGCTCCCCTCAAACCCTAGCGCCGCCGCTACTCCATCGCCGCCGGTGAGGAAGAGCTTCACTGCCTCGACCTCATCGCCGTCGTACTCGCGCCGGTCGCGGAAATCTTCACTCCGCCGCCGCCGTAGTTGTCTCCCTCTGCCAAGTTAGGGCGTGGGAGATCTAACGTGACGAACTTCTCTACAGTTCATCTCTGTTCGTCGTGTTCTTCAGTTCGGGTAATTAAAAGTCACTTTTATTACTCGCGTTGATTCTCAAAATCTTTCTGAAAATCTTCAAAGGTGTTTTTACTCTTCAAAATCTTCACATATGAACACCTCACACACTATATGTTCTTGATTTATCTCCCTAAGCATTCATTTCTTCAAGATTCCTCAATTGTGTGGATTTTCAATCTGTACACAACTCGAACCTAAGACAAACGCTTAGTGAAATTCCTCAAGGCTCAACTGGTCAAATTCTCAAAACTTGCTTCTTTTGAAAAATCTTACGAGAACGATATGACCTCTCAAATTCCTCGCACCTACACTCTGCTCACAGGTACTCATGTCCGCCGCTGAATCACTAGGTTCTCATCAACTTAACTCATTTGCAGCGTTCCTTGAAGAAAAACTGCATACTTCTTGAGTGCTCTATTGTTCAAATTCCTCACCAAGAAAATGGCGAAGGCAAGAGACCCAGAAGGGAGGAAAGAAACCGAAAGTCATGACTGCCTTTGAGATTCCTGAGGAAATATACAAAGACTACTGCACACCTGATGAATCCAAGTTTGGCAAGGAGACCAAAAATCAGCGCAAAGTGCGCATGCAGAGGATAGAAAGAAGATGGGCACGAGAATGGAGGGAGTACCGCTACGTTACTCCCAAGTACATGAGGAAATTCGCTTTGAACCCTCCATGCCCAAGAGCTCCTTTGGCACCTGGCCAAATCGCAGATCCCACTAGCATCAAGAGTGGTGAAGACTTTCCAAGAATGGTCCAGCGCCAAGCCAAATTGGCAAGACAGCCAAGGAGGCAGTGAGGAAATTCAATGAGGATACTACTGCTGCTGCTGCTTTGAGCCCTCGGTCAAGCCGAGGAAATCAATGCCAAAGAAGCCTGCACGCAAGCCAAGTGCTTCACCGTCAGCGCCCTCACGGCCCAGTTCCTCAGCCGCGCCCTCACGGCAAATTCCTCAGACTGCTGCTGCTCATGCACAATCCTCAGCAGATCCCTCCAAGTCCTCAACACCTGTGCATCTGGCTACTTTTCAAAGGACTCATGGTTTCTCAATTGCTTCTGGTGTTTCAGCAAGTTCCTCAGCTGCACCAATGTCCTCAACAGGCCCCACTCTGCTGAAGACAAAAGCAACTGCTGGATGCGGTCCTCGGCCAAGTCCAAAGAAGAAACAGGTTGCATTCAACGTTCCCTCTGATGATGAAGCCTCTGATGAAGAACTTGAAGAAATCATCAGAGATAGACTGACCAAGGCCGCTAGAGCCAAAAGAACAAGTGTGCCTCTGCTTTTGGATCCGAAGAAGATCCTTGACTTCATTGACTGTGGCATCGGGATCCCACACTCCTCTTCCGGATCCGCCATTGACTCTGGTCAATGTCATATGCTGGACCATTTCATCTCTCAAGAGAAATGGAAATTTGAAAAGGCTCGTGAATTGAAGAGAGCAAAAGCCGAAAGGAGAAGCTTCGAGAAAAACATCATCAACTTGACTCTCAAGAACTTCTTAAAGCTCAATCGAAATCCAAGCACTCAGAAGGATTTTGATGCTTACAATGCCGTTGGCAAGGAGCCAAGGTGAGATTCGTCACTCGACGAAGAAAATGTCAACTATTGCAGCTCAATCGCAACAAGAAAATCCTCAGTCAAGAATCTGCTCAGCCCGCTGAAGAACATGCCAAGATCTAATGACTTTCAGCGTCTTGATGAAAACACAAGTTCCGTGGCTGATGACTCCATTCCAGCCATTGAAGAAATTCCTGTGGCATCCACTAGTGGTGCGCTCAAGAATCAAGGAAACAGGCAACTGCACGGTTGTGCTCAAGAAACTGTACCACAATCCTCAGCTCCTCCTGCGCCAACACCAACTCCAATTCTTCCTTACGCCTATGAAGTGAAGAAGACAAAGGCTGCGAGCGAGCTGCAAGAAAGAAAAGGAAGGCATCGGCTGCGTCAAATTCTTGACTGCGAAGAAAATGAAGCCAATGACCAGCTCGATTGAAAATCCTATCGATGCCATTCCCATTTCCTCCATGTCATCCAAGGAAATTGTTCCCTTTGGAGAACAATAAACGATCCCAAGCAGATCAGATGAAGTAAATCAATCTGTTGCTACTTCAGAACAGCTTGATGAAGAAATTGAAGTGGAAGCTTTCCTTCAACTCTGTTGCTTCCTCACTCGTGCCTCGGTTCACGGTGAAGAGGCGGTGTGGAGGAAATGAAAAAGAAGATGAAGACGTGGATATTGGGTGCACTACACTGTGATGAACGATGACTTTGGGAAAGTCAGCACCCCAATACTCCTCTCTTCACTCCTCTTCAACAAGTTCCTCGACCACCGGCTACTACTGCTCAAATGGGCTCAAGAAACTCATCCCACATCGCTCATCAACGAAGAGATTCCAGCCACTAGCATCAAGAACCCATCACGATCCTCAAACCGCACAAGGAGAGGAACCAGAAATTCCTCACCAAGAACTTGAGCTCACGATTCCAGAGGTTGTGCTGCAAATCACCGATATTCCTCTGCCCAAGCCAAAGAATCCGTTCTCAAGCAAGCAAAAATTCAAGGCTGAAGACTTCTTTTACGAGCACGTGTTCTTCATCGCTTATAATCCTTATGACTCGCTCGAATGAGGAAAAGACGCTCGACTCCAACACAAGCAAACTTCTATTCCTCAGTGCTATTCGACAAGGACAAGATCTTCGACCATGAGCATATTCCTCATGTGGACATGGAATCACTGCCGTGCTTCGAGCCAGTACTCCGTGTTCTTCACGATGCAGGGCTGCTGAATTTCTGCACTGATATATGTGACTGGAATGAAGAACTCATTCTTTAGTTCTATGCCACCCTGCACATCACCGGAGATGCTGAAGACATCAACTCATGGGTTCTGGATTGGATGACTGAAAATACTCACTACAAGGCACCAGCAACTGAATTGCGTCGTGTCCTTCCTCTTGATCCAACCCATGAATCTGCTCGTTGCCTCTACAATGAACGTGAGCTGTCTGATCACTTTATGCAAGTGCTTATGAAGCCATTGAAGCCAGGCCAAGCCCCTCGAACCAAATTCCTCGTCAAGGATTTGCTGTATGTGCCTCAGACTGTGTATAGAATCTTGACGAAGACAATGAGTCCAATCAAAGGCCACGACTCAAATGACGAAGACGTCGTTCGCATCATGAAGAACATGCTCTTCAATATCATTCATGGCGTTCCCGTCAACTTCCATGATTTCTTCATGAGGACTCTGGCCAATATTGCAATGTCACCTTTTGAGCTGAATCCATATGCGCCTTGGATCATGAGATTCATAAGGGCAAGATCTTCACTGAACTATAAGGCTGACACTCTGAACCATGGCAGCTTCCTGCCGCCCATTGAAGTCCTCAAGCGACCAATTTCATCATCTGATGACAAGGGCAAGGCAGCAGCTGTAATTTATGAAGGCACTCGTCCATTGGATGGTCAGTTTCGCAAAGCTGCATCTTACTCCACCAATGACGATTCTGCTACGCATGACACTGCCGCAAATACCTCAACCAAGCAACAGCCTCAAGCCACAGCACCCAGGGTGATGACTGATCGTGAGTTACTCCTCAGTCTTCATCAGAAGGTTGATCGCAATCAGAAATGGGTCAAGCGCCAATTTGCTGCAATTCTTCACAATATGACCTCAACGCATAATGCAGTGAAGAAAAATCAGTACTACCTTCATGAAACCCTCAACCGCACCTGGGCTGTTCTTAATCATGTCTATTCCGCGGAAGAATTGAAGACTATGGGTCTTCAGGAAGCTTATGACTGGTCTGCACCACCTCCGAAGAAATTCAAGAGAGTCAAAGTTCCTGATTTGGTGGCCAGTTCTTATTCTTCATCGCGCGAAACTGATGAATATGAAGATTTGGAAGACACTGCGGTAGGCCCTACTTCAACAACCAACCTCGACAACGCTGGCGCTCCTCCATCAACTTGAATATCTTCAGGGGCGTTAGTCCTCAGTTTCGATCCTTTTGGTCATTTGATGACAAAGGGGAGAAATCTGAGTTAGTCTTCAAGCGGGTTTATACTATGGGCGTTTTTATTAAGTTACAACTCTCGTTCTTCCGAAACTTTTATTGGATCGAGTTGTAATCTTAAATCCGATGGTGCCCTGATACTTTTGAACGGTGCATTGTGCTGACTTTGCACTTTGCTCTGATACTCTTGATCGTGCTTCTGATGCTCTGATTTTGATACGTGTTATGCTCTGATGCTTTTGAAGCACTATGCTCTGAATGTGATATTTGAGCTCTAATACTTTTGATGTGCTATTCTGCATGCTTATTCCTCGTTAAATATCATTGCACGCATGCTGAATCTCATCAGGCATCATATTTCATCATGCATTTCAAATTCTTCATAGTATATATATCAAATGCGTGTATGAATTACAAGATATAGGGGGAGTTCTCCATGATTCAATTCTTCAAATGTGCACTGCCTCAAAAGCAAATTCCTCATTATGCACACATTCAGGGGGAGTTCTTCTATATCTTGCAAATCAAATTCCTCAATATCAGTATTTACAACTCATATGTTTATCCCCGTTGAAAACTTAACCTATGTTGTCATCAATCACCAAAAAGGGGGAGATTGTAAGTGCATCTAGTGCCCCTTAGTGATTTTGGTGTATTGAAGACTTATAGGTTAAGTAACTGATGCTTTTGTGAGTGTACATAGGTCTATAAGTCTATGAGGAGTTTGATATTTACAGAGAAAGTCGACCCCTAAAAATGAAGTTCTTCAACTGAAGACTTTGATATTCTGAAGAATTTCTGAAGACTTTGAAAGTGAAGAAATTGGTGTGACCACGAAGACTTGATATTCATTCGAGGAATATGAAGCGTGAAGACTTTTGTTTTCGTAGTTTCATTTTCTTTTTCTTGAGTCATAGGAAACACCGTGATCGTTAAAGGGGTCGAGGAAATACTAAGGAAAAATTTCCATGTGATGCTCAACTCAAAATCCTACACCTACCAATCCTTCGAGTGAAGCCATTGGAAATCTCATACAGATTCGATCAAATTCTTCAATGACAGAGACGCAGTTCTTACAGTCATCGATGACTTTGTCTCGATCGAGGAGTTAGGAATTCGCCAAGATCTGAATTGCCTACACAATGAGGAACATGATAGCCCCGAGGACTTTGAAAGTCAAATTTCCGACCGTTCTTTGTCTTTTGGCCGGCGGACCAAAATATCTTATCCACCTAACGGTCATATCATTGAAGGGCATTTATGTCTTATCATGTCGAGCTGCTCCCTAGGCTATAAATAGCCGCCCCTACAACCACTAGTTGGTTGGCTGCTCGAGAGAACTTGACACTTGTCATTTGAGAGCAACCCATCCTCCGAGGACTTTGAGCAAAATCATCAAGTGAGGAAAATCCCAAAACCAAACCCATAAAACCCCAAGTGATTGAGCATCATCAAGAAATTGATCTGCATGGATCCGACGCTTGTTAACTTTGAAGATCGTGCTTCTTCCAGACGGTTAGGCGTCAAGGTCTAGAGCATCCAAGAGGAATTGTGGATCGCCGAGTGACCAAGTCTGTGAAGGTTTGGAAGTCACTGAAGACTTACCACGAGTGATTGGACGAGGCCTGCGTGGTCTTAGTTCAAGGAGAATACGGTGAGGATTGGGTGTCTGAGTTGCGGCTCGAGGCGGGTGTCCGGACTGTGTCCTCGAGTTTAAATACTCGGCCGCTCCAACCAGACGCATAACCGAGACAGCAGTTGGAACTGGTTTACCAAATCATTGTCTTCACCAACCGGTGGTTCTATTTCCTCAACTCATTCATTTCCTCATTCTCGTGTTGCATGTTGTTCATATCGTGCTTGAAGACTTTGATGAAGACTTTCACAAATTCCTCAATTCAATTTCTTCAGTTTGTTTGTCTTCATCTTGTTATCCTGTGTTTACGCTTCATGTACTCTGTTCTAGTCTTCATTTCATCATCTTGACTATGTGTGTAATCTGTTATGTTTACCTCTGAGTACATATTCCGCGCAAATAGTTCTTCACTAAGGAATTTCCTCACCGCAAATTCCTCGGTGAAGAATTCCATAAAATCGCCTATTCACCCCCTCTAGTCGATATAACGACTTTCAATTGGTATCGAGCAAGGTACTCCCTTGTTACGTGTGATTTTAGTTTAACCACCGAGTTCTAGTTATGTCGACCGCAGTATGATCAAGGTCTCGGCTGGGTGTCCTACCTTTGATGGAACGGACTACCCCTACTGGAAGAACAAGATGTGAATGCATCTTGAGGCAATTGATAATGATCTCTGGTATGTTGTGGAAAATGGTGTCCCCGCTGTCACTGAAACACTGACCGCTATTGATGTGAAGAGATTCAAACAACTCGACTCTCAAGCGAAGAATATCATCTGTGGCCATCTAAGCAAAGGACAGTATGGAAGAGTGAGTGCTTTGGAAACTGCCAAGCTAATCTGGGATAGGTTGTCCAAAGTAAATGAAGGAGTCTCAACTCAGCGTGACTCTCGAGTTGATGTTCTTCGGAATCTCTTCAACCGATTCAAAAGACTCGACAACGAAAATTTCCAACAAACCTTCGATCGCCTCACTGACATTTCAAATGAGCTTCAAGCCCTCGTACATCGACATCATCGATCATGAAGTTGTGAAGAAACTGCTAAGATCGCTTGATTCCTCATTTGATACTCTGGGACTGATGATACAAGAGCGTGCTGACTACAAGTCACTTGATCCTATTGATATCCTCGAAAGGCTTAACACTCACGAGTTCCAGCTTGCTGAAAAGAGAGATCGCTATGGCTCAAACTATGGCAAACCACGTGCCCTGAAGGCTAAGGTTGTGTCTGAATCTGAATGTGAGGATTCTGGTAGTAGCCTTGGTGATCCTGAAGAACTGAGCCAGGATCTACCTCTCCTTGTGAAGAAATTCCAGAAATTCACAAGACGTGGTCACTTTGGAAAACCCTCAAGGGGAAGTGATTCTTCATCCAGTGACTACAAGAGAAAACTTTGCCACAAATGCAAGAAGCCTGGTCACTATATTCAAGATTGTCCTCAGTGGGAAAAGGAAATGAAGAAGAAGAAATACAAGGACTACAGTTCTGATGAAATGAAGAAGAAGAAGAAATCATCAAAATCCTCGTCTTCAAAACCATCAAAGTCTTCATCTCACAAGAAGGGCAGCTCCAAGAAAGCTCGGGCATTCATTGGCAAGGAAATGGACTCTGAAGCTGAATCTGAGGAAAATGATGAAGAGGAGGAGTCTGAAGAATCTGAGTCTGGTGTGGCGAGTCTGGCCGTTGCTACTGCTTTCGTCAGCAAGTCCATCTTCAACACTGAAGAAACTGATTCCACCAACAAGCCTGATGAAGATAATGATGGCTACGCTCCCACCTATTGCTTCATGGCAAAAGCAGCTAAGGTACTCAAATACAACTCCTCTGATTCTAGTGAAAATGAATCTGATGAGGATCTTAAGCCTAGCTACTCTAAACTTGCTAAAATTGCTGTGAAACAACAACGGGCTCTTGAAAAGGTTCAAAACATGCTAGATAAAAGTGATGATATGTTGGGTGAAGAAATGGATCGCACTAAAGCCTTGACTGAAAATCTTCAGAGACTTCAGCCTAAGTATGATAACCTTCAAGGTCATCATAACTCCCTCTTGTCTGATCATGAGAAACTTTCTTATGAATTTCTTCAAGAAAAGCAAGACAATGAGAAGCTTTCTCTTGAAGCTATTCAAAGAAAGGCAGATCTTGAAAAGCTAAGAGTATGTTATGAAGATCTTCAGAAGGAGCGCGATTCATTACTAGCTCAACAAATCAGCGCTTCTCAGGAAGAATTTGTTCCTCCATGTTTAAAGTGCATTGAACGTGAATCTGCTAATTCTTCACCTGAATGTTCAAATGCTTCAAATGTTACAAATTCTTCATCGCCTCTCGCTATCACTAATTCCTCATCCGAGGACATTGCTAGTATCCTTGACAATGCAGGTTGAAGGAATTGTACATGATAGGCATGTACAAAAGCCTCAAAGGGCATCGACACTTTGTGATGTGCTCAAAAGCAGATCCTCAACCAAAACCTAGGAAAGAGGGTATTGCCTTTGAGAGGAAGCTCAATGCCGATGGAACATATTGGAAACCCGAAAAGATCCCAAAACCTCATGGGTTGCTGCAAAGGGACCTCCAGTTGATCCATCTAACTTATCTGGCTTTACATGTGAATCTCCTCATTCTTCTGATGAGTCATTTGACTCCAACTATAAACTGTTCAAAAATCAGAATGGTGAAGTATTTGCTAGATATGTTGGCACTAATCGCAGAACGGTTCCCCTATGAAGAAAATCTGGGTTCCCAAAAGCTGTGTTGAAAGTCTTCAGGTGAATGTCCTCATGACACCACCAGTGAAGAACAGGAACCCCAGATCAAATTCTTCATATGGACCAAATTCTTCACGAGGATCAAATTCCTCAACTGGATCAAAGTCCTCACATGATTATCATCATGCTAACAAATCTGTCTCGCAGGGTAAAGCTAAGGGCTATGAATATGTGCATTATTCTTCAAACCACTATGTTCATAAGTCCTCGAAGAATTACTCTGCTTATTCATATGCTTACCCTAACCCCTCCTATGCTAAACGAAATGGTTTGGCATCTTTGCCACCTTTCTCACATGGTGCTCGCAGGATGATGAACTCTTTGCCACCCTCCGGATGTGGGTGGTGAAGAAAAGAACTAATCTCTTCTCAGAGGTCAGGTCTCCAGACGTGCTCTAACGTCTCAAGAATTTCTTTGGGACCCGACAAAATGCTCGAAAGGACGCAGCGAATCATGATGAAATGAACCTTCATTTCACACGCCCTCATCTTCGCTATATCTGCTTATCGCTTGATGAAATTCATCGATGAACTTGATATCATATTCTTCACCAATGAAGCATATGAGATTGTAAGTTACACTAATTCATCTGCAAGATGACCAACCCAAAACTCTTGAATGGGTCCTTGATAGTGGATGTACAAATCACATGATGGTGACAAGAATCTATTGATGGATGCTCCTTTATCACCGTCACCTCTGAAGCATATCATATTTCCGACAAAGGCAAAAGTCGTATTGGGTCTTGTAAGGTTGCTATCTCTAAGGATAAGCACATGGACAAAGTCATGCTTGTTGAATCCTTAGGATACAATCTCATGTCGATCTCAATGCTTTGTGATCTTGATATGGTTGTTGTCTTTGGCAAATATCGATGTGTTGTGATTATGGAAGATGACAATTCCAAAGTCTTCAAGGCTTTAGGAGAGGAGATCAGATATTGTTGATTTCTACAGACCACAACCAGCCATGTGTCTACTTGCAAAAGCTTCGAAGGCTGGCTATGGCATCGACGACTTGGTCATGCGGGCATGAGGAATTTGAACACGCTGCGAAGAAGAAGCATGTCATTGGCATTGAGAATGTCAAATTCCTCAAGGATCACTTATGCGAGCATGTGAAGCCGAAAAATGACCAAGGCCAAGCATCCAAATAAGACTATCATGACCACTACCCATCCATTCAATTGCTTCACATGGACCTCTTCGACCTAATCATTATTCAGCGGTCACTAATGATGCATCTCTATATGGTTTTGTCATTGTTGATGATTATTCTCGATATACATGGGTACACATTGTTACTTACAAACATGAAGTGCAGGAAGTCTTCAAACGATTTTCCTCGAGGGCTTCAACCAACTTTGGTGTGAAGATCAAGCATATCAGAAGTGACAATGGAACCGAGTTCAAGAATTCTGGTCTTGATGCCTATCTTGATGAACTTGGTATTACTCATGAATTATCTGCTCCCTATACTCCTCAGCAAAATGGCGTCGTGGAGCGCAAGAACAGAACTCTTGTTGAGATGGCTCGCACTATGCTTGATGAATACAAAACGCCTCAGCGTTTTTGATTGATGCAATTGATACTGCCTGCCACATCATCAACAGAGTATATCTTCACAAATTCTTCAAGAAGACTGCATATGAACTCCTCACTGACAAGAAACCCAATAACATCGAGCTGATGCACCTGAAGAACATGATGAGGAAAATGGTGCTGAAGAAAATGCTGATCAAAATCCTCAGCGACAACCCACTCATCCACGTGTTGCAAAAGAAGTGCAAGTTCAGAAGATCATCGATGACATCAGTGCACCAGGTCCTCTCACCCGCTCAAAAGCTTCACACTATCTAACTTTTGTGGGCACTATGCTTTTGTCTCTATCTCAGAGCCCACTAAGGTAGATGAAGCATTTCTAGAGCCGGAGTGGATTCAGGCTATGCAAGAAGAATTACATCAGTTTGAGCTGAACAATGTCTGGGAATTGGTCAACCGCCCAGATCCTCGCAAGCATAATATCATCGGCACAAAGTGGATCTACCGCAAGAAGCAAGATGAAAATGGCCTTGTGGTGAGGAATAAGGCACGACTAGTAGCTCAAGGCTACACACAGGTTGAAGGAATTGATTTCGATGAAACTTTTGCACCTGTTTCTAGACTTGAGGCTATTCGCATTTTACTTGCCTATGCTAATCATCATGATATCATCTTATATCAAATGGATGTGAAAAGTGCATTCCTCAATGGTAAGCTTGAGGAAGAAGTATATGTTGCTCAACCCCTGTGTTTTGAAGATCCCAAGAATCGACAAAGTCTTGAGACTAAATAAGGCTCTCTATGGCCTCAAGCAAGCCCCTCGGGCGTGGTATGACACATCAAGGAATTCTTCGTGAAGAATGGCTTCACACCCGGTTCACTTGACCCTACTTTATTTACTAAATCATATGATGGTGAACTGTTTGTGTGCCAAATATATGTTGATGATATTATCTTTGGCTGTACTAACCAACGATATAGTGATGAATTTGCCTATATGATGAGTGAAGAATATCAAATGTCTATGATGGGAGAGTTGAAATTCTTCTTAGGTCTTCAAATTAAATCAAGAGCAAGAATGGCATATTCATATCTTAGAGAAATACCTCAAAGATGTCTTGAGGAAATTCGCATGCAAGATTGCAAAGGCGTCAAAATTCCTATGCCCACAAATGGTCATCTATGCATCGATGAAAATGGTATTGACTTGATCACAAGGTATACCGCCCATGATTGGTTCTTTATTGTACTTATGTGCATCTAGGCGGATATAATGCTTAGTGTTTGCATGTGTGCCCGATTTCAAGCTGCACCGAAGGAATCACACCATAAGGCTGTGAAGCATATTCTTGATATCTAGCTCACACACCAACACTAGGATTATGGTACCCCAAGGGCTCGCTTTTGATCTCATTGGATATTCGACTCGACTATTTGGTGATCGTGACCGCAAGTCAACATCCGCACTTGTCATTTCCTCGGACGATCTTTGGTCCGTTGGTCCTCGAAGAAAGCAGAATCTGCGTATCACCGCATCATCTGCTGAAGCTGAATACATTGCTGCTGGCTCATCTTGTGCTCAACTGCTTTGGATGAAGCAAACCTCAAGGACTATGGCGCTAACGTGAAGAATGTGCCTCTCCTCTGCGACAATGAGAGTGCCATCAAGATTGCTCACAACCCGATTCAGCACTCAAGACTAAGCACATCCAGATTCGTCATCATTTTCTTCGTGATCATGTGTTGAAGGGTGACATCTCCATCGAGCATGTGAAGATCAAGAACAGTGGCTGATATCTTCACCAAGCCCTTGGATGAGAAGAGATTTAGCACGCTTATTCATATGCTTACCCTAACCCTCCTATGCTAAACGAAATGGTTTGGCATCTTTGCCACCTTTCTCACATGGTGCTCGCAGGATGATGAACTCTTTGCCACCCTCCGATGTGGGTGGTGAAGAAAAGAACTAATCTTCTCGCAGGTCAGTTCTGCACGTGCTCTAACGCTCAAGAATTTGTCGGGACCCGATAAAATGCTCGAAGGACGCAGCGAATCATGATGAAATGAACCTTCATTTCACACGCCCTCATATCATATATCTGCTTATCGCTTGATGAAATTCATCTCGATGAACTTGATATCATATTCTTCACCGATGAAGCATATGAGATTGTAAGTTACACTAATTCATTTGCAGGATGACCAACCCAAAACTACTGAATGGGTCCTTGATAGTGGATGTACAAATCACATGACTGGTGACAAAATCTATTGATGGATGCTCCTTTATCACCGCCACCTTTGAAGCATATCATATTTGTCGGACAAAGGCAAAAGTCGTATTGGGTCTTGGTAAGGTTATATCTCTAAGGATAAGCACATGGACAAAGTCATGCTTGTTGAACTTAGGATACAATCTCATGTCGCCTCAATGCTTTGTGATCTTGATATGGTTGTTGTCTTTGGCAAATATCGATGTGTTGTGATTATGGAAGTCGACAATTCCAAAGTCTTCAAGGCTTTAGGAGAGGAGATCAGATATTGTTGATTTCTACAGACCACAACCAGCCATGTGTCTACTTGCAAAAGCTTCGAAGGCTGGCTATGGCATCGACGACTTGGTCATGCAGCATGAGGAATTTGAACACACTTATGAAGAAGAAGCATGTCATTGGCATTGAGAATGTCAAATTCTCAAGGATCACTTATATGAGCATGTGAAGCCGAAAATGACCAAGGCCAAGCATCCAAATAAGACTATCATGACCACTACCCGCCCATTCAATTGCTTCACATGGACCTTTCGACCTAATCATTATTCAGCGTCACTAATGATGCATCTCTATATGGTTTTGTCATTGTTGATGATTATTCTCGATATACATGGGTACACTGTTACTTACAAACATGAAGTGCAGGAAGTCTTCAAACGATTTTCCTCAAGGGCTTCAACCAACTTTGGTGTGAAGATCAAGCATATCGGTGACAATGGAACTGAAGTTCAAGAATTCTGTCTTGATGCCTATCTTGATGAACTTGGTATTACTATGAATTATCTTCTCCCTATACTCCTCAAAAAAAATGGCCGTGGAGTGCAAGAACAGAACTCTTGTTGAGATGGCTCGCGACTATGCTTGATGAATACAAACGCCGCTTTTGATTGATGCAATTGATAATTACCGCCACATCATCAAAAGAGTATATCTTCACAAATTCTTCAAGAAGACCGCATATGAACTCCTCAATCGACAAGAAACCCAATAACATCGAGCTGATGCACTCAAGAACATGATGAGAAAATGGTGTCAAGAAAATGTCGATCAAAATCCTCAACACAACCCACTCATCCACGGTTGCAAAAAGAAGTGCAAGTTCAAGATCATCGATGACATCAAGGCACCAGTCTCTCACCCGCCAAAGCTTCACACTTATCTAACTTTTGTGGGCACTATGCTTTTGTCTCTATCTCAGAGCCCACTAAGGTAGATGAAGCATTTCGAGCCGAGGATTCAATGCAAGAAGAATTACATCGCTTTGAGCTAACAATGTCCGAATTGGTCAACCGCCTGCATCCTCAAGCATAATATCATCAAGACAAAGTGGATCTACCGCAACAAGAAGATGAAAATGGCCTTGTGGTGAGGAATAAGGCACGACTAGTAGCACAAGGCTACACACAGGTCAAGGAATTGATTTCGATGAAACTTTTGCACCTGTTGCTAGACTTGAGGCTATTCGATTTTACTTGCCTATGCTAATCATCATGATATCATCTTATATCAAATGGATGTGAAAGTGCATTCCTCAATGGTAAGCTTGAGGAAGAAGTATATGTTGCTCAACCCCGTGTTTTGAAGATCCCAAGAACTCGACAAAGTCTTCGACTAAATAAGGCTCTCTATGGCTCTCAAGCAAGCCCCCCGGCATGGTATGACACACAAGGAATTCTTCGTGAAGAATGGCTTCACACCCGTTCACTTGACCCTACTTTATTTACTAAATCATATGATGGTGAACTGTTTGTGTGCCAAATATATGTTGATGATATTATTGGCTATACTAACCAACGATATAGTGATGAATTTTTCATATGATGAGTGAAGAATATCAAATGTCTATGATGGGAGAGTTGAAATTTTCTTAGGTCTTCAAATTCACAAGAGCAATGGCATATTCATATCTCAGAGAAATACCTCAAAGATGTAATCGAGGAAATTCGCATGCAAGATGCAAAGGCTAAAATTCCTATGCCCACAAATGGTCATCAATATGCATCGATGAAAATGGTACTGACTTCGATCACAAGGTATACCGCCCATGATTGGTTCCTTATTGTACTTATGTGCATCTAGGCCGATATAATGCTTAGTGTTTGCATGTGTGCCCGATTTCAAGCTGCACCAAGGAATCACACCATAAGGCTGTGAAGATATTCTTCGATATCTAGCTCACACACCAACACTAGGATTATGGTACCCCAAGGGCCTGATTTGATCTCATTGATATTCTCGACTGACTATGCTGGTGATCGTGGACCGCAAGTCAACATCCGCACTTGTCATTTCTCTGACGATCTTTGGTCCGTTGTCCGAAGAAACAGAATCAGTATCACCGCTTCATCGCTGAAGCTGAATACATTGCTGCTGGCTCATGCTGTGCTCAATCGCTGGATGAAGCAAACCTCAAGGACTATGGCGTCAACGTGAAGAATGTGCCTCCCTCGACAATGAGAGTGCCATCAAGATTGCTCACAACCCGCCCAGCACTCAAGACTAAGCACATCCAGATTCGCCATCATTTTCTTCGGATCATGTGTTGAATGACATCTCCATCGAGCATGTGAAGATCAAGAACACTGGCTGATATCTTCACCAAGCCCTTGGATGAGAAGAGATTTAGCAAGTTATGTGTGAGCTAAATATCTTAGAATCTTCGAATGTTCTTGAAAAGGACACACATCCTAACCCTTATGCATAATTGATGACTTAGATGTGCAACACATGAAGAAACGTTGTTCCTCAATCAATGAAGAATAACACTCTAAGTGTGAAGAAATCAATGAAGAATTGATTCTTAACCCTACGACAATTGTACGCGTGTCTGAAATCATCATTCTTATACGGTAATACGCCACCACAAAAGTTGAAAATCTTCAATTTGAGTTTTTCTCATTTTGAAATTCTCATTTTTCAAATTCTTCAACTTTGCAAAATCTTCAGCATTTCGCTGCCTTTTCTTCATTGGCTATATATATATATATGTGAGTTTATGTCCTCTACAACATTCACTTATTGTTAATTCTTCAAATTACATTGCTATGAATGTGATCGGACCCTTCCCTCTATGCTATACTCAATCCAATCTATTCACAAATTCTTCATGTGTGTTCGATTGAAACTCGCTCAAAGTCTTCACTGGTCCTTGACAAAGAAATTTGCAATCACATTTTTAAACAAATCCTATCCAAAATTTTTGGTTTTTCCGCCAAACCGCTCAAGATCCCATGATGTATTAGTTTAATCACCCATGATCTTACACGATCTCATCTGCGACAAGATGGGTGACACATGTCGATGAAGGAGAAAGGGCAGGGCATGTTCGCCCAAAATCTTCGGCTAACAGTTTTTCACCGTGGCTATAAATAATTTCCCTCCTCACTTCATTTACTCCGCCGATCGCTTCTCGCCGAGCCCTCAAACCCTAGCGCCGCCACATCCATCGCCACGGTGAGGAAGAGCTTCACCGCCGACCATCGCTGCATTTCAAGGCCGTCATGAAATCTTCACTCCGCCAGAAGTTGTTCTCCGCCAAGTTAGGGCGGAGATCTAACGTGACTTAACTTCTCTACTGCCATCTCTCTCTCGTTGGTTCTTCTACCGGTAATTAAAAGTCACTTTATTACTCGCTGATTCTCAAATCTTTCAAAATCTTCAAAGGTGTTTTTACTCTTCAAAATCTTCACATATGAACACCTCACACACTATATGTTCTTGATTTATCTCCCTAAGCATTCATTTCTTCAAGATTCTCAATTGTGTGGATTTTCAATCAGACAACTCGAACCTAAGACTAAACGCTTAGTGAAATTCCTCAAGGCTCAACTGGTCAAATTCTCAAAACTTGCTTTTGAAAAATCTTCGAGAACGATATGACCTCTCCAAATTCTCGACCTACACTCTGCTCATTGTGTACTCATGTCCGCTGAATCACTAGGTTCTCATCAACTTAACTCATTTGCGCTGCCTTGAAGAAAAACTGCATACTTCTTCAGAGTGCTCTATTGTTCAAATTCTCACCAAGAAAAAGTGGCAAGAGACCGTAAGGGAGGAAAGAAACCGAAGTCATGACGCTTTTGAGACCCGAGGAAATATACAAAGACTAATGCACACCGATGAATCCAAGTTTAAGGAGACCAAAAATCAGCAGTGCGATGCAGAGGATAAAGAAGATGGGACGAATGGAGGGAGTACCGCCATGTTACTCCCAAGTACATGAGGAAATTCTTGAACCTCCATGCCCAAGAGCTCCTTTGGCACCTGCCAAATCGCAGATCCCACTAGCATCAAGAGGGTGAAGACTCCTCAAGAATGGTCCAGCGCCAAGCCAAATTGGCAAGACAGCCAAGGAGGCAGTGAGGAAATTCAATGAGGATTCACACGCCGCCGCTGCTGAGAGCCCTCGGCAAGCCGAGGAAATCAATGCCAAAGAAGCCTGCACGCAGTTGCAGCCACCGTCATCAGCCTCACCACTGCCTCAGCCGCGCCTCACTCACAGAAATTCTCAGATCGCTGCTGCTGCACAACTCGCCAGATCCCTCCAAGTCCTCAACACCTGTGCATCCGCTACCAAAGGACTCATGGTTTCTCAATTGCTTCGTGTTTCAGAAGTTCTCACCGCACTCAATGTCCTCAACAGCCCCACTCGCCAAGACAAAGCAATCGCTGGATGCGGCCTCGCCAAGTCCAAAGAAGAAACAAGTTGCATTCAACGCCCTCTGATGAAGCCTCGATGAAGAACTTGAAGAAATCATCGAGATAGATCACTAAGGCCGCTAGAGCCAAAAGAACAAGTGTGCTTTTGGATCCCAAGAAGATCCTTGACTTCATTGACCGTGGCATCGATCCACACTTCTCTTCCAGATCCGCCATCGACTCTGGTCAAAGTCATATGCTGGACCATTTCATCTCTCAAGAGAAATGGAAATTTGAAAAGGCTCGTGAATTGAAGAGAGCAAAAGCCGTAAAGGAGAAGCTTCGAGAAAACATCATCAACTTGACTCTCAAGAACTTCTAAAGCTCAATCGAAATCCAAGCACTCAGAAGGATTTTGATGCTTAATGCCGACCGCAAGGAGCTAAGGTGAGATTCGCCACTCGACGAAGAAATGTCAACTGCAGCTCAATCGAATAACAAGAAAATCCTCAGTCAAGAATCTGCTCAGCTCGCTGAAGAACATGCCAAGATCTGCATGACTTTCAGCGGCCGATGAAAACACAAGTTCCAGGCTGATGACTCCATTCCAGCCATGAAGAAATTCCTGTGGCATCCACTAGTGGTGCGCTCAAGAATCAAGGAAACAGGCAACTCGACCAGCCAGCTCAAGAAACGTACCACAATCCTCAGCTCCTCCCGCCAACACCAACTCCAATTCTTCCTTCCGCCTATGAAGTGAAGAAGACAAAGGCTGCGAACGAGCTGCAAGAAAGAAAAGGAAGGCATCAACAAGGCCAAATTCTTCGGTCAAGAAAATGAAGCCAATGACCAGCTCGATTGAAAATCCTATCGATGCCATTCCCATTTCCTCCATGTCATCCAAGGAAATTGTTCCTTTGGAGAAGAATAAACGATCCCAAGCGGATCGATGAAGAAAATCAATCAATGTTACTGTAACAGCTTGATGAAGAAATTGAAGTGGAAGCTTTCCTTCAACTCCTGTTGCTCTCACTGTGCTCCAGCTCACGTACCAAGAGGCAGGTGTGGAGGAAATTGAAAGAAGATGAAGACGGGATATTGGGTGCACTACACTGTGATGAACGATGACTTTTAAAGTCAAGACCCAATACTCCTCTTCACCTTCTTCAACAAGTTCCACCACCGGCTACTACTGCTCAAATGGGCTCAAGAAACTCATCCCACATCGCTCCGTCAACGAAGAGATTCCAGCCACTAGCACCAAGAACCCATCACGATCCTCAAACCGCACAAGGAGAGGAACCGAAATTCTCACTCAAGAACTTGAGCTCACGATTCCAGAGGTTGTGCCGCAAATCACCGATATTCTCTCGCCCAAGCCAAAGAATCCGCTTCAAGCAAGCAAAAATTCAAGGCTGAAGACTTCTTCTCGAGCACGTGTTCTTCATCGCCATAATCCTTATGACTCGCCGAATGAGGAAAAGACGCTCGACTCCAACACAAGCAAACTTCTATTCCTCGCTATTCGACAAGGACAAGATCTTCGACCATGAGCATATTCCTCATGTGGATATGGAATCACCGCTTGCTTGAGCCAAGACTTCGGTTCTTCACGATGCAGCTGCTTAAATTTCGACCGATATATGTGACCGAATGAAGAACTCATTCTTAGTTCTATGCCACCTGACATCACCGAGATGTCAAGACATCAACTCATGGGTTCTGATTGATGACCGAAATACTCACTACAAGGCACCAAAGAATCGAATTGCCGTGTCCTTCCTCTTGATCCAACCCATGAATCTGCCAAGGTTTCTACAATGAACGTGAGTCGTCTCGATCACTTTATGCAAGTGCTTATGAAGCCATGAAGCAAAGCAAGCCCTCGAACCAAATTCCTCGATTGGGATTTGTCAGAGGCTTCGATCGTATAGAATTTGACGACAGAATGAGTCCAATCAAAGGCCACGACTCAAATGATGAAGACGCTGCGATCATGAAGAACATGCTCTTCAATATCATTCATATGCCCCGCTAACTTCCATGATTTCTTCATGAGGACTCGCCAATATTGCAATGTCACCTTTTGAGCTGAATCCATATGCGCTGGATCATGAGATTCATAAGGGCAAGATCTTCACCGAACTATAAGGTCGACACTCAACCATGGCAGTCTCGCCCATTGAAGTCCTCGCTTACCAATTTCATCATCTCGATGACAAGGGCAAGGCAGCAGCTGTAATTGATGAAGGCACTCGCCCATTGATGGTCGGCCGCAAAGTGCATCTTACTCCACCAATGACGATTCTGCTACGCATGACACCGCCAAGAAATACCTCAACCAAGCAAAGCCTCAAACCACAAGCATTGTGGTGATGATCGATCGTGAGTTACCTCGCCTTCATCGGTTGATCGCAATCAGAAATGGGTCAGCGCCAATTTGCTGCAATTCTTCACAATATGACCTCAACGATAATGCAAAGGAAGAAAATCAGTACTACCTTCATGAAACCCTCAACCGCACTGGGCTGTTCTAATCATGTCTATTCCATGAAGAATTGAAGACTATGGGTCTTCAGAAGCTTATGATCGGTCTGCACCAATTCAAGAAATTCAAGAGAGTCAAAGTTCCTCGATTTGTGGCTGCTTATTCTTCATCGCTCGAAACCATGAATATGAAGATTTGGAAGACACCGGTAGGCCCTACTTCAACAACCAACTCGACAAGGCGCCTCCATCAACTTGAATATCTTCAGATGCGAGTCCTCGCCGATCCTTGGTCATTTGATGACAAAGGGGAGAAATCTGAGTTAGTCTTCGCCGGTTTATACTATATGCTTTTATTAAGTTACAACTCGCTCTTCCAAACTTTTATTGGATCGAGTTGTAATCTTAATCCGATGGTGCCTCGACATTTTTGAACGGTGCATTGTGCCGACTTTTGCACTTTGCTCGATACTCTTTGATCGTGCTTCGATGCTCGATTTTGATATGTTATGCTCGATGCTTTTGAAGCACTATGCTCAATGTGATATTTGAGCTCTAATACTTTTGATGCTATTCTGCATGCTTATTCCTCGTTAAATATCATTGCACGATGTCAATCTCATCAGCATCATATTTCATCATGCATTTCAAATTCTTCATAGTATATATATCAAATGCGTATGAATTACAAGATATAGGGGAGTTCTCCATGATTCAATTCTTCAAATGTGCATTGCCTCAAAAGCAAATTCCTCATTATGCACATATTTGGGGAGTTCTTCTATATCTTGCAATCAAATTCTCAATATCAGTATTTACAACTCATATGTTTATCCTCGTTGAAAACTTAACCTATGTTGTCATCAATCACCAAAAGGGAGATTGTAAGTGCATCTAGTGCCCCTTAGTGATTTTGGTGTATTGAAGACTTATAGGTTAAGTAATCGATGCTTTTGTGAGTGTACATAGGTCTATAAGTCTATGAGGAGTTTGATATTTACAGAAAGTCAATTCCTAAAAATGAAGTTCAATCAAGACTTTGATATTCTCAAGAATTCTCAAGACTTTGAAAGTGAAGAAATTGTGACCATGAAGACTTGATATTCATTCGAGGAATATGAAGCGTGAAGACTTTTGTTTTCGTAGTTTCATTTTCTTTTTCTTGAGTCATAGGAAACACCGTGATCTTAAAGGGGGTCGAGGAAATACTAAGGAAAATTTCCATGTGATGCTCAACTCAAAATCCTACACCTACCAATCCCTTCGAGTGAAGCCATTGAAATCTCTACAGCCTACCAAATTTTTCAATGACAGAGACGCAGTTCTTCCGGTCACCGATGACTTTGTTTCGATCGAGAGTTAGGAATCCAAATTTAATTGCCTACACAAAGGAGGAACATGATAGCCCCGAGGACTTTGAAAGTCATTTCGATCAAGGTCATGGTCAGCATACCAGCGGACCAAAATATCTTATCCACCTAACGGTCATATCATTGAAGGGCATTTATGTCTTATCATGTCGGGCTGCCCTAGCTATAAATAGTCACTTCCACAACCACTAGTTGGTTGGCTGTCCGAGAGAACTTGACACTTGTCATTTGAGAGCAACCCATCCTCTGAGGACTTTGAGCAAAAATCATCAAGTGAGGAAAATCCCAAAACCAAACCCATAAAACCCCAAGTGATTGAGCATCACTGAAGAAATTGATCCTGCATGGATCCGACGCTTGTTAACTTTGAAGACTGTGCTTCTTCCAGACGGTTAGGCGTCAAGGTCTAGAGCATCCAAGAGGAATTGTGGATCGCCGAGTGACCAAGTCTTGAAGGTTTGGAAGTCACCAAGACTTACCACGAGTGATTGGACGAGGCCTCGCGTGGTCTTAGTTCAAGGAGAATACGGTGAGGATTGGGTGTCCTGAGTTGCGCTCGAGATCGGTGTCCGGACTGTGTGTCCTCGAGTTTAAATACTCACCATTCCACTCCAGACGATAACCGAGACAAAGAGTTGAACTGGTTACCAAATCATTGTCTTCACCAACCGACCGGTTCTATTTCCTCAACTCATTCATTTCCTCATTCTCGGTTGCATGTTGTTCATATTCCTGTTTGAAGACTTGATCAAGACTTTCACAAATTCCTCAATTCAATTTCTTCAGCTTTGTTTGTCTTCATCTTGTTATCTCCGTTTACGCTTGTACTCTGCTCTAGTCTTCATTTCATCATGCCGACTATGTGTAATCTGTTATGTTTACCTCTCGAGTACATATTCCGCCAGAATAGTTCTTCACTAAGGAATTTCCTCACCGCAAATTCCTCGCTGAAGAATTTCATAAAATCGCTTATTCACCCCCTCTAGTCGATATAACGACTTTCAATGGTAGACAAAGTACTACTTGTTTCGTGATTTTGGTTTAACCACCGAGTTCTAGTTATGTCGACCGCAGTATGATCAAGGTTCGGCTGGGTGTCCTACCTTGATGGAACGGACTACCCTTATCGAAGAACAAGATGAATGCATCTTGAGGCAATTGATAATGATCTCCGTATGTTGGGAAAATGGTGTCCTCATTGTCAATCAAACACCGACCGCTATTGATGTGAAGAGATTCAAACAACTCGACTCTCGCTTAAGAATATCATCCGGGCCATCTAAGCAAAGGACAGATGGAAGAGTGAGTTTTGAACCGCCAAGCTAATCTGGGATAGGTTGTCCAAAGTAAATGAAGGAGTCTCAACTCAGCGCGGACTCTCGAGTTGATGTTCTTCGAATCTCTTCAACCGATTCAAAAGACTCGACAACTAAAATTTCCAACAAACCTTCTCGATCACATCGACATTTCAAATGAGCTTCAAGCCCCGTACACCGACATCATCGATCATGAAGTTGTGAAGAAACCCTAAGATCGCTGATTCTCATTTGATACTCGACCGATGATACAAGAGCGCGTCGACTACAAGTCACTTGATCCTATTGATATCCTCGAAAGGCTTAACACTCACGAAGTTCCAGCTGTTGAAAAGAGAGATCTCTATGGCTCAAACTATGGCAAACCACGTGCCTCAAGGCTAAGGTTGTGTCCGATCAATGTGAGGATTCGGTAGTAGCTTGGTGATCCAAGAACTGAGCCAGATCTACCTCTCCTTGTGAAGAAATTCCAGAAATTCACAAGACGTGGTCACTTTGGAAACCTCAAGGGGAAGTGATTCTTCATCCAAAGGACTACAAGAGAAGACTTTGCCACAAATGCAAGAAGCCCGTCACTATATTCAAGATTGTCCTCATGGGAAAAGGAAATGAAGAAGAAGAAATACAAGGACTACAGCTCGATGAAATGAAGAAGAAGAAGAAATCATCAAAATCCTCGCTCTTCAAAACCATCAAAGTCTTCATCTCACAAGAAGGGCAGCTCCAAGAAAGCCTGCATTCATTGGCAAGGAAATGGACTCGTTGAATCGAGGAAATGATGAAGAGGAGGAGTCTCAAGATCTGAGTCTGTGTGGCGAACCGTTGCTACATAATTTCGTCAAGAAGTCCATCTTCAACATCAAGAAACTGATTCCACCAACAAGCCTCGATGAAGATAATGATGGCTACGCCCACCTATTGCTTCATGGCAAAAGCAGCTAAGGTATCAAATACAACTCCTCCGATTCTAGTGAAAATGAATCGATGAGGATCTTAAGCCTAGCTACTCTAAACTTGCTAAAATTGTGTGAAACAACAACGGGCTCTTGAAAAGGTTCAAACATGCTAGATAAAAGTGATGATATGTTGTGAAGAAATGGATCGCGACTAAAGCCTCGATCGAAAATCTTCAGAGACTTCGCCTAAGTATGATAACCTTCAAGGTCATCATAACTCTCTTGTCTCGATCATGAGAAACTTTCTTATGAATTTCTTCAAGAAAAGCAAGACAATGAGAAGCTTTCTTGAAGCTATTCAAAGAAAGGCAGATCTTGAAAAGCTAAGAGTATGTTATGAAGATCTTCGTAAGGAGCGATTCATTACTAGCTCAACAAATCAGCGCTTCTCGTGAAGAATTTGTTCCTCCATGCTTAAAGTGCATTGAACGTGAATCGCTAATTCTTCACCAATGTTCAAATGCTTCAAATGTTACAAATTCTTCATCGCCTCGCTATCACTAATTCTCATCCGAGGACATTGCTAGTATCATCGACAATGCAGGTTGAAGGAATTGTACATGATAGGCATGTACAAAGCCTCAAAGGGCATCGACACTTTGTGATGTGCTCAAAAGCGATCCTCAACCAAAACCTAGGAAAGAGGGTATTGCCTTTGAGAGGAAACTCAATGCCGATGGAACATATTGGAAACCTCGAAAAGATCCCAAAACCTCATGGGTCTGCAAAGGACCTCCAGCTTGATCCATCTAACTTATCCTGCTTTACATGTGAATCTCTCATTCTTCGATGAGTCATTTGACTCAACTATAAACTGTTCAAAATCGAATGGTGAAGTATTTGCTAGATATGTTGGCACTAATCGCAGGAACGGTTCTATGAAGAAAATCTGGTTCCCAAAAGCTGTGTTGAAAGTCTTCGTGTGAATGTCCTCATGACACCACCAAAGGAAGAAAACAGGAACCCGATCAAATTCTTCATATGGACCAAATTCTTCACGAGGATCAAATTCCTCAACTGATCAAAGTCCTCATATGATTATCATGCTAACAAACTGCTCTGCAGTAAAGCTAAGGGCTATGAATATGTGCATTATTCTTCAAACCATTATGTTCATAAGTCCTCAAGAATTACTCGCTTATTCATATGCTTACCCTAACCCTCCTATGCTAAACGAAATGGTTTGGCATCTTTGCCACCTTTCACATGGTGCTCGCAGATGATGAACTTTGCCACCCTCCGTATGTGGGTGGTGAAGAAAAGAACTAATCTCGAGGGTCAGTCTCCAGACGGCTCTAACGTTCAAGAATTTGTCGGACCTCAAAATGCTCGAAAGGACGCAGCGAATCATGATGAAATGAACTTTCATTTCACACGCCCTCATACTCGCTATATCTGCTATCGCTTGATGAAATTCATCTCGATGAACTTGATATCATATTCTTCACCGATGAAGCATATGAGATTGTAAGTTACACTAATTCATCGCAGGATGATCAACCCAAAACCACTGAATGGGTCCTCGATAGTGGATGTACAAATCACATGACTGGTGACAAGAATCTATTGATGGATGCTCCTTATCACCACTCTAGCATATCATATTTCCGACAAAGGCAAAAGTCGTATTGGGTCTTGTAAGGTTGTTATTCTAAGGATAAGCACATGGACAAAGTCATGCTTGTTGAAT
Source organism: Aegilops speltoides (assembly GCA_021437245.1). NCBI lineage: Eukaryota > Viridiplantae > Streptophyta > Magnoliopsida > Poales > Poaceae > Aegilops > Aegilops speltoides. The sequence goes on along the minus strand of CM038141.1, from coordinate 409,881,578 downwards.
CCTTAGGATACAATCTCATGTCGGCCTCAATGCTTTGTGATCTTGATATGGTTGTTGTCTTTGGCAAATATCGGTGTTGTGATTATGGAAGTGACAATTCCAAAGTCTTCAAGGCTTTAGGAGAGGAGATCTCGATATTGTTGATTTCACAGACCACAACCAGCCATGTGTCTACTTGCAAAAGCTTCGTATAATGGCTATGGCATCGACGACTTGGTCATGCAGCATGAGGAATTTGAACACGCTGCGAAGAAGAAGCATGTCATTGGCATTGAGAATGTCAAATCAAGGATCACTTATATGAGCATGTAGCCGGAAAATGACCAAGGCCAAGCATCCAAATAAGACTATCATGACCACTACCCATCCATTCAATTGCTTCACATGGACCTCTTCGACCTAATCATTATTCAGAGCCACTAATGATGCATCTCTATATGGTTTTGTCATTGTTGATGATTATTCTCGATATACATGGGTACACATTGTTACTTACAAACATGAAGTGCGTGAAGTCTTCAAACGATTTTTCTCGAGGGCTTCAACCAATTTTGTGAAGATCAAGTATCGGTGACAATGGAACCGAGTTCAAGAATTCTGGTCTTGATGCCTATCTTGATGAACTTGGTATTACTCATGAATTATCTGCCCCTATACTTTCAAAGAAATGGCGTCAGGAGCGCAAGAACAGAACTCTTGTGAGATGGTTTCACTATGCTTGATGAATACAAAACGCTTTTTGATTGATGCATTGAGTCATCAGCCACATCATCAAATAAGAGTATATCTTCACAAATTCTTCAAGAAGATCAAGATATGAACTCCCTTAACGACAAGAAACCCAATAACATCGAGTCATGCAATCAAGAACATGATGAGGAAAATGGTGCTCAAGAAATGCTGATCAAAATCCTCAGCCGACAACCCACTCATCCACGCAGTAAAAAAGAAGTGCAAGTTCGAAGATCATCGATGACATCAAGCACCAAAGTCCTCTCACCCGCCAAAAGCCTCACACTTATCTAACTTTTGTGGGCACTATGCTTTTGTCTCTATCTCGAGCCCACTAAGGTAGATGAAGCATTTCGAGCCGAGTGGATTCAGGCTATGCAAGAAGAATTACATCGCTTGAGCTGAACAATGTCCGAATTGGTCAATCGCCTGAGATCCTCGCAAGCATAATATCATTGGCACAAAGTGGATCTACCGCAACAAGCAAGATGAAAATGGCCTTGTGGTGAGGAATAAGGCACGACTAGTAGCTCAAGGCTACACAGTGTCAAGGAATTGATTTCATGAAACTTTTGCACCTGTTGCTAGACTTGAGGCTATTCGCAGATTTTACTTGCCTATGCTAACCATCATGATATCATCTTATATCAAATGGATGTGAAAAGTGCATTCCTCAATGGTAAGCTTGAGGAAGAAGTATATGTTGCTCAACCCCCTGTTTTGAAGATCCCAAGAACTCGACAAAGTCTTCAGACTAAATAAGGCTCTATGGCCTCAAGCAAGCCCCCTAAGGTGGTATGACACATCAAGGAATTCTTCGGAAGAATACCCTTCCCACTTTTGACCCTACTTTATTTACTAAATCATATGATGGTGAACTGTTTGTGCCAAATATATGTTGATGATATTATCTTGGCTGTACTAACCAACGATATAGTGATGAATTTGCCTATATGATGAGTGAAGAATATCAAATGTCTATGATGGGAGAGTTGAAATTCTTCTTAGGTCTTCAAATTCACAAAGCAAGAATGGCATATTCATATCTAGAGAAATACCTCAAAGATGTATCGAGGAAATTGCATGCAAGATTGCAAAGGCGCTAAAATTCCTATGCCCACAAATGGTCATCTATGCAATCGATGAAAATGGTATCGACTTCGATCACAAGGTATACCGCCCATGATTGGTTCTTTATTGTACTTATGTGCATCTAGGCCGATATAATGCTTAGTGTTTGCATGTGTCCGATTTCAAGCTGCACCAAGGAATCACACCATAAGGTCAGAAGCATATTCTTCGATATCTAGCTCACACACCAACACTAGGATTATGGTACCCCAAGGGCTCTTGATCTCATTGATATTCTCGACTGACTATGCCGGTGATCGTGGACCGCAAGTCAACATCCGCACTTGTCATTTCTGACGATCTTTGGTCCGTTGGCTCAAGAAACAGAATCAGATCATCGCTTCATCATTGGCTGAATACATTGCTGCTGGCTCATGTCAGGCTCAACTGCTTTGGATGAAGCAAACCTCAAGGACTATGGCTAACGTGAAGAATGTGCCTCCTTCCGCGACAATGAGAGTGCCATCAAGATTGCTCACAACCCGCCCAAGACTCAAGACTAAGCACATCCAGATTCATCATTTTCTTCGTGATCATGTGTTGGGCTGACATCTCCATCGAGCATGTGAAGATCAAGAACAGCTAGCTGATATCTTCACCAAGCCCTGGATGAGAAGAGTACCCGGCTTACGTGCCAGGAGGTGTGGGAGTGATGACGATGTTCTCGAGGAGGTTGGGGTCGCCATATTTATAGGCGAAGCGTGAGGGGTTCGCCCCGGCCATAGACACCTGCTCGCGGCTCGATGCGATGAACAACGCTGAGAGAGGGGAAGAAGACGAGCTCACGCGGGACCATGGCTGACGGGCACGGCATAGGGCGTAGAGGAAGACGATGAGCACAATGTGCCGCCAAGACCGTGGCGCGCGGTCGACCATGCCTGTGTTCGCCACGGCGAAGCTCCGTGCTCATGGAAAAGCCAGTGGTGGAGTTAAGTGAGTAGAGACGGTGATGGTGGCGCGTTTGGCACGCCTGGGCAAAGGGCAGCGAGCACGCCACAAGCAGAGTGCTCGGCGGCACTCATAGCACGTGTTTTGCATGCCAGCAAGCTTGGACGAACGCGGTCACCGCGTGAACTATGACCTCAGGCCGACCTAGGCCCAAACTTCATGTCTGGCATGTAGTCCATGGTAGATTAGACTGTTACCACACTTGGGTTGGGTTTCAGGTGCAATAGAAATGAATTTACAATCCAGGTAAGTTTCTGGACAGTAACTTTGAGAGTTTACTGTGGTCAAACCACTAGGAGTTGAGGGCTGGGCTTTGGAGGCTAGCCAACATTTACTAAGGTGAAGATGCACAAGAAAAACCAGCTACAATGGAGCAAGTAAAATGGTAGTTGCTGAAGAAACTACCATTTCTGTCCAGAAATGAAAATATTTTCTGTAGCCAAAATATTCCAAAAAGTGTTGAAATATTTTTGCTCAAAAAGGTGCCCTAGGGTTCAAAGAATAATTGGGATTTTTCTTAGGATTTTATGGGCAAGAAAAACTGGGGTTGCTTTGGAGCACATTGAGATAGCTAGGGTTTAGGAGGGAACATGAATATTTTTCATTCAAGAAAAATATTCCAAATGATATTATGAGGTGAACCAGAGATGAAGTGATGGTTTGAGAGGGAGATGAAGCACTTGGGTGAAAGTCAAGGGGTACCCAAGTGGTTAAGTCCAAATGAAAGGATTCAAAAACTCCAAACTCAAATTCAAACCAACTGAAAATCAGGCAAAGAAGAGGGGGCAAAAACCAGGCTGTCACAAACCTCTCCCACTTAGAATGAAACTCGTCATCAAGATTCGGTTGCTTGGGAAAACCATTCTGGATAATGTGCCCTTAGAAATTCTTCTAATTCCCATGTTGATTCTGACTCTGTGTGATGCTTCCATTGGACTTTGTAAAACTTCCTTGCCTTACTGCGAGTGACTCTTTCCATCTGATCCAAGATTCTAACTGGCCTCTCTTCGTAGGTTAAATCCTTGGCCAGCTCTATTTCCATCATATCAGTCTTTTTCTCTAGCGGTGATCTGCACCGCCGTAACTGTGAAACATGAAACACGTTGTGCATGGCCGACAATTCTGGGGGTAGCTCCAACTGATATGCAACACTGCCCACTCGTGACATAACTAGAAATGGACCAATAAATCTGGGTGCCAACTTTCCACGAGTCGGAAATCTCTTGGCTCCTTTCATAGGCGTGACTCGAAGGTATACATGTTCTCCGGGTTCAAAACTGATCTATCGGTGCTTTGCATCATAATAACTCTTCTGACGAGATTTGGCCAATCGCAACTGCCTCTCGATTGCCTTGACGTGTTTCTGGCCAAAGATGAGATCCGTTCCGAAAATACGGCTATCTCCAGTTTGAGACCAATTTAAAGGAGTGCGGCACTTACGGCTATACAAAGCCTTATATTGTGACATCTTTAAACTGGTCTGGAAACTATTGTTATAGGAGAACTCGGCATAGGGCAAATAGTCTTCCCATTTCGGTCCTTGGGCCAAAGCACAGGCTCGCAGCATATCTTCGAGTATTTGGTTTACCCGCTCTGTTTGTCCATCAGTCTGAGGATGATAAGTGGTATTGTATGTTAATGCTGACCCCAAGGCTTGATGGAGACGGGGCCAAAAAGCGGAGGTAAAAAGTGAACCTCGGTCAGAAGTGATGGTTCGGGGGACTCCATGCAGACTGGCTATTCTTGTGCAATTTCATCTGCTCGATATGTGGTTCTGATCGGGATAAAGTGGGCTACCTTGGTTAATGTATCCACTATGACCCAGATTGCATCATTGCCCCGTCGAGTCTTAGGTAGTCCTGTGATGAAATCCATACAGACATCATGAAATTTCCACAGACACTGGCAGCGTTGAAGAAGTCCGCTGGCTTCGCATGCTCGCTTTCACTTTGTGGCATATGTCGCAACAGGCCACGAAATAGGCAATGTCTTTCTTCATCCCATCCCACCAGAATGTTTGTCGAAGGTCTTCATACATTTTCGTACCTCCAGGGTGAATTGAATATGAGGATTCATGTGCTTCTGACAGGATCTTTTGCTTTAAATCCGCTTGATTGGGCACACAAATCCTTCCCGGAATCGGAGGGTACCGGACTGATCCTTCGAGAAATCGGAAGGCTGACTTGCTACCATATGCTTGGCACGTTTCTGTAGATCGGTGTCATCCGACTAGGCCTTGCGGATCTCTTCCTCAAGTGTGGGGGTAACTTCCAAAATATTAGCAAGGCCGGCATCTACTATGACCAGGTTGAGCTGAGCAATCTCTTCTTGGAGTTCAGGAGGCAAGGATTCCAATATGACATTAGGCTGACGGGCTTTCGACTGAGCGCATCGGCAACCATGTTGGCCTTACCCGTTGGTAATTTATTCCAAGGACATAATCCTTGATTAACTCAAGCCATCTTCATGCGGAGATTTAAATCGTTGAGTAAATATATACTTATGCGATTTTTAGGATCGTAAAATTTGGCACCTCTTCCGATGAGATAGTGTCTCCAAATTTTTAAAGCATGAACCACCGCTGCCAACTCCAAATCAAGAGTAGGATAATTTCCCTCATGGGGTCGTAGCTGTCGTGGGGCATAAGCTACTACCTTGCCGTCTTGCATAAGTACGCATCCAATTCCTTGCCCGGAAGCGTGGCAATACACAACAAAGCTGCGGTAGATATCTGGAAGAGTCAATACCGGTGCAGTTGTCAGCCGTTTCTTTAACTCATTGTCAGTGTACTAAAGTAGGGGTACCTTAGTATCCCAAACTTGTGCACGGGCAGTTGCAGCAGACTCACAAGTAGGCTTGCCCGTGACCACCAAGGTTCTCCGCTGGTTCCTTTGGAGCCATTCAAGAACAAAGTGTTTAAGCCAAGAAGATAAGGCCCGCAAGAGGAGCTTGCCGGAAGGTCAAAGCCCCGCAAGAGGAGCTTGCCGGAAGGACAACCAACGATTTCGCTAACTTGTCGCGAACGCTACCGCGGCGGCCCCAAGCAAGACCCGACGAAGCGACAAGCTTCCGCGCGACAAGACAACGATCACAAAGAAGGCGCTTGTTACGACAGTTACTACTTTGCACCGGCGCTCCAGCGCATCCACCAACGTGTTGCCCTGGGGCCTTTCCAGGCGCACGTGGCGAGAAGCTGTGCAGCTAGCGGTGCGAGGTGGCAAGCGGAGATGACAAGATGGCCATCGTGGCGTAATGGTGGCGCTTCACAACGGTCGCTCGCACGCCTGGGCGATGCGCAGCGGCATTTAATGCCCTTGTCCCCTGCCGTCAGAGTTAGGTAGGACGCACTATACAGGTAGCTGTACCAACCACCCTTTTTACATTTTTGCCTTCGCCTACGTTGCCACCTGTCGGTGACCCCTTTAGCATATAAAGGGAGGCCCATGCGCAACGTAGAGGGGGTTCGACTCATTCGAAACCAGAACACTCCCACGCTCTAGAGCAAGAACATAATACAATCAAAAAGCAGCAAGAGGAGTATTATCTCCAAGAGCTCCTGCTGGGTAAAATCGCCAGGTGCTCGCTTCGACCGCCTTCGGCGATCTCCGCCCCTCACTGGACCGAAGGGGCCCTGCCCCATAGGTGTTCGCTCCACGACATCTTTGGCGCGCCGTAGGGGCGCTGACGCTTAATGTGAACCCGATCCGGCGCTCACGCTGAAGCTAGATCTTCATCTTCTCCATCATCTTCATCGACATGCCACCGAAGAAGAAGGCTCCGGAGGTGGCTGCTCCGTCCGCATCGATCCCACCGCCACCGGAGCAAACGGGTGGTGGAGTAGACGTCGGCGGAGGAACGGGCGTCGACGAGAGAGCTCACGCTGCCGCCAGGTCCAAGGACAAGGCCGCGCAAACCTCGGCGTCCGTACACGCACCACGCCCATCTCAGGAGGCGCGAGACCGACAGCGCCATGGTACTCCAAGACCATACGCCATGGACCAAGGTCAAGCCGGTGGATCTCGGATGCTCAAGACCAGCACGCGACGCCAACTCGGTGGCACGCGAGCAAGACGCTGTCGCCGACGGATCTCGCTCTTCTAACATAGTTAGAAGTCCGAGCATATCCCGCTCCTCGCACCGTTCACCACCGCCACCGAAGACTCCAGAAGAAGCGTTGGCCCGAGCCCAACTGCTCCTGGATTACCCTCCAACGGCGGACAAGATCGACAATTGGAGGGCCACGATCCAAAGTCTCATCGGCTTCGCCAACGGCGATACTCCACGGCAACCGAGTACATCAAAGCCGCGGCAAGATTGCCGGGCGCGAGCCGATGGCGACAAGACCGGCGGGGGTGCAACCATCGTGCACCTTCCACCCCGAAGGCCAAGATCGCCAACTCGTCGTCAACTCGACATCGACTCCATCGCGGCCATCGAGACCCACGAGCTCGCCGCGATCAACGCCAAGTTCTTCAAGAACGACAAGAAGAAGACGCCGCATCGCATCGAGCGCCGAAGAGAAGCGCGCGCCAATCGCACCAGCGCATAGGGCCCGCTCGACATGCATGCGCCCGAAGGAACCAGCGACTTTGCCATACGCGTAGGTTGCCTCGCTTACTCGTGAGCTGCGCAAGTCCAAAGGCTCAAAGACGTAAGAACTTCAAGCCGATGTACCCGAGAAGCACGACGGCAGATTACATCCGTCGGAGTTCTCAAAGATCTACACCATCGCAGCGGCAGCCGACGGGGCGCGACGACAAGATCCTTGCCAACTACTTACCGGTGCTCAAGCCAAATGCCGATCCTCGCTCATGCACTTGCCGGACAACTCCATATCCTCATGGGCAGATCAGGCTAATTAGCTTTGTCGGCGCTTTTTTACAGCGCCACAAGCCTCATGGCCAGAGCGATCTTCATCTACTCGCCTGTAAGGAAGGAGAGCCCCTGCAAGTATATTCAGAGATTCAGCCAAGTGCGGTAACATCCCAGCATGTCCACCCGCCACGGTCATCGCTGCTCCATCGTAACGCGCGAAACCGCAGGATGAGGGAGGAAATGGCGATGTGCAAGATCAGAGATGTCAGTGAGCTCTACGCCCTGGCCGACAAGTGTGCACGTGATGAGGAAGGGAGGAAACTCCCCGGAGAGAATGCAGGCGCATGAGGATCTGACAGTGAGGATGCCGCCCCGGCAAGGAAAAACCGGTGGCGGAATAACAGAAAAAGGAAAGGCAAAGATGTGCTAGTTGTTGAGCAGTCCGACAACGAAGGTGGCGCCGACAAAGCCAAAGCTGGTAGCTCCAGCGAGGCTGTAGCGGCCGCCGACAAGCAGGACGGCTCCGGCAAGCACTATTGCAAGATCCACCGCACCAAGGCTCACGATCTCCAGAGCTGCAAGAAGGTCGAGCAGCTTGTCGAGCAGCAGAAAGCTGAGTACGAGCGACGCGACAAGGAGAAGGCCCAGGAAGGTACTCGTGGATCCGGCAAGAAGCATCCCGGCCGGGGAGGGCGCCGCGGCAAGGCCAAGCAGCGGCAAGGGGACAGACCTCCCCGCGGCCGCGACAAGGACGAAGATGAATATTATGATGAAGAGATGGATGATGATGATGCCGACGAGCAGGAGTTTCAGAAAGCCACAGAGGTCTTGTGCGTTGACGGCGGTGCTTCTCTGCATACTTCGCACCGCCAGCTCAAACAATGGGTGCGGGAAGTTAATGCAGCAGAACCATCAGTTGAGTCACGCAAGCCCCTGAAATGGTCTAGCACGCCTATCATCTTTGATGTTGAGGATCACCCTGATCGCATAAATGCGGTCGGGTGCTTGCCGATGTTGGTTTCACCAACTATCCGCAACCTCAAGGTCACAAGATGCTAGTTCACGGCGGGGCCGGTTTGAACCTGATCTCCTCCGCGGTACTCCAGAAGCTCCAAATCCCCGACAGTGAGCTCGAGGAGACCGGTACTTTTCAAGGAATCAATCCGGGAAGGAGCAAGCCGAAGGGGAAGATCACGTTGCCGATAACATTTGGCAGCGAGCTGAACTTCAGGACTGAGAGGGTCACTTTTGACGTTGCCGATTTTCCATTTCCTTACAATGGGATACTCGACCGTCCAGCACTCGCCAAGTTCATGGCGGCCTCTCACTATGCCTACAACGTACTGAAGATGCCGGGTCCGATAAGCGTCATCTCTGTCCTCGCGATAAGAAGGATGCCCTTATCCGCACCGGCAAGATTTACCGAAGCAGCAGCAGCAGAACATAAGCCACTTGTCACCGAAGCTCCCTGGGGAAGAAGAAGACCAAGTCCGCAAGAGCTCGATGCCCACTCCGCAAGCGCACCTCTTCGGAGTGCTGCGCCACCGCTGAGGACGACCGCCGAGCTCCACCGCAAGTGTAAGAAGACAAAGACAGCTTCACCAGAGACCAAGAAAGTGTCCGCCAAGGAGGACGGCATCGGTGGTACCTTCACCATCTGCCACGCTGACCCTAAATAGGAAAGGCCGTTGTTTTCCTCATGGGCGAATGTCGACGGTTTGCATGGCAACCGCTTGACATCCCCGTGTTCCTGTGAGTAATTGAGCACCACCTTGCCGTTTGTCCTCACGCGCGGCCCGTCAAGCAAAAAGTCAGGAAACAAGCAGTGGAACACCAAGAATTCATTGCAGAAGAGATCAAGAAGTTGGAAGCAGAAAGCCTTGTCAGAGGAGTGCTCCATCCCACGTGGTTGGCCAATCCCGTTGTCGTGCGCAAGGCAAACGGGAAATGGAGGCTTTGTATTGACTTTACTGATGTTAATAAAGCTTGTCCCAAAGACCCATTTCTTGCCGCCGCATTGACCAGATTGTTGACTCCACTACGGATGTGACCTCGCCATTTCTTGACGATATTCAGATATCATCGATCTTCATGGCGAGAAGAAGATGGTGCAAATACCACCATTTTGTCGCCCTTCTACAAGGGCTAGGTCAAGGTACTGTGTGCGGTTGCTTTTCGCCTTCTCATGGCCTCGAGAAAGCTGCGCCATTACTTCCAAGCACATGAGATCATAGTTGTCACTCGCTTTCCGCAAGAGGATACTGCAGAATCCGGAAGCAACAGGCAGGATTGTCGAGTGGGCACTGGAATTGTCAAGCTTCGGCCTTAAGTTTGAGAGCACTTCAACTATCCAGAGCCGGGCATTGGCAGAATTCATAGCGGAGTGGACGCCAACACCAGATGAAGAAATTCCACAGACGAGCATCCCCGTCAAGGAAGCAAGCAAAGAGTGGGTCATGTACTTTGATGGTGCCTTCTCGCTGCAAGGCGCCGGTGTGGGCGTGCTACTTGTCGCACCCACCGGAGAGCACCTCAAGTACGTGGTCCAAATGCACTTTCCCAAGGAGCAAGCGACAAACAATACTGCAGAGTATGAAGGTTTGCTTGCCGGCCTCAGGATCGCAGCAGACCTTGGGATCAAGAACCTCATTGTTAGGGGTGACTCGCAGTTGGTCGTCCACCAAGTGAACAAGGATTATCAGAGACCATTGATGGAAGCCTATGTTGATGAGGTGAGAAAGTTAGAAGAGCACTTTGACGGCCTGCAGATGGAACATGTTCCGAGAACCCAGAACGACGTTGCTGATGGCTTGTCAAAGTGCGCTGCACTTAGGTTACCTGTGGAACCAGGGATCTTTGTGCTCAAGCTAACTCAACCATCTGTAACACCATCAACTGGACAGAGCAAGAAGAGAAAATTGATTTCTGGTGACTACTTTCCGGCAGAGCTCCCTGAAGCCGCCGCCAAGAAGGTCCCCAAGATCAACACCAAGAGTGCTGAGGAGCAGTCTGCTCCGGCAAGCCTTAGGGTTTGTTCCGTTGAAGCAGACGCTCCCCACAAGTTTTGCTCCGGCAAGCTTGCTGGGGAACATCAAGCTCCGGCCGAGCCGCAGGTTCTTGCCGTAGAAGCGGATATTCCCGCAGCAGCATATGTGCCTTTGGTCTTTGTTGTCGAGCCGCAAGCTCCAGCATGGGCGCAGCAGATTGTCCATTTCCTTCAGACAGGAGAACTTCCCAAAGAGCAAGAAGAAGCAGAAATAGTAGCCCGGCAGTCAAGTATGTACCAGTTTGTTGACGACACGCTGTATAGAAGAAGACTCAACGGTGTGAAATTGAAGTGCATTTCCTGGGAAGACGAACAAGAGTTGTTGGCGGAGATACATGGAGGCATATGTGGTCACCACATTGGCGCAAGAGCACTTGCCGGCAAGGTGTTCGGCAAGGTTTCTTTTGGCCGACAGCCTCCAGATGCAATCGCTGCAAGTAACCAAGTGTGAAGCGCAAGGCCCATTCCAAACAAATACATCAGCCACTCAAGCTCTCCGGCGATCCCTTTATCCTCGCCATTTTTGGTCTAGGGTTTCGACATCCTCGCCCTTTCCCCGAAGTTGTCGGGGCTTTGAGTACTTGTATGTTGCAATCGACAAGTTCACAAAGTGGCGGAAGTGGAAGATGAGGAAGGTGACAAAGATCAGCGATCAAGTTCTTCAGTCAATTATTTGCCGTTTGGGGTACCTAACGGGATCATCACCGACAACGCACACAGCTTCACAAGCCGCACCTTCATGCAGTACGTCCAAGATCTTGGCGCCAAGGTCTGCTTCGCTTCTGTTGCTCACCGGAGAAGCAACGGTCAAGGTAGAGGGCAACGCTGAAGTGCTGCGCGAGCTCAAGACCAGAACTTTCGACAGGCTGCACAAGTGCGGAAGAAACTGGATCGAGGAGCTGCCGGTGGTTCTTTGGTCGATCAGGACGACGCCAAATCGAGCCATCGCCGTACACCTTCGCTCTAATATATGGAGCAGAGGCAGTTCTCCCACGGAACTCGTATACGGTCGCCTCGAGTGCTCGCTTATGATGAGTTTGAGCAAGAGCAGCTGCGACAAGATGACGCTGCTGCTCCTTGAGGAAGACCGTCTTCAGGCACAGACGAGCTGCTCGATACCGACAAGCTTTGCGACGCTACCATAGCCGCAAAGTTAATGCCAGAAGTCTCGAGGAAGGTGACCTTGTTCTTCGGTGCGTTCATTCCGCCAAAAATTCCAACAAGTTGACGCCGAAGTGGGAAGGCCCTTACCGGGTGAAACGAGTCACTAGGCCCAGCGATGTCCGCCTTGAGACCGAAGATGGCTTCCCGGTGAGCAACTCCTGGAACATTGAGCATCTTCATAAGTTTTACCCGTAAGGCGCGGTTGTCGGAACCCGTTCCGGCAACCACCTTTTGTACAAGCCTTGCCGCTGTTGCATGTAACCCTTTGTACAAAGCCGGGCGCAGATCCCGTGCATAAATAAAGCTCATGTGCTTCGCGCATCTTGTCAATTTCATGCTTTCGATTCTTTTTGCATATGTTATCTGACACTTTGTGCAGCACTTAACCCCGGTAAGCAATAACGAGCCTTAAGGCTCCATATCTTTATTTTCTCTTCTTTCTTTTTCTCAAAAGCAAGATTCCCCCGCCCACAAGTTTGCCGGGGGGAAGGAGGAGATAATGGTATGGACCAGGCGTCGTTCAAACAAGTTTCGCCTTGCCGGGATGCGAACGACAGAAAAGCTAAGTTGCCAAAGTTTGAGCAATCAGTTTTAAAAAATTTAAAGTTATCTTCCTTGAACGACCGTGCTTTGTATGGAAAACCTGTGCGCGGAGGAGCCAACTCGTAGCTAGTTGCACCCTTACTTTGTTTCGAGTCCGCTCAACAACTTAAGTGTGCTGCGACTAGTTGCGACAAGGTTTCTTGTCGGTAGTGGCACCGCCAGCAGGCTGCTGACGTTCCGCACTCAGCGCTCGCAGCAAGGGTACCTGCTCCGACAAGTTCCCTAAAAGCGTAGGGTAAAAGCATACAAAGGAAGGAATCAAGTAAAGGAAATAACATAGCGAATACTGCCCAGAATAAAGTTATATTACAAGATAACTTGTCGCGGCTCTAATATATTGTTCTCGTAACATTATCAGCAGCGGCAAGAAAAGGAGGAAACGAGCGGCCTAGTCTACGCGATCACCGTCGACCCTCCTGACTTCATTCACCTTGTCCACAATGGGTGCGACAAGGGCCCTGAGTGCTTCCAGATCAGCATCAGCCGGCAGCTTCTTGAGGACGTTGGTGAAGTTGATGCCTGGGTTGCGGTAGGCCACCTTCACCAACACCTTCTGCGGAACCCTCGCGCAAATCGTGCGCGACTCGTCGGCCAGCTGCTTTGGGATCCTTTCCCGAGTCATTTGGAGAGCCGTCGCCACGCCCTTGAAGAACAAAGTGAGCTTGGCGCTGGGCTAGAGATTCTCGTCGGTGGAATACCCGAAGTCCTCCATCCCGAGCTCCTCCAGCTCCTTATCGATGACTGCGGTGATGTTCACGAGACCCTCCGTCCAAAGCTCCACGGTCTCCCTAAGAGTATTCTGGGTCTCGGCAGCACTCGCCAGCAGCGCTTCATTGCCTTTGATCTCCTCCTTCAAGGCCACCTCCCGCTCCTTGGCGCCGTCCAGTGTCTTGGTTAGCGTTGCCAGCTTCAGCTCCAGATCTGCGTTGGAGTCCTTGGCGGCGTTGAGCTCCCTGCCCTTCTCAAAGAGACGACCCTGCAGCTCGCCATGGGCGAGGGCGTCCTTCTCGCGCTCACGCTGGAGCGCGGCAAGCTCTTCATCTTTCTTCTTGAGATCGCCCTCCAACCGCGCCACCTTCATCTCTAGCTCCTTCTTGGCGGCCTCGGCAGCTGCGGCAGCATCCTTTGCTTCCTTGAGAGCCCCGCCAAGTGCTTGCTCGCGCGCGACAAGCTCTTCCTCATAGCTATCGAGGTTGACCTTCCGCTGCATCAGCTCACCTTCTCGCGCAGACATCTCCTCGGCGGCAAGCCGCCGCTGCTCTTCAGCTTCTGCCATCTCGAGGAGAAAGGCTTTCCGCGCCTCGACAAGCTGCGCCCGCTCCTCTGCGATGGACCGGAGAGCTTCCTGATTGCGTTCCCGGAGCTCCTCCGCGCGCTTCTCAATGTCTGCTCCCGCCTGCACGACAAGCGCTTCCCGGGATTCCACCTTAGCTTGTCGGGCGCGGTAGAGCTACACCAGCTTCCGGAGCAGCTGCTCCTCCTCAGACTGGCCGCTGCTGCTGCTCGGCGCGTCCACCAGTGTCAGCCCAGCAGAGGTGAGCACTTCTCCGTCAAAAGTCTCTCCTTCGACCGGCGCCCTGGAGTTTGAAGCCCAGGGGAGCTTGATGAAGACACCATCGCCGGCCTTCAAGTAGGCGCCAGTTGGGGCTCTTGAACTGGCCTGCGTCGGGCGGAGGATCGGCGGTCAGTGTAGCGCCTTGCGCTCCTGCGGCCTCAGGGTCGTCAGTGCGATCGCCGGACCCTTCACCAGCTCCTGCGCTAGCAGCCTTGGCGGCCCCTTTGCCGGCGGGATCGTCAGTGCCGGCCTCTTCTTCGGTGGCGGCGGCGTCGTCAGTGTTGCCGCGCGCGTTCTCCTCGCCGGTGGCCTCTGTCTCTATCGGCTCCGTGGAAGACGGATCTGAAGGGCGGAAGATGGGGAAAAGTCAAGCAAATGTCCAAAAAGAAAATCAGAAGAAGAACCCAAGGGAAGATTCAAGCAAGGGGATTACCTGTACTGGGATCTACAGTCATAGGATCCGCCAATGGGGGATCGCTGGTGCTGCCCCTTGTCGGAGACCCCTCCCTTGCCGGAGCCTTCTCCATTGCCGGAGAATGTTCCCTTGTCGGGGAATCCTCCCTCGGCGGCGTAGTGGAAGTAGATGGCATCTCGGGGGCGACATCCGGCTGCTCCTGATGAAGCTGCTCTGCTCCTACACAAGCAAACCAACAGTCAGATGTCAACAAAGGAAAAAAACACCCACGCACGCCCAACAGCGAGAAGAAAATCGTATACTTACGCTGGGGGCTGCTTCGGGGAGTAGTTGCCGGGTCCGGCAAAGTGGTCTCGAGCGCGCCCCCTGCCGTTGCGCCGGGCTCGTCCTCGATGACGATCACCAGAGCCTTGGCTCTCTTCGCCGCTCTCTGGGCCAGGGTCCTGAAAAGGAATCAGTTCAGAGTAAAACAGATCAGATACAAGACAAAAACAGTAAGAATTGAAGAACCACAAGTACAACGACGAGTCTTACTCTTCTTCCTCCTCATTGAGCCGAGCGAGAGGTCAAGTCCGCCCTCTTCGGCATGGCGAGGCGGAGGAGTAGGCTCCATCGACCGCTTGGCGGGGGCAGCGGCAGGACCAGAAGCGGCGGTCCGGGACCACCCAGCTCCAGTTGCCGCTGCGGCGTGAGGTGCTCCCGAGGCAACATTACTTGTCGCGCGGGGCGCGTTGCGCTTGCGCGACGGCTGTATCTGTCTGCCCGCCCGCCGCTTCCCGGTCTTCGAGGCGCCTTCTTGGTGGAGCTGGGGGCTGCGCTGGGGTCTCCGTTTGCTGCAAACCACCTGGAGACGGCGGGCCACTCGCACCTTCGGCGGGCTCGCTCGACTCGGCGTCAGGCGCGGCAAGCTCTTCTTCGCCGTCAAGCCATTCTCGCTCGGCAAGGCTTGCCGCCTCTGCTGCCTCAGCCTCCTCCACGGAGAACCCGAACTCGCCCGCGGCAGCAGCTGCCGCCGCCTCTTCCGCCCTGGTGGCGATGCGCTGCATCTCATCATCGGTGGTGTCGCGGGTGAGCAGCTTCTACTCGTCGGCGTGGACTGCCACCTCCACCAGGCCATCGAAGAACTGCTCCACAACGTCATCCGCGGGCTCCTGCCAAGTGGGGACGATCCCATGGGAGTCGCACTGCGGCATCATTGCGCGGATGCGATCTAGTGAGGAGTTGTTGCATAGCGGAACGACGCCTGCCGGCAACCTGAACCACTCGGGATGCTGAGGATCGTGCTTGAACAGCTCCTTGAGCATCGCATCCAGTTCCAGCACGGTGAAATTGAAATTGAGGCCAGGATGCAGCCTCATAATATCCGCCGGACCCCCGAACACCCAGGCAGGTCTCCTCCTCTCTTGCAGGAAGCGTCTGGCGGCGGAGAAAAGCTGGCGCCAACGGGCGCCAATGAAGGAGCCCGCAAGCCTGAGACGCAAGATCCGGGTGGTGGCGATCTTCAGCTTGTCGTCATCCGCGGCCAGGGCGCTCCAATCGCCGCCACGCACTAATGGGGCTTGGCGCAGGGTGGTGAATGGCTGCGGGTTCTCCTCGACGATCCAGCACCACTCTGCTCTCCACTCCTCCCATTTGCTACGGAGCTCCCCCTCCAGATACGTCTCCTTCTTGCCGGCTCTCGAGATCCAGGCGATCCCGCCCGATAAGGGCTCTCCTCTCTCAACCCGGGGCATGAAGTAGTGGCGGAAGAGGGCCACGTTTGGGTGGACCCCGACAAAGTTTTCGCAGAGATGTGCGAAAACCGCCATGGTCAAGACAGCATTGGGGGTGAAGTCAAGGAGATGAAATCCGTAGGTATTCATGATGTCACAGAAGAATTCAGAGAAAGGCGGGCAGAGCCCGCAGTAGAAGAACAGAACGAAGAAAGGGTATCCGTTTGGAGCCCGTTTTGAAGCGGCGGTGGAGAGTACCTTCGTGCGCGGATGCGCTCGCGTCTCCGTCAACCAGAAGAGGTAGTACCACTCCCTCAGCTCCGCCGCGGCAAGCGCGGAGGGGAAAGTGGCCAGCTCCTTTCGCAGCGCCTCAAGCCGCAGCGCCTCGGCCGACTTCACGCCCTTCCCGGTCTTCGGAGCCATGGCGGAGGTGGTGGGAGAGATCGACGGCGTTGGTGGCGACGGCGGCAGTGGAGGGCGGAGCGCTGCTCTCTTTCGGATTTGGAAGCGGAGGGGGGCGGCGGAGATTTCCGAGATTGCAATAGCAAATGACGAAGGTGGGGGAACGGCCCCTGTTTCCCCTGCTTATAAAGAGGAGGAGGCGAACGTTACGCTTTCTCCAAATAAAGAATCACCCACGACCTCTCCCACGACACCGCATTCGATGCGTGCCGTTACGGGAGGGCGCGGTGGATACGGAGTAAGATTTGGCATAACCCAGGCCCTCGTGTGCCCATGCCCTGTTTTGGGCATGGCCCAACAGCGCTCGGCACCGTGTATGGCCCAGGCCCGGGGACTCCTCTCGGTGTACTAAAGTAGGGGTACCTTAGTATCCCGAACTTGTGCATGGGCAGTCACAGCGCCCCGCGGCGAGGCTTGCCGGGTGACCACCAAGGTTCTCCGTTGGTTCCTTTGGAGCCATTCAAGAACAAAGTGTTTAAGCCAAGAAGACAAGGCCCCGGCAAGAGGAGCTTACCGGGAAGGTCAAAGCCCCAGCAAGAGGAGCATGCCGGGAAGGACAACCAAGGCATTTCAAGCAACTTGCCGCAACGCGCCGTGCGTCCCGGCAAGACCCGCAAGCGACAAGCTTCCGTAGCGACAAGACAACGACCGCTGACAAAGGCGCTTGCGCGCGAGCTACCACTTTGCACCGGCGCTCGGCGCATCCACCAACGTGTCGCCAGGGCCTTTCGGTATGACGTGGCGCAGAAGTCAGGCTGAAGCGGTGCGAGGTGGCAAGCGGAGATGACAAGATGGCCATCGTGGCGAACGGTGGCGCCCCTAACGGTCGCTTTTCTGCACTATGTGGGCGAGCCAGACGGGCATTTAATGCCCTTGTCCCCTGCCGTCAGAGTTAGGTAGGACGCACTGTACAGGTAGCTGTACCAACCACTCTTTTTACATTTTTGCCCTCGCCTACGTTGCCACCTGTCGGTGACCCCTTTAGCATATAAAAGGAGGCCCATGCGCAAAGTAGAGGGGGTTCGACTCATTCGAAACCAAAACACTCCCACGCTCTAGAGCAAGAACATAATACAATCACAAAGGAGCAGTAGGAGTATTATCTCTCCGGAGAGCTCCGAAGCTGGGTAAAATCGCTCGTGTGCTCGCTTCGATTCGCTCTTCGTGTGATCTCCGCTCCCTGCCGGACCGAAAGGGGCCCTGCCCCATAGGTGTTCGTTCCCACGACATCTTAGGCGGGCAGAGCCCACAGTAGAAGAACAGAACGAAGAAAGGGTATCTGTTTGGAGCCCGTTTCGAAGCGGCGGCGGAGAGTACCTTTGTGCGCTGATGCGCTCGCGTCTCCATCGACCAGAAGAGGTAGTACCACTCCCTTAGCTCCGCCGCGGCGAGCTTGGAGGGGAAAGTGGCCCGCTCCTTTCGCAGCGCCTCAAGCCGCAGTGCCTCGGCCGACTTCATGCCCTTCCCGGTCTTCGGAGCCATGGCGGAGGTGGTGGGAGAGATCGACGGCGTTGGTGGCGACGGCGGCAGTGGAGGGCGGAGCGCTGCTCTCTTTCGGATTTGGAAGCGGAGGGGGGCGGCGGAGATTTCCGAGATTGCAACAGAAAATGATGAAGGTGGGGGAACGGCCCCTGTTTCCCATGCTTATAAAGAGGAGGAGGCGAACGTTACGCTTTCTCCGAATAAAGAATCACCCACAACCTCTCCCACGACGCCGCATTCGACGCGTGCCGTTACGGGAGGGCGCGGTGGATACGGAGTAAGATTTGGCATAACCCAGGCCCTCATGTGCCTGTGCCCTGTTTTGGGCCTGGCCCAACAGCGCTCGGCACCGTGTATGGCCCAGGCCCGCGGGCTCCTGTCGGTGTACTAAAGTAGGGGTACCTTAGTATCCCGAACTTGTGCCGGCAATCATGGCGCCATGGCGAGGCTTGCCGGGTGACCACCAAGGTTCTCCGTTGGTTCCTTTGGAGCCATTCAAGAACAAAGTGTTCAAGCCAAGAAGACAAGGCCCCGGCAAGAGGAGCTTGCCGGGAAGATCAAAGCCCCGGCAAGAGGAGCTCGCCGGGAAGGACAACCAAGGCATTTCAAGCAACTTGCGTTAACAGCAAGCGTCGCGTCCGCAAGACCCGGCGAGCAACAAGCTTCTGGGCGCGACAAGACAATGACCGCGGCAAGGCGCTTGCCGCGGCAGGCTACCACTTTGCACCGGCGCTCCAGCGTATCCACCAACGATGTCATACAGGGCCTTTCCAAATGCGTGGCGAGAAGTCAGTGCAACTAGCGGTGCGGTGGCATAGCGGATATGACAAGATGGCCATCGTGGCGACGGTGGCGCCCTAACGATCGCTTTTACGCCTTTGTGTGGGCGACGCAGATGGGCATTTAATGCCCTTGTCCCCTGCCGTCAGAGTTAGGTAGGACGCACTGTACAGGTAGCTGTACCAACCACTCTTTTTACATTTTTGCCCTCGCCTACGTTGCCACCTGTCGGTGACCCATTTAGCATATAAAAGGAGGCCCATGCGCAACGTAGAGGGGGTTTGACTCATTCGAAACCAGAACACTCCCACGCTCTAGAGCAAGAACATAATACAATCACAAAGCAGCAGTAGGAGTATTATCTCTCCGAAGAGCTCCGAAGCTGGGTAAAATCGCTCGTGTGCTCGCTTCTATCCGCTCTTCGTGCGATCTCCGCTCCCTGCCGGACCGAAAGGGGCCCTGCCCCATAGGTGTTCGTTCCCACGACATTCATTGAAACTTTTCTCACAGTCCTCAGTCCATTCAAACTTCTTATCCTTTTCGAGCAGCTCTGTCATGGGTTTAGCAATCTTGGAGAACCCTTCAATGAAACGACGGTAATATCCAGCTAATCCAAGAAAACTCTGGATCTGAGATACGGTTGTGGGTGGGAACCAAGCAACTACATCCTTTACTTTGCTTGGGCCCATGGCTATACCTTCGGCCGATAGCACATGTCCAAGAAATCCAACTTGCTTGAGCCAAAACTCACATTTACTGAATTTGACATACGGAGTCGTTGTAACACTGCTCGGAGGTGTTTTTTATGCTCTTCTTCACTTCTTGAGTAAATAAGTATATCGTCGATGAAGACTGCCATGAACTTATCGAGGAAGTCCATGAATACTTTGTTCATCATATGCATGAAGAAGGCAGGGGCGTTGGTGAGACCAAAAGACATAAATGTATATTCATAAAGACCGTATCGAGTGGTGAATGCGGTCTTAGGAATATCCTCCTATTTAATCTTGAGCTGATGGTATCCAGTCCATAAATCAATCTTGGAGAATACCTTGTCCCCACTGAGCTGATCAAACAGGTCATCAATTCTTGGCATTGGATATTTGTTTTTGATTGTGACGTCGTTCAGCTGACGATAATCCACACACTTGCGGAGGCTGCATCCTTTTTGTCCATGAATATAGCAGGTGATCCCCATGGTGAAGAGCTTGGACGGATATATCCTTTATGGAGCATTTCGTCAAGCTGTTTCTTTAGCTCCACTAATTCTGATGAAGGCATTCGGTAATACTTCTTGTGTATTGGCGTGGTCCCGAGCACAAGATCTATTGCAAACTCAAGCTCTCGATCCGGCATGCCTGGCAGTTCTTCTGGAAATACATCAGGAAACTCACTGACTACAGGAATTAATTCCAATTCAGCCACTGCGGTGAAGACCATTTCTTTTGCGGGTATGCTTCTGCGAGCATAGAATTTTGTAGTCTGCCCTTCTTGGCTGGTCAACGTGACTTCTCGGGTCGCACAATGTATGCATACTTGATACTGAGTCAGCCAATTCATACCCAAGATAACATCCAACTTATTAGACTCGATAAGTATCAAGGAAGTTGGAAAACAAACTCCATTGATATTGACTTCCAAATTTCGGCAGACTAGATTGCTTCTGATTAAGGATCACAGGATTTGTACCAGCATATTCTTGCCCAAAAGCAAACAAGGAAATTTGTTTTGGGAAACAAAACTCCGAGAAATAAAAGAGTGGGAAGCCCCAGAGTCAAATAAAATCACTGCAGGTATGTTATTAACAGAAAACATACCAATGAAGACTTTGGGGTTCTCTTGGGCTTCATCAGCGGAGAGCTGATGAACGTATCCCGTGATGTTTTGCTGGTTCGGGCCTGCCTCCATAAAATGGACTTGTGGCCTGAATATAGCATTCGACCTGTTGTTCTCGGGACACTGTCTGGCATAATGTCCGGTTTGCCCACAACTGAAGCAAGAATTGTTGCGCAGACGCTCCTCTTGCACTGGTTGGTTACAACATTCTTGACTTGAGTGGTGGTCTTGTTAACATTCTGTTGCCAATTGGGCTTGTATTCCACCTGAGTCTGTTGCCAGGTACAAGCCTTTTGCACTGGTTGTACCTCCTTCCTTGGCTCAAACTTGCGCTTGTGATCATTGTTAGCAGACCTATTATCTGATACAAGCTTGTGCTCCCGTTCAGCAATGAAAGCCTTGTTCACTAGGTTTTGGAAGTCTGGGAAATCGAACATACTGAGAGTACACTGGAGTTGTGGGTTTAATCCGCCAAGAAATCTGTCAATCTTTCTTTCTTTAGTGGCCATGTCATATAGGGAGTAACGTGACAGATGATTGAATTTTTGCAAATATTCACCCACAGATGGATTTCTTTGGAGGAGCACGAGAAATTCACGTTGCTTAGTCTTCATAACTCCCGTAGGGATGTGATATTTTCGGAATCGTTCCTTGAATCTTGACCAGTTGACTTCTTCATCAGCAGACCACCTAGCTTTTTCATTCTCCCACCATATGGCAGCAGCGCCTTCAAGATAATTAGTTGCAAATGGAACCTTATCTCCTTCTTCAGTACGAGCAATCTCAAGCTTCTTCTCCATAGTTCTCAACCAATCATCTGCATCTAACGGATCAATAGCCGGACTGAAATTGGGAGGCTTGGTCCTTTGAAAATCTGACAGCTTGGAGTGATGACTGGGCTGATTCCCATTCTGTCCAACCACAACTTGAACACTTCTTAATATTTC
Source organism: Aegilops speltoides (assembly GCA_021437245.1). Taxonomy (NCBI): domain Eukaryota; kingdom Viridiplantae; phylum Streptophyta; class Magnoliopsida; order Poales; family Poaceae; genus Aegilops; species Aegilops speltoides. Next base: position 409,859,950 of record CM038141.1, on the reverse strand, counting down.
AATTAGATCATTATTCTGTCTTTCCTCAAACATACGCAGAATTTGCTCGGTGGAGGGCGGATTTGGCGGTGGAGGCGGTGGTGCAACGTACGGCTCGGGTGAGTGTCCTGCCTGTCATGCGGAACAACGAACATGAGAACCCTCGTGAACGTTGCTACTGCTGCCTCCCCGCGTCATCCTATTATGATTTTTCCCAAGGCAACGCAACCGAGATGAGAAGCATTCAAAATAAATTGGGGGAAAGCCAGCAACAAAAGCCCGAGAAAAACCGAATGACAAAGAAAATACGGCGAATAAAATACAGTTCCAACATAATTATACATAGACTCATACATGAAAGATAACAACATGCTAGGTTCAACTACTCTCATACATGAAATGAAACATCATGACTCGTACGACCACATCCGTACACCATCCTGACGACTGCGGATAATCAGAAACTCTACTGCTCTGCTGGTGCTGCAGGGTTCTCTCCTGAAGCGGACTCGGATCCTGAACTGACATGGTTAACAGAGACCTCCGGGTTAAAGGTGACACGACGACGCTGCCTCGAGGGCTCTCCCTCCGGGGCAGGTGGAGGGTGAAGCATCGAGGCTACGGGAGTGGTGATAAGTGAAACCCACTCAGCAGGAGCACTAAGTGGACTCACAGTCGCGGTGCCCGAGCTACTCGGAGGAGTAACCGGTGAAACAGGGGAACTAGAACTAGCGGGAATATAGGGAGTAAATCCCACAGAAGCTGGAGTAGTGACTGATCTAGCAGAGGCTAAAGCAGTACGGGACGAGTCAGCTCTTGAGCCAGCTCGTAAATCATAAGATAGCTAGCAGTGATATAACGAGAAAGGTGGCTAGCAACACTATTAGACTTCGGATCAATGATAGGGAAATGGACACAACCATTATCGTGCAGAGAAGGATAGTAGTAGAAACCTGGGTGGTTCTGCATCCGGACCTTGTTGTAGCGAAGCTCAACAAGTACCTTGAATGCAGCAAATTGGACAGCCTGAGAAGCGGTAGAAGCGTAACCACTCCGAGAGGTACGAGTGTAAGTGCTGGGATCAGAACTGGTGCGCAGAGTAACCACGGCATGATACTCATACACTGAGTCAGCTAGACGCTCCCGGTACACACGATAGGTTGGGTCGTCACCGGGGTGTACAGCCAATGCCACATGTTGCTAAGGAGATGCGGCGACGTGTACGGCATCAGCTGCAACTGGCACAGATACGGCACCGGAGCCATCTACACTCACAACCATTAGCAGGTTAGCATAAAAATAAAATTAGTGCATGCAATGCAACAACCAGCTACAAATGCTACCGACACTCAACTACAACTCGTATCTAGCTTCCGGTTAACTCGTCGTAGTCTAGCGTGGCCTACAGTCAGTGCGGCTCTGATACCAAGCATTGTGGCACCCTAGCTCAAAGCAACCGGTTTACCATGCATTGCCAGCCCAGAGACCTTGTCTTCTGGCAACACACAACAACTTGGTACAGAAAACAACTGCTTTATTGATGCTAGCGGATCAGAGTTTATATTACAATAGTTGGCGAGGCCAAGCGGCACACGCGGTGCGGCTGAACAATATGTACATTAATTAGTGAACATAAAGGGGCCTCGATCCTGACAACTACACGGTAGCAGAAAAACATCGTAGCGGAACTCCATAGCATAGGGACACCGATGTGGACACGATCTAGACTCGGACAGCACTCCTTCCCAACGGGACTTTCCTGAAATCTGGCATGACACGCCAGGTCAGTACATTGAATGTACTTGCAAGCTCACAACAAGCATAACATAATGACAATTAACCAATTTATAACCATGCAACAATATATCCAACTTGCTGTGACCATGCTCTTGTGATAATCATCCCTCGGACTGGCTTACCAAACGTGATCGTTCCTGGATCACAAACGTGCCAACCCAGAGACATCTCGTGATCCTTCCGGCGATCACAACCATGACCAATAATTGGCCCCAAACCATGATCCTTACGGTGATCACAACCATGACCAATATTTGGCCCCTGATCCTTACGGCGATCACAACCACGACCAATATTTGGCCCGTGATCCTTACGGCGATCACAACCACGACCAACATCTGGTCCAAATCAACATGATGGCCTTCCCGCCACCAACACAATGCAAACTTCATACTTAGTGTGCAAAATTCATTAAATGTTGACCCATGGTGTGACCTACTTTCGAGCGTGTCCTTAACCGTAGACTCGGCTATCGATAGACTAATACACTCTGCAGAGGTAGCGCACTAGACCCACACCATGGAACCCATGGCCTCGCACTCCCATTTGGGTGGACCAACGGCATTCCGAAGAAACCCCTCCATTTCCATGACACTCTCACGGCCACTCCGACTCACTCCCCATCGGTCTAGTCCTGGGTGGCCCCGTGTCTACAAAGACACAACAACCATCATTGTGGCCAAACGATCCCACATGGGGACCCGGTACCAAAAACTTAACAACGGGCACAGAAGGTTATGCCTAGTTACCGGGCCAGGGTACAGCACGCCCATAACCTTCCCTAGTTGGAGGCACCAACCATAGGCATGACAATGAAATGAATAAAGTCCATCCCATACCGGCAAATGAGGTTGCACTGGGAAAGACTCGATTCAGCGGCACCATGACCCGGTCAACAACATATTCAAGTTGAGTTATTATCAGGTTCAACTTAAAGTGAAAATAACTGGCGTCATAATGCCATGACATGCATCACCAACATATGCATCACATATCAACGGAAATGACTGAGTCAACAATGCTCACACTAAGCATCAACAACTCATGATGCTTTTCTGATTAAGATCAAGCCTCACTTCAACCAGAACCTTTTCTAGAAAATTAATCATTTTTACTCATGCAAGAAAATAATTCCACTAATTATTCATATCCATAGCCATATTGTTCTTTCATCACCCAAAAGTAAATCCTTGCTAGTTTACCAACTAAGTTCACTTCAAACTTTCCGTAAATCAAGCATATTCACTTTAACAAGCATCTAACAGAATATAATTAACATATTAATAATTTAAATGCATGGATAATTATTTGTTCAAGTAGAAAATCACAAATATTGTAGTGGCACTATGAAAATGTTGCTGTGGCTTATCTTAGTGCAGGAGAGATTCACAATCCTCCTGGTGATCCTCAAGACAAGCCCGACCTTCTGAAAATATTTAAAAACACAAAAAGAAATCATCAAGAAATCTTCTGAAATTCACCAGAAAATCTAGACAGCAGGGGAGAATCCCATCTTTGGTGAGCTACTAGATTTTTGGACAAAGAACACAATGCAAAAAGAATCAAATCATTTGGACTTATGGTTAAAAAGTTTTGGCCGCTTGAAGTTCTCTGGATTTAACTGAAGTTTGAATTAAAAATAAACAGACTGGGGGCTGACGTCGAAGGGGTAAAAGCCCAGGGCGCCACCACTCGTACCGCTTCGTGCGCGTACAGAATGGCTGACTAGCAGGCCCTGCTAGTCAGGTGAGGTGGAGGGGGAGGGGGAAACAGGGAGCGGCGAGGCTTTGCCAGAGCGCACGCCGGCGGTGAGGGCTCTTGGGCCAAAACGGAGGGATGGATCGAGAGAGGAGAAGGAGGCGCACCTGCCCGTACCAGTAGAGTGGCTAGGGGTGGTTGGACGGCACCGGAAACAGCCTCTCCAGCAGAGGCAGAGAGCAGCGGTCGTCGGAGACGAAGATGACGGCGATTAGGGGCGACTCCAGGGGCTCCAACTGGGCGGAACGGCACCACCGGAGAGTGGCGGAGGCCCTGGAAGGGTTGCCCTGGCCTGGGAGGGGTTGGAGCTATGGGGACAACCCGAGGGGATCACTGGCAAGCTCAAGCTCGAGACGGCAGCCCGTGGCCTACCCGGCCGGGCTATGGCTTTCTACGTGCTTGTGGAGTGTGTGGGAGTGGATGAGGGTGCTCGAGGAGGCTGGGGGTGGCCGTATTTATAGGCGAGCAGCGAGGGGGGTTCGGGCCCCGCTGTTGGACACCTGGCCGTGACGAACGGCGTCAGTGAGAGAGGGAGAAGAAGATGTAGCTCACACAGGGACTGTTGGCGGACGGGGACGAGCACAAGGGTGAGAGGAAGACGACGAGCACAGTGTGCCACGCACTGTGGCGTTGGCCGGACCGTGCCCGTGCCCGTGCCCGCTGCGGCGAGTGCCAGGGCGGAGTTAAGTGAGTAGAGACGGTGATGGTGGCGCGGTTTGGCACGCTCAGGCAGGCTGGGTGATGACCCACAAGTATAGGGGATCTATCGTAGTCCTTTCAATAAGTAAGAGTGTCGAACCCAATGAGGAGCAGAAGGAAATGACAAGCAGTTTTCAGTAAGGTTTTCTCTGCAAGCACTGAAATTGTAGGTAACAGATAGTTTTGTGATAAGATAAATTGTAACGAGTAACAAGCAATGGAAGTAAATAAAGTGCAGCAAGGTGGCCCAATCCTTTTTTTAGCAAAGGACAAGCCTGGACAATTTCTTATAATGAGAAAAGAGCTCCCGAGGACACATGGGAATTATCGTCAAGCAAGTTTTCATCACGCTCATATGATTCGCGTTCGATACTTTGATAATTTGATATGTGGGTGGACCGGTGCTTGGGTACTGCCCTTACTTGGACAAGCATCCCACTTATGATTAACCCCTATTGCAACCATCCGCAACTACAAAAGAAGTATTAAGGTAAACCTAACCACAGCATTAGACCTATGGATCCAAATCAGCCCCTTACGAAGCAACACATAAACTAGGGTTTAAGCTTCTGTCACTCTAGCAACCCATCATCTACTTATTACTTCCCAATGCCTTCCTCTAGGCCCAAATAATGGTGAAGTTTCATGTAGTCGACATTCACATAACACCACTAGAGGAAAGACAACATACATCTCATAAAAATATTGAACGAATACCAAATTCACATGACTACTAATAGCAAGATTTCACCCATGTCCTCAGGAACAAACGTAACTACTCGCAAAGCTTATTCATGTCCATGATCAGAGGAGTACTAATATGCATTAAGGATCTGAACATATGATCTTCCACCAAGTAAACCAATTAGCATCAACTACAAGGAGTAATCAACACTACTAGCAACCCACACGTACCAATTTGTGGTTTTGATACAAGATTGGATACAAGAGATGAACTAGGGTTTTGAGAGGAGATGGTGTTGGTGAAGATGTTGATGGAGATTGACCCCCTCCCGATGAGAGGATCGTTGGTGATGATGATGGTGATGATTTCCCCCTCCCAGAGGGAAGTTTCCCCGGCAGAACAGCTCCGCCGGAGCCCTAGATTGGTTCCGCCAAGGTTCCTCCTCGTGGCGGCGGAGTTTCGTCCCGTAAGCTTGCTTATGATTTTTTTCCAGGGTAAGAGACTTCATATAGCAGAAGATGGGCACCGGAGGGCTAACAGGGGCCCACGAGACAGGGAGGCGCGCCCAATAGGGGGGGCGCCCCCCACCCTCGTGGCCAGGGTGTGGGCCCCCTCTGGTACTTTCATTGCTTAGTAATTCTTATTAATTCCAAAACTAACTTCCGTGGAGTTTCAGGACTTTTGGAGCTGTGCAGAATAGGTTAACAATATTTGCTCCTTTTCCAGCCAAAATCCCAGATGCAGGTATTCTCCCTCTTCATGATAAACCTTGTAAAATAAGAGAGAATAGCCATAAGTATTGTGACATAACGTGTAATAACAGCCCATAATGCAATAAATATCGATATAAAAGCGTGACGCAAAATGGACGTATCAACTCCCCCAAGCTTAGACCTCGCTTGTCCTCAAGCGGAAGCCGATAACGAAAAATATGTTCACATGTTTAGAGATAGAGGTGTCGATAAAAATAAAATATGGACATGAGGGTATCATGATCATTCATATAACAGCAACATATATAGATTTTGTCATATGATTTCTTATGCTCAAGTAACAATCTATTCACAATGTCAAGTATGGTTCAGAAACTTCATTGAGAACTAACAAACTATAATCTCAGTCATTGAAGCAATTGCAATTTATCATAACATCAGAAAGAGTCAAGAATAGAGCTTTTCAGCAAGCCCACATACTCAACTATCATGTAGTCTTCTACAATTGCTAACACTCACACAGTACTTGTGGTTATAGAGTTTCAACCGAACACTGAGAAAGATAGGGGCTTATTGTGTTGCGTCCCAACATATTCACCTTTAGGTGATGTCAACAATAATACTTCATGCTAACTTACATCCAATTGGATATATATATATCAAGATCTTTCAAACACAAGGTGCTTGCCAAAGGATAAAATGAAAAAGGAAAGGTGAAGATCACCTTGACTCTTGCATAAAGTAAAGACATAAAGTAAAAGATAGGCCCTTCGCAGAGGGAAGCAGAGGTTGTCATGTGCTTTTAGGGTTGGATGCACAAAATCTTAATGCAAAAGAATGTCACTTTATATTGCCACTTGTGATATGAACCTTTATTATGTAGTCCATCTCTTTTATTACTTCCATATCACACGATCGTATAAAGCTTATTTTCTCCGCACTAATAAGTCATACATATCTAGAGAGCAATTTTTATTGCTTGCAAACATGACAACTTACTTGAAGGATCTTACTCAATCCATAGGTAGGTATGGTGGACTCTCATGGAAAAAACTGGGTTTAAGGATATTTGTAAGCACAAGTAGTATCTCTACTTGGTGCAAGGAATTTGGCTAGCATGAGGGGGAAAGGCAAGCTCAACATGTTGGGAAGATCAATGACAATATACTTTAACTGAGATATGAGAAAACATAAACCATTATGTTGTCTTCCTTGTCCAACGTCAACTCTTTTAGCATGTCATACTTAATGAGTGCTCACAAACATAAAAGGTGTCCAAGATAATATATTTGTATCTGAAAACCTCTCTTTCCTTATTACTTCCTATTAATTGCAACGATGACCAAAACTATGTTTGTCGGGGGGAAATGCTGCCCTTGCCATGGACACCTATGGGGCGGGGCCCCTTTGTGAGTCTTGATGCGAGGCGGAGGGAGCACAGAGAGCAGATCGAGGCGAGCACGCGGCGGATTTTACCCAGCCGGAGCTCTCCGGAGAGATAAAACTCCTCTGCTGCTTTGTGTTTGTATTGAGCTTGCTCGAGAGCACGAGCGTATGGTGGTGATGCGTGTGTCGAATGAGCGAACCTCCTTCACGTTGTGCATGGGCCTCCTTTTATAGTGCAAGGGTCACCGGCAGTGTCAGCGTGGGAGGAAGGGGTAAAAATGTAAAAGAGGTGGTAGTTGGAGCAGTCTTGGAACAGTGAAGCTACAAAGGCGTGAGCAGTGGTCTCTACCTACTTTGTGATGGGGACAAGGGCATTTAATGCCGCCACCGTCGACCCCAAAAGCTCCCGCCCTTGCGTCTCCGTCGCCACGGCGATGGATCCACCACCGTGAAGTGCCACCGTGTCCCCAGCTGCACAGCCATCCGCCACGCGTCCTGGAAAGGCCCAGTATGGCGTGGGCTGATGAGCTGGGCCTTGAGCACAACAGCAACTCTCCCGGCAAGCAGCTTGCGGGTCTTGACCTGCGGGCCGGGAGCTTGCGGGCTCTGTAACTGTCGCTCCCGGGCCCTCGCCGGGCGCATGCGCGTCGGCGTATCTTCTATGATGTAATCTTCTAGTCTTCCCGTGAGCTCCTCTCACCGGGGCCTTGCGCGAGTGATGTAACCTCGAGCACAGGCAGCCTTCCGGCAAGCTCCTGCCGGGTCTCGATCTTCTGTCTTGCACACTTTGTTCTTGAATGGTTTGATATGGGCGGGAAGGTCTCCGGTGAGCACGTGGTAAACCCTGCCGAGGGAGGCTGCAATGCCGTGCACAAGTTGGGGTCTTGAGGTACCCTACCTTAGTACACCGACAGAGCCCCGGGCTGGGCCACACGGTGCCGAAGCTGTTGGGCCAGGCCCAAAAGCAGTCTGCAGGCACATGCGCCCGGCGGCGTCGAATCCACTTCCGCATCCGCCGCATCCCCCCCTTCCGCAACGGCACGCGTCGATTGCGGCGTCGTGGGATGGGTGGGCGGTGCGTGCGGTCTTTAAGGCATCCACGCCCGTGATCGTGGTGCAGGGCGAGGTCACTTCACCTGTCGCTCCGGCTCCGCTTTTTCGTCACGCGGCCCTCATGCACGGGGGTCGTGGGCGGCGAAGGTGGGAGACCGAGCCGTCACAGGCGGAGATGGCGAGTCGACCCCGCTCTTCTGCCCTTCTCGCCTCCTGATTGGCCGAGCAGGGCGGTTGAGCCCCCACCTCGCCCTTTAAAAGGGGCGGAAGGGGGAGCACAATGGACTCGCACTTCCTCTTCTCCCTTCGTCTTCAGCTTCCGTTCCTCTCTCTGCCATGGGGAGAGGAAACCCTAGTTCTTCAACGGTGGCAGCGAGGGTCGCCTCCAGGCAGCGCACTTCTCCCTATCCCGCACCCGTGGCGGCGGAGCCGGCCACGAGGGGGAGAGGGAGAGGGCGAGGCCTCGGACGAGGCCGAGGGCATGGTCGAGGCGGACGGGGGAGGGGCGGTCGTGGTGATGTGCCTCCCCCGTCTCCTCCGGCGGCCCCTGTCCTCGAGGCGGTTCATACAGGAGACGATCCCTGGGAGTTCTTCATCAAGCTGCGCCGAGCGCCTCGTCGCCGCCTCCGGCTGCCGGCTCCGTTCGCGAGCGCGATGGAACCGGATCCGCCCGAGGTGATGGAGTTGCGCATGAGGGGCTGTGGGATCAGCGGCACTTGAGTGAGTGTCGTGTCCCCAGCCCGGCGTGATGTACCGACCGAGGGTGGAAGGCGTTCGCCGGATCCATAGCTTGACGGCGGGGTTTACCCTCCATTTCAAGTTAATGGAGGCGACCTTCTCGCCGTCAAGGTCTTCGGGACTCGGGACCGGGCGAGATCTGTGTGGACAGCTCCTCCGATAGCGAAGGTCCCTCCTCGGCGAGAGTGACGAGGAGGGAGGCAGCGGCGACGAGGAGGATGGCGGGTCCGACTAGGCGTCGGATCCTGCCTCGCGGCGCCCGGCGACCCCATCTTCCGGTCGCCGCCTTCAACTCCCGGGGCCGTCTTCTTGGGCGGCTGGCGTGGGAGGCTCTTTGAAGAGGAAGAGGGTGGCGGCAAGGCCGTTCGTGCCGAGTACGAGGCGAGAGCCTCGACAGCGTGCTGACGTTCCACCACCTCGTCTTCAAGCTCTGCCTCCGACGCCTTCGTCTCCGCCAAGCTCCTGGCCGGCCCCCGGGAAGTTCTCTTGGTGTCTTCTGGCGCCCGTAGCTCTCCTAGGCGCCCCTTTTGCCCTTCCCGGCAAGCTTCTCTTGCCGGGGACTCCTTGACCTACCTCCTGAACTCCTGAACAGAGAAACAGGAGAGGGATCACGGGCATCTTATCTTTCAATTTGTAAGCCCTTGGGCCTTAGTTGCATTTAAAACTTGTAATCCTCTCTATCATGTTTTTCATCCTCTATGGACTTGTACTAAACTAGGATGTTTTTAATGAAAATAAAGGAATGCTTGCCGGGTCATATCCTTTGCTCTGTTGTATCCCTTGTATGATTTCCCCCTACGCTTCGAGGAACCTTGTCGGAGGAAGCACACTTGCTGAGTGCGGAACATCAGCAGCCCGCTGGCGGTGCTGCTCCCGGCAAGAACCTTGCCGGGGCTAGTTGCAGCGCACTTGTATCGTGAGCGGACTCGAAACGAATCAAGGGCGGAACTTAGCCACGACGCCGTTCCTTCCACGCATGGGTCGTTCATACAAGGTACAACAGTTCCTGGGAAGAGACACGGTTTTGCATTTCCCAGTCCATAAGAGGATGCATGATGAGGGATGAAAAACTTATCTGATACCACAGCCCCCGGCGACTCTGGCTTGCCGGGGATGAATCTCGTCGTTCGCAGCCCCAAAGCAACAACGGCTCGCGGGACCAGTCTTTGGCGCTCCTTGCATCGTTCTTGCCGCTGGCATCGCAGCCCCCGGCGACCCTGGCTTGCCGCGGAGGGATCTTGGTACTCGCAGCCCCCAGCAACGCCGGTTTGCCGGGGCCCAGGTGCCGGTGCGCTCTTTCGCTCTTTCCTTGCCGCTGTTATTCCAGTCATGAGAACAACTTAGACAGCGCTGTAATAAGTTACTTTTTTGTAACGTAACTTCATGCTGGGCAATGCAATGCCATGTTTCATCCCTTGTATGTTCATACTCTACGCTTTTAGGGAACTTGCCGGCGTAAGCACACTTGCTGAGTGCGGAACATCAGCAGCCCGCTGGCGGTGCTGTTCCCGGCAAGAAACCTTGTCGGGCCAGTTGCAGCGCACTTGTATTGTTGAGCGGACTCGAAACAAAGCAAGGGCGCAACTTAACCATGACTCGGCTCCTCCGCGCACAAGTTTCCCATACAAAGGACGTCCCATGGCAAGGCTTGCTGCGTTACGCCCTCTACTTTACACCCTTTGTGCGCTCTTTCCCTACGCTTCTAGGGAAACTTGCCGGCAAAAGGGCCCTTGTCGCGAGCGCTGAGATGCTGAACTCGAAGCAGCCTGCGGGCCAAGGTCCTTCCGGCAAGCAACCTTGCCGCGGCTAGTCGCGACGCACTTAGCTTGCTGAGCGGACTCGAAAACGAAACAAGGGCGCGACACTTAGCGCAGCTCACTTAAATCGTTGAGTGTGCTCGGAAGCAAGATAAAGGTGCGGCTACCACGGTAGGTTCCTCCGCGCCACGAGCATCAGCGTAAAGAAGAAAGCACGAGGAACATAACATAAAAAGCATGGAACTAAGGAGTGCTCTGTACAAAAGCTCGGACAACTTAGCTTTTCCGTTCTTCTGCGATCCGGTAAGGCCGCACTTCTCCCTTGATTTCCTCCCTTGTACGTTTTCACCCTCACGCTTCCAGGGAACCTGTCGGCGCAAACACACTTGCTGAGTGCGGAACATCAGCAGCCCGCTGGCGGTGTTGCCTCCGGCAGGAAGGACTTGTCGGGCTAGTTGCAGCGCGCCTTCATCGTTGAGCGGACTCGAAACGGATTAGGGGCGCAACTTAGCCACGACCCGTCCCCCTTGCGCACAGGTTCTCCATACAAGGTACGGACTTTCAAGGGACATGGCTCAAAAGTTTGAAACCGACTGCTTTCTTTGCTTTACTTGCCGGTGGAGCTCGATGGCACGTCCTCGACGGCGACGCAGCACTCCGGGGAGGTGCGCTTGCCGGAGTAGGCACCAGAGCTGTTCTTGCCGGGCTTAGTCTTTGGCAGATCTGCCTTTGTCTCCTCGCACTTGCCGGCGGAGTTCGATGGTGCGTCCTCGACGGCAGCGCAGCACTCCGGAGAGGTGCGCTTGCCGGAGCGAGCACCAGAGCTGTCCTTGCCGGACTTGGCGTGGAGCTCGATGGCGCGTCCTCGACGGCAACGCAGCGCTCCGGGGAGGTGCGGTCGCCGGAGTGGGCACCAGAGCTATCCTTGCTCCAGCGGGCGGGTACCACCTCCCGTGGTATGGCGCTGCTGGGTGGTCGTGTGCTGAGATGGACGTGGATCCACGGAGACCGAGGCACGGTCATCCGTCCTGTCCTTGGATCTGGTGGCGCCGCGAGTGTCCTCGCCGGCGGCCACCCTTCCGACGGCGTCTCCTCCGCCCACCGTTGGCTCCGGTGGCGGCGGATGAGACGCATACGGGCCTCCGACCTCCGAAGCCTTCTTCTTCGGGGCCATGGCGCGATTGTTGACGAAGTTGCTGATGAAACCGGAGAGGTTGATGAAGAGCGCGCCCGCGCGAACGCCGGATCAGGTCCGCACAACCTCGACGCCCCCTACCTGGCGCGCCAGAGATGTCGGGGGGAAATGCTGCCCGCCGCGGACACCTATGGGGCCGGGGCCCCTTTGTGAGTCTTGATGCGAGGCGGAGGGAGCTGGAGAGAGCAGATCGAGGCGAGCACGCGGCGGATTTTACCCGGCCGGAGCTCTCCGGAGAGATAAAACTCCTACTGCTGCTTTGTGTTTGTATTGAGCTTGCTCGAGAGTACGAGCGTATGGTGGTGATGCGTGTGTCGAATGAGCCGAACCTCCTTCACGTTGTGCATGGGCCTCCTTTTATAGTGCAAGGGGTCACCGACAGGTGTCAACGTGGGAGGAAGGGGTAAAAATGTAAAAGAGGTGGTAGTTGGAGCAAGCGAGGAGCAGTGAAGCTACGGTGCGTGAACAAAGATGGTCTCTACCTACTTTGTGATGGGGACAAGGGCATTTAATGCCCGTCGCCGTCGACCCCAAAAGCTCCCGCCCTTGCGTCTCCGTCTCGCCACGGCGATGGATCCACCACCGTGAAGTGCCACCGTGTCCCCAGCTGCACTGACCATCCGCCACGCGTCCTGAAAGGCCCGAGGCGCACGCGTGGGCTGATGAGCTGGGCGCGAGCACTGCAGCAACTCTCCCGGCAAGCAGCTTGCCGGGGTCTTGACCTTGCCGGGCCCGGGAGCTTGCCGGGCTCTGTAACTTGTCGCTCCCCGGGCCCTCGCCGGGGCGCATGCGGCGCCGAGGCGTATCTTCTATGATGTAATCTTCTAGTCTTCCCGGCGAGCTCCTCTCACCGGGGCCTTGCGCGAGTGATGTAACCTCGAGCCTGGAACGGCCTTCCCGGCAAGCTCCGCTTGCCGGGGTCTCGATCTTCTGTCTTGCACACTTTGTTCTTGAATGGTTTGATATGGAGCAGGAAGGTCTCCGGTGAGCACGTGGTAAACCCTGCCGAGGGAGGCTGCAACTGCCCGTGCACAAGTTGGGGTACTGAGGTACCCCTACCTTAGTACACCGACAATGTTTGTCAACTTTCAACTACTTTTAAGCCTCATACTTTCTATGTGTGAAGTCATTACTATCCATAAGATCAATATGAACTCTTTTATTCTTTCTATCCTTTCTACTTTCTCAAGATCATGGCAAGATAGCAAAGCCCTTGACTCAACACTAATCTTTATTATAGATAGCTCACGGACTCGATTACATAAAGAGATCACAAAGCAAAACTCAAAACTAATTCATACCAAAACTTTATTCTACTAGATCAAGATATTACTACAAGGATCGAACTAAATAAAACGGTAAAGATGGGAGTGTGATGGTGATACGATACCGGGGCACCTCCCCCAAGCTTGGCAGTTGCTAGGGGGAGTGCCCATACCCATGTGATTATGTCCTCGGAGGTGATGAAGGTGGTGATGATGGTGGTGGATAATCGCACATCAAACGTAAAAGCTCTTCCAACTTGCGGATAATGCCCTTGAGTGCGATGATATGATCCTTCAACAAAATATTTTCCTGTGTGAGATACTTGTTTTGTATGCGAGCTAACTCAATCATCTTGAAAGCTTCAATCTCAGTTGGGGTAAAGAGGTTAGGTAGAGGTTGGGGGATGTTTTCTTCTTCCACCGTCGGAGCTTGACCCTCCATGGCCTTCTTGATCCCCTCGTCCTTGTTGATCTCCTCAGGTTCTTATCTTTTCACCACTATCTTCAATAGCCAAGCATCCTTGTCTTCATTGTTGAAGGAGGGTGACGTCATGATGCTCTAGATCTGTCAGAAAAATGGCTCCAAACGAAAACAGAAGATTTTTGCATGATACGGTGGTCAAAACCTTTGAGAGATTATATAATGAATTTTTACCGACCAAAAGAAGTAACATGCAAGAAAACGGAGTCCGGGAGGCACACGAGGTGCCCACGAGACAGGGGGCGTGCCCAGTAAAGGTGGGCGCGCCCTCCACCCTCGTGGAGGCCTCGTGTCCTTCCCGGATTACTTCTTGCTTTCCAAAATTCTTAAATATTCCAAAACGGAGAAAAATTGACATTAGAATTGTTTTGGAGTCGGTTTACTTACCGTCCCACATACCTATTCCTTGTCGGAGTCTGAAACGTTCTGGAAACTGTCCCTTATGTATTCCTGCAGGGTTACGGTTTCAACAATATTAACTTCAACATTTTTAGGATTACCTGAGATATAATGTTTAATTCTTTGACCGTTCACCACCCTCGGACTTGTGCCTTCGATGTTGTTGATTTTTATGGCACCGGAACAATAGACCTCCTCAATAACATAAGGACCTTCCCACTTAGAGAGAAGTTTTCCTGCAAAAAATCGAGAGTTGAATAGCAACACATAATCACCTACGTTAAACTCACGTTTTGTATTCTTTTGTCATGCCATGTTTTAACTTTTTCTTTGAACAACTTGGCATTCTCATATGCTTGGGTTCTCCATTCATCAAGTGAGCTAATATCAAATAACCTCTTCTCACCAGCAAGTTTGAAGTCATAGTTGAGCTCTTTAATAGCCCAATATGCTTTATGTTCAAGTTCGAGAGGTAAGTGACATGCTTTCCCATATACCATCTTATACGGAGACATACCCATAGGATTTTTATATGTAGTTCTGTAGGCCCATAATGCATCATCAAGTTTCTTGGACCAATTCTTTCTAGATCTATTGGCCGTCTTTTGGAAAATTAAGTTGGGCTCTCTATTGCTCAATTCTACTTGACCACTAGACTGTGGGTGATAAGGAGATGCAATTCTATGATTAACATCATACTTAGAAAGCATTTTACGAAAAGCACCATGAATAAAATGTGAACCACCATCAGTCATGAGATATCTAGGGACTCCAAACCTCGGAAAAATAACTTCTTTAAGCATCTTAATAGAGGTGTTATGATCATCACTACTAGTTGGAATAGCTTCTACCCACTTAGTAACGTAATCAACAACAACTAAAATATGTGTATATCCATTGGAGGCAGGAAATGGTCCCGTATAATCAAAGCCCAAAACATCAAATGGTTCAATAACAAGAGAATAATTCATAGGCATTTCTTGACGTCTACTAATATTACCAATTCTTTGACATTCATCACAAGACAAGACAAACTTATGGGCATCTTTGAAGAGAGTAGACCAATAAAAACCGGATTGCAATACCTTATGTGCAGTTCTATCTCCAGTGTGGTGTCTTCCATATGGTTCGGAGTGACACTTGCATAGGATCAGTTCCTGTTCATGTTCAGGTACACAACGTCTAATAACACCATCTACTCCTTCTTTATAAAGGTGTGGGTCATCCAAGAAGTAATGTCTTAAATCATAAAAGAACTTTTTCTTTTGCTAGTATGTGAAACTAGGTGGTATAAATTTAGCAACAATGTAATTAGCATAATCAGCATACCATGGAGCAGTACGAGAAGCATTAATGACCGCTAATTGTTCATCAGGAAAGCTATCATCAATAGGTAGTGGGTCATCAAGAACGTTCTCTAAACTAGACAAGTTGTCTGCAACGGGGTTCTCAGCTCCCTTTCTATCAATAATATACAAATCAAATTCTTGGAGAAAGAGTACCCATCTAATAAGTCTAGGTTTAGCATCTTTCTTTTCCATAAGATATTTAATAGCAGCATGATTAGTGTGAATAGTAACTTTAGAATCAACAATATAAGGCCTAAACTTATCACATGCAAATACAACCGCTAAGAATTCTTTTTCAGTAGTAGCATAATTTCTCTGGGCAGTATCAAGAGTCTTACTAGCATACTGGATAACATTTAATTTCTTATCAACTCTTTGCCCTAGAACAGCACCTACAGCATAATCACTAGCATCACACATAATTTCAAAGGGTAAATTCCAATCAAGTGGCTAAACAATAGGTGTAGTGATCAAAGCTTTCTTAAGTATCTCAAATGCTTCTACACAATCATCATCAAAGACAAAAGGAATATCTTTTTGCAATAAATTAGTCAGAGGCCTAGAGATTTTAGAAAAGTCCTTAATGAACCTCCTATAAAAACCGGCATGACCAAGGAAACTTCTGACACCTTTAATGTCCTTGGGACATGGCATCTTTTCAATAGCATCAACTTTAGCTTTATCAACATCAATACCTCTTTCAGAAATTTTATGCCCCAAGACAATGCCTTCATTAACCATAAAGTGGCACTTCTCCCAATTCAAGACGAGACTAGTGTCTTCACATCTCTGCAAAACTCGATCAAGGTTACTCAAGCAATCATCAAAAGAGGATCCATAAACGGAGAAATCATCCATGAATACCTCACAAATCTTTTCACAAAAGTCAGAGAATACAGCCATCATGCATCTTTGAAAGGTAGCAGGTGCATTACATAAACCAAAAGGCATACATCTATAAGCAAAAGTACCGAAAGGGCAAGTAAAAGTAGTTTTTGATTGATCCGCCGCTGGCACAGGTATTTGAGAGAAACCAGAATAACCATCCAGAAAGTAGAAATGTGTGTGTTTGGATAGTCTTTCTAGCATTTGATCAATAAAAGGTAAAGGGTAATGATCTTTCTTAGTAGCTTTATTTAATTTACAGAAATCAATTACCATCCTATAACCTGTAATAATTCTTTGCGGGATCAATTCATCTTTATCATTAGGAACGACAGTAATACCTCCCTTCTTACGGACGCAATGGACAGGACTTACCCAATCACTATCAGCAATGGGATAAATTATACCTGCCTCAAGGAGCTTTAGTATCTCCTTTCTTAACACTTTTTCATCTTAGGATTTAACCGTCGTTGAGGATCTCTAACTGGTTTGGAGCCTTCGTCCAATTTAATTTTATGTTGGCATAGAGTGGGACTAATGCCCTTAAGATCATCCAGAGTATATCCAATAGTAGCACGGCGCTTCTTCAGAGTTTTCAATAAACATTCCTCTTCTTGCTCTGAAAGGTTAGCACTAATAATAATAGGATATATCTTCTTTTCATCAAGATAAGCATATTTAAGATTATCAGGTAAAGGTTTGAACTCAAACACGGGATCACCCTTGGGTGGAGGGGGATCCCATAGGATTTCAACAAGCAAGTTGTGTTTCAAAATAGGACCCTGTTTAAGGAATACTTCATCTATTTCTGTTCTTTCATTCATAAACATATCATTTTCATGGTCTAGCAAATATTGTTCTAACGAATCAGTAGGAGGCACGGCGATAGAAGCAAGACCAATAATTTCATCTTTACTAGGCAATTCTTTATCATCGGGTTGTCTACGGAACTTAGCAAAATTAAACTCATGTTTCATATCCCCCAAGCCAATTGTAACAACGTCCTTTTCACAATCAATCTTAGCATTGACAGTATTCAAGAAGGGTCTACCAAATATAATGGGACAAAATTCGTCTTGTGGGGAACCAAGAACAAGAAAATCAGCAGGATATTTAACTTTCCCACACAAGACTTCGACATCTCTAACAATCCCAAATGGTGTGATAGTATCCCTATTGGCAAGCTTAATTGTAACATCAATATCTTCTAACTCAGCGGGTGCAATATCATGCATAATTTCTTTGTATAAGGAAATAGGTATTGCACTAGCACTAGCACCCATATCACATTAGCCATGATAACAATGATCTCCTATTTTAACAGAAATAACAGGCATGCCTACAACAGGTCTATGTATCTTAGCTTCTGGTCTAGCAATATTAGCAGTTTCACCACAGAAGTAAATAACATGCCCATCTATATTATCATCCCAGAGATCGTTAACCATAGCAATACTAGGTTCAACTTTAATTTGCTCACGAGGTCTATATGTTCTAGTATTACTCTTACGGACCACAGTTGCAGCTTTAGCATGATCCTTTATCCTAACAGGAAAAGGTGGTTTCTCAACATAAGTAGTAGGAACAATAGGATCATTATAAGTGATAGTCTTATCTTCAACTGTAACAGGTGCAACTACTTTTTCTTCAATGGGAGGATTATATTTAAACCAGTTCTCCTTAGGGAGATCAACGTGAGCAGCAAATGATTCACAGAAAGAAGCTACTATCTCAGAGTCAAGTCCATATTTAGCGCTAAAACCAAGAAAAGCATCGGTATCCATAAAAGATTTAACACAATCAAACTTAGTGTCATACCTGACTCCTTACCATCGTCGGAACCCCAATCTTCAGAGTTGTGTTTAATTTTTTTCCAGTAAATCCCACTTGAATTCAGTAGTCTTCAGCATATAAGAACAAGCACATGAAGTATCGAGCATGGTGCAATCATTGAGAGAAAGCCGAGCATAAAAATTTTGAATAATCATTTCTCTTGAGAGCTCATGATTGGGGCATGAATATAACATTGACTTAATCCTCCCCCAAGCTTGAGCGATGCTTTCTCCTTCGCGAGGCCAGAAATTATATATGTAATTACGATCATGATGAACAAGATGCATAGGATAGAACTTCTAATGAAATTCCAACTTCAATCATTTATAATTCCAAGATCCCGTATCATCACATAACCTATACCATGTCAATGCATATCCCTTCAAAGATAAAGGGAAAACCTTCCTCTTAACAACATCATCGGGAATACCTGCAAGCTTAAATAATCCACAAACTTCATCCACAGATAAGGTGTAAATCGGGATGCAATGTTCCATCTCCTGCAAAAGGATTAGCTAGCAGTTTCTCTATCATACCTGAAGGAATCTCAAAGTAAACATTTTCAGTGGGTTCAGTAGGTTGAGGAGCAACTCTTTGCTCTACTAGTCGGGGCGAAGATACCCCGAACAACCCCTCAAAGGATTAGTTTCCATAGTAACAAGTGATAGAACATTTCAGCACACTATATAAATGTTTCCTTACCAAGATCCACTCACCAAAGGCGCTTCACTCCTCGGCAATGGTGCCAGAAAAGAGTCTTGATGACCCAGAAGTATAGGGGATCTATCATAGTCCTTTCGATAAGTAAGAGTGTCGAACCCAACAAGGAGCAGAAGGAAATGACAAGCGGTTTTCAGTAAGGTATTCTCTGCAAGCACTGAAATTGTAGGTAACAAATAGTTTTGTGATAAGATAATTTGTAATGAGTAACAAGCAATGAAAGTAAATAAGGTGCAACAAGGTGGCCCAATCCTTTTTTTAGCAAAGGACAAGCCTGGACAATTTCTTATGATGAGAAAAGCGCTCCCGAGGACACATGGGAATTATTGTCAAGCTAGTTTTCATCACGCTCATATGATTCGCGTTCGTTACTTTGATAATTTGATATGTGGGTGGACCGGTGCTTGGGTACTGCCCTTACTTGGACAAGCATCCCACTTATGATTAACCCCTATTGCAAGCATCCGCAACTACAAAAGAAGTATTAAGGTAAACCTAACCATAGCATGAAACTTGTGGATCCAAATCAGCCCCTTACGAAGCAACGCATAAACTAGGGTTTAAGCTTCTGTCACTCTAGCAACCCATCATCTACTTATTACTTCCCAATGCCTTCCTCTAGGCCCAAATAATGGTGAAGTGTCATGTAGTCGACGTTCACATAACACCACTAGAGGAGAGACAACATACATCTGATCAAAATATTGAACGAATACCAAATTCACATGACTACTAATAGCAAGACTTCACCCATGTCCTCAGGAACAAATGTATCTACTCACAAAGCATATTCATGTTCATGATCAGAGGAGTACTAATATGCATTAAGGATCTGAACATATGATCTTCCACCAAGTAAACCAATTAGCATCAACTACTAGGAGTAATCAACACTACCAGCAACCCACATGTACCAATTTGTGGTTTTGATACAAGATTGGATACAAGAGATGAACTAGGGTTTTGAGAGGAAATGGTGCTGGTGAAGATGTTGATGGAGATTGACCCCCTCCCGATGAGAGGATCGTTGGTGATGATGATGGTGATGATTTCCCCCTCCCGGAGGGAAGTTTCCCCGGTAGAACAGCTCTGCCGGAGCCCTAGATTGTTTCCGCCAAGGTTCCGCCTCGTGGTGGCGGAGTTTCATCCCGTAAGCTTTCTTATGAATTTTTTTCCAGGGTAAGAGACTTCATATAGCAGAAGATGGGCACCGGAGGGCTAATAGGGGGCCCACGAGACAGGGAGGCGCGCCCAATAGGGGGGGCGCGCCCAATAGGGGGGGCGCCCCCCACCCTCGTGGCCAGGGTGTGGGCCCCCTCTGGTAATTTCTTTGCTCAAGAATTATTATTAATTACAAAAATTACTTCCGTGGAGTTTCAGGACTTTTGAAGCTGTGCAGAATAGGTTTCCAATATTTGCTCCTTTTCCAGCCAGAATCCCAGCTGCCGATATTCTCCCTCTTCATGATAAACCTTGTAAAATAAGAGAGAATATCCATAAGTATTGTGACATAACGTGTAATAACAGCCCATAATGCAATAAATATCGATGTAAAAGCATGATGCAAAATAGACGTATCACCGCACATATCACCTTCGGACGCATATGTGAGGTGTATCACAAGGAGCTGGAGAATACCATTTATCAGATATGTGGCCGTCGAGATGACAAATGGGAGATGATTCGCACCAGGAGGGACGGAACAATCGCAGCTTACATTCAAGAAATGGGAGATCATATTCGTCGATAGGAGAATTAACAAATTATCCACATGAAGAAGACCAAGAAACTGATGAGGAGAAACAACGAGCTGGAGGAGGAAATCAAGACTACACGTGATGGATACGAGGAAGAGATTGTTGTACTACTGGAGAAGAATGAAGAGCTGAAGAAGAAGCTAGGAGTATTCATGGGAGACCCTGCGCCAAAGAAGGAGAACAACCAACCAGGAGACTACATCATCATCGACGACACCGACTCCGACCCTAATAGTGATGATGACTACGTAGACGAAGCTGGAATAGATATCATGGAGTCTTCCTCACTTGAAAATTTCTAGACGACCACCATTGTAATTATTAGTATTTCCCTCCAAGTAGTTAGCAACGATTGAGTTTGTAATCATAGGTTAGACCGCTTGTGTGAACTTGTGTGCTATTGATTGAAGTGAAATTGATTGTGTTTGACTCATGAGCATTATGGGTAGTGAATCTCTCTTAGACCCCAATCCTATTATGTTTTCTCACCCCTTCTAAACCCATCAGAAGCCTCCGAGACGTGACAATGGTTTTGCCTTCCAACTGGAGCTCACTCAGTTGATCCAGCAGCAGAATACCTTGATGCGGTTGTTAGTTCAGAATCAGAATCAAGGCAACAACAACAACAACAACCCACCACCACCACCACCTGTTGATCACCTAGCCCGTTTCCTAAGGTTGAATTCGCCGGTGTTCTCTAATAGCACCGAGCCGATAGTTGCAGATGATTGGCTCCGCAAGATTGGAAGAGAGCTGACCACTGTAGGATGCACAGATACGGAGAGAGTGCATTTTGCCACACATCAGCTTGATGGACCCGCAGCATCGTAGTGGAAGAATTTCATAGCCACTTACCCCATTGACACTGTTATATGGGATCAGTTTCAGCAGGCTTTCCGCACTGCCCATGTTTCAGCAAGAGCTATGAGCAAGAAGAAGCGTGATTTTCACAACTTGCGCCAAGGAGGACATAAAGTGGGGCCAGTATGTGGATGAGTTTAGCAAGTTAGCACGCTATGCCCCTGATGATGTAGCTACAGATGCCACTAAGCAGGAGAAGTTTCTAGAAGGACTGAATGATCAGCTGAGCATGCAGTTGATGGTGGCAACATTCAACAACTACCAGGAGTTGGTAGATAGGGCTCTTATGATTGAAGCCAATCAGCAACAGATTGATAATCGCAAGAGGTAGTATGGATAGGCGAGGTACACTTTAGGAGCTCAGCAGAAGCCCCACTATTCCCCGTACTCGGGAGGACATACCCACAACCATGGAGGGCACAACCATGGAGGACACACGCACAACAAAGCACGTTCGCACAACCATAGTGGCCCCAAGAATGGCAATGGCAATGGAGGAAGCAGCAGCTAGAACCGTTCCAACCCTTCAACACCGGCCAAGAGGGATCTGAGCCACATTACCTGTTTCAAGTGCTAGAAGACTGGACATTATTCCAATGAATGTCCCGAAGCGAAGAATGTAAATGGCAATGGAGGTTCTGCCAAGAAGCCCAACCCCTTCACCAAAGGATAGGTGAATCACATCAGCGTGGAGGAGAGTGAGAATCAACCCAACGCAGTTGTCGGTAAGTTTTTGATTAATGCATTTACCACACTTGTTCTTTTTGATACTGGTGCATCGCATTCATACATATCAAGGGGATTTGTGGACAAGTTTAAATTGCCAACCCTAGCCCTTAGGTCACCCGTGTTAGTAAGCTCGCCAGGAGCAGAGTATATGGCCAGCCGATGGTGTGCTCAGTTACCCTTAACCATTAGCAGCCATGTTTTTCCCTCTGACCTAATAATTTTGGAGTCACAAGGATTGGATATAATATTAGGCATGGATTGGTTCTCAAAGTATGGAGGAAACATAGATTGTGCTAGTAAGTCGATATTCCTCACCACCCCAGAAGGAAGGAGGATCAAGTATATATCCTGACATGTGCTGAAGAGGACTCAAGTGAATTCCTTATCAGGAGTTATACAGGAGGAAGTACCGGTGGTGAAGGATTACCCCGACGCATTTCCGGAGGAGTTACCAGGCATGCCACCGGATCGAGACATTGAGTTTTTGACTGAGCTATTGCCAGGCACTGGGCCAATATCAAAGAGGTCATATCAGATGCCCGCACAAGATTTGGAAGAATTAAGAAGCAGATTAAGGAGTTACTGGAGAAAGGTGACATACGACCAAGTTCATCACCCTGGGGAGCCCCAGTGCTTCTAGTGGAGAAGAGAGATGGATCTTTAAGGATGGTTGTTGATTATTGTGCGTTGAATGAGGTGACGATCAAGAACAAATACCCTTTGTTGATGATCAATGATTTGTTTGACCAGTTGCAAAGAGCTAAAGTCTTCTCTAAGATTGATCTTCGATCAGGTTATCACTAGTTGAAGATCCGAGAGCAGGATATACCTAAGATAGCTTTTACTACAAGGTACGGGCTATATGAGTATACCATTATGTCATTTGGTCTGACTAACGCGCCTGCCTATTTCATGACCATGATGAACAGAGTGGTTATGGAGTTTTTGGATAAGTTCGTCATGGTGTTCATTGATGATATATTGGTCTACTCAAAGAACGAGGAGGAACATAAGGAGCATTTGTGTTTGGTTCTTGAGAAGCTCAGAGAACATCAGTTGTATGCCAAGTTCAGAAAATGTGAGTTTTGGTTAAAGGAAGTTGGATTTCTCGGACATGTTATATCCGGAGAAGGAATAGCAGTAGACCCTACCAAGGTTGCTTCTGTGACTAAATGGGTGGCACCCACATCAGTTGGAGAGATCAGAAGTTTTCTTGGACTCGCAGGATATTGTCGGAGGTTCATTGAGAATTTCTCCAGGATTGCAAAGCCCATGATGAAGTTATTAAAGAAGGACACCAAGTTTAAATGGACTGAGGAGTGTGAAGCCAGTTTTTAGTAGTTGAAGAAACATTTGGTTACAGCCCCAGTGCTGATTCTCCCAGACCAAGGGAGGGATTATCAAGTATATTGCGACGCTTCACGTCGAGGACTTGGAGCAGTGCTTATGCAGGAAGGAAGAGTTGTTTCATATGCCTCACGACAGCTTAAACCTCATGAGCTGAATTATGCTACACACAACTTGGAGTTAGCAGCCGTAGTGCATGCGCTGAAGACATGGAGACATTTTCTCATCGGAAACCATTATGAGGTATACATGGATCATAAGAGTTTGAAATATATCTTCACACAGAAGGAGTTAAACCTCGGGCAAAGAAGATGGTTGGAGCTCATCAAGGATTATGATATGAAATTGCACTATCATCCGGGAAAGACCAATGTTGTAGCAGATGCGTTCAGCCGCAAGAGTTATGTTAACACGCTCATAACTGAAGGATTTCCTAAGGACTTAGCAGATGATCTTCGAGTGTTATGTTTGGAGATAGTTCCTAGAGGATATTTTGCAGCATTGGAAATTCGGTCCACTTTGATGGGTAAGATCAGAGAAGCTCAGAAGACTAACAAGGAGATTGCCGAGATAAAGGAAAGGATGAGCAAAGGAAAGGCTAAAGGATTTCATGACGATGAGCACGACACTTTATGGTTTGAGGATCGTGTATATGTGCCTAATGACCCCGAGATCAGGAAGTTGATTCTGCAGGAGGCCCATGATTCGTCGTATTTGATTCACCCAGGAAACACTAAGATGTATCTAGATTTGAAGGAGAGTTTCTGGTGGACAGGAATGAAGAAGGATATCGCTGAGTATGTAGCAGTATGTGATGTATGTCCGAGAGTTAAGGCAGAGCATCAGAAGCCAGATGGATTGCTACAGGCATTGCCGATACCCGAATGGAAGTGGGATAAACTTGGCATTGATTTTATCACTGGATTGCCCAGGACTCGTTCAGGCTATCTATCTGGGTTGTAGTAGATCGTTTGACAAAAGTAGCTCATTTCATCCCGGTGAAGACCACCTATACGAGTGCTAAGTTGGCAAAGATATACATGACCATGATCGTATGTCTGCATGGAGTTCCGAGGACCATTATAATAGATAGAGGAACCCAGTTTACTTTAAAGTTTTGGAATCAGTTGCATGAGACTTTGGGTACCAGGCTAGAGTTTAGTACAGCCTTTCAGCCACAGACAGATGGACAGACCGAGAGAGTCAATCAGATTCTAGAGGACATGTTGAGAGCTTGTGCCCTAGATTATGGATCTAGTTGGGATGACAATTTGTCTTATGCAGAGTTCTCTTATAACAACAGTTATCAGGCCAGTTTGAAGATGGCCCCTTTCGAACCTTTATACAGAAGGAGGTGCAGGACACCATTATCGTGCCATGAAGTTGGAGATCGATCGTTATTCGGACCAGATTTAACTAGAGACTATGAAGAGAAGGTTAAGTTGATTCGCGATAGACTTAAGGTAGCCCACTCCAGGCAGAAGAGTTATGCGGATTCTAAACGCAAGGAGATAGTTTACGAAGTCGGAGACAGAGTATATCTTCGTGTGTCCCCGCTTCGAGGAGTTAAGCGTTTTGGAGTCAAGGGAAAGCTAGCACCACGTTTTGTGGGACCATACAGAGTTTTGGAATGCATGGGAGAAGTTGCATACAAGTTGGAATTGCCAAAAGGATTATCAGTAGTTCACGATGTGTTTCATGTTTCCCAGTTGAAGAAGTGCCACGCAGAGATGGCCGATATTCCTCTGAGAGATACAGTGCCACTGGAAGAAATTCAGTTAGACAGTGATTTGACCTATGAAGAGAAGCCAGTCAAGATTCTCGAGTTTTCCAGCCGAGTTACTTGCAGCAAGGTTATCAAGTTTTGCAAAGTTCAGTGGGGCCACCATACCGAGGAGGAAGCCACCTGGGAACGAGAAAAATACCTCCGTCGAGACCACCAAAACCTTTTTGCTGACCAACCCGAATCTCGAGGGCGAGATTCATCTTAAGGGGGGTAGGTTTGTAACATCCCAATTTTCAATTTGAATGTTATACATAGATCATCATGTGCATATCATATTCTTGCATTTGGTTGAGATCCTATAAATCTTAAGCAACTCAAGGACCCAAGGAGAGAGTTGGTGGTTTCACAAAAATCATATTTGAATTTATTTCAAATTTGAAGAAAGGATCAATTTGATTTTAATTATTTTTCTCTCCAACTTTTTCCATTATTAAAATTAAATGAGAGAAGATAATATGACTTCTTCAAAATTAAGAGAAATATTGGAGAAAGAACTTTAAAATCAAACTATGATTTTATTTGTATTTTTATTTGCTATTTTATTTGAATTAGAAAAATACGCATTTTTGAAAATTGCATTTTAGGCCAGAAAAATGTTCACTTTGTTCTAAATATTTTATTGGTGAAAATTATTTTTGGCATTTTTTAGATTTTTTTTATATTTTATTAGGAATTTTTTTCTTCAGGCAAATTTATTTTAGAAAAAAAAAGTTCCTTCGCCCAACTGGGCCAAAGGCCCAGCCGAGCGGGCCCGCGCCACCGCCACCGACATCATCGGCGTGGCCGAGCCGGAGTCCTCTCTGACTCCGACCCGGCTGCCCCCTCCCGCAAGCCGCCGTCGCCCCCCCCCCCAGCCCCTTTATATATCACCGCCCGCCGTCCTCTCCACCCCAAGCCGTCCTTGCATCCAAGACTCCACCATGCATGCCATTGTTAGCCGCCCGCCACGCTGCGCGCCACCGCTTCTAGCCGTCGCCGCCCCGCGACGCCAGACCCGCCGCCCTGCCCCGATGTCGCCGCCTCGCCGTTAGTCGCCACCGCCATTGACCCCGCCGCCGCCAACGGTTTTTTCCGAACCGGTACGAACCGGACCGCCCGGTTTATTTTTAGGTTTTCGCGGTTTTGTTTTAGATCGGTTTTTCGCTCGGTTATTTTATTTAGCGGACGTTCGTTCGTTTTAACGAACGTTATTCGTCGGATTAGTTCAGTCAGCGAACGTTCGTTCTATAGCCTTTTTCTTTTTAGTTTATTTTCGGGCAGGGACTTATCCGTGAATATTTTTATCATGATTTAGCCCCTGATCTTTAAACTAGCATAACTTTTTACTCGTTTATCCAAATTAGATGAAACTAGCGCCAAAATCTTCGTTTCGTTCTGTTCTTTCCGGATAACCAACTTGAACATCATTTTGCTACAGTAAAATTTGATTTTAGTCCAGATTAGTAAACGATCGTGTTTCGTTCGTATTTTGAGTTTCGTTGCTCTGTTTGAGTTGAATCTTTTTGCGAGTCGTAGCTAGTCACATGTATCTACTGTTAAGATCTAATTCACATGTTAATATTGCTGTTAGGTTTTGACTCTTGCTAGTTTAAGCTGTTTGCTTGTATCGTGTTCGATTTGGATCTTTTCTCGGTGTCTCTCGTGTTTTGTTTAAGTGATTGCTTATGTATGCTATTGTTTGTCACGCTAGATTACCCGAAGTGTGAAGCTTGTTACTACGAATCTCTAGAGTTTGCATATCGTCAGCAAGGCAAGTTACACTTAGGTCATACTCTTTTATACCTAGTTTTTACTATGCATTAGTATTGCCCCACAAATATTTGCATTTAGTAGGATTGGGAACATGTGGTTTTGGTTGTAGTGCTTGAGGTAGGAACCTACTACCTTTTGATCACCCCGGGAATATACGTTATGCTTATTGTTGCTTAGCCATGCTCATAGACGGGGATTGGATCATGATTCACACATGGAAGTTTGAGAGTTATTTTAATTATGGATAACATTAAGCTGGAAACTTTAATACACATCTGGGTGGATTGGTTGAGGCACCTGGGGAACCCAGTGTTGCCTGTTTTTGGAAATCCCGGGGTATCCGTTTGATTATCCTATGGAATGTCACCCAGGCTCAAAGGGATCATAAGATTATTCATGCTAGAAACTTCCGTGTGCAGCCACAAGCCATTATGGGCTCTGGCATAGTTGAGTAATGAGCTCTTGAAGAGGTAGACTAGCAGATGTAGAGGGTTGTAGGTGGTACTGTCTACCCGGAGTCGAGAGTTAATGCTTCAGAAAGTCTATGTCTCAATAATCCGATCATGGATGCGGTCGAGTCTTGCAGGGAAAAGTGTGCAAACCTCTGCAGAGTGTATAAACTAATCATGGTTAGCCGTCTCCCCGGTTATGGACGTCTTGAGTATCTAGTACTTGAATCTATTGATGTGATCTCATCATGTTACTTTAATTAAATTGAGTTGGGTTAATGATGATACTTTTAATTGGGATTTGAGTTGGGGTTACCTTCTCAAATAAGGGGCAACATGGGAGAAGTTGAATAAATTTATTCCTTTGTTGTAGGGAAAAACTAGCTTTATGCAAAATCATGAAACTTACAGCCTCCACCAGCCAAATATTGCATGTAGATATAGTTATTGCATTTCATTGCTTTACGGTGTAACTATGCCAGCATATTCCATGTGCTAACCCATTTCGAGCTGCAACATCTTATGCTGCAGACTACTCAGATGACGAATAAGGTGTGATAGGTCATTGTTTTGCACTTAGCTATGTCGTTGGAGTTGATGGACTCATTTACCTTTGAAGCTTCCGCAGTTATCTAGTTTAGATGGCCTTCAGCCATTATATTTTTGTAATCTTACTCTTTATGAGGACTCGATGTAATAAGTGTGTGATTGAGACTCTGTTATAATTCCTTGAGTACTATGCGTGTCAACATTACCGATCCAGGGATGACACTGATGCATAGAGACATGACCGTTTGAGGTCTGGTCGCTACAGAAAATCACCATCTCCACTTCTTCTTCCCGCTCGCCCGAACTCATCAGAGCCGGGCCATGGGCTGGTGAGCAGCGACCTATAGCTAGGCTGGATCCTTCGTTCACGCCCCAGAGTTCAAACCTTGTTTGGGTCCGCGGAGCCCCGATTCCGACAGATACTTTATATGCATTTTTAAGAAAATCACATTGGGAGAAGAGATAAAACTCCTTGATAATATAATGACAAATAATTCTCAATGGCACACCTCTAGAGCTCCAACTGGTAAGAAGGTAAACTCAGCCAAGGAAGTCTCTACTTTTAGTGATAAAATGGATGCTCTATGAAAATGCTTCCTACTAAAAATGGTCATGTTGATCCCAATGATGTGCCACTCTTAAAAAATACAAGCAAAATACATATTCAGCCTCTTATTTCAATATTTAACAAACAATGAAAGTTTCCTAAAAATACTTAAAATCTACACTACCATGGTGATCAATCTGGGAAGTTTCACAAATTACTACCAAACATACTACAAAATGCAATAAAATACATAATCAGAAGAATATTGGGTGATATGGCGGCTAACTAGGGGTAAATTGTTTAAAATCACTTCAACTCACCAAAAACCGGTTTGAGGAGAGGAAAAATTGAAACTTGATCGGCTTTGACATTTCAGAATTGCAACTTAGATTGTTTCAAAGTTTGGGGTTGATTCTTAGACATTTGTGATAGTCTATGGTTGAAATATGGACATTTTTGAGTTGTACATCCATCAATTACTATTAACTAACATCTTTCAATGACAAAAAAATTTATACTGGTTTTTTGATATATTTTCATCAATTCACTCCCCAATTTATTTTTTAAGATTTTTAGTACTTTCAATTTTTTAGCTGCCTCATTGTTGTTTCAAATGACCTGAAGAATTGATCGGCTAGTCAAGTTGGTGTCCGAAAGGAACTACCTCTATAATTTATTGAAATTCTCATATAATCCATATAAATTGGTATTCTGACTAGCAAATACATGCAATGGTTTTCTATAAAATGATAGTATAACATGATTTTCACATTAGGGAGGGAGCAACACAACAACACGCGCCGTTATTCTCCTTCTTGCAGTAGCCTTTCTGCCCGTCATAGCCAAGAATTTTGCACTCTTTATTGCAGTAATCAACGGCATATTGATATGGGTCCATGCATACCGAGTAAGTAAAACATTGGTTTCCAAATGCAGCGTTGGTACCTAAACACAGTGAAGGAAGCACCACAACATACAAATTAATACATATGGAATACAAGATACTTAATCATTTGGGTCTGTTGAATATCGAGAAACTCATTCAAGAAACGTATTTGGAAATTACCTATGTCCCTCCCAGCTGCTACAGGGCCACATAGAAAAGTGGTACACATCAGCAAAAGAGCAACACAATAGAGAATGTGTGTCTTTTTCTTGATAAGTGCCATCATCATGACTGCTTGGCTATTACTTATTTTCTCTTGATGTTGTCCTTTTATGAAAGTATCTCTCCTGCATCGGTGCTTATAAAGAGGAGCAAATGTACAATGATTCATACGCATAATGGTTTCTTCCTAGTTTTGGT
The DNA here is from genome assembly GCA_021437245.1 of Aegilops speltoides. Classification (NCBI taxonomy): domain Eukaryota; kingdom Viridiplantae; phylum Streptophyta; class Magnoliopsida; order Poales; family Poaceae; genus Aegilops; species Aegilops speltoides. The sequence goes on along the minus strand of CM038141.1, from coordinate 409,830,175 downwards.
GCAATTTAATTGCCATATTGACTTGTATCCTTACATAACAAAACTATTATGGGCCAAAGTTATATTTTAGAGGTCGTGCCCTTGCGCATTAAATTTCATATGATAATATGTCCAGTTGAATGATCCAAGGTACCAGTGTAACCACTTTCTAAAACTTAGAACGAGAAAAAAATATGTATTTGTAACTTTCTAAAAAAATCCATAAAAATCGGTTTATTAAAATAAAGTGATGTTAACAAAGAATAACCACGTACAAGAAAAAGTCTTACAAGACTTGGGTGTCGAAAAAACTTGTAGAGACGATGATATTACAGATACTAAACCCAATAGTGTCAATTTTAATTGATGTAATAGCCCTTATGGCTAAAATTTTCAGAAGCAACCTAGTTGAAAGGTCAATGAGATTTTGCTGGGCGTAGCAGGATACATCACATGTTCTCCCCGAAGTACACTTTGTGCCACACCTACCACCTTCATAGTCTCCCCCATAGGGTTATAGCTCATGATAATTAAGGGTTTACCCCGTGACATGGCCTCTCTAAGGGTTCTCTGCAATTAACCTATCAATTGCAAAGGTTAGGGGCAAAGGCTTTTACTGTCACCTTGAATAACCTTCACGTCCTAGCCCTTTAGAATGACTGAGGTGGTGTTTACTGTTGCTTGGAACATCTGGATCATTAGGAATGGAAAGGTTTTTTGGAATGAAAGGCCCCTGTTAATACTTTGAAGGCACAATTTCATCCATGACATGACTCTGTTAACCCATAGGATCAAATGTAAATTTAAGGATGGTTACATGGACTGGTTGTCTAATCTACCCTAGTTAGTTTCTTAGGCTAACTTCCTTCTGTGTAAGTATTACTTTGTAAGTATATCTCCCTTTCTCTAGATTGTACATAACTCTTTTCTATTTGTTTTTTTTAATAAAGTGAACTGTGAGGATTTTTGCCTTGTAGTATATAGTCAAAAAAATGACAGAGATATACTTCTGGCAAATAGGCACAAATGCTGAGTGGGCCCCCTTCACAACATTCACGAAGTTATTAAACTAAGCATTCAACATGGAATCTCATATCCAAAGTAACTTTTGAGATTCTACACATACCAATGTTCATCCATATCCTCGAGAACTAGGGGTCTACTCACACATGGAGACAACAAACATCATGACAAGTGTGATGGCATGCATGAATGGATGATTCGAGTAACACACAAGATGTTCCACAAGGATTATTGACTCACATATTTGATGGTGATGATATGAATAGTGGTGTCTCGCGTCAACCATCTAAAGATCATGGTTAGTGTAGTCGTACTCGCGTCAAGATCCAAATTGATCCAAGTACCGCACGTGCGCTACCTTCGAGTTTAGCACACATACGGCTCGGCGGCGTCCTCTCCTTCTTGATCCAGCAAGGGAGGGAGGGGAGGAGATGAGATTTGAACCAACACGATGGCGTGGTGCTGGTGGCATCGGAACTCCGGCAGGGCTTTGCAAAGCGCGTATCGGTGAAACATGGGAGGACTTGGGAGAGGTAACGGGCCAAGATTCAAGGGGGCTGCCCCCAATGCCTCCTCGCCTTTATATAGGCGTGGAGGGGCCTGGTGGCTTGCCCTCCAAGGCCCTAGGATCGTTGGTCAAAGGGGGACGAAGGAAATCCCTTCTTTCCTACCCCACCAATCGCTATCCCCCCTTTTAGGGATTCTAATCTTATCCCTTTGGGATACGATACGATTCCTTTTAAGGGAGGATCTTGGTGCGCCTAGACCAAGGGTGTGGGGAATTTCCCCACTACCTACGTTCATGTGGGCCTCTGATACGTCTCCACCTTATCTATAATTTTTTATTGTTCCATGCTATTATATTATCTATGCCGGATGTTTTATATGCATTACCACACTATTTTATATCATTTTTTGGGACTAACCTATTAACCTAGTGCCCAGTGCCAGTGGCTGTTTTTTCCTTGTTTTTGACTTTTTCATAAAGGAATATCAAACGGAGTCCAAATGGAATAAAACTTTCGCAATGATTTTTCTTAGACCAGAAGACACCCAGAAGACTTGGGGAGGGGGTCAGAACACCCACGAGGAGTCCACAAGCCACAGGGGCACGCCCTAGCGGGAGGGGGGCGCCTCCCTGGCTTGTGGCCCCCTCGGGAGTCCCCCAACCCTAATCTTTGCTCTATAAATTCAAAAATATTCCCAAACCAACAGAAGCATCCACCAAAATACTTTTCCGCCGCCACAAACTTCTGTTCTCGTGAGATCCCATTTTGGGGCCTTTTCCAGCGATTTGTCGGAGGGGGATTCGATCACAGAGGCTTCTACATCAATCATATTTCCCTACAGATGATGTGTGAGTAGTTTACCACAGACCAATGGGTTCATAGCTAGTAGCTAGATGGCTTATTCTCTCTCTTTAATCTTCAACCATGTTCTCCTCAATCTTCGTGGAGTTCTATCTGATGTAATCTTCTTTTACGGTGTGTTTGTTAACATCCCATGAATTGTGGATTTATGATCAGATTATCTATGAATATTATTTGAGTCTCCTCTGAATTCTTATATGCATGATTTGTGTATTTCGCTTCGAATTATTGGTTTGGTTTGGCCGACTAGATTGGATTTTCTTGCAATGGGAGAGGTGCTTAGTTTTGGGTTCAATCTTGTGGTGTCCTCACCTAGTGACATAGTAGGGGTAGCGAGGCACGTCTTGTATTGTTGCCATCAAGGATAAAAGATGGGGTTTATATCATATTTTTTGAGTTTATCCCTCTACATCTTGTCATCTTGCTTAAGGTGTTACTCCGTTCTTATGAACTGAATACTCTAGATGCATGTTGGACAGCGGTCGATGTGTGGAGTAATAATAGTACATGCAGGCAGGGGTCGGTCTCCTTGTCACGGACATGATGCCTATATTCATGATCATTGCCTTAGTTATCGTCATGACTTTGCGCTTTTCTATCAATTGCTCAACAATAATTTGTCTACCCACCTTAAGTTTTCTTTCAAGAGAGAAGCCTCTACTGAACCCTATGGCCCCCGGGTCTATTTTCCATCATATATTTTCATATCTACAAAACCAAGAACCCAAAAATACTTTGCTGCAATTTATTTGTGTTTACTTTATTTTATGTTTTAGTAATCTTTTATATGTATCTCCATCAGATCTCATCCTTGCAAGTGAACACCGAGGGATTGACAACCCCTTTATCGTGTTGGGTGCAAGTGTTTGATTGTTTGTGCAGGTGCATAGATTGGAGACTTGCTTGTACCTCCTACTGTTTTGATACCTTGGTTCTCACTGAGGGAAGTACTTATCTCTACTTGCTGCATCACCCTTTCCTCTTCAAGGGAAAAACCAACGCAAGTCAAGAAGTAGCAGGAAGAATTTCTGGCGTCGTTGCCGGAGAGGTTCTACATCAAGCCTACCAAGTACCAACCATAAACTCTCATCTATTACATTACATTATTTGCCATTTGCCTCTCATTTTTCTCTCCCCCACTTCTGAAATGCTTTCAGGAAAATACAAAAATATTTGCCATTTTATTTGCCTTCTTTCCGTTTGCCTTTATGTATTACTTGATTTGTTTGCTTGTTCGCTTGGCATAATTGTGTATTTATTGGAAATCAAGAACAAAAAGTTTGTGGATCCTCATCCACTTGCTAATCTTTTTAAGAGATCCAGTTATTATGAACATATTTCTAGTGAGTTGATTACACTAGATTATCTTTATGAAGTTTTGCTTGAAATTCGTGAATCTGAAAGTTGTGATGAAATTTATGAAGTAATTCACGATAGCTCATTGAATGAATACCATGATTGCAATGATGTTATTATAAATTCTATTAACGTCAATTGTGCTAATAATATGCAATACCCCAAGCTTAGGGATGCTAGTTTTGCTATGTCCGCTACTTATTGCATTGATCATGATTGGGGTGATAATGCTTCTTATGATCTTGAAAATTTATTTAAGCCTCATGATGAATAAGTTTGCTATAATATTTAAAGTGGGTTTTGAAGAGTGTCAAGTTTAGGAAATAATGATCCCACTACTTTGGAGATTGATAAATATTATGAATTTTTTGATAAAACTGGCTTTGGAGAGGTCATGACCTTATTTGATGATAATCCCACTATTTTTGGAAGAGTGTCAACTTTGCATGCATGTGGATCATGTTGAGAATATTTTATATGATAGCTATATTGTTGAATTTGACTATGACCCTACATGTAATTATTATGAGAGAGGGAAATATGGTTGAAGAAATTTTCATGTTACTACATTACCTCTCTTCATGTTGAGATTGTCAATGTTTATTCTTATTCCTTGCATATGCTAGTTGTCGCTTGTTTTGATAATTTGGTTGCTTATAAAATGCGCACGCATCAGAAGTATCTTAGACTTAGATGTGTTTTTCCATGCTTCATGATGTTCTCTTTGTGTTTCAATTATTATCTTTCATGTGAGCATCATCGAAATATCAACACCTAGCTAAAAGGCTTTAAAGAAAAGCGCTTGTTGGGAGATAACCCAATATTTTTATTTTCTGTTTTTATGAAAATACACATTATTACTTCTAATTTTTTTCATAGTGTTTTTGTTAGTGTTTGAGCCAAGTAAGACCTTTGGGGTGATCTATGGTGATAGTTGATTTCATTTTGCTGAAAAACGGAATTTTTGCGCTCATTGCTGGAATTTTCATAATTCACAAAAGTGTGCTTTTGATCTGAATTTTTTACACATGATTGATATACAAATTTACTAGGTTGTACTAACTTTTTAGAATTTTGAGAGTTACAGAAGTATACGAAGTTTCCAGATTGTTACAAATTGTTCTGTTTTTTATAGATTTTGTTTTCTATGTGTTGTTTGCTTATTTTGATGAATCTATGGGTAGCATGGGGGGTTATGAACCATGGAGAAGTTGGAATACAGTAGATATAACACAAATATAAATTTAGAATGAGTTCACAATAGTACCTAAAGTGGTGATTTTATTTTATTATACTAACGGAGCTTACGAGTTTTCTGTTGAGTTTTGTGTTGTAAAGTTTTCAAGTTTTGGGAGAGATTTGATGGACAATGGAATAAGGAGTGGCAAGAGCCTAAGCATGGGGATGCCCAAGGCACCCCAAGCTAATATTCAAGGATGACCAAGCATCTAAGCTTGGGGATGCCCTGGATGGCATCCCCTCTTTCGTCTTCAATCTATCGGTAAATTTAATCAAGGCTATATTTTTATTCACCACATGATATGTGTTTTGCTTCGAGTGTCTTGTATGATATGAGTCTTTGCTTTTTATTTTGCCACAATCATCCTTGCTGTACACACCTTTTGAGAGGGACACACATTAATCATGAATTTATTAGAATACTCTATGTGCTTCACTTATATCTTTTGAGCTAGGTAGTTTGCTCTATGCTTCACTTATATGTTTTTAGAGCACGGCAGTGGCTATATTTTATAGAAATTGATGAACTCTCATCCTTCACTTATATTATTTTGATAGTCTTTAATAGCATGGTAATTTTCTTAGGTTATGAATTTTGTCCTAATATGATGGGCATCCAAGAGTGATATAATAAAAACTTTCATATAAAGAGCATTGAATATGTGAGAAGTTTGATTCCTTGCATTTGTTTTGAGATATAGAGATGGTGATATTAGATTCATGCTAGTGGGTAATTTTGGATTGGTAGAAATACTTGTGTTAAAGTTTGTGATTCGCATAGCATGCACGTATGGTGAACCGTTATGTGATGAAGTAGGAGCATGATTTATTTTTTGATTGTCTTCCTTACGAGTGGCGGTCGAGGATGAGTGATGGTCTTTGCGTAGCAATCTATCCCCCTAGGAGCATGTGTGTAGTACTTTGTTTCGATCTCTAATGGACTTTTGCAATAAGTATGTGAGTTCTTTATGACTAATGTTGAGTCCATGGATTATACGCACTCAGACCCTTCCACCATTGCTAGCCTCTCTAGTACCGCGCAACTTTCCCTGGTGCAATTAACCCACCATATACCTTCCTCAAAAAAGACACCATACCTACCTATTACGGCATTTCCATAGCCATTCTGAGATATATTGGCATGCAACTTCCACCATTCCGTTTATCATGACGCGCACCATCATTGTCATATTGTTCTCATATGCATGAGGCATTCACATAGAGTCATATTTTTGTTCTAGCATCGAGTTGTAAGTAAATAAAAGTGTGATGATCATCATTATTAGAGCATTGTCCCATGTGAGGAAAGGATCATGGAAGCTATGATTCCCTCACAAGTTGGGAGATGTCTCTGGACTGAATAAAAAAACAAGAGAAAAAAGAGGCCAAAGAAGCCCAAACAAAAAATGAGAGAAAAGAGAGAAGGGACAATGTTACTATCCTTTTTCCACACTTGTGCTTCAAAGTAGCACCATGATCTTCATGATAGAGAGTCTCCTATATTATCACTTTCATATACAAGTGGGAATTTTTCATTATAGGACTTGGTTTGTATATTCCAATGATGGGCTTCCTCAAATTGCCCTAGGTCTTCATGAGCAAGCAAGTTGGATGCACACCCACTTAGTTTCTTTTTGAGCTTTCATACACTTATAGCTCTAGTGCATTCGTTGCATGGCAATCCCTACCCACTTGCATCGATATCGATTGATGCGCACCTCCATAGCCCATTAATTTTCCTAGTTGATGTGAGACTTTCTCCTTCTTTTTGTCTATTCCACGTACAGTGCTATATCCATGGCTCACGCTCACGTATTGCGTGAAAGTTGAAAAAGTTTTGAGAACAACAAAAGTATGAAACAATTGCTTGGCTTGTCGTTGGGGTTGTGCATGATTAAATACTTTGTGTGATGAAGATGGAGCATAGCCAGACTATATGATTTTGTAGGGAAAACTTTCTTTGGCCATGTTATTTTGAGAAGACATAATTGCTTTATTAGTATGCTTGAAGTATTATTGTTTTTATGTCGATATTAAACTTTTGTTTTGAATCTTATGGATATCAATATTTTTGCCACAACAAAGAAAATTGCATTAATGATTATGTTAGGTAGCATTCCGCATCAAATTTTTTGTTTTTATCATTTACCTACTCGAGGACGAGCAGGAATTAAGCTTGGGGATGCTTGATATGTCTCCAACATATCTATAATTTTTTATTGCTCCATGCTACTATATTATCTATCTTGGATGTTTTATATGCATCACCATACTTTTTTATATCTTTTTTTGGGACTAACCTATTAACCTAGTGCCCAGTGCCAGTTGTTGTTTTTTCCTTGTCTTTGATTTTTTTTCAGAAAAGAATATCAAACGGAATAAAATTTTCGCGGTGATTTTCCTTGGACCAGAAGGCTTGGGGAGGGGGTCAGAAGACTCACGAGGAGTCCACAAGCCACAGAGGCGCGCCCTAGGGGGAGGGGTGCATCTCCCTGGCCCGTGGCCCCCTCAGGATTACCCCAACCCTAATAATTGCACTGTAAATTCCAAAATATCCCCAAACCAACAGAAGCATCCACCAAAATACTTTTCCGCCACCGCAAGCTTTTGTTGTCGTGAGATCCCATCTTGGGGCATTTTCCGGTGATCTGCCGGAGGGGGATTCGATCATGCAGGGCTTCTATATCAATCATATTACCCTATCGATGATATGTGAGTAGTTTACCACAGACCTACAGGTCCATAGCTAGTATCTAGATGGTTTCTTCTGTCTCTTTGATCTTCAATACCATGTTCTCCTCGATGTTCGTGGAGTTCTTTGTGATGTAATCTTCTTTTGCGGTGTGTTTGTTGAGATCCGATGAATTGTGGACTTATGATCAGATTATCTGTCAATATTATTTGAGTCTCCTCTAAATTATTATATGCATGATTTGATATCTTTGTATTTCTCTTCGAATTATCGGTTTGGTTTGGCCAACTAGATTGATTTTTCTTGCAATGGGAGAGGTGTTTAGTTTTGGGTTCAATCTTGCGGTGTCATCACCCAGTGACATAGTAGGGGTAGCGAGGCACATATTTGTATTGTTTCCATCAAGGGTAGAAAGATGGGGTTTATATCATATTGCTTGAGTTTATCCCTCTACATTATGTCATCTTGCTTAAGGCATTACTCCATTCTTTATGAACTTAATACACTAGATGCATAATGGATAGCGGTTAATGTGTGGAGTAATTTTAGTAGATGCAGTGTCGTTTTGGTCTACTTGACACAGACATGATGCCTATATTTGTCGGTGTACAAAAGTAGGGGCTCTCTTTTGTACCCATTTGCTTGTGCACGGGCAGTCAGAGCCGTGCCCATGGCCACACTTAGCAGGACAGAGGAGGGAAGCCGAAGCCACAAGACAATTAAAGCAACGCCAAGACCAGAAACGCAAAGAGCAAGAGGGCAAGGTGGACTCCCCCGGCAAGACCCTCGCCCGGCGCAGCCTCCACAGCCCCGGCAAGAGCCTTGTCGGGGTAACTTGCCCAATGCCAGCAGAGCGTGCCACCCTTGAGCCCAAGGGTTCCAACACCATCAACCACATTGGAAGCAAGGCTAGGGAGGCGCCTCCATGGTGGCATGCAGATCTTCGTGAAGATCATAAGCATGCAAGATCAGATGAGGACCAGAAGACGATGATCCTCGGCAAGATCCTCGCCGAGGAAATCCATGAGACCTCCGGCAAGATCGTTGTCGGGACAACCGCGATGCCACAGCAAGACCCTTTTCGGGGCCCCAGCAAGACCCTTGTCGAGGACATCAGCGGGGCCGCAGCCAGGCCCGCGCCTGCCAAGACTCCACCACCGTTCCCATGCAGCTGCCAGCCCAGCCAGCTAGGCAAGCACCTGTGTGGCGACGTGTGGCCTCTAGACCAGCTCAGCAAGCATCTGCGTGGTGGCATGTAGATCTTCGTGAAGACCCTGCCACCGCACTAGCTCAGCAGCCTGCCAGCTTACATCCCGCTACACGCCTCGTTGGCCAGGACATGTGCCGAAGCAAGGCGAGGCGGCAACGGACGGGACGGGCCTCGTTACCGTCCCCAATAAACCAAGGGGACACCTAAGGGGCGCATTTAATGCATTTTGTCCCGTAATGATAGGCAATAAGCTCAGCCACTGTACACTTTCCACCTCTTGTGTGCCTTTGTGGCGTCCCCTTTTTCTATAAAAGGAGGCCCGAGGCATACTGGAGGGGGATTCGGCTCTTTTAAACAAGTAGCGTATCGTGGCTAGCTCAAGAACACAAGAACACTCATATATACACCAAAGCAGGACTAGGGTATTACACATCCTCGCGGCCTGAACCTGGGTAAACGATCTTTGTGTTGGCTCCTAGACCCGCTCTTTCCACAACCCCGCGCCCGCCGACCATAGTAGGGATTCCAGTGATCCCATAGGTGTCGTTTCCCACTGACAATATTCATCATCATTTCCTTGGATATTGTCATAACTTTGCACTTTTCTATCAGTTGCTCAACAGTAATTTGTCTACCCACTGTACTATTTTCCTTCAAGAGAGAAGCCTCTAGTGAAACCTATGGCCCCCGGGTCTATCTATCATCATTTATTTCAGATCTATAAACCAAAAAACCCAAAAATACCTTGTTGCAATTTATTTACTTTTATTTTGTTTTACGTTTTAGTAATCTTTTATATCTATCTCTATCAGATCTCACCTTTGCAAGTGACCGTGAAGGGATTGACAACCCATTTATCACGTTGGGTGCAAGTGTTTGATTGTTTGTGCAAGTGCATAGATTGGAGACTTTCTTGTATCTCCTAATGGATTGATAACTTGGTTCTTAACTGAGGGAAATACTTATCTCTACTTTGCTACATCACCCTTTCCTCTTCAAAGGAAAAACCAATGCAAGCTCAAGAAGTACCAGGAAAAATTTCTGGCACCGTTGATGGGGAGAGCTACATCAAGCCTACCAAGTACCCATCATAAACTCTCATCTCTTGCATTACATTATTTGCCATTGCCTCTCGTTTTCCTTTCCCCCACTTGTAAAACGTTTTCAGAAAAATACAAAAATATTTGCCTTCTTATTTGCTCTTCTTCCGTTCGTCTTTCCGTTTGCTTTTCATTTGCTCGTGTGCTAGATCGCTTGATTTGCTTTCATGGCTAGTCCTTCTACCATTGCTAGTACTCCCGAGAGTGAGGTTCTTAATTTTAAGCAATGAGAGGGAGAAAATTCAAAAGATGCTTGGTATAGAATTTGCAATGCTCAAAATAGATCTACTCATAAGCAATCTACTACCGTTCTCCTTCGCAATTTTTATGTGGGTGTTACTCCTTGGAATATATATGTTCTAGATACCATTGCTGGGGGAAATTTCTTGGGGAGTCACATCTTGGATGCTTATAATGCTATAATATATTTGGTAGGCTCACCACCATGTATGGTTAAGGAAACAGTTTTAACTTTGGAACATGTGATGCAAAAGCTTGATATTATTGAAAATAAAATTTCTATCATAGAGCTCGTTTAAAATTTGGACAAAAATATTCATAATCATATCACTCAATATGGATCTAAGGTGGGAGTCACTTTAAAGAATCTAAGGAAAAAGGAACCCATAGTTAATGAAAAGATAGATCAAGATTCTACTAGAATTGGCAAGCTAGAAGATATTATTACCAACTTGGGATCTGCTTTTGCCTCTGTTAAAACTACTCCTAGTTTTCCTCCTACTAAAGCTACTAAGTTTATTTATGTTCCTAAGAATAAGGGTGAATCTTCTAGTAAAGGAAACGAAGATCTTAAGATGATAAGTGTTCACCCTAACTTTATTAATATTATTAAGGAACCAATTACCATGAGTGAATTTCTTGATTTCTTGCCTAGGAGTGTGATTATTGATAAAACCAAAGAATCTCCGAAGGGTTATGGGTGTGCAATTGAGTAATTGCATACCAAAGATGACAATACCTAGATCTATGTTTTATGCCTAGCTAGGGGCGTTAAACAATAGCGCTTGTTGGGAGGCAACCCAATTTTATTTTTTTGTTTTTTGTTTTTGGTTCTATTTTTTAAGAAATACACATTATTACTTCTGTAGCAATTGTGTTTTGGTGCTTTAATTAGTGTTTGAGCCAAGTAAGACCTTTGGGATGGCTTACGATGATACACTACTAGGGAAAACCCTAGCTGTAGCGTGGGTATTTTGCCTAACGATGGCAGCGGGATGACGCTACATCGATAAGCCTTCTGACTAACGATATAGTAGTAGCGCTGTCATCCCATGCTACTGCTATACATGGCTAGCGATGGCGAGCTTTAGTCTTGAGCGCTGCTGCTAATATCTGTAGCGCTTTTTGGCGTGAAGCGCTCTTGGTAAGGGCGCCATCGCTAACTTTATTCCTCGCTCTCGCTAGTTTTATTAGTTTCTGTTTTTTTCTGCATATTTGTTTTGTATTTGAATAGGCTTTATACAATAATCTTTAGCATATCATACACATACAAATGTAATCATAGCATATACATACAAATAGTCTCATCAAATCATGTCATCATCATAATCATCATCCAACACAAAGTGGTCTCTCGTCATCATCTCAAAAATAGTGATACAAGTCTCAGTTACTTGCAACTACATCATCATCCATCTAAACAATGATATACGCGAGAAGAGATATCACTACGAGTGAGAGCGGAACTATGCAGTGCATGAGTTCATATCCCTCTCTCGCATTAGCGTGAACCTAAACTAACTACTGGTTGTCGCTCGGAAACCGGAAACTGGTACACCTGGGCCTGACACTCCGGCCACTCGTCGTATACTCCTCGCATAGCACTTCTTCGCCATCGATGATCTATGCACATGCATTGTCACATGAGTCGATGATATGCAACATATTTAGTTGAGCAACAGAAAGAGAAAGACTTGGCAAAAATAGAAGTAACGTATCATAAGCATAAGTAACAAAGTTCATCGTACCCAAAATGCCCTAACTAGAGTGATCTTCGCTAGTTGAGGAGGACGGTTTAATTACATCACAAATAAAGTTTCGTCATGCATAACTCAAAGTTTTGTCATACAAAAATTATGGATTAAACAGACACATTGTCATATATCGACAATCACTCCATGTTGTGCCATCCATCAATGTCAGGGAGATAGTCCCCGAGCTTAGTGAAAGGCTTCAGGTCGAGACGCTAAGAGGCTACGCGTGTTCGGACGTCTTCCCGTGATGTTTGTCCTTCTTCGTGGAACATCCCTGTTTTTTCGACGGCCTCCTTCATGATGATTTGGGAAAGTTCGCGCTGGATGTGATACAACTTGATACGTCTCCAACGTATCTATAATTTTTAATTGTTCCATGCTATTATATTACCTGTTTTGGATGTTTATGGGCTTTAATTTACACTTTTATATCATTTTTCGGACTAACCTACTAACCGGAGGCCCAGCCCGAATTGCTGTTTTTTTGCCTATTTCAGTGTCTCGAAGAAAAGGAATATCAAACGGATTCCAAACGGGATGAAACCTTCGGGAGCGATCTTTTTGGAACAAATGCAAACCAGGAGACTTGGAGTGGACGTCAAGCAACAACCGAGACGGCCACGAGGATGCCCGGCACGCCCCCCACCCGCGTGGGCCCCTCGAGGCTCCAACGACGTACTTCTTTCGCCTATATATACTCCCGTACCCTAAAAACATCAAAGGGCAGCACGAAAACCTAATTTCACTGCCGCAACCTTCTGTATCCGGGAGATCCCATCTTGGAGCCTTCGTCGGTGCTCCGCTGGAGGGGGAATCGATCACGGAGGGCCTCTACATCATCTCCAAGGCCTCTCCTATGAGTTGTGAGTAGTTTACCACAAACCTTCGGGTCCATAGTTTTAGCTAGAAGGCTTCTTCTCTCTCTTTGAATCTCAATACAAAGCTCTCCTCGATCTTCTTGGAGATCTATTTGATGTAACTCTTTTTGCGGTGTGTTTGTCGAGATCCAATGAATTGTGGGTTTATGATCAAGTTTATCTATGAGAAATAATTGAATCTTCTCTGAATTCTTTTATGTGTGATTGGTTATCTTTGCAAGTCTCTTCGAATTATCATTTTGGTTTGGCCTACTAGATTGATATTTCTTGCAATGGGAGAAGTGCTTAGCTTCGGCTTCAATCTTGCGGTGTCCTTTCCTAGTGACAGCAGGGGCAGCAAGGCACGTATTGTATTGGTTCCATCAAGGATAAAAGGATGGGGTTTATATCATATTGCATGAGTTTATCCCTCTACATCATGTCATCTTTCTTAATGCGTTACTCTGTTCTTCATGAACTTAATACTCTAGATGCAGGCAGGAGTCGGTCGATGTGTGGAGTAATAGTAGTAGATGCAGGCAGGAGTCAGACTATTTGTCACGGACGTGATGCCTATACATATGATCATGCCTAGATACTCTCGTAACTATGCGCTTTTCTATCAATTTCTCGACAGTAATTTGTTCACCCACCGTAATACTTATGCTATCTTGAGAGAAGCCACTAGTGAAACCTATGTCCCCCGGGTCTATCTTTTATCATATAAGTTTTCCATCTACTTTTATTTGCATCTTTTATTTTCCAATCTATATCATAAAAATGCCAAAAATATTTATCTTATCTTATTATCTCTATCATATCTCACTTTCGCAAGTTACCGTGAAGGGATTGACAACCCCTTTATCGCGTTGGTTGCGAGGTTCTTGTTTGTTTGTGTAGGTATGAGGGACTTTTGAGGAGCCTCCTACTGGATTGATACCTTGGTTCTCAAAAACTGAGGGAAATACTTATGCCACTTTGCTGCATCACCCTTTCCTTTTCAAGGGAAAACCAACGCAGTGCTCAAGAGGTAGCAAGAAGGATTTCTGGCGCTGTTGCCGGGGAGGTCTTCGCTCAAGCCAAGACATACCAAGTACCCATCACAAACTCATCTCCCTCGCATTACATTATTTGCCATTTGCCTCTCGTTTTCCTCTCCCCCACTTCATCCTTGCCGTTTATTCGCCCTCTCTTTCCCGTTCTCCTCTCTTTTTTGCTTGCCTCTTGTGTGCTTATGTGTTGGATTGCTTGTCACGATGGCTCAAGATAAAACCAAATTGTGACTTTTCCAATACCAATAATAATGATTTCCTTAGCACTCCAATTGCCCCTCTTAATGATGTTGAAGCTTGTGAAATCAATGTTGCTTTGTTGAATCTTGTTATGAAAGATCAATTCTCCGGCCTTCCTAGTGAAGATGCCGCTACTCATCTAAACAACTTTGTGGATTTGTGTCATATGCAAAAGAAGAAAGATACGGATAATGATATTGTTAAATTGAAGTTATTTCCATTTTCAGTTAGAGATCGTGCTAAAACTTGGTTTTCGTCTTTGCCTAAAAATAGTATTGATTCGTGGAATAAGTGCAAAGATGCTTTTATCTCTAAATATTTTCCTCCCGCTAAGATTATCTCTCTTAGAAACGATATTATGAATTTTAAACAACTTGATCATGAGCATGTTGCCCAATCTTGGGAAATAATGAAATTGATGATTCGCAATTGCCCTACTCATGGTTTGAATTCATGGATGGTCATACAAAAATTTTATGCCGGATTGAATTTTGCTTCTAGAAATCTTTTAGATTCGGTTGCGGGAGGCACTTTGATGGAAATCACTTTAGGAGAAGCTACTAAACTCCTTGATAACATTATGGTTAATTATTCTCAATGGCACATCAAAAGATCTACTAGTAAAAAAGTGCATGCTATAGAAGAAATTAATGTTTTGAGTGGAAAGATGGATGAACTTATGAATCTATTTGCTACTAAGAGTGCTCCTATTGATCCCAATGATATGCCCTTGTCTACTTTGATTGAGAATAATAATGAATCTATGGATGTGAATTTTTTTGGTAGGAATAATTTTGGTAACAATGCATATAGAGGAAACTTTAATCCTAGGCCGTTCCCTAGTAATTCCTCTAATAATTATGGTAATTCCTACAACAATTCTTATGGAGATTTTAATAATATGCCCTCTGATTTTGAGAATAGTGTTAAAGAATTTATGATCTCTCAAAAGAATTTCAATGCTTTGCTTGAAAAAAATTGCTTAAGGTTGATGAATTGGCTAGGAACGTTGATAGACTTTCGCTTGATGTTGATTCTTTGAAACTTAGATCTATTCCACCTAAGCATGATATGAGTCTCTCAAAGCCATGAGAACTTCCATTGATGAGTGCAAAGAAAGAACCGCTAGGATGCGTGCTAAGAAAGATTGCTTTAGAAAAGCGTGTTCTTCTAGTTTCCATGAAAATAATGATGAAGATCCAAAAGTTATTGATGTGTCCCCTATTAAATCTTTGTTTTGCAATATGAATCTTGATAATGATGGGACTGGATATGAGTCAACTTTCGTTAAAAGGCATCCCAATGATTCGGAGTTTTTAGATCTTGATGCTAAATTTGGTAAAAGTGGGATTGGAGAGGTCAAAACTTTACATAGCATTGAACCCACTATTATGGATTTCAAGGAATTTAATTATGATAATTGTTCTTTAATAGATTGTATTTCCTTGTTGCAATCCGTGTTGAATTCTCCACATGCTTATAGTCAAAATAAAGCTTTTACCAAACATATTGTTGATGCCTTGATGCAATCTTATGAAGAAAAACTTAATTTGGAAGTTTCTGTACCTAGAAAACTTTATGATGAGTGGGAACCTACTATAAAAATTAAAATTAAAGATCATGAATGCTATGCTTTATGTGATTTGGGTGCTAGTGTTTCCATGATTCCGAAAACTTTATGTGATGTGCTAGGTTTCCATGATTTTGATTATTGCTCTTTAAACTTGCACCTTGCGGATTCCACCATTAAGAAACCTATGGGAAGGATCAATGATGTTATTATTGTTGCAAATAGGAATTATGTGCCCATAGATTTTATCGTTCTTGATATAGATTGCAATCTTTCATGTCCTATTATTCTTGGTAGACCTTTCCTTAGAACGATTGGTGCAATTATTGATATGAAGGAAGGGAATATTAGATTCCAATTTCCATTAAGGAAAGGCATGGAACACTTCCCTAGAAAGAAAGTCAAATTACCTTATGAATCTATCATGCGAGTCACTTATGAATTGAATGGCAAAGACGGCAATACTTAGATCTTTTCTCGTTTTTTATGCCTAGCTAGGGGCGTTAAACGATAGCGCTTGTTGGGAGGCAACCCAATTTTATTTTTGTTTCTTGCTTTTTGCTTATGTTTAGTAATAAATATTTCATCTAGCTTCTGTTTATATGTGATTTTATGTTTTAATTAGTGTTTGTTCCAAGTAGAACCTATAGGATAACCTACAGTGATAGTTAATTTGATTCTGCTGAAAAACAGAAAATTTTGTGTGCACGAGAATAATTTTAATAAATCACAAAAACATGCTTTTGCGTTTATTATTTTTGATATATATCAATAGACAAATTTCCCATGACTTCCTATTTTGGTAGGATTTTTAGAATTCCATAAGTATTCGAAAGTTACAGATTGCTACAGACTGTTCTGTTTTTGACAGATTCTCTTTTTCGTGTGTCGTTTGCTTATTTTGATGCATCTATGGCTAGTATCGGGGGGTATGAACCATAGAGAAGTTGGAATACAGTAGGTTTAACACCAATACAAATTAATACTTAGTTCATTACAGTACCTTATGTGGTGGTTTTTCTTTCTTGGACTAACGGAGCTTATGAGATTTCCTGTTGAGTTTTGTGTTGTGAAGTTTTCAAGTTTTGGGTAAAGATTTGATGGACTATGGAATAAGGAGTGGCAAGAGCCTAAGCTTGGGGATGCCCATGGCACCACAAGATATCCAAGGACAACCAAAAGCCTAAGGTTGGGGATGCCCCTGAAGGCATCCCCTCTTTCGTCTTCATTTATCGGTAACTTTAATTTGAGCTATATTTTTATTCACCACATGATATGTGTTTTGCTTGGAGCGTCTTGTATGATGTTAGTATTTCCTTTTTATTTTACCACAATCATCCTTGCTGTACACACCTTTTGGGATAGACACTCTTGATTTGGAATTTATTAGAATACTCTATGTGCTTCACTTATATCTTTTGAGCTAGATAGTTTTTGCTTTAGTGCTTTGCTTATATCCTTTAGAGCACGGCGGTGGTTTAATTTTGTAGAAATTGATTCACTTATATAATTTTGAGAGTCTTTTAGAACAGCATGGTATTTTCTATGGTTAAAAATTGGTCCTAGAATGATGGGCATCCAAGTTGGGTATAATAAAAACTATCATAGAAAGTGAATTGGATGCTATGATCAATTTGATGCTTGATAATTGTTTTGAGATATGAGGATGGTGATATTAGAGTCATGCTAGTGGGGTAATTATGAATTTGAGTAATACTTGTGTTGAAGTTTGTGATTCCCGTAGCATGCACGTATGGTGAACCGCTTTGTGATGAAGTTGGAGCATGATTTATTATTGATTGTCTTCCTTATGAGTGGTGGTCGGGGACGAGCAATGGTCTTTTCCTACCAATCTATCCCCCTAGTAGCATGTGCATAGTACTTTGTTTTCAAATACTTGTACATCTTTGCAATAAGTATATGAGTTCTTTATGACTAATGTTGAGTCTATGGATTATACGCACTCTCACCCTTCCACCATTGCTAGCCTCTCTTGTGCCACGCACCTTTTGCTGGTACCATACACCCACCATATACCTTCCTCAAAACAGCCACCATACCTACCTATTATGGCATTTCCATAGCCATTCTGAAATATGTTGCCATGCAACTTTCCACCATTGCATTTATTATGACGCGCATCATCATTGTCATATTGCTCTTGCATGATCATGTAGTTGACATCGTATTTGTGGAAAAGCCACCTTCATAATTCTTCCATACATGTCACTCTTGATTCATTGCATATCCCGGTACACCACTGGAGGCATTCATATAGAGTCATATCTTGTTCTAAGTATCGAGTTGTAATCTTGAGTTGTAAGTAAATAAAAGTGTGATGATCTTCATTATTAGAGCATTGGCCCAAGTGAGGAAAGGATGATGGAGACTATGATTCCCCCACAAGTCGGGGTGAGACTTCAGACTTTAAAAAAAAGAGAAAGGCCAAATAAAAAAAGAGAAAGTCCAAATAAAAAAATGAGAGAAAAAGAGAGAAGGGACAATGCTACTATCCTTTTACCACACTTGTGCTTCAAAGTAGCACCATGATCTTCATGATGGAGAGTCTCCTATGTTGTCACTTTCATATACTAGTGGGAATTTTTCATTATAGAACTTGGCTTGTATATTCCAATGATGGGCTTCCTCAAAACACCCTAGGTCTTCGTGAGCAAGCAAGTTGGATGCACACCCACTTAGTTTCTTTTGTTGAGCTTTCATACATTTATAGCTCTAGTGCATCCGTTGCATGGCAATCCCTACTCACTCACATTGATATCTATTAATGGGCATCTCCATAGCCCATTGATACACCTAGTTGATGTGAGACTATCTTCTCCTTTTTTGTCTTCTCCACAACCACCATTCTATTCCACATATAGTGCTATGTCCATGGTTCACGCTCATGTATTGCGTGAAAGTTGAAAAAGTTTGAGAATACTAAAGTATGAAACAATTGCTTGGCTTGTCATCGGGGTTGTGCATGATTAAATACTTTGTGTGATGAAGATAGAGCATAGCCAGACTATATGATTTTGTAGGGATAACTTTCTTTAGCCATGATATTTTGAGAAGACATGATTGCTTTATTAGTATGCTTGAAGTATTATTGTTTTTAGGTCAATATGAACTTTTATTTTGAATCATTTGGATCCGAACATTCATGCCACAATAAAGAAAATTACATTGAGAATTATGCTAGGTAGCATTATCAAAAATTCTGTTTTTATCATTCACCTACTCGAGGACGAGCGGGAATTAAGCTTGGGGATGCTTGATACGTCTCCAACGTATCTATAATTTTTTATTGTTCCATGCTATTATATTACCCGTTTTGGATGTTTATGGGCTTTACTTTACACTTTTATATCACTTTTGGGACTAACCTACTAACCGGAGGCCCAGCCCGAATTGCTGTATTTTTGCCAATTTCAGTGTTTCGAAGAAAAGGAATATCAAACGGAGTCCAAATGGGACGAAACCTTCGGGAGCGATCTTTTTGGAACAAATGCAAACCAGGTCACTTGGAGTGGACGTCAAGCAACAAACGAGGTGGCCACGATGGTGCCCGGCGCGCCCTAAGAGGGTGGGCACGCCCCCACCCTCGTGGGCCCCTCGATGCTCCACTCATGTACTTCTTTTGCCTATATATGCTCCCGTACCCTGAAAACATCGGAGGGCACCACGAAAACCTAATTCCATCGCCGCAACCTTCTGTATCCGCGAGATCCCATCTTGGAGCCTTCATCGGTGCTCCGCCGGAGGGAGAATCGATCACGGAGGGCCTCTACATCATCTCCAAGGCCTCTCCTATGAGTTGTGAGTAGTTTACCACAGACCTTCGGGTCCATAGTTATTAGCTAGATGGCTTCTTCTCTCTCTTTGAATCTCAATACAAAGTTCTCCTTGATCTTCTTAGAGATCTATTTGATGTAACTCTTTTTGCGGTGTGTTTGTCGAGATCCGATGAATTGTGGGTTTATGATCAAGTTTATCTATGAGAAATAATTGAATCTTCTCTGAATTCTTTTATGTGTGATTGGTTATCTTTGCAAGTCTCTTTGATTATCTGTTTGGTTTGGCCTACTAGATTGATCTTTCTTGCAATGGGAGAAGTGCTTAGCTTTGGGTTCAATCTTGTGGTGTCCTTTCCCAGTGACAGCAGGGGTAGCAAGGTGTTGGGGAACGTAGCAGAAATTCAAAATTTTCCTACGTAGCACAAAGATCTATCTATGGAGAAACCAGCAACGAGGGGAAGGAGAGTGCATCTACATACCCTTGTAGATTGCTAAGCGGAAGCGTTCAAGAGAACGGGGTTGAAGGAGTCGTACTCGTCATGATCCAAATCACCGGAGATCCTAGTGCCGAACGGACGGCACCTCCGTGTTCAACACACGTACAGCCCAGTGACGTCTCCCATGCCTTGATCCAGCAAGGAGAGAGGGAGAGGTTGAGGAAGACTCCATCCAGCAGCAGCACAACAGCGTGGTGGTGGTGGAGGAGCGTGGCAATCCTGCAGGGCTTCGCCAAGCACGCGAGAGAGGAGGAGTACTTGGGAGAGGCGGAGGGCTGCGCCAGGGGAAGGGTGAAGCTCCCATGCACCTCCCCACTATATATAGGGGTGGAGGGGGCTGGTTTCTTGCCCTCCAAGTCCATTGGGGCGTTGGCAAAGGTGGGAGGAAAGAAATCCCATCATTTCCTTCCCCACCGATTGTTATCCCCCCTTTTTAGGGATATTGATCTTATCCCTTCGAGATATGATCTTATTCCTTCTAAGGGGGGATCTTGGTGCGCCTTGACCAGGGCTGTGGGGCCTTGACCCCACTACCCACGTTCATGTGGGTCCCCCATGCAGGTGGGCCCCACTCCGGGACCTTCTAGAACCTTGCCGGTACAATACCGAAAAATCCCGAACATTTTCTGGTGGCCAAAATAGGACTTCCCATATATAAATCTTTACCTCCGGACCATTCCGGAACTCCTCGTGACGTCCGGGATCTCATCCGGGACTCCAAACAACATTCAGTAACCACATACAAACTTCCTTTATAACCCTAGCGTCATCGAACCTTAAGTGTGTAGACCCTACGGGTTCGGGAACCATGCAGACATGACCGAGACGTTCTCCGGCCAATAACCAACAGCGGGATCTGGATACCCATTTTGGCTCCCACATGTTCCACGATGATCTCATCGGATGAACCACGATGTCAAGGACTCAATCGATCAAGTATACAATTCCCTTTGTCTAGCGGTATAGTACTTGCCCGAGATTCGATCGTCGTATACCGATACCTTGTTCAATCTTGTTACCGGCAAGTCTCTTTACTCGTTCCGTAACACATCATCCCATGATCAACCCCTTGGTCACGTTGTGCACATTATGATGATGTCCTACCGAGTGGGCCCAGAGATACCTCTCCGTTTATCGGAGTGACAAATCCCAGTTTCGATTCGTGCCAACCCAAAAGACACTTTCAGAGATACCTGTAGTGCACCTTTATAGCCACCCAGTTACGTTGTGACGTTTGGTACACCCAAAGCATTCCTACGGTATCCTCGAGTTGCACAATCTCATGGTCTAAGGAAATGATACTTGACATTAGAAAAGCTTTAGCATACGAACTACGATCTTTGTGCTAGGCTTAGGATTGGGTCTTGTCCATCACATCATTCTCCTAATGATGTGATCCCGTTATCAACGACATCCAATGTCCATGGTCAGGAAACCGTAACCATCTATTGATCAACGAGCTAGTCAATAGAGGCTTACTAGGGACATGGTGTTGTCTATGTATCCACACATGTATCTAAGTTTCCTATCAATACAATTATAGCATGGATAATAAACGATTATCATGAACAAGGAAATATAGTAATAATAACTAATTTATTATTGCCTCTAGGGCATATTTCCAACAGTATCCCACTTGCACTAGAGTCAATAATCTAGTTCACATCGCCATGTGATTAACACTCACAGGTCACATCGTCATGTGACCAACACCCAAGAGTTTACTAGTGTCACTAAACTAGTTCACATCATCATGTGATTAAGACTCAGTGGGTTTGATCATGTTTTGCTTGTAAGAGAGGTTTTAGTCAACGGGTCTGCAACATTCAGATCTGTATGTACTTCGCAAATTTCTAGGTCATATTGTAAATGCTGCTTCCACGCTCCACTTGGAGCTATTCCAAATGGTTGCTCCACTATATGTATCCGGTTTGCTACTCAGAGTCATTCGGATAGGTGTTAAAGCTTGCATCGACGTAACTCTTTACGTCGAACTCTTTATCACCTCCATAACCGAGAAACATATCCTTATTCCTCTAATGATAATATTGACCGCCATCTAGTGATCGACTCCTTGATCACCTTTGTACCCTCTAGCCAGACATGTGGTAACATCAGGTGCGGTACTTAGCATAGCATACTGTAGAGCCTACGTCTAAAGAATAGGGGACGTCCTTCGTCCTTTCTCTCTCTTCTGCCGTGGTCGAGCTTTAAGTCTTAACTTCATACCTTACAACTCAGGCAAGAACTCCTTCTTTGACTGATCCATCTTGAACACCTTCAAGATCATGTCAAGGTACGTGCTCATTTGAAAGTATTATTAAGCATTTTGATCTATCCTTATAGATCTTGATGCTCAATGTTCAAGTAGCTTAATCCAGGTTTTCTATTGAAAAGCACTTTTCAAATAACCCTATATGCTTTCCAGAAAATCTACATCATTTCTGATCAACAATATGTTTACAACATATACTTATCAGAAATTCTATAGTGCTCCCACTCACTTCTTTGGAAATACAAGTTTCTCATAAACTTTGTATAAACCAAAAAATCTTTGATCATCTTATCAAAGTGCATATTCCAACTCCGAGATGCTTACTCCAGTCCTTAGAAGGATCCCTAGAGCTAGCACACCTTTTAGCATCCTTAGGATCGACAAAACCTTTCTGATTGTATCATATACAATCTTTCCTTACGAAAACTGGTAAGGAAACTCGTTTTGACATCCATCTGCCAGATTTCATAAATGCAGCTAATGCTAACATGATTCCGACGGACTTAAGCATCGCTACGGATGAGAAAATCTCATCGTAGTCAACTCTTTGATCTTTTGAAAAACTCTTCGCCACAAGTCGAGCTTCATAGATGGTGACATTACCATCCACGTCCGTCTTCTTCTTAAAGATCCATTTATCTCAATGGCTTGCCGATCATTGGGCAAGTCCACCAAAGTCCATGCTTTGTTCTGATACATGGATCCTATCTCGGATTTCATGGCTTCTAACCATTTGTCGGAATTTGGGCCCACCATCACTTCTCCATAGCTCGTAGGTTCATTGTTGTCTAGCAACATGACCTTCAAGACAGGATTACTGTACCACTCTAAAGTAGTACGCATCCTTGTCACCCTACGAGGTACGGTAGTGACTTGATCCGAAGTTTCATGATCACTATCATAAGCTTCTACTTCAATTGGTGTAGGTGCCACAGGAACAACTTCCTGTGCCCTGCTACACACTAGTTGTAGTGACGGTTCAATAACCATATCAAGTCTCCACCATCCTCCCACTCAACTTTCCGAGACAAACTTTTCCTCGAGAAAGGACCCGATTCAAGAAACAATCCCTATTGCTTTCGGATCTGAGAGGTATATCCAACTGTTTTGGGTGTCCTATGAAGATGCATTTTATCCGCTTTGGGTTCGAGCTTATCAACCTGAAACTTTTTCACATAAGCCTCGCAGCCCCAAACTTTTAAGAAACGACAACTTAGGTTTCTCCAAACCACAGTTCAAACGGTGTCGTCTCAACGGAATTACGTGGTGCCCCATTAAAGTGAGTGCGGTTGTCTCTAATGCCTAACCCATGAATGATAGTGGTAATTCGATAAGAGACATCATGGTACGCACCATATCCAATAGGGTGCAACTATGATGTTCGGACACACCATCACACTATGGTGTTCCAGGCGGTATTAATTGTGAAACAATTTCCACAATGTCTTAATTGCGTGCCAAAGCTCGTAACTCAGATACTCATCTCTATGAACATATCATAGAAATTTTATCCTCTTGTCACGATGATCTTCAACTTCACTCTGAAATTACTTGAACCATTCAATAATTCAGACTTGTGTTTCATCAAGTAAATATACTCAAATCATCTGTGAAGTAAGAACATAATGATATCCACTGCGTGCCTCAGCACTCATTGGACTGCACACATCAAAATGTATTACTTCCAACAAGTTGCTTTCTTGTTCCATTTTACTGAAAAACGAGGCTTTTAGTCATCTTGCCCATGTGGTATGATTTGCCTGTCTCAAGTGATTCAAAATCAAGTGAGTCCAAACGATCCATCTGCATGGAGTTTCTTCATGCGTATACACCAATAGATGTGGTTCGCATGTCTCAAACTTTTCAAAACGAGTGAGTTCAAAGATCCATCAACATGGAGCTTCTTCATGCGTTTTATACCAATATGACTTACATGGCAGTGCCATAAGTAAGTGGTACTATCGTTACTATCTTATATCTTTTGGCATGAAAATGTGTATCACTACGATCGAGATTCAATAAACCATTCATTTCAGGTGCAAGACCATTGAAGGTATTATTCAAATAAACAGAGTAACCATTATTCTCCTTAAATGAGTAACCGTATTGCGATAGACATAATCCAATCATGTCTATGCTCAACGCAAACACCAAATGACAATTATTCAGGTTTAATACTAATCTTGATGGTACAGGGAGCATGCGATGTTTGATCACATCAAACTTGGAAATACTTCCAACACATATCGTCAGCTCACCTTTAGCTAGTCTCCGTTTATTCCGTAGCTCTTTTATTTCGAGTTACTAACACTTAGCAACCGAACCGGTATCTAATACCCTGGTGCTACTAGGAGTACTAGTAAAGTACACATTAACATAATGTATATCCAATATACTTCTATCGACCTTGCCACCTTCTCATCTACCAAGTATCTAGGGTAATTCGCTCTAGTGACTATTCCCTTATCACCGAAGCACTTAGTCTCGGGTTTGGGTTCAACCTTGGGTTTCTTCTTTGGAGCAGCAGCTGATTTGCCGTTTCATGAAGTATCCCTTCTTGCCCTTGCCCTTCTTGAAACTAGTGGTTTCACCAACCATCAACAATTGATGCTTCTTCTTGATTTCTACTTTCGCGGTGTCAAACATCGTGAATACCTCAAGGATCATCATATCTATCCCTGATATGTTATAGTTCATCACGAAGCTCTAGCAGCTTGGTGGCAATGTCCTTGGAGAAACATCACTATCTCATCTGGAAGATCAACTCCCACTCGATTCAAGTGATTGTTGCACTCAGACAATCTAAGCACAAGCTCAACGATTAATCTTTTCTCCCTTAGTTTGCAGGCTAAGAAAATTGTCGGAGGTCTTATACCTCTTGACGTGGGCACGAGCCTGAAATCCCAATTTCAGCCCTCGAAAACATCTCATATGTTCGGCGACGTTTCGAAAACGTCTTTGGTGCCTCAACTCTAAACCGTTTAACTGAACTATCACGTAGTTATCAAAACGTGTATGTCCGATGTTCGCAACATCCACAAACAACGTTTGGGGTTCAGCACACTGAGCGGTGCATTAAGGACATAAGCCTTCTTCGAAGCAACGAGGACAATCCTCAGTTTACGGACCCAGTCCGCATAATTGCTACTATCAACTTTCAAGTATATTTTCTCTAGGAACATATCTAAACAGTGGAACTAAAGCGCGAGCTTACGACATAATTTGCAAAGATCTTTTGACTATGTTCAGGATAATTAAGTTCATCTTATGAACTCCCACTCAGATAGACATCCCTCTAGTCATCTAAGTGATTACATGATCCGAGTCAACTAGGCCGTGTCCGATCATCATGTGAGACGGACTAGTCATCATCGGTGAACATCTTCATGTTGATCGTATCTACTATACGACTCATGCTCGACCTTTCGGTCTCTTGTGTTCCGAGGCCATGTCTGTACATGCTAGGCTCGTCAAGTCAACCTAAGTGTTTCATGTGTGTAAATCTGGCTTACACCCGTTGTATGTGAACGTAAGAATCTATCACACCCGATCATCACGTGGTGCTTCGAAACGACGAACTTTCGCAACGGTGCACAGTTAGGGGGAACACTTTCTTGAAATTTTAATGAGGGATCATCTTATTTACTATCGTCGTTCTAAGCAAATAAGATCAAATAAGATGCATAAACATGATAAACGTCACATGCAATCAAATAGTGACATGATATGGCCAATATCATTTTGCTCCTTTTGATCTCCATCTTCGGGGCTCCATGATCATCATCGTCACCGGCATGACACCATGATCTCCATCATCATGATCTCCATCATCATGTCTTCATGAAGTTGTCTCGCCAACTATTACTTCTACTACTATGGCTACCGGTTAGCAATAAAGTAAAGTAATTACATGGCGTTGTTTAATGACACGCAGGTCATACAATAAATTAAGACAACTCCTATGGCTCCTGCCGGTTGTCATACTCATCGACATGCAAGTCGTGATTCCTATTACAAGAACATGATCAATCTCATACATCACATATCATTCATCACATTCTTCTTGGCCATATCACATCACATAGAATACCCTGCAAAAACAAGTTAGACGTCCTCTAATTGTTGTTTGCATGTTTTACGTGGCTGCTATGGGTTTCTAGCAAGAACGTTTCTTACCTACGCAAAAGCCACAACGTGATATGCCAATTGCTATTTACCCTTCATAAGGACCCTTTTCATCGAATCCGATCCGACTAAAGTGGGAGAGACTGGCACCCGCTAGCCACCTTATGCAACAAGTGCATGTCAGTCGGTGGAACCTGTCTCACGTAAGAGTACGTGTAAGGTCGGTCCGGGCCGCTTCATCCCACAATACCGTCGAAACAAGATTGCACTAGTAACGGTAAGCATATTGAACAAAATCAACGCCCACAACTACTTTGTGTTCTACTCGTGCAAAGAATCTTCGCAATAGACCTAGCTCATGATGCCACTGTTGGGGAACGTAGTAGAAATTCAAAATTTTCCTACGTATCACCAAGATCTATCTATGGAGAAACCAGCAATGAGGGGAAGGAGAGTGCATCTACATACCCTTGTAGATCGCTAAGCGGAAGCATTCAAGAGAACGGGGTTGAAGGAGTCGTACTCATCATGATCCAAATCACCGGAGATCCTAGTGCCGAACGGACGGCACCTCCGCGTTCAACACACGTACAGCCCGGTGACGTCTCCCATGCCTTGATCCGGCAAGGAGAGAGGGAGAGGTTGAGGAAGACTCCATCCAGCAGCAGCACAACAGCGTGGTGGTGGTGGAGGAGCGTGGCAATCCTGCAGGGCTTCGCCAAGCACGCGAGAGAGGAGGAGTACTTGGGAGAGGCGGAGGGCTGCGCCATGGGAAGGGTGAAGCTCCCATGCACCTCCCCACTATATATAGGGGTGGAGGGGGCTGGTTTCTTGCCCTCCAAGTCCATTGGGGCATTGGCAAAGGTGGGAGGAAAGAAATCCCATCATTTCCTTCCCCACCGATTGTTATCCCCCCTTTTTAGGGATATTGATCTTATCCCTTTGGGATATGATCTTATTCCTTCTAAGGGGGGATCTTGGTGCGCTTGACCAGGGTGTGGGGCCTTTCCCCACTACCCACGTTCATGTGGGTCCCCCATGCAGGTGGGCCCCACTCCGGAACCTTCTAGAACCTTCCCGGTACAATACCGAAAAATCCGAACATTTTCCGGTGGCCAAAATAGGACTTCCATATATAAATCTTTACCTCCGGACCATTCG
This sequence comes from Aegilops speltoides, assembly GCA_021437245.1. Lineage (NCBI taxonomy): Eukaryota > Viridiplantae > Streptophyta > Magnoliopsida > Poales > Poaceae > Aegilops > Aegilops speltoides. The sequence continues at coordinate 409,802,638 of CM038141.1, read as the reverse complement.
GAACTCCTCGTGACGTCCGAGATCTCATCCGGACTCGAACAACATTCGGTAACCACATACAAACTTCCTTTATAACCCTAGCGTCATCGAACCTTAGTGTGTAGACCCTACGGGTTCGGGAACCATGACATGACCGAGGCGTTCTCCGCCAATAACCAACAGCGGGATCTGGATACCCATTTTGGCTCCCTCATGTTCCACGATGATCTCATCGGATGAACCACGATGTCAAGGACTCAATCGATCCCGTATACAATTCCCTTTGTCTAGCGGTATAGTACTTGCCCGAGATTCGACCGTCCGTATACCGATACCTTCTTCAATCTCGTTACCGGCAAGTCTATTTACTCGTTCCGTAACACATCATCCCATGATCAACCCCTTGGTCATTATGATGATTTCCTACCGAGTGGGCCCAGAGATACCTCTCCGTTTACCGGAGTGACAAATCTCAGTCTCGATTCGTGCCAACCCAAAAGACACTTTCAGAGATACCTGTAGTGCACCTTTATAGCCACCCAGTTACGTTGTGACGTTTGGTACACCCAAAGCATTCCTACGGTATCCTGGAGTTGCACAATCTCATGGTCTAAGGAAATGATACTTGACATTAGAAAAGCTTTAGCATACGAACTACGATCTTTGTGCTAGGCTTAGGATTGGGTCTTGTCCATCACATCATTCTCCTAATGATGTGATCCCGTTATCAACGACATCCAATGTCCATGGTCAGGAAACCGTAACCATCTATTGATCAACGAGCTAGTCAATTAGAGGCTTACTAGGGACATGGTGTTGTCTATGTATCCATACATGTATCTGAGTTTCCTATCAATACAATTATAGCATGGATAATAAATGATTATCATGAACAAGGAAATATAGTAATAATAACTAATTTGTTATTGCCTCTAGGGCACATTTCCAACACAAGGCACGTATTGTATTGTTGCCATCGAGGATAAAAAGATGGGGTTTATATCATATTGCATGAGTTTATCCCTCTACATCATGTCATCTTTCTTAATGCGTCACTCTGTTCTTCATGAACTTAATACTCTAGATGTAGGCAGGAGTCGGTCGATGTGTGGAGTAATAGTAGTAGATGCAGGCAGGAGTCGGTCTACTTGTCACGGATGTGATGCCTATATACATTATCATGCCTAGATACTCTCATAACTATGCACTTTTCTATCAATTGCTCGACAGTAATTTGTTCACCCACCGTAATACTTATGCTATCTTGAGAGAAGCCACTAGTGAAACCTATGGCCCCTGGGTCTATCTTTTATCATATAAGTTTTCCATCTACTTTTATTTTCCAATCTATATCATAAAAATACCAAAAATATTTATCTTATCTTATTATGTCTATCAGATCTCACTTTCGCAAGTTACCGTGAAGGGATTGACAACCCCTTTATCGCGTTGGTTGCGAGGTTATTGTTTGTTTGTGTAGGTGCGTGGGACTTTTGAGGAGCCTCCTACTGGATTGATACCTTGGTTCTCAATAACTGAGGGAAATACTTACGCTACTTTGCTGCATCACCCTTTCCTCTTCAAGGGAAAACCAACGCAGTGCTCAAGAGGTAGCAGAACTCAACTCGACTTCGATGATCCTCGATATCTCCTAAGTCCTTTGCCCATTGCAGAATATGGGCATCGTCGGATCTAGGACATAGAATCCATCATTAAGAGAATCACTCAGTTGCTGGATGCAGCAGAAGTCGGTCTTATAGCTGAAGGCGGGCCTGCCGTCCCTTGTCTTCTTGTCGTTGACCTCTACACCCTGTGTGCCATAGTAAAACATAGCACTGTCGAGAATAGACTTGATGTGGGTGTAATCCTTTTTGTTAATGTTCTTTGACGAGTCCAAGTAAAGAGCGTGGGAGTATCAGGGGTAGAGGATGATGAGGACAACGCGCCCGCGCTGTGCAAAATATGTACACCTCAAACTAATTAGCCTCCACCATGCAAATGAATGATTGAAATCGAAGGAAGGATATCCGCGCGGATGACTTACAGGGGATGATAAGGCACGAGAATCGCCTCCTTGTCCTTATTGGCGAGCATGAAATTGACGAGGTAGTCCCTCGCGTATTCACAATGCTTTGCGCAGACTGCCAAGAAGCCCTCGTGCATGAAGTACGGGTCAGTGATACAGATAAAAGGTATCTGCTCAACCCCGATGAGGTAGTTCATGTGCAAGGCATAAAGGCGGACAAATGTAAAATCTAGCTTCTTCCAGTGAAACATGTCGAAGATTTAATTGAATTGAGGGAAGAACTTCTCCGCGGGGAATGTGTCGACGTACGACAATTGTCGCGGCACGTTAACCACGTAGAGTGGGTATCCTGGATTTTTCGAGGCGATGAGGCCTTTCTCTATCCGCAGCACATCGTCATGAAGTCTCCTTACATCGCCGAATCTGGCCCCTATCGTTGCTTTAGGTAGGATTGGTTCACCGGCGATATGCCATTTTGCCGCACCGGGGATATCTATACGGTCTTGAACCTGAGGCTACTGAGGCGGCTGGATCATAAAAGCAGCTTTGTTGCCTTTCCTTGGTCTCTTCCTAGACTTCTTTGGTACCGGAAGGTCGTCCAAAATACGTTCAGACTCCAGAGGCGGCAATTCAGGCACGGACTCATGACGCTCAAACCCTAAGTAGGCGCCAGTATTGACATATTGTTGAGTGTCATCGTCATCCTCATCCTCATCTATGGCGACGTCACCAGCGACTAATGGAGCCTCTTCCTCACCCCGTCCACTATCACCCAACACGACAGCCGGCGCTAATTGGGTAGGTGGGGTGTTGATGTTCATACCTAACTGCGTGCTCGTGGGTGTGCTCCCGGCCGCCTCCAAACAAAGTAGACTCTTTGTCCACTACAGGACCCACCCATTGCAACCACCAAGCCGCCGCAGGGTCTCGTCGTCATCCCCCCTAGTACCAGAGGAGCCAAATTCTCATGGACCGGTTTGACACTGGCCACAGAAACCTTGAAGACGTGTGGGGGGATTGGCCGGCTGTGGAACAATGGTTCCTTCGGCTCCATTATCGTCGCCTTTCCCATGTCCACCTTCTGGTCGCTGATGGTGTATAATATGGTGCACGGGGTTACGTCGGCCTGCAAAGAAATGTCTGCGATGTGAGACATCCGAAAGGCAACGAAAACGGGAGATTATACATTTATTGAAGAGGGCCGGTGTGACAGATACCGTGAGGGCGTCGAGCTCAGCCAAAGATGAAGCACCGCCGAGCACGCCCAAAGGATGCGGAGCCGTGCGAGTAGGTGCGGGAGCAGTGCGATTCTGCAGTCTTTGGTCTTTGGTCTTTGGTGCAACGCTAGTGGAGCTGCTCCCGAAGAAGTCAGCAAGGGGAAAATCCGCTGCATTTTTTTTCTGGATTTTGCCTGCTCCAATTGAGAACGGTCGGAACCAAGACAGTAGACATATCTGCAACCACCTGTTTTGCGGCAGCTACCGCTAGTGCAACTGTCTCAGATGATTTCTTCTCAACCGCAATCTCAACCTTCTTGTCAATGTTTTCTTCAGTTAACCTCCGTCTTTCCTTTCTCTCCTCCGCGGTCTCATAGTAGTACTTCTTCCACATGGCGCCGTCTCCGACACCGTGCACGCGTCCATACGACGGTCGAGTCTCCATCGGGAGTCCTTTCAATATGTTCAACGCCCGGTTGAATGGAGTGTCCCACTTTGGCCTCGTCAACGCCTCAGACGGTGAGTCACTTTCGGCCGCAATCCTGTGCTGCTCTCTCTGCAAAAGGCACAAGGATCATTTACAAATATGACTGACGTGCAGTCAAATTGATCAGAAACTAAAATTACCAGCAGTCTCATGAACTCCGTCGTGACAGCTTTCGTCTCGAAAACCTTCTTCACTGGGTCCCAACGGTGTCGGGCCCTGAGGACGTCATGCTGCTGCGGGACGGTGAACTCCGCCAAGGGGTCTGGGATGCCCAGACTCTTGGCTTCCGCGTCCTCCTTGGCCCATATGGACCTCTTCCCGCCGTAACCATGACTTCCGAGGTGGTGGCACCCAATGTTCCTCTATTGAAACCTCTTCATGTACTTCGAATTTTTTTGGCAGCTTCGGCCTCGCAAGCCGCCTTGAATATTTCAAAGTGCTCTTCTGTGATTGTCGGATTATCCTTTACAATCTCGGAGTAGGGTTCCTTTTTGTTGACGATCCGATGTTTCACCCTTGCTTTCCAGGCAGCCAACGCGTCACTAAACTTGGTCATGGCGTGTTTGTTTATCTTCTTAATTGGCGGGTCCTTATCTGGATCTTTATAATCCTTTTCATTTTGGACCGGGAACAAGAATATCTGGTGCAGCTTCTTTAGGAGGGAGGGCCTCATATTATCTATCTTCTTTAGTTTCTCATCGTTGATGGTGGCGGTTGTTCGTACGATGCAGCCTATTTGATTGTCGTAGCACGTGCGCGCTTCCGCGAGCGCGTTTGGCTCAAAATTGTCGTCATCCACCTCCGTGACCATCAGTCTAGTAGTCCTGAGCTTGTTAGGAAGTTGTTGCCTCTTTGCTTTCGATTCTAAACTGGCTCCGCTAGTCTCGGCGCCGGTCTCAGTCTCAGCACCGGTCTCGATGGCGGTCTCAGTCTCAACACCGGTCTCAGTCTCAGCACCAGTCTCAGTCTCAGCGCTGGTCTCGATGTCGTTCTCAGTCTCCGATGTGACAGGTGGACCCAGCAACATCAACTGTTGATCGTCGGCTTCCCTCAAAAATTCCTCTGCCACCAGGTACACGTTATCGCAGCCACCAGAACCCTGTCCTCATCATTGCTAGCCATATTTCCTACGATTAAATCTAGCCAATTAATTCTAGACCCAATAAAATGAATAGTGACATAAAAAAGGACTATGCTTTGCAGGAACGTTGACTCCTACCCGGTGCGGCAAATCCCGAGCACTCGATATGTCCTAGTTTATAGCACAAGTCATGCCGAAATTCAAGGAAAATTTTGGCATGACTTTTGCTAAAAAGTGGACAAATCAAGAACCTGAAATTTGCCGGAACGGAAATGAATCAACATTCCGGCAAAACATAGGCCACTCGGCTTCATTCCCTGGAAACAGTGTTCAAATATCCATCTTCGACACCGCAACACATGTCCAAATATACACGAGCAACCACATGTCAAAATTTCACAAACTAATTCAAAAACTAAGTGTAGAAGAAAACTCATTTAACTACTAATAGAACAAAATTCAGTTTACGTTAGTGCTCTATAATGATGAAAGGAAAAAAATCAGTTAACTACTAATTTCATTCATTTAGGTTATTTATTTAACTTCACCTAATTAACCTACTGTACCACTACTACTAGCAGCCCTACTAACCTAATTAACCTAGCAAAACTCTACTGCCCTAACTAAAAAGCATCTAATTAACATCTACTAGTACCACTACTGCCATAACCTAATTAACATCTACTAGTATCACTATATACTTAACATCTTTTGCTCAAAACTAAATTTTTTGCTCTAAACTAATTTTTTGCTCTAAACTAATTTTTGCTCTAACATCTACTACTTAACATCTACAACTTAACATCTTTTTGCACTAACTAATTTTTGCTCTAACATCTACTAATTAAAATGCAGAGAGAGAGGAGGGTGGGGGGCTTAGAGAGAGAGGAGAGACTGTGGCGGGGAGGTGCTCACGGCGAGGCAGGGGCGGGAGGCGGGCTCGGGCTCGGGCGTGGCGGTCTGGGTGGGCTCAAGGCGGTGAGGTCGAGGGTGGCCCGAGAGGCGGCGGCGGTGAGGCTGGGCGGCCTCGGGCGGCGGCGGTGAGGATGAGAGCGGCCTCGGGGGGAGACAGTGAGGTTGCCGGCGTCGACGCCGGCAGGAGACGGCGGCGAAGTGGGGCGACGGCGAATTGGGGAGACGGCGGCAAAGTGGGGCGAGGGATTTGGGGGAGAAGTGGTGGTCGGGGGGAGGAAAACCGCTGGGTTAAGTGAAACATAACGGTAGCACGTTACTGAAAACGCGCTATAGCTAAGTTAGCTATGGCGCGTTTCAGCAAACGCGCTACTTCTATGCCTTCATCCTTTTTTTTTCCTTTTTCGTTTATTTTTCTTTACGTTTTATTTTTTTTCCTTTCTCCTTTTTTTATTTCTTTCATTTTTATTTACTTTTCTATTTGTTTTTCATTTTATATTATTTTCGTTAGCAGTAGCGCCTTACACCTAAACGGTGCTACTATAACAATATTAGCGGTAGCGCGGTTCTTGAAAGATTGCTACTACTATGTGTAGCCTGTCGGCTTAGTGGTTGGAATTTTTGTAGTAGCGCTTTTTCAACGAGACGCACAACTGCTAAATATGTATCTGCAGCATGCGTATTTTACACGCGCTACTGCTGTCTAGCAGTAGCGAGCTTTTTTAACAAGCGCTACTGCTAAAGTTCTGTGTATAAGGTTTTCCTTAGTAGTGATAGTTGATTTGATCTTACTGAAAAACAGAAAGTTTTATGCCCAGTAAAATAATTTTCAAAAATCACAGAAGCATGATTTTGATCTGAATGTTTTACACAAGATTGATATACAAATTTCCCAGGTTTTCCTAATCTTTCAGGATTTTTGGAGTTTCAGAAGTATTCAAAGTTTCCAGATTGCTATAGAATGTTCTGTTTGTTGACAGATTCTGTTTTCTATGTGTTGTTTTCTTATTTTAGTGAATCTATGGGTAGTATCGGGGGGTATGAACCATGGAGAAGTTGGAATATAGTAGATATTACACCAATATAAATAAAGAACGAGTTCACAACAGTACTAAAAAGTGGTGATTTATTTTCTTATACTAACGGATCTCATGAGCTTTCAGTTGAGTTTTGTGTTTGTGAAGTTTTCAAGTTTTGGGTAAAGATTTGATGGACTACGGAATAAGGAGTGGCAAGAGCCTAAGCTTGGGGATGCCCAAGGCACCCCAAGTTAATATTCAAGGACAACCCAGCATCTAATCTTGGGGATGCCCCAGATGGCATCCCCTCTTTCGTCTTTGTCTATCGGTAAATTTACTTGAGGCTATATTTTTATTCACCACATGAGATATGCGTTTTGCTTGGAGCATCTTGTATGATATGAGTCTTTTGATATATTTCCATCAATTCACTTCCCGATTTAATTTTTTAAGATTATTAGTACTTTCATTTTTAGCGTCACTATTGTTGTTTCATATTACTTGAAGAATTGATCGGCTAGTCAAGTTGGTCTTCGAAAGCAACTACCTCTATACTTGATTGAAATGCTCGTATAATCCATATAAATTGATATTTTTACTAGAAAATACATGGAATGGCTTTCTATAAAATGATAGTTTAACATGATTTTCACATTAGGGAGGGAGTAACACAACAACACACGCCGTTATTCTCCTTCTTGCAGTAGCCTTTCTGCCCGTCATAGCCAAGTATTTTGCACTCTTTGTTGCAATAATCAACGGCGTATTGATATGGGTCCATGCATACCGAGTAAGTAAAACATTGGTTTCCAAATGCAGCGTTGGTACCTAAACACAGTGAAGGAAGCACCACAACATACAAATTAATCCATATGGAATACAAGATACTTAATCATTTGGGTCTGTTGAATATCGAGAAACTCATTCAAGAAACGTATTTGGAAATTACCTATATCCCTCCCAGCTGCCGCAGGGCCACACAGAAAAGTGGTACACATCAGCAAAAGAGCAACACAATAGAGAATGTGTGTCTTTTTCTTGATAAGTGTCATCATCATGTCTGCCTTGCTATTACTTATTTTCTCTTGATGTTGTCCTTCTATGAAACTATCTCACCCGCACCGGTGTTTATAAAGAGGAGCAAATGCACAATGATTCATACCCCTTTCCTTTTCCGCATTAATGGTTTCTTTCTAGTTTTGGTACAATTTAATTGCCATATTTACTTGTATCCTTACATAACAAAAATATTATAGGCCAAAGTTATATTTTTGAGGTCGCGTCCATGCACATTAAATTTCATATAATAGTATGACCATTTGAATGATCCAGGGTACCGGTGTAATCACTTTCTAAAACTTAGAGCGGGAAAAAAATGTATTTGTAACTTTCTAAAACATCCATAAAATTCAGGCTATTAAAATAAAGTGATGTTAAAAAAGAATAACCATGTACAAGAAAAGGTCTTACAAGACTTGCATGTCAAAAAAACTTGTAGAGAAGATGATGTTACAAATACTCAACCCCATAGTGTCAATTTTAATTGACATAATAGCCCTTATGGCTAAAATTTTCAGAAGCAACCTAGTTGAAATGTCAATGAGATTATGCTGGGCGGAGCCAGATACATTACATGTTCTACCCGAAGTAGACTTTGTGTCACGCCTGCCATCTTCATAGTCTCCCCCATAGGGTTACAACTCATGATAATTAAGAGTTTACCCCATGGACGTGACCTCTCCAAGGGTTCTCCGTAATTACCCTATCGGTTGCAAAGGTTAGGGGCAAAAGCTTTTACTGTCACCTCGCAGTACCTTCACGTCCTAGCGCGTTACAATGACAGATATATACTTTGTGGCCAATCGGCACAAATGCTGAGTGGAGCCCCTTCACAACATTCACGAAGTTATTAAACTAAGCATTCAACATGCAATGTCATATCCAAAGTAACATTTGAGATTCTGCACATACCAAGGTTCATCCATATCCCCGAGAACTAGGGGCTACTCACACATGGAGACAACAAACATCATGGCAAGTGTGATGTCATACGTGGATGGACAATTCGAGTAACACACAAGATGATCAACTAGGGTTCCTGATGTTACAGTGTGATGTAGGACAACCACACCCTCTAGTATGTCTCTGCCCGGCATGAAAACCGTCTGAGTTGGTTGCACCACATTATGTACAATCCGTGTCAGTCGGTTTGTATTAACTTTAGTACAAAAATTAAAGCTCATATTGAGCAGACATGTGTGTCTGAATTGCCCAACACGCACAGCCTCCGTCTACGGCCTTTTTTTTAAGAAAAACTTTTAATCTATTCATTTTTAATCATGGTAGTACAACGAACACTAGAAATAATAATTACATTTAGATCGGAGATTTAATTCTACCATCCATGTGGACTTGAACATGCTTAAACAATATTAGGATCTTCAGAACCTATGCCCGCAACTTAATGTCATGGTCATCATGCTCCTTGATGAGTCGAGACAAGAAAACCTACTACTACATCATTTGATTCTTCCCTGGGAAGAAGAAAACCATCACGTGCACAGGGCAGAAAATACGTACAGAGCCTCTCTTTTTTTGCGGGAAAATACGTACACAGCCATCTAGTACGTACGTACAATCCTACATTCTGCCGCTGAGCACGGCGGCCGAGATGGAGTGGACAGCCCGGACGAGCTCGGCGGACACGAGGAGCACCGAGGCCGGCACGCTGAGCAGCACCAGCGCCACGACCCCCGCGCCGAGCCCCGGCCGCGCGCGCACCAGCAGCGCGAACAGGATGCCGAGCGCCTCGCGCACGCCCGCGACGTACAGCCCGTGGTGCCGCCGCTCCAGCTCCGTCCACTCGCCCGGGGGCACGAAGACGTCGACGCCGCCCTCCTCCTCCTCCTCCTCTGGCTCTTCCTCTTCCTTGTCCTCGCCGTGCTCCACCTCGCGGATGCGGCGCCGCAGCGTGGCCATGCCCTCGTCCACCATCCGGCCGTCCCACGGCGAGCCCGCGGGCTCCCACTCGCCGCTGTCCCGCGGGTGACCACCCCCCGACGCGAGGCAGAGGATCACTCTGCTCCCGCCGGCGCTACGAGCGCCGAACCGAACCGTCGCCATGGCGGCGACGTCGCGAGATGACGACCGGAGGCCGCGCCGGTCGGAGAGCACGCGCGGTGCGCTGCTCCAAGCGCCGTGGGCTCTTCCCGCCGCCACCGGCGCCATGCGCATTGCTGTAAAAATAAAATACGACGGATGGCACGTACGTACGTCCCGAGCAGGCCGCGGCGGCAATGATCAAGAGCGTGGGCGCGCGGGGGAAGCTCGACGCAAAGTGGTGAAAGTGCTGGTGTTACGTTGCTGATGCCTGCGGCTCGAGGTCGCGTGCTGGTTTATATACCGGCAAAGGAAGGCACCAAAGGGTGGCGTGGCGTGGCGGGGAGGTGTGCGCAGTGGTGTCAGAATTTCCCGTGGCAAAGCCTAGGCTGGCCGTAGGGCGGGGGGAAAACGTGCGGGGAACGGGTTGCTTGGCTTGGGCGGGAAGAACACGCGCACGGCGGCGTCTCGTCGGCAATTCCTTGGGGTTTTCCTCCTCTCTTTCGGCCGCGCGGTTTCGGCTGTGGCGTAGCGTGTGCGGGCCGCGTCGCGTCCGCCCGCCCGCGACAGGGCGGGCGGCCCCTCCCCTGTTGGCGCACTTCAGCTGCTCGGCACCTGGTGACTGTTCCACGGCCCCGCTGTCAGGCGGAAGCTTCCTTCCTCCCGAGCCCCGGCCTTTTACTCCACGGCGCAACGGACGACGGGATTATCCCGTCCGACGGGGTATCGCCCAACAATTCCATCGTAGAGTAGCTCCGTCTGAATTCGGGAAGGATGCATGACCCGATGAAACGGATGGCGAACTTGTGACACGTTTTGGAGGAAACAAACGTGTTTACTGTTTGCTACAACAACACTGTGTGCCACATGTTTCTTTCACATGAAGAAATGGTTTCATGACACAAAAGTGTGTACATACTGTGCTCCAGAAAATACATAGAAACAACTCGGCGGCGGCACGAAAAAAACTCCATAATGTAGTGCATATAAATACTCCCTCCGGTCTTTTTAGTTCGCATATAAGATTTGTCTAAAGTCAAGCCTCGTAAAGTTTGACCAACTTTATAGAAATCAATATCAGTAGATGTGTCATGACTTAAATTTTCATATTGTATAACTTTAGCATGATATATGTTGATATTTTTTCATATAAATATGGTCAAACTTTATGAAGTTTGACTTTAGACAATTCTTATATGCATAGTAAAAAGGACCGGAGGGAGTATTTTCAGAAGTCAAACTTTACAAAGTTTGACAATGCTTCTAGAGAAAACCAATTATATCTACAATATCAAATTTATACAATATGAAAATATGTCTAGTGATATGTATTTGATATTCTAGATGTATATATTTTCTCTACAAGCTTGGTCAAAATTTGTAAAGTTTGACTTTTTAAAAAATCCATACGCACTACATTGTGGAATGGGGGGAGTGCTACTATGTACAAAAATGCCAAAAGTTTTTTAGACTAAACTAGCCTAAAAACATCTTTTTTTTCGCGAATACACAAAGCTCGCGTATCATTTCATTGATAGAAGAAAGAGAATTAAAACAAGAGAAGGTACAACCCATGACACGAACGCAAGAGGGCGTGAACATGATGCTCGAAGCAGAAAGACATGGGATGCTCAGCCTAAACAAGGAAATAAGGAAATAACACAGCTAAACCCGCCTAATCCGCCTAATCCAGCCTCTAGCCATGGAAGGCGAGGAGGCGGGACACAAGAAATCCAGACCGCGTCGCGACCTCATGAAAACGTCCATCAAGCATCCAGTACTCCAGACTCGATCGGATCAACATACCCGCACCAAGAGCGTCGGGGGATCGGGAAGTGGGTAGCAGGACCCAACCTAGTGAGAGGCAAAAGACATAGCGGAAGCACCATCAAAGTCGTACATTGCGCCCTGAAAAACCACACCTTGCTTGACAACCCGAACCTATGTGACGTCCAACATTTCCAAAAACCAACACCGGGGACACCACCAGCGAACAAGACGACACCTTCAAGAAGGAAAACGACACCATGGTGCCGTCGACGTCCGATCCGAGGAACCGGACCTAGGGTTTCCCCTGCTGCTCGAAGAGGGGCACAGAGGGAGTGGCATTTATTTTGTATTCACCAGATGGAGCAGATGATGAATTCCCGGCATGATTTGGAGAAAACAACGCGAAAGGAATATTTTCATGAGAGATATATACATAGGATCTAGCTACAAACATTTTTTTTTTGTCGAGCTACAAACAACTGCGCTCAAGAAAATACATGGAAACAACTAGGAAAAAATGATGATGATCAAAGAACGATTCCAGTGGACGGTTCCAGCAATTATGATATCCGTGATTACGAGTAAATTATTTTTCCTACCACCCTTCCAAAGGGGTTCAACCATGACATATAATCTTCCTGGCAACGGGCATGATTAAAGATAAAAACCTGGAACTGGAAGACCAGCAGTTCAAATTAAGGAATACCACCTAGAAAACGTATTTCCAGGATGGGCCATTGTACAAGACCAGATTTAAGCTTCTTTCACACAAAACCATAATGAAGCAACTGTAGTTTACACTTCACTTATTTCGCCTGACTGTATTCACAAGATATGACGCTATTCATGATAAAACTACACAAACGTCCACAAATCGACAGCTCGGAACAGACGCATCAATCATTCCTTGGGCACTTCCGAGGTGATTGAAAAAGGTCACGAATGAAATACGGGTCCACAAGTCACCATGGAAATACAGTAATGTCAAAGGAATAGCTGACAGTTGTGGCCTCAGGTTCTAACAGCATCCTGATGATCCTTGACCCCGGTTGCCACCCACCACGTCCACGGTGTCCGGCATATACCTTCAACAGCGTAGCATTTCCGTAAGATCACAAAGTGAAGCATAAAATGAAATTTTGAAAAATATACGCTACTCGTACAACTATCTGAACATAAACCACGGGAACGACAATCAGCACTAAAGGCAACTAAATTAACTATTGACACTTCAATATTACATCTAGTTTTCCTTTCTGTATCACTATATGATAGATTCACTTGCAACGAATGCAGTTCAACTTCACCAAAGACAATAAAGAGAGTAAGAGATATTGTCCTTACAGTTCTTCCTCTGGCTCGTTCTTCAGAGCGTTCTTTACTATACACTGGAAAGCTTCCTCCACGTTGATTCCATCCTTGGCAGAAGTCTCAAAGTATGGGATGTTCCCTTTAGAGGCACACCATGCCTTCGCCTTTTTCTCAGAGACCTGAATGGAAGCAGTTTACGTATCCCTAAGAATCCATCGGAGAGCAACTATTTACTGAGAAAAGGCAAAGCATAAAGTGAATATAGGTAATTACCACGCGGCTATTCCCGCCATCTACATCAACTTTGTTACCCAGCAGAACAAAAGGGAAGTTATCAGGATCTGATGGGCTAGCCTGTCAAAGTAAACACCCAAAGTGAGACAGGCATAACATGATTCTGGACTGTTAATGAATTATGAAAAATAATTCACCTGAATTAGAAACTCTTCACGCCAGTTGTTCAGATTATCAAATGATTTCATCGAGTTAACATCGTAAACTAGAACACAACAATCTGCTCCGCGGTAGAATGCAACACCAAGACTTTGAAACCTCTCCTGACCGGCAGTATCCCATATCTACACAGAAACATATGTTAATCCACACACACACACAAACAAAATCTGTCTAAGCATCATATATAAGTGGTCATAATAGAATGGTAATGAAAAATATACAGAATCACATGTACCAGAAAACCTCATGAAACAGATTTCTCATGCATCCATTAGCAATGCGCTTTAACAGAATCATTCAGAAAACAAAGAGCCGCTAAGAAATAGTCTGACATTTCAAATAGCAGGAGTTGACATGAAAAATATAACGTTTGCTAGTTCGTAGGGGTTAAGAGCATATGATGAGTGAAGAGCAGGGATGGGGCAAAACCACTTTAATAGAATCATTCAGAAAACAAAAAAAACGCTAGTAAACAGCTTGATATTTAAAATAGATGGGATTAACATGAAGAATGCACCACTTGCTGATTTGTAAGGGCTAATAGCATAGGTTGAGTGAAGAGCTGGTATGGGGCAAGCCTGCTTTAACAAAATCATTGAAAAACAAAGGAGCTGCTAGGAAACGGTTTGGCATTTAGGATAGTTGACACTTGAAACTAACATGAAGAATGTGCCGCTTGCTAATTTGCTAGGGGTAGGGGCTAATAGCATAGGTTGAGTATAGAGCAGGTAAGGGGCAAGCCCGCTTTCACAAAATCATTCAAAAACAAAGGAGCTGCTAAGAAACGGTTTGGCATTTAGGATAGTTGAAACTAACATGAAGAATGCACCGCTTGCTAATTTGTTAGGGGCTAAAAGCATAGGTTGAGTGAAGAGCAGGTACAGGGCAAACCTGCTTTAACAAATCATTCAAAAACAAAGGAGCTGCTAGGAAACCGTTTGGCAATTAGGATAGTTATTAAAACTAACATGAAACATGAACCGTTTGCTAATCTGTAGGGGCTAATAGAGTAGGACGAGTGAAGAGCAGGGTGCAAAACAAACTAATACTCCCTCTGTAAAGAAATATAAGAGCGTTTAGATCACTACTTTAGTGATCTAAATGCTCTTATATTTCTTTACAGGGGGAGTAACAATTATTTGTTGTCAGAGGCCCAAGGCTAAATCAGAAGAACATCATGCCAAGTAGTACTTTTATGCCCTAGTGAATTTTTGAACCGTTTACACTTTTCTAGGAATTATTCTCATGTAAAATCAAATAGTCTATTTATTTTCTTTCGGAAGACTACACTATATGTGGGTCCACTTTCTGATGTCCATACAAATTTAGCTCCAGCATAAGTCGACAAGCCAATAATTCCAGTCATGCTGTACCCAATGGTGTACAATAATATTCACAGCTGAGAACACTAAACTAAGCAGGACTGCAGATGATGCAAGGATTGAACCAATCATGCAGCATCAACAATCTGACGTTCCACACAAAGAGTAGATCGACGGCAAACATTTGCTATCTTGTACTTTTACATGGGAGAGGAGCAGTTCAACAACTAATGATGATGATGCCAAATGACACTAGCACTACTCACATTAAGTGAAGTACTGAACTAGGCATAGAGCATGATCCAGCAGCAGAAAAAAAAAGACGAGGGCATAAAGATCTTCTTACTTGTAGGGTGAAGAGCCTGTCCTCGAACTGCACCTCCTTGGTGAGGAAATCGGCGCCAATCGTAGCCTTGTACTGGTTGCTGAACTTCTTGTTGACATATCTGAATTAAATCAAAGCTCAAGGAAACACAAGCCAAAACAACTACTTATACTCCAGTACAAAATCCAATCTGTCCGGAACGACACAGCTAACTCGACGCAATTATAATATCTGAACACGAATCTCAGGATACTGGTTCATCAAGGAAGTCTTCCCAACCCTAGATCACAGGAGACAAAGAGAGAAAGTCAGCGAGGAATCGAGAGGAGGGGGTAACAGAGCCGCGGAAAAGGGGGGGGGAGAGATCCGAAGCGCTCACCCGCTGTCGCCGAGGATGATGACCTTGAGGAGGGTGCGGCGGCGCGAGGCCATCGGGATCTAGGGCCCGGGGCGATCGATCTCGCTCGCGCGCCGGAGGGACTGGAAGGGGGCGGGGTGGGAGGCGAGGCGAGACGAGACGAAAGAGCTGAGCTGTCGCGGCGCGTCGACTCGTGTGCTCTGTGGTGGGCGATGCGAGGGAGGGAGGGAGGGACCGGGCCGGAAGAGCTGCGCCGAAGGGGGCCGTGATGTGATGTGGCGACCGTAGGTCGGGCCACCGCGACCCGACGCGTAGAACCTCCTTCGATTTGTTTAGGAGTTTTGGTTGGTTGGTCCTCTCAATAAAAAATTCACCTGTTGTAAGATTCGGATTTTCTTTAAAGATTTTTTCTTTTTTCTTGAAAAGACAAACCTTTTGTTCTTTCAAAATATAGGGTATACATAAACCCTGCGCCCGACTCGGAAAACAAAGCGGTGAACCAACCTGTAGTTGGATGGTTATGCGGCAGTGGTATCCCAGCCCACTAGGGTTTCAAGTCCCGGTGCTCGTATTTATCTTGGATTTATTTCAGGATTTCCGGCGATGTGCATTTAGTGGGCGGAGAAGTTCTCGTCGACTACGAGGCGCCTACGGTGACTTCGTAAAATCTCAAGATGATATGTCGGCTCAGCCTTTCGGAGGTGCTCATAGGTGTAAGATGTGCGTGTGTGTGTTCATAGGGTGAGTGTATGCGCGTATATATTAGCACTTGCATTTGTACTGTGTTCGGAAAAAAATTGTGCAAGTGCGCATGCAGCCGAGCGCTTGGGGCATCTCAACCGGCGACCCGCAAATTTTCTCGCGCACCCTTCCGTGGACACGGATGCAGAAGTCGACCATCCAACACTGCCAGCATACATCTCAACAACTTTTCGAACTGACCGGACGAAAATCGTGCAAACATGACAGATTTTATATAATCCGAGCGAAGTTCATTTAAACTATGATACCAGTGAACTAAAAATCTTAAAACAAAAACTCTAAACTACTCTATAGTTGACGGTGACCTCGTAGTTCATGTCGGGCTGGCCGGCGGCTCCTCCTCCGTCATCTCGCCCGATCCGGTGTCAGAGTCGGGCTTCGGGTAATGGAAGTTGGCGGCAGGGCTTCTTGGTAGCGGCATGACACTCGCGGGTGATCCTCTCCGCTTACTCATGTGTCGTGCGCGGTGCGGCCGCGGCCACCGACGACGTGGGCGGGAGGAGAAGGCGGCGGGCCTTGGAGGAGGAGTTGTTGGTGGCGGCGATCTCGCTAAGGGACCACTCCTCGTCGTACTTGACCATCTCCCCGTCGAGAGGCTAGGATTCCACGTTGATTTGTAACATGTCGAAGCATGTGTGCCACACCTCTCTTGCGTACACGCATTGCATCAAGATGTAATCTGCGTTGTCCTCCTCCTGTAGGCAGGTGTAGCAAGCTGAAGGTAGGTCTTGCAGTCTGTGTCGAGCTCTTCTATCAGAGGTCCAAAATCTGTATTGGGCAGCTAACCAGGCAAAGATTCTGGATTTCAACGAAGCCTAGTTGCGCCAGATGGCAATGGCATGCCTGAGGTGCATCATCTGAAGAAGTGCCTGGAAAAAATTAGGCCCATGCACGTCCAGAGTCCATCGCTCATGTGGCGTCGCACTATACGGGGGGGGGGGGGGCAATGTCGTGGACCGAGAAGCAACGGATCCACCGATCTCTCCAGAAAAGTACTTTGGCGCCCACGCCCACCGTAAATGCAGACCAAGCTATCAAACACCATCCGAGCCTCTCGATGCTACATCAAAGAAATCCCTTACCAAGGTCGTTAGGGGTCCGTGCGCCTTAGCCATTCCCATCGGACTCGAAACGCTAGCTATTGCAACCTCAGGTTCTTGACGCCTAATCCCCCAAAACACGTTGGTCGGCAAATTGTGTTCCACCCCGCGAGACATTGACCAATGTTGGTCCGATCATTGCCAACCTAGAAGAAGCCCCTCAGGGCATGTACACTGATGCTATTTTAGGAGTGCCACATAGAATAAATGCACAGTTGAAGGAGAGAGAACTCATGAGAAAAGGCTTGTCTTCTCTTATTTAAGAGATGATCTCTTAGCACAAATTGTCTCACCACGTTTTTAGGAATTGCTAATTATTAAAGATAAGGCTAAGAGATAATCCATTGTAGACATCCATTTATTGTCATCTCTAAATACCCTCATCCGGCTATCCATCTCCTCGAAGACCCAAGCATTCGCATCCATGACCAGGACTCCAGGAGGTGATGAACAGGTCGTGCAACGATGACAGATTTGGTGAGAACAAATCTTATTGGGCGTTGGACGAGTCCCCTTTGCCATGCGGGGATGAAGTGCATGTGGTCTAACAAGGGCTGCCACTGGGCCTTGGTGAGCTGGCCATTTGCCAATTGTAGCCCAAGATACTTGCAAGTGAACTGGTTGATCGATCATTGCCGCATGCCTTCCACCCTAGCGTGATCTTCCTGACCCCCTCCGATCAGAACAACTGAGGACTTTCTGTAGTTGACTCGCGGCCCAGATGCATCTCCAAATGCTTTCGGAGCGCACCTTACAAACCTGAGATCCTTGGTGGTGGGGCGGATGAACAGGGCAACGTCGTCCGCGTAGATCAATAACTGTTGCATGGCTGAGATTCCATTGTATGTATTGAGGACTACCTTGCTCATAGCTTTGCTGACAATAGCTAACAGTGCTTCCATCGCAATGACGAACATCAACAGGGAGATAGGATCCCCTTGCCGCAAACCCTTGGTGTGCCCAATTCTTCTACTTGGCACACCATTAACCAGGACCCTCGTGGTTGCAGACTGAAGTAGTATCGCGGCCCATCTCAACCATGTACACCCAAAGCCCTTGGCACGTAGAACTTCAAAAAGGAATGGCCAAGAGAGGGAGTCAAAATCCCTGACAATGTCAAACTTGAGGAATACACCATGGATTTTCCTTGCGTGGAGCTTGCGAGCCACTTGCCGTACGAGTAAGAAGTTGTCGTGCAAGTTTCGCCCACGAATCAACGCCGACTGGTTGACACTGACTATGTCAGTCATGCACCTCAGATCTCTATTGGCCATGATTTTGGCGAAAAGTTTCGAGAAACTATGTAGCAGGCTGATTGGGCGAAAGTCTTTGGCTTCCTCTGCATCCAACTTCTTGGGTATTGAGAACCAGTAAAAGGGAGCCACCTAGGAGCCTCCACAGCGATTTTGGCTCGTCAGCCATCCGATCGTGCTCATCGACGCTCTGGATCAGTTGGTCATCCTAGCACTCCACATCGTTACGCTATAATTACGCACCGTATGTACATCACACCGTTTCGCGGGCTGCTACTCCGCAGAATGAGCTGCGGTTTCCGTCCGTAGTCGGGCCGTAAGGTAGAAGGCCCAGTCCAGTCCCATATCCTGATTCGTACAGGTTTCCGTTCGGCGACGCAATCCCCATCCCCGAGCTGCGAACTGCTCCTCTGTTCCTCGACGCCCGGCCGCTGCCGTCATCCGTCTCGGCGTCGAGCTAGGTTTGCTTCTGCCTCTGTGCCCTCCACTCCCCCTCTGAAGGCCCCCACGGTGGCTCTCTTCTTTATCTCTTTTTTAATGTCGCGTCCTGCAGTGTTCTTGCAGGGCGGCTGCGGTGGACACATTCGCCATCGGCGTCCATCACCGTTGTCTTCCTCCTGCTTCCGCCTTATTGCCCTTGCAGCTGTAACACACGCCCCTCCCCATTTTGTGCCTAAAGAGGATCACCCTATACTGGGGAAGCGGCGGCGGAATCATGGCAACGAAGCTTGACACACCCTTCTGTAAGTTCTGCTGGTGGTTGACGTTATTTGTTTTCTGTTTGCCTACTTTTCTTGCATACCTTTTTTCATACGAGATTGTTTTAGATCATCTCCCTTTTCACTCATGCGGTCTGTTTCTGTATTTTTCAGATGATGACCCTACACACAGCCTAGGGTCGTGACTCATGACATTCTGTAACTTCCCTGCTGCAGATATCTGGGAATACAAAAAATGAGGTCCAATGCATATGGTGCTCTAAGTGCCTAGGGAGTTCATTCACAGCATCATGCTTTTCTTGAGCAGGTGACACACAGTTTCTACTCTGGTTATTTTAACAGTACATCATTAGCTGGGAGTTCTTATCATTTAAGCCTTTTTATAGGATGCTGTTGTGGTGCTCTGGTCCCAGGAAGCGTTAAGGCAGTTTTATGGATTGTAAGAGCAATTGTGAGGATTCTTTACTTATGCATCTCAGGCTACCAATTTCTTTGCTGCATATTGTTGCAGATACTACATGCCACCCTTCCGTGTTTGATCCTCACCTTCTTGAAAATTACCAAGTTTTGCCTTGCCAGTCGAGTATGTAGCCGTTGCTTTGTTTTGACTTACTAAAATTTCCCTGAACATTGCAGCTCCTAACGCCTTTTATCTTGGTAGATTATTTTATGTTGTTATCGCGGGAAGCTGTAAAGTTTCTTGACAATGGCAAGTATGCTATTTCTTGACATAGGTTTCCAAAGTACTAGAATCAAGAACATCTTACAGACCAACCGCAGATTAGAAAATCGAGAATTGCATGATTTGACAAAATACCAGAAAGGAGAAGAAATTAATTAGTTAGAACCATCAAATTGAGCCGTATGCATCTTTCTGATGCAGAGGCTGGGGTAATACCCCTTTTCTAAAAAAAGTTAGAACCATCAAATAGACCAAATCAGAATCAAGAGAAGTGTGGGACAACACTTCTAGCTCATCTGCAACCTATTTGTCAGACATGCCCCCATAAGACTTTGTAATTTTTCCTTTCAAACTATCGCATGCGTCTACCATTCCATTTTTTCTCTAATATTTTATATTTTTGTTGCTAAGATGACGAGCGCGGCAACGCGCGCATTTATGTTCTAGTGAGCACTAAGAGAGCTCTGTTAAGCTTAGCGAAGCCACGACATATCCCACATAGAGCTTGAGCAAAGCTGCCATGACGATGTATATTGAAGATGTAAAAGTGGAACTCCAATAGATGATGCAAATGAAGATGTAAAACTATACTTTAATTAGTACATCATTCGAATCATATAATTCAAACATAGCAAATTCAACTACTACTTCATTTCAAAAATAATAACTAAACATAGTTCTAATTAAAAACATTAATTAAAAGACTACATCAATGAATTTAAACTACCGTGTTCATTAAGTTACTACTACTACTAGTTCGAACTACTACTTTAACTACACCAAAGATGAAACTACTCCTCATCATCAGAGCTGTGGAACTGCGTCCAGAACTCATCCTTGTCCGGGTCGTCGCACCCCTCGTGCTCCTACTCAGAGTCACACCAGTCCTTCGAGTCAGACTCGACGGGGATCGCCTATTTATCATCGAGGGGCCGACCTCGTCCTCCTTCTTCATCCCCTTCTTCTCCTGCTCGGCGTCGCGCTTCCAGAAGTACTCCTGCTTGGCTTGAACATACTCCGGATGCTCCCAAGCGAACCTCGCCATCACTGCCTCGTTGTTATCATCGGGACCAACAACAATGGTCGGCTTCTTTTTCGGTATCTCCTCCATCCGAATTTCCTCCGTCATGAGGAACTCCGCATCCGCCCGGGTCTCGATCTCTTGGAAGTTGAGGTCCGTCCTCGGCCTTTTGGCACGCCACACCACCACATCGTAGGCACGTGCGGACTTGTCGATGGTGGGGTAGGTGTCGAGCAAGAAGCGGCAGCCGGTGTCGGAGAACTCGACGCCGAAGTGGTCGAATGTGGGGTGGCGGCGAACGAATCGGGGCGGGCGACGGCGGTGGAATCGTCTAGTGGTGCAGGGTGGCGGCAGAGACGAATCGAGTGGCGGACACGACGAGCGCGTGGAGAAAAAATGGCCAGTCGGGGCGGATCTGGCGCAGGGCGATGACGGCAGGGTGCTGATGGAGTCATGTACCTAGGGTAGGGTCATAGACCTGATCTAAGTACCCTACCCAAGGACACCATTATTATAAGAGACTACCTTCCAGTCGACCAAGGAGGACACCACTCGACAGACTCGAAGGACTCGACCACGAAGACGCACTCGACCACCAGAAGGTCAAGAAGCACTCTGTACCGCAACGGTCTGTAATTAAGTAGACTTTATGATAGTTAAGACACTTTATGTGGGACGCTACCAGTAACACCCCAGACTTAATATACTTTAAACCCGCAGACATCGAGGGCGGAGGGTCCGGCGGGCACTATATAAGCCACCCCCACCTCAAAGGTAAAGGGTTCGCACCCTCGTAATCCATACTCATATAATCCACTCGACCGCCTCGGGCCCGAGACGAGGGCTTTTACTTCCTCCGAGAAGGGCCTGAACTCGACATCTCTTGTGTTTACAACCTCTCCATAGCTAGGACCTTGCCTCTCCATACCTACCCCCACTCTCACCGCCGACTTAGAACCACGACGGTTGGCGCCCACCGTGGGGCGGTGTTTTAGCGATTTTCGGAGAAGTTGCGATTCTTCCGAGTACTTTCATCATGGTTGCTGCTGAAGTTTTGGTCGAGGGCCGCGAGATCCGTCTCGGCGCTCTCACCTTCATCGCCGACGACTCCGCTTGGCTCCAGGAGGCTCCACTCGACGTTTATGCGCTCCCCGTCCGCGGTGCGACGCATTTTCGCGCATGTGTCCATGGGCGTTCTGCTGCGACAACCGCCGATCTCAGACGATCGACTCTATCGGCCACCCTCCGGTCTCCGCCAACGCAAGCGCCTGGTCGGTCGAGGCTCCAGCGGTGGGTGAAGCACGCGATGGTTTCGCCAGACGGCCACCACCTGTTGTGGCAATCGAGCCCGACGAATCCTCTACGGCTGTTCCATCGCCGGTGGCTCCATAGAGACCGTGATTCGAATGTGATAGCAGTGATCCGGGCGGCGGAAATCTTGATGGTCAACGGACCTCACAGTCCTCCCGGCCGCCCATGAGGGCGGGCAAGCGGTTGAGGCGACCAGACGGGACCACGAAGAGTACCAGCCCGAGCCACTCGACTCTCTGCAGAGGAAGAGCCGCCGCAGAACATGGATGCCTCGTGATACTCCCATCGCGGAGAAACCCCGAGGCTCGCGCCTTGGAGGAGGCACGTTTAGCCAATTTGGTCAACGCGCCGTCTCGAGAACCTTCACGAGCACTCGACGACGCAAGGCAACGAAGTTCCCGACGCCAATCGACGCCAACTCTTCCCGCCGACTCGTATATCGAACCCCAATTCAGAATTTAGCTGCGCAACCAGATAGCAGAGTCCATCCAGCCCTCTCGACCGGAAGTCGGTAGAGGCTTGATGCAGATCAGGGATTTGCTCTGGGCAGCAGGAGACCAGAATTCAGCCGTGTCGCAGTCGCGTAATAGAATTCATAGTCGATCCGTCGCTGCGAATACGGTTCAGTCGGCTCATAGTCCCATATCGCCTCCGCGGCGTGAAGGACGCGAGAATCGGCGAGACCAGTACGGAGACCGACACGATCGTGATGATAGGCGTCGAGTGCCCACTTCCCCCCCCCCGAGGGGTGGGTCTTACGCTCCTCGGCAGCAAGATGACAGGCGTCAACTCAGTGTGGGGCGAAGAGCTCCAGTCGACCCCCGGGAACCAGGCTTTGATGCGCGATCCATTATCGTGCAAGGCTTGGTCGACCGAAACAGAGCCCATCGGGGTAGGCCCGACAGAGATGCGCCCACAAGCAGTCGAGCGCATGTTTCGGTCCGAGTGTTTCAAATAGGCTATCAGGTCGCGGTGATTCCCCCCAATTTCAGGTTAGCAACTGGAGTAAGCAAGTTCACTGGTGAGTCTAAGCCTGAAACTTGGCTTGAGGACTACCGAGTGGCGGTTCAGATTGGTGGTGGAAATGACGAGGTGGTCATGAAGCATTTGCCCCTCATGTTGGAAGGTTCTGCCAGAGCGTGGTTGAATCAGTTACCTCCTAGCAGCATTTACACTTGGGAAGATCTGTCCCGAGTGTTCGTCAGAACATTTGAAGGGACTTGCAAGCGACCAGCTGGATTGACAGAGCTGCAAGTCTGTGTGCAGAAGACCAATGAGACTCTCAGAGAGTATATTCAGAGATGGATCACTCTGCATCATACCGTGGAGAATGTGTCTGATCATCAGGCAGTCTGCGCCTTCAAAGATGGCGTCAAGAACATAGAATTGAGTTTGAAGTTTGGTCGAACCGGCGACATGACCCTGAATCGGATGATGGAGATTGCTACCAAGTACGCCAACGGCGAAGAAGAAGACCGACTCCGAAGCGGCAAGTACAAGCCGAGTCAGTCGGAGAAGGGAAACACCAGTCAGAAACAGAAGCGGAAAGCCGAACCAGCAGCTCCTGGAGAGGCTCTGGCCGTGACTCAGGGAAAGTTCAAAGGGAAGCCAAAAGGATCCTGGAATCCTAAGAAAGTGAAGGATAAAGAGGGAAACGACGTGATGGATATGCCGTGTCACATCCACATGAAGAAAGATGAAGAGGGCAATATCATTTACCCAAAGCATACCACTCACCAATGTCGACTCCTGATCCAGCAGTTTCAGGGAAAACAGTCCAAGGACAAGGAAAAGGAGCCGGACAAGGCCGAAGACAAGGAGGACAGTGAGGGAGGATATCCGCATGTCAATTCTACTCTGATGATCTTCGCAGATGTGGAAAGCAAGAGTCGACTGAAGGTCATTAATCGTGAGGTGAACATCGTTGTCCCAGCGCAACCAAGTTATCTGAGATGGTCCCAAACACCCATCACATTCGACCAGTCTGATCACCCGACTCATGTTGCCACCCCCGGGAGGCAAGCTTTGGTGGTCGACCCAGTTGTCGAAGGCACTCGACTGACGAAAGTGCCGATGGACGGTGGTAGTGGATGAACTTGTTGTATGCGAACACACTTGAAAGGAATGGGCATTCCGATGTCCCGACCGAGCACCAAGAATATGGGCTTTCATGGAGTTATACCAGAAAGAAAGCCGAGTCACTCGCCAAATAGCTCGACGTGGTGTTTGATGATTCAAAACATTTTCACAAGGAAAAGTTGACGTTTGAGGTCGTGGATTTTCGAGCGCGTACACGCCATTTTGGGGAGACCAGCTTACGACGGTTCATGGCCCGACCATGTTACGTGTACCTCAAAGCGAAGATGCCCGCCCCAAAGGAGTTATCACCATCACCGTGATCGGAAAAAGGCGTAAGAGTGTTTTCGTAAGGGCTCAAAGAGTGCCGATTCCGTGTGACAATGGTCGAGTTTGAAGAATATAAGCAAAACGCAGATCCGAGTGATTTGTGCGATCCAAGAAGCCCGCCACAGAATCTGATTTGACCGTCCGTGAGACGAAGCCTGTCCACATTCACCCTACCGACCCCAATGCAGCCTCGACCCACATCTCCACAACACTCGACCCAAATAGGAAGAAGCGCCATCCAGTTCCTCCGTGAGAATCGGGACATTTTGCATGGAAGCCACCGACATGCCGTGTTCCAGGGGATCGGCTGAGCATCGCCTTAGAGTCGACTCATCAGCAAAACCAGTTAAAGAGCATCTTGGCGGTCCGCCGCCCGTAAGAGAAAGGCTATTGGTGAGGAAGTGGCTCATTGTTGGCGGCAGGATTTATCCGAGAGATATACCACTCCGAGTGGCTCGCTAATGTCATCATGGTTCCTAAGAAGGACAAATCACTCCGAATGTGCATTGATTTCAAGCACATCAATCGGGCCTGCCCGAAAGATCATTTTCCTCTCCCTCGCATTGATCAAATTGTTGACTCGATTGCGGGATGCGAGATTGTCTTTCTAGACGCTTATTCGGTACCATCGATCCGTCTCTACGGACCCGATGAGATAAAAATAGCTTTCATCACTCCATTCAGGTGCTTCTGCTATATCACCATGCCATTCGGCCTCAAGAATGCCGGAGCCACATTTATGCGAATGATTCAGAAGTGTTTGCTCACCAAATCACCGGAATGTGGAAGCGATATGGATGATATCGTGGTCAAGTCAAGAAAAGGTTCCGACCTGCTCACCGACCTCGCCAAACATTTGCCAACCTCGTAAGGTATGATATCAAGCTCAATCCATCAAAGTGCACATTTGGAGTTCCCGTGGCAAGTTACTCGGTTTTCGCTTTCGAACGAGGGATCGACGCTAATCCGTAAAAGATTGGCACTATATTCGAATGAAACGCCCGCGAAAGTGCACGGCGTCCGAGCTTACTAGATGCTTGGCCGCATTAAGTCGATTCATCTCACGACTCGGTGAAAAGGCATTGCCTCTTTACCGATCGATGAAGAAGGGACAAGTTCGAGTGGACTCGAGTCGATGCAGCGTTTGTTGAGCTAAAAGCTCGCTCTCCACCCAGCCGGTGCTTGCTGCTCCAATCAGCAAAGAGCCTCTGTTGCTTTTTATCGCAGCCACAGGACAAGTCGTCAAGACAAGATTTACGGTTGAGCGGAAGAAGAAGGAAAAGCCTTCAAAGTTCAGCGCCCAAAGGTATTATTTGTCCGAAGTTTTGACTCCATCCAGCAGAGATACCCTCATTATCGAAGCTTGTGTATGGAATATACATGACCACGAAGAAGGTTGCTCATTATTTCTCCGATCATTCCATCACACTGCCGTCCGACGCTCCACTTTCGTAGATTCTCGCACAAACAGAGATGCAACTGGTCGAGTGGCTAAATGGGCGATTGAACTTCTTCCCTTGATATCAAGTTTGAGGCAAAGAAAGCCATTAAGTCCTGTGCAATAGCAGATTTCCTCACGAGTGGATTGAACAACAAGAACCGATCGAAGTGCACTTTGAGCATTGGACCATGTTCTTTGATGGCTCTAAAATGCTGAATGGTTCCGGTGCTGGGGTGGTCCTGGTTTCCCCCAAAGGAGATAAGCTCAGATATGTGCTCCAGATTCACTTTGATTCCTCCAACAATGAGGCAGAATACGAGGCCCTTATGTATGGGTTGCGCATGGCCATTTCACTCGGCGTCCATCGCCTTATGGTTTATGGCGACTCGGATTTAGTGGTCAACCAAGTGACGAAGGAGTGGACGTGAGAAGCCCAGCCATGATCGGATCTTTGCAATGCAAAGGAGGAATTGGAAAAGAAGTTTGAGGGTTAGAGCTCCATCACATACCCCGATCGAAAAATCAAGCGGTGATGATCCGCAAAGATAGGTTCCAAGAGAGAAGCCATTCCGAGTGGTGTGTTCTTGGAGCATATACACACTCCGCCGCTAAAGAGGACCTTTCACTAAAGAAGCCCAAGAACCCAAGAGTGCCACAGATCCGACTGAAGTAGAAGTCCCAGCTGTGGTCGACTTGGTTATGGAGGTCTTGGTGGTCACTCCTGATTGGACAGTTCCATATATCGCGTACATCCTGAGAAAAGAGCTCCCGGAAGATGAGGAAGAGGCTCGATAGATCGTACGTCGATCCAAAGCCTTTACCGTAATCAAAGGACAGTTGTACGAGAGAGCGCGATCGAGTTGGTCGGCGCATAACGCCGAAGAAGGTCGAATCATCCTTGATGATATCCACTCGGGACTGTGGTCATCATGCGCCCTTCGGACCATCGTGGCCAAAGCATACCGAGCCGGATTTTACCGCCAAAGGCGAATGAGATGGCAAAGGAAATAGTGGACAAGTGCGAAGGATGTCGGTTCTACTCAAATATGTCACACAAGCTGCGTCGACTCAAGACCATTCCACTCGTCGGCCTTTCGCGCAGATGGGGGTTGGATATGGTCGGTCCCTTGAGAACAGGTCAAGCGGTTTCACGATGTATTGGTGGCGGCAATGACAAGTTCACCAAGTGGATCGAGGCAAAACCCATCAAGAACCTTGACGCCGTATCGCTGTTAGCTTCATCGAGGAACCGATATTCAGATATGGAGTCCCGCACAAAGATCATTACAGATAATGGGTTGAACTTTGATTCAGAGGAATTCAGAGATTTCGCAACTCTCAAGGCACACGAGTCAACTACGCGGCCGCCCATCCGCAATGAATGGACAAGCAGAGCGAGCCAATGGCTCGATCCTCAAAGGGTTGAAACCCCGACTGATGCGTGATCTCAAACATGCAGCTGGAGCATGGGTCGATGAACTTCCCTCGGTGCTTTGGGGATTGCTGACCACGCCAAATCGGTCGACCGGAAGAACTCCATTTTTCTTGGTCTACTGAGTGAAGCAGTCTTGCCGAAAGTGATCTTCTCCACAATGCTCCTCGAGTTGAACTCTACAACGAAGCAAAAGCTGAACAAGCACGGCAGACGCAATGACCTTTTAGAGGAAGAAAGGAGATGGCTCTGATCCGATCGACCATTTACCAACAAGACTTGCGCCGCTTGCATGCCGTAAACGTGAAGAGTCGAGCCTTCCAGAAGGAGATCCGGTTCTCCGAGTGGATCACAGAACAACACAAGCTTGCTCCTTCTTGGGAAGGACCTTCATCATCACCAAGGTTCTCCACAATGGGGCGTACCGTCTCTACAATGTCAAGCACAATATCGACGAGCCCCGAGCTCGGAATGCAGAACTACTCCGCCCATTTTACACTTAAAGTTTTCACTCGGATGAGTTGTAATAAAATACTTCTGTAGTTCATGGATTACAAAATAATAGTATCATAATTTCTCCATAATTTTTATCACTTTTTATTTGTCCAATAAAATTTTCCCCTCAGTGGGTGACTTAGCCGCGAATCCATTTCGCCTAAGTTTGTAAAAAAATCCTTACCGAGTGGTGAACCAGCCTCCCACTCGGGGGCTTAGCTGCGTATCCGTTTCGCCTAAGTTTCAATAAAATCCTACCGAGTAGTGAGCTAGCCTCCCACTCGGGGGCTTAGCTGCGAATCCGTTTCGCCTAAGTTTCAATAAAATCCTACCGAGTAGTGAGCCAGACTCCCACTCGGAGGCTTAGCTGCAGTCCAAGTACTCGCCTAAGTTCAAATAAAATCCTACCGAGTGGTGAGCCAGACTCCCACTCGGAGGCTTAGCTGCAGTCCAAGTACTCGCCTAAGTTCTAATAAAATCCTACCGAGTGGAGAGCCGGACTCCCACTCGGGGGCTTAGCTGCAGTCTAAACACTCGCCTAAGTACGACGTGCGGTCGTAAGGAAGACGAGGTGCAGGTCGACTGCGACCCTCTCCTCTGAGCTACGCCACAAGTACAACGTGCGGTCATAAGGAGGACGAGGTGCAGGTCGACTGCGACCCTCTTCTCTGAGCTACGCCATAAGTACAACATGCGGTCGTAAGGAGGACAAGGTGCAGGTCGACTGCGACCCTCTCCTCTGAGCTACGCCACAAGTACAACGTGCGGTCGTAAGGAGGACGAGGTGCAGGTCGACTGCGACCCTCTCCTCTGAGCTACGCCACAAATACAATGTGCGGTCGTAAGGAGGACGAGGTGCAGGTCGACTGCGACCCTCTCCTCTGAGCTCCGCCACAAGTACAATATGAAAATCCTACCGAGTGAAGAGAAAACCTCTCACTCGGGGGCTTAGCTGTAGCCCAGTGCTCGCCTAAGGTATAAAAATCCTACCGAGTGAAGAGCAAACCTCTCACTGGGGCTTAGCTGCAGCCAGTGCTCGCCTAAGGTATAAAAATCCTACCGAGTGAAGAGCAAACCTCTCACTCGGAGGCTTAGCCGCAGCCCAGTGCTCGCCTAAGGTATAAAAATCCTACCGAGTGAAGAGCAAACCTCTCACTCGGGGGCTTAGCTGCAGCCCAGTGCTCGCCTAAGGTATAAAAATCCTACCGAGTGAAGAGCAAACCTCTCACTCGGAGGCTTAGCCGCAGCTCAGTGCTCGCCTAAGTGAATGGAAAAGAATAAGTCGACTGCAGTAGGTGTCTTGCTTTAAACCTGCAAAAGACATTTCGAGCCAAAAGCAGGCATATTCAAACATTAAATCCAAGTTCAGATCGATACCCAAAGGAACCGAAAGTGCTCAGGCGCTCAGCCTGTTAAGGTTTATCGGTTACAAAATCACTCGGCATACCGAGGCAAATTTAAAGTGTCGAGCTCAAAGAAGTTTCTTACCCCTCCTATGGAGGGCTGGAAGGTGCAACAAACTCATCAAGATCAATCCCGTCCGCAATCCGAGTGGCGGTAGCGATGAAGGTTTCCATGAAGGACCTGAAGTCATGTTTCTTAGTGTTGGCCACCCGAAGAGCCGCCAGTTTGTCTTCTCGCGCATCCTTGCAGTGGACTCAGGCCAAACACAGAGCAACATCTGCACCGCACCTAGCGGAGGATTTTTTCCACTCTTGTACTCGACCAGGAACTGTGTTTAGTCGAGCCATCAGCGACTCAAGGTCATTCTGGAGCGTCTCCCTGGGCCAGAGCGTGGTGTCGATGCGAGAAGTGGCGACCTTTAGCCTTGCAAGATAGTCAACTACAGCAGCAACACGAGACTCGAGTCGGAACACATTCATAGCAACTTCGTCATTCACCAGAGAGTTGACGGGGTCCAGGTTCGGTTCCAGCCGACTAGTTTCCTCTTCAAAGTTTTGACAAAATTCTGCAAATACAATCACTGAATCAAGGCAATGGTCGAATGGAAAGATCACTGTTGAGAGTGATTGTCGAGTGTAAGGGATTACCTTCGAGCATGAGGAACAACTTCTTGGCAAGTCCACTCAGAAAGGCCTCCAGATCATTCTTCTTCCCAGCCAATTGACTGGCCTTGTCGTTCAGAGCAGCTTTGTCAGTTTTCAGTCAACTGACCTCCTTGTTGGCAATCGCAAGAGCAGCTTTCAGATTAGTATTTTCTTCTTCAAGCTTGGTGACTGAAGCTAACTTCTCGTCAGCAAGCTTGATCTTCTCAGCTAACTCAAGGTCTTTTTCTTACGGGCCTCCTTCACCTTGCCCGCAAGTTACAAAGAAGGTCGATTTTGAAACAAATGAAGGAAAAAGGAGTCATCGAGGTCTCATCAACATACCTTTTGTCTCCTCCTTCGCCTTCGCCGATTCTCTGAACTAGCTTGAGATCCAGCTCGAGCTAAATGTGCTTGTTCTCCATTTCGGTATAACGAGCCGCAAGGTCACAGGATTTCTGCGAAGGACCAATCGACAAAATGTCAAGGATAATCCACTTCCGAGTGGATAAGAGAAAATCATACGCTTTAAGACCGCACTGAATACAAACATTCGACCGTAGTCTCGGGATTACACCGATGGGTGCACTCAGCGTGCCCCACTAGTTCTATTAAAGATAGAGTCGACCGGTCGACCCAAAAAAAACACACACAAGTCGATTTTTCAGATCGTAATCGATCGCAAGCGATCGACCACGCCTCGGGAACTACACCTGGGTGCACTCAGCGATGCCCCACCGGTTTGAGAAATCCATTCGACTCATCGAATGACGGAAAGACTTAACTTATAAAGTTTAAGGTCGATCGCCGTGCAATGACCTTAGCCTCGGGGACTACACCCAGCGGGTGCACTCAGCGTGCCCCCGCTAACACGGAGTTTCTTGACATCCAATGGGTGATTGCTACGGAAACAGGAAAGAAAAGCTTTTTGATAGCATATCCTAATAGAACAAGCGATTCGACCTACCTGAACATTGCTTTGAAGAGCAGAACTGGCGTCGTAGGCTGCCTGGCTTGCCTCCCGGATGACCTTCACCTGCTCCATCATGATCCCCGCTTGGCATATCGCTTCCTTTGCAGCACTGGCTTGGTCCTTCGGGACATGGTGCGTCGTGAAGAGGGAGGGTTGCGCAGCACTCGACGAAGCGGGGAGAGCACTCGTCAGTGGAACCGCGAAGGACACGGTGTGTCGAGTGGTGTTCTCCTCCTCCGCGACTAGAGTCTCGGGCGCCATCACATCCTGGGCCACCCTACCGGCAGACGCTTTCCTGCTCCTCCTGTGCTTCAGTGGTTCCTCATCGTCATCATCATCAGGAAGAGTGATAACGACATTGGATGGAGCTACAGAAAAGAATCAAAATTAGGGACGATGAGTCAATCGACTAGAAACGGAATTAAGAGAGTGGTACCGGGTTTTGAGGTTGCGGCATCCTCCATCTCATGGTCGTCAGCCCTGGCTGAGATCTCGGAAGTAGCAGCTCTACAATTCCAAAAAATCAGTCGACTAACTCCAGTGTCAATCAAAGATAAAACTCGCACAAGACAAGAAGACTCAAGCAGCATGTTTACCCTGATATGGTGGGGATAGACACCTTCATCATCGGTAGGACCTTGGTCGGCTTCGACGGTGCCACCCTGGACTGCTTCGGAGCCTTTTCAGTCGGCGTCGGAGAGGTGGTCCGAGGGCGTTTGGTCGACTGCGCGACAGTCGCGACCCCCTTACCACGTTCAGTCGCAGGGTCATGGGCAAGTTTCGACCGCCTTTCCGAGCGCGGCGGTGCGACCTCCTCCTCCTCCTCTTCTTCCTCCTCATCGTCATCATCATCATCGTCATCTTCGGCAGCGTCCGAGTCCCACTCCTCCTGGCTTTCGCCCCCACTCGCTTCTCCTTCTTCAGGCAGAGTTTGCGCTCCATTGGGCATCGAGTACAGGTCGGTGAGGACCTGTCGAATACCAAGACAAAGATCAATCGACCAATTTACGGAGGAAACAGAAATAAATATAGCAAGAATACAATTGGAGGTAAAATGAGCATACCTTATCTGGAGTGCTGGAGTTGTCGAGTGGAGGAATTCTCCTAGCCCCACGAGGGTTATCCTTGTTCCCAGTGACCGCAGCCAACCACCTTTCCAGCGTGGCATCGTCGACTGCTTCTGGGTTGATCCGAGTCTCATCTTCAGTCCCGTAGTACAGCCACATGCAATGGCCTATGTACTAGAGAGGCTGAATGCGGCGTCTAAGGAAAACCTCCAGGAGATCCATACCCGTCACTCCTTCACGAACCAGCTGGACTACGCGCTCCATCAGCATCTTCACGTCAGCCTTCTCCTCCGAAAGCACCTTCAGAGAGGAAGGTCTGTTGGCATGGTCCATGGTAAACGGAGGGAGACCACTCGACTGTCCTGGCGTCGACTCGTCCTTGCAGTAAAACCAAGTCGACTGCCAGCCCCTGACCGTCTCAGGGAGGGTCATCGCTGGAAAGGTGCTCTTGTTCCTCATCTGGATTCCCAGACCTCCACACATCTGAATAATCTTGGTTTTGTCATCATCTGGACTCGCCTTCGCCTTCTTCACGATCTGAGAGCGACACGTGAATATATGCTTGAACAGACCCCAGTGCGGTCGGCAACCCAGAAAGTTTTCACACATGGATACAAAGGCAGCAAGATAGGTGATAGAATTCGGGTTGAAGTGGTGGAGTTGCGCTCCGAAGAAGTTCAGGAAACCACGGAAGAAAACACTCGGCGGCAAAGAAAACCCTCGGTCGACGTGGGTAGCCGAAGAACACACTCACCCTCTTCCTGGGGATGCCACTCGTTACCGGGAGCCTTCTTTGCTCCATGGGGATCGACCTTCGTTAGCCATGTCGGTGAGGTCATTCTCCGTAATGGTCGATCGGATCCAATCTCCTTGGACCCAGCCGTTCGGCAGACGAGATCTAGACGAAGACCCGCCACGACTGGTGGTTCTCCCCTTCGCCTTCCCCGTCGCCGACGCCTTCTTCGCGCATTCCAGCGCCGCCGTCTTCTCCTTCACCATGGCTGCTGGCGAGGCGCGCGAGGAGCGGTTGTGCGGAGGCGAGAACTGGCGCAGTGGGCAGAGGCAGGGAGAGCAGAGAGAGAATGCAGAGGCACTGTTCAAGGACCCTCGCCGGGCGCCTTTATAAGGTCACTTCCGAGTGGATGACAGGTGGGCCCGAGCGATCCAATCACATCCCGAAACAGTCGCGCGGGCGCGATACGTGGTGAAAAATGTGGCGCGAGAATCGAGGCGTCTATGCCCTATCCCATCCGAGCGCCGCGGTCCGCCCCGCTTCGCGCGCTTCCCCAAATTTCGTATCCCACCAAATCCGCGAACGGCAGATCGATCTGTCAGGCACGAGATCTTCCGCGATCCGTCGCTCAGAAATTGTTATGATTCAAAAGGTCACTCGACGAAAGAAAAGAATGGATCGAGTCCACTGAAGAAAAGCTGATGGTTATCAACAAAGAGATTATTGGTCTAAGACGACGCATATCCAGCGCTCAGAAGCAAGTCGGAAACAACATCAACTCCTTCTCCACTCAAGCCTCAATCCATTCGGGGGCTAATGATGGAGTCATGTATCTAGGGTAGGGTCATAGACCTGATCATGTATTATAAGAGACTACCTTCCAGTCGACCAAGGAGGACACCACTCGACAGACTTGAAGGACTCGACCACGAAGACGCACTCGACCACCAGAAGGTCAAGAAGCACTCAGATCGCAACGGTCTGTAATTAAGTAGACTTTATGATAGTTAAGACACTTTATGTGGGACGTTACAAGAACGCCTGCACTTAATGTACTTTAAACCCCGACATCGAGGGCGAAGGGTCTGGCGGGCACTATATAAGCCATCCCCATCTCAAGGTAAAGGGTTCGCACTCTGTAATCCATACTCATATAATCCACTCGACCGCCTCGGGCCCGAGACGTAGGGCTTTTACTTCCTCCGAGAAGGGCCCGAACTCGACATCTCTTGTGTTTACAACCTCTCCATAGCTAGGACCTTGTTCTCCATACCACCCCCACTCTCTTGTCGCCGACTTAGAACCACGACAGTGCGTGCTGGCCGGGAGAAAAAAGATAGGGTGGGGAAGGAAAGGAAACGGCGGTTGGCGCGCGGTTGGGGTTTTTTCATCTCTATAGACGGCGATGTATATTTGCAGGCGTAGATGTAATTTTTTTTTACATCTACATCATCTGCTCGAGAGGGGTTTTGGCCTCGGAGATACAAAAGTTATTACTTTTGCATCTAGATGCTCTAACATCACAACTGTTTTGTTTTTTCTCAGATTTGCACTTGAGCAAAATTCCCAAGAAATGACAAACACTAAAGAAGTTCTAACACGTCGTATTTCACAAGTATATATCTCTCCCCTCCAATGAATGGATCGTAAAATATGCTAAAATCCAAAGGCAATAGTACGTAGCAGTAGTACTAGTCTAACTCTCAGTTCCAAAAAACTTGGTCGTAACAAACGACGGTTACGTCACTCCAGGCCGGCGCGGCCCGGGCGCGTGCGCCGGCTCATGGCGCCGAGCTCGCCGGAGTGCCGCCCCGCCCTGCCCGCGTTGTTGCCGGCGGCGTAGCTCGCCTGGCCGGGGTGCTGCCCGGGCGCGCGGCTCGTGCTCTGCGCGGCGTCGCCGTCGCTGCTGGAGCTGGACGCGCACAGCCCGTACTCGCTGGTGGCCTCGCTGACGAAGCCGGTGGCGCCCGTGTTGCCGCTGTCGGCGCCCCGCTGCAGGAACGCCATCCTCCTCATCCGCCGCAGCTGCTCCGTGGTGGTGGCATCGTGCGCCTCGCTCTGCCCCGGCTCCACGCCGCCGTTGAGGGCCTCCAGCGGCAGCTCGCCCTCCAGGTACCGGACGATCTGCGTTTGTCGTTGCCACGTGCGTCGTCAGTTCATTTTTCTAAGGAATGTCGTCGAAGGAACGGGCATGGAGACTCACCTGGCTCACTCGTGGGCGGGAGCGGGCCGTGTGGCGCACGGCGGCGGCGGCGCAGGCAATGAGCCGCTGCATTTCGTGGGCGTCGTAGTTGGCCTCCAGCCTTGGGTCGATGAGCTCCACGGTGAGTTGCCCCTCCAGAGCTTTTGTCAGCAGAGGCCGTGCCTGTACCCCAAAAAGTAAAATTAGAAATAATCAGACGAAGAGGTCTCCCTTCATCAGCATAGTCATGGTCATGGAGGAGAAATGCACGTATTCCTGAACTGCACAGTGTTCATCCGGTAGCTGAACTGAAAAACTCACCCAGGAGACCAGAGTCTCGTCGTCCTCGTCGGGGTCGTCGGACAGGACCGGTCTCTTGCCGGTGATGATCTCCAGAAGCACAACGCCCAAGGAGAAGACGTCGGACCGGTCGGTTATTTTTCCGGTGTTGGTGTACTCCGGCGCCATGTACCTGCCAAACCAGTCAATGCCATTGCGTGCGTTTTATTCAGGTCAGAGCAGTTAAACGTAACGGGAATGAAATTGGAATGGTGGACTTCTTACCCGAAAGTCCCCATCACCCGGGTGGAAACATGGCTGTCGTCTCCGTGCTGGATCTTGGCCAGCCCAAAGTCGGCAACCTGCACCAAGACAGAAAAGCTCGATCACACTCCGAGATGAACATTCAGAGTATATCTTCCAACCAAACAACGTGATCCCGTCATGCGTTTTTACCTTGGGCTCAAAGTTGTCATCGAGAAGGATGTTGGCCGCCTTGATGTCGCGATGGATGATCTTAGGATGACCTGACAAGATGCATTCAGTCAAAACAAGGCAGTGCAACAACGGTGAATCGTTAGTGTCACAAGCCCACCACAAAATCAAGCATGCCATCTCAGAACTCTGAACTGAGGGAGGAAGCAGAGACAGGTCGCGACTTACAGTCCTCGTGCAGGTATGCCAGGCCCTTGGCCGCCCCGAGCGCGATGCGCCACCGGCGCTCCCAGTCCAGCAGCGTCGGCCCGTCGCCGCCGTGGTGCAGGTGGGACTCGAGCGTGTGGTTAGGGACGTGCTCGTAGACGAGCAGCCGCTGGTCGCCATGGATGCAGTACCCCAGCAGCGACACGAGGTTGCGGTGGTGCACCCGGCCGATGCTCTCCACCTCCGCGCGGAACTCGCGCTCGCCCTGCCCGCTGCCGGCCCGGAGCCGCTTGATGGCCACCTCCCGCGCCGCCGCGCCCGCGCCCAGCGTGCCGCGGTACACGTGCCCGAACCCGCCCTGCCCCAGCAGCTTGGCGTCCGAGAACCCGTCCGTGGCCGCCGCCAGGTCCGCGTACGACACCGTGCCGCCGGTGACCGCTGCGTGCGGGGGAGGCTGGTCGGAGGCCGTGGCACCGCCGCCGCTCTGCCACGGGTGGACCGCCGCGTGTGGCGCTGGTGGTGGCGCGTACATTGGCGGTATGGTTGATAGCGCCGCCGAGAAGGATGAGTGCGCTGCCTGCGACGACGTCACCGGCAGCCGCTTGTCGTAGGGATCGCCTGGTGCAATGGCAAACAAGTTCATGAGTTAGAAGTGACGGAAAAAAAAATCAGTGCCACTGAAGTCAACGGTGATAAACCGAACTACGTAGCAATTGATGGCTTTGACTATCAACTTTTCCCATATGCAGAAGAAGTGAACACGTAACTAAGCCGATCGACAGATAACGCAGAGATCTCTAGATTACGGACAATTGTAATCGTTCGTGTACATTCACAACTTCAAGTAGCACTAACTTTTACTCGGCAGTTTGGCATTTGGTAGCCCACTTGAAAGGAAACTTTAAGAGATCAGACCCTGCGTAGGAGTAGAAGGAAAGGGCACTCAACGCATGCACATTTCCACCCGCATTCTCGCGATCGTATCATCGCCCAACACCCGTCCGGCGCACTCCGGCCAATGTGTCGCCGTCGACCGCCAACACTTTTTGACGTCACCGGCGCACGACCAGGGAAGTGCGCCGTGGTGCCGTGCGACCAGACCCGGCCCCGAGACTTTCAAGTCAACGTACGTGTACGTGTCAAACGATGAACGTGACAAACCCTCTAACCTCTTGATGCTAGCTCGCTGTTGCTGTTGCACCGGCAACGACGAGGGTGCGTGTAAAGCGTATGTAACGTACACGTACGTACCTGACGAGCTGGACTGAGGACGGCGGCCGCCGCGGCGTTGGCGGCGTCGCGTCCGGAAGCAGTAGAACAGCCCGGCCACGAGGGCGATCACGAACACAGCTGAGGCAGCCACGGAGATGCCGATCACTGCTTTGGATGCGTGTGATGAATGCGGCGGCGAAGACATTGGCGCCGGTGATGGGGGTAAACCCGGTAGCGAAGGCGGTGCTCCTGGCGTGCCGCTTGGGGGCGACGGTGTTACGCTAGGAGGAGCATGCGTGGCAGGGGTTGGCAGTTTGCTCGAACCTGGAGCGGGTGGTGGCATGGGCCGAGACGGCGTTGTTGCAGGCGGCGGAAGAGGCGATGGTGGTATCGTTGGCGTGCCTGGAGAAGGTGGGGCCGTAGTTGGTGGTGCCGGATTCACCGGAGATGGCGTTGGCGGTGTCGGATTGGTTGGAGACGTTGGTGGTGCCGGGTTGACTGGACCGGACGGCGATGGCATTGGTGGTGCCGGCGCCACGGGAGATGGCGGTGACACTGTTGGTGGTGCAGGGTTCACCGGAGCAGGAGGAGACGACCCTGGTGGCGCTGGGTTCACTGGTGATGTCGGAGGCGATGTTGGTGGCGCCGGCTGCGCTGGAGACGGCGTCGGTGGTACAGGGTTCACTGGAATAGGCAGAGCTGGAGACGGCGGAGACAACGTTGGTGGTGCCGGGTTCACCGGGGAAGACGGCGGTGGCGCTGATGGTGCGGGCCCCGCTGGAGACGGTGGTGGTAATGTTGGCGGTACCGGGTTCACCGGAGATGGCGATGGCATTGGTGGCGCTGGTGGTGCCGGGTTTACTGGAGAAGGTGTCGATGGCGTTGGTGTTGGCATCGCTGGTGAAGGCGGGGATGGTGCTGGGTTCGCGGGAGAAGGTGGGGACGGAGCTGGCGTCACCGGAGGGGACGGTGAAGGCGTTGATGGTACAGGTGCAACCGGAGAAGGCGTAGATGGCGTCGGTGGCACAGGTGTCACGGGTGGCGACGCAGATGGTGTTGGTGGCGCAGGTGTCACTGGCGGCACCACCGGTGGAGGAGACGCCGCAGGTGGCTGAGGAGGAGAAGATTCTGGCGGGGCAGAAGGCGTCGCCGGTGGCTGCGGGGGAGTGGACGATGCCGGCGGAGCAGCCGGCGTGACGGGTGGCTGCGGGGGAGGGGACGATGCCGGTGGAGCTGCTGGCGTCACCGGTGGCTGCGGGGGAGGAGATGATGCCGGCGGAGCAGCTGGCGTCACCGGTGGCGGGAGAGGAGAAGATGGTGGGGGAGCTGCTGGAGTCACCGGTGGAGGAGAAGACGGCGGCGGTGCAGCTGGCGTCACCGGCGGCTCTGGTGGAGTTGAAGATGGTGGCGGAGCAGTTGGGGTCACCGGCGGCGGGTCAGCTGGCGGCTCTGGTGAAGTTGATGGAGGCGGGGCTGCTGGTGTCACCGGCGGCGGGTCAGCTGGTGGCTCTGGTGGAGGAGTTGATGGTGGCGGGGCTGCTGGTGTCACCGGCGGCGGGTCAGCAGGCGGCTGTGGTGGAGGAGAAGCTGGCGGCGGGTCAACCGGTGTCACCGGCGGAGGAGAAGATGGCGGCGGCTCAACCGGCGTCACAGGCGGAGGAGAAGTCGGCGGTGGATCAACTGGAGTCACCGGTGTCTCTGGCGGCGAGTCAGCAGGCGGCATCACCGGCGGCAGCGGAGGAGGCGAAGCTGGCGTCTCCGGGGGTGGAGGAGATGGCGCAGGCGGTGGAGGCGGGATCACCGGCGCGACAGGCGGCGACGGTGGGGGAGCACTGGGCGGCGGCGGCGGCAACGGTGGGGGAGAACCTGGCAACGGTGCAGGCGGCGGAGTGGACGGTGGCGGCGGGGGAGGAGCAGTGTCAGGCGGAGGCGGGTCAGTTGGTGGCGTAGGTTGAGGCGGAGGCGGGGACGCGTCGGGAGGAGTGTCAGACGGAGGCGACGGAGAATCCCCCGGCGGCGGCGCGGACATGGACTGCGGCGCTCAGCTCGCACCTGCACGGTTTCCCCCCGGTGCAGCTGACGGCGGCGGGAAGAGGCGATCGAGGAGACGACGACACGGGCAGGCGGAGGCGCGGGAGAGATGGATCGATCGGGACGGGAAGACGCGGCGCGAACCGTATTTATCCGCGGCCCGAAATCTCGCCCGCCGAACTCGGCAGGGTGCGTTTTAATTTCCTGTTTGTTTTGCCGCCTCTATATACATCATGTAGCAGTACGTACGTGTCTATCTGTTGTCGACAGCCATCCGAGATCATGATTCTCTGTTAGTTACAAAAAAATTACCGGTTTGTTTTGTTTAATTAACTAGCATAGATGGTATGATATGCAGATATGGTAGCTTGTTACACCTGTACGAAGGTGAAGATGGATATAACCTGACCAAGCTTGGATCCCTTTGCGAGATGGTGGTTTCAGATTTTGCAGTTGTGTAACGACTGACGGCCGATCTTCTCCCGGGAATGCGACAATAGATAAACTACAACGACAGGCCAACACCGTATCGTGAAGATCCAGAAGCTCTGCAAAGTATGAAGTTGCTCCTTGCAGCAGCTGCGTGCTCTCAAGCCTCAAGAACCTTCAGCTGTCAGGCGTTTCAGACTTTCAGTTGGGTACATACAGAGTACACTACCATCCCCGGAAAAAAGAAAAGAAGAAGATACAGATGGCACGGACTAACGGTTAGACATAGTCACAATATTCTTGAGGATGCTAGCATTTTGATATCAGCATCTGCTAGTCAAGCAAACAAAGCCCGATGGAGGCGGATTTGTGGTCTATGGGGATGTCTACACCCTATATGAAAAAAATAGTAATTCAACAAAAAGTCAAAAAATCCTGAAAATATTTTTGAAATAAACTTGACATTTTATTATACTCGTGAGAAAAAATCCACAAAAAGAAAATCTACCTTTGACTTCTTTTCAAGAAGACAAATTTTGGGGTAAAATAGTGTGAATAGTGACCTATAATAGCAAATATTTTTTGTCTTTTTTTGCTGTGAAGTCAACTTTTGTTTTTTTTTCGTGAAAATTTATATACTAGTGCAAAAGTAAGTCAAGCTTTTGGTCAAAATAGTTCTTACCCATTTTGACTTTTTATTAAAATATTAAAAAAATTCCAATATAGGGTGCATATACAACCAGGAACACAAGTGTATTTCCCTGAACAAGATATGAAATTCCCAAGTATAGTGGTACTTCGGGTCGCCTCCGCTAGGGCGACTCGGGGCGTTCGTCAAACCCTAGCGCGCCACCTCCGGCCCTCTTCCTCCCTCGCGCCGCCGCCGGGCGAAGCCTATGCGGCTGACGGCGGCGGCGGGGCCTCACCTCGCGGCTCCCCTGGGTCTGTGGTGGTAGGTCTTGGCGGGATCTGGCGATGCTCCGGGCCGCGTGTGCCTGGCGTCCAGCCATGCGGCGACGGAGCTCGGCGAAGGCCGGTGGGGCGTGGTTGCTGGTGCTCGGTTGTGCGTAGTCCGCTGCCGTGCCGGGTGTGGCCGACGGGACGTGCGTTCGCCGAACAGAGATGGCGTGCATGGTGGTCCTTGATCAACATGTATGTGGTCTGTTCTATGGCAGTGCTCGGGGATGGCTTGTTGGCCTTGCTCTGGCGGCCTGGCCTCCCCGTCGGTGTGTGTTGGGCAGGTTGCCTTTGTTCATGGAGATTGATGCGAAGGGAAGAACGTGAGGGGAGCCGGGGAAACCGTGTCCCTGCTTCGTGCCATGAGCGGCGGCGATAACGCCTCTAGTCGCCGTAATCCTTGTTGAAGGCGTCGTAAAATTGCTCATCTCCTCCCTTCATGGTCTTTGCTCTGGGGGAAACCCTTGCCCCCTCTTGGGACAGATAATGGCGGCGATTTTCTCACCGTTGACCTTCTTGGAGGCATTGTGTCGGTGTTAAAACCGGCGGATCTCGGGTAGGGGGTCCCGAACTGTGCGTCTAGGCGGATGGTAACAAGAGACGAGGGACACGATGTTTTTACCCAGGTTCGGGCCCTCTCGATGGAGGTAAAACCCTACGTCCTACTTGATTAATATTGATGATATGGGTAGTACAAGAGTGGATCTACCACAAGATCAAGGATGCTAAACCCTAGAAGCTAGCCTATGGTATGATTGTTGTAATGTATGTTGTCCTACGGACTAAAGCCCTCCGGTTTATATAGACACCGGAGGAGGCTAGGGTTACAGAGTCGGTTACAATGGTAGGAGATCTACATATCCGATTGCCAAGCTTGCCTTCCACGCCAAGAAAGTCCCATCCGGACACGGACGGAGTCTTCAATCTTGTATCTTCGTAGTCTTAGAGTCCGCGAATATTGATAGTCCGGCTGTCCGGACACCCCTAGTCCAGACTCCTCAAGAGTCCCTGAACCAAAGCTTCAATGACGATAAGTCCGCGCGCATAATGTTCGGCATTGCAAGGCGGGTTCCTCCTTGAATAATCCAGAGAAGATCATGAACACCGGATAGTGTCCGGCTCGCAAAATAAATTCCACATTCCACCGTAGAGAGAATAAAATGTACACTTAGTTCAATCTGCTGACGTATTACGCGGCGTGACATCACACCGCTACCAAGCCTTTGTTTGAATCGTTTTTTACTATACCACCAAAGACGCTTAGTGAAGTGGTTTCCTGGCACGCCTTGTCGAGCAGTAGATCGTGTTCCCTTATTCCGGATTCTCATCAATATGTGCGTGGGTAACCCAACCGTTCCCGTCACCACGCCTCCTCTATCGAAGGTGAATCCCAAACGGTCACGGAGACGGCCCTTGGTATTTCATCCCCTTTATAAGAGGACCAAGGCTCGCCTTGTTCTTCAATCTCGCATCGAATCTCTTCCCGCCCCGCCCAACACCCGAGCCTCAGATTCGAGCGCCGGATCCTCAACCATGTCCGCTCCGACCTCCAGAGTCATGGATGCCCTCCTCCGTCACGAAGGAGGACATATTGAAGTTACGTGAAGCCTGGCACCGCCTACGAGGTTTCGCAGACAGGTTGCTCGCCAAGGGTAGGCCGTGCCCGCCCCGAGCCCGTGAATACGTCGTCTCAGATCCCACCTCCGCCGGGTTTAGGCTTCCGACGAACCCCTTCGTGAGAGGGCTCTGCTCTACTATGGGCTGGACTTTCACGACTTGGCTCCGAGTCCATCCTCCACATCTCCGCATTCATTATCGCTCGAAAAGCCTTCCTCCGCGTCACTCCCCACTTCGCCTGTGGTGAAGACCTTCAAGGTGGAGCCAAGATGATCGGGGCGCTCAGCGGAGTCTGTGCGGGCGGCCATAAGCAAAAAGGCCGATGCCCGCGGGTTCAAGGTTCCTTCCAAGAGGAACTCGGACTGTGGCAACATGAGTGGTTCTATATCATCGCTCGAGGGCAGCAGCAAAAGCCGCCGCCTTCATTCCGCCGGGACCTCCACGCCCGGCTAATGTCGTGGGTCAACCAAGGGCTCAATTGGGGCCGCCCAAAGACGTGCCCTCACCGCAGGCGGATTCGAGATCTCAAGCGAGGGAGATCGACTGATCAAGGTGATGCAGTTATGCTAACCAGCATCTTCGCCTCGCAAACGCCGTCCTCTCCGTCTATGGGAGTTCAACCGGAGGGACCTCGGATTCTCCAACACTTTATGGGTGCGACACCCGTGGAGATGTACAAGTTGTTCTTGGACCGCGGTGGCGTGTCCGGATTTAGCCGAGGACGCAGACCTAAGCCGCGATCGCTGGATACTCGTGTAAATAGCTCGAGTCCGGACATTCTGCTTACGTGCCTTTCGAGTTCGCCTCGACCCCTTGTTCTTACAGAATGGGTGGCGCGATCAAGGCTGATAAGATGTCCGGCCCCCCTCCCAGAGACCGCACTGGAGCCCGTGCTGGTCAGAATCTTGGAGGTCGCGCCCACAGAAGGGGGCGAAGGGGAAAATAAAGGAGCTAATATTTCGCCCAAAGGGGCGACTGAAGAGGGGGGAACCAAGAACCCCTCCCTTCAGGGGGAGAAGAGGACCGCCTCCGAAGACCCGGAGGCCAAAGTGCCTAAACGTGGGAAGAGATCTTCCCCGGGGGGTCCGGCGTCCGAAAAGAATCCGGACGCACAATCATCGCCAAAAGATCAACCCTCCAATGAGCCGTGAGTATGAAAAGAGGGAATTAATTAGTAGGGAAATACCTTCATTTATGCTTCTGTGGGTAACCGAAATATTTATATTGCAGTTCGGATCTGCAGCCTTCTCAGATGAGTTCATCTTCGGGGGACCTTCTTCCGGAGATGATGGAGAGTGATACACCTCCGTCTGCAGCGCCGTCAGATAAGGCGGGCGAGCCTGAAGTATCGTCACGGAGGGTATCCCCGAGTCCGGAGGGGCCAGAGAGTTCGGCACCCAACAGTATCCGGCCGGGAGAACTAAAAAATCTGCTTGAGAGGGCGTCTATTTCAGAAGATCACCGTGCATTGATGCGTATGGTGGTTGGAAGGATTTCGTCCGCTGAGAGCGGATTGCGTAATGCTGCCATGAGTTTGCTGGCGGGATTTGAGGTATGCGAGAATGACGCACCCTTTTGTCTTTTAACAGTTTCGCACATAAAAATGCGCCTTGTATAGATAGTAGCCCCTGGGACTCGGTAGGTTGTCGGAAACGACAGCGTGCCGAGGATCAAAATCCCAAGTAATGAATACCGTCGTCCCTATGCAGGTGGCGGATAGTCCGAGGGCCAGCCGGACTAATGAGTTTGCCGAATTAAGTCGGCAACTTGACATGGCGGATGTTGATATCGCACTTGTCAACCGGCGACTTGACGAGTCGCAAGGTAAATAAATTCTCCATAGTCGCTTTATTTAAGGGGGTCGAAGCCCTCCTCTGATAAATTGTATGCTGTTGTACAGACGGTGCTGCTGCTGTGGAGAGCCTTCGGGCCGAACTTGCTCGAGCTAAGGAGCAAGCCCGAAGGAGTGACGCGGCTGCCTCGAGGGCGGCCGAAGAGTTGAAAGCCGAAAAGGCTGCGCACTGCCTAAGCAGGGCGGAGGTGGCCGAATTGGCCATGAAAGTAAAGGATGCTACCGACCGCAATGAGGCTCTTGAAAAGGAGCGCTTATCGGAGCAGGAAGACCTGAAGAAGGCCACCGCCGGCCAAGGATGCCCGCTCGCAATGCGGGCTATGAAGGAGGAACCG
The DNA here is from genome assembly GCA_021437245.1 of Aegilops speltoides. NCBI lineage: Eukaryota > Viridiplantae > Streptophyta > Magnoliopsida > Poales > Poaceae > Aegilops > Aegilops speltoides. The sequence goes on along the minus strand of CM038141.1, from coordinate 409,758,300 downwards.
CGCCAGCCGGAGAGATCGTGGGTGGCAAGCCTTTTTCTCGCTGCGTCGCCGGTTTATGGATGGAAAGTATGCTCAATTTGAGCGGTGTGGAGTTCGGAGGATCCGTGATATGGACTTAGCTACAAGGCGCGGCCGATCTTTGTTAAGCACTTCCGGAGCCGGAGGATCACGAGGCGGAAGAGCTATATTGGTCTCAATTCCACAGCCCGGATCGCTCACTTCCGTTGACAGACCGGTTGGCGAATGGGCCGAGCTAAATAGATTGTCCGGACTTGCCATGATCGACATCGTGGCCCATATCGCCGAGAGGTCCAAGGCGACGAGCTACTTCGCCATCGCAGCAATTCCTTGGAGCGGTGCCGCATATAAAGGAGATGAAGCGGTCGGCCTGCATTGAGGGCGCGCGGATGGCTCTTGCCCGTGTGAAGGCGCATTGTCCGGAGATGGATGCCACCGCTGTTGCCTCCCAGGGTTCGGATGAAAGCCGGCTCCCTGACGAGCACTATTTCGGGGAAGTTATGCGTGGCGCTCGTGTAATAGAGTCGCAGTGCTCGAAAAATATCACATTCAAATGAACGTATTAGCTTGTAAAACGATGATTATGTTATAACTGCTTTTTATACTTGTGCGTCCAAGTAGTAAAACTTCTCCTGTGTGGCCGTTTACGTATACATTTGTATAACTTGAAAGATTGCAGTCTTCGGCTTCAGCCCCCACGCACAGGATGCGGGGGTGTTCGCAGAAATAGCGCGTTCTCACACTTAATCCGACGTCTCGGTCCTGTTTAAGGAGGTGGTAGCGTAGCGAACTAGGCAATCCGGACTATAATGCTTTATCACTTTCACTTAGCCAGTGGAGCTCGAGGGTGGGGCTACGATATAGCCCTGGTGGCACCGCACATTTCCGTATTCGAGTGCGTATGTGCTCGACCGAAATGGTCCTTCGTCAAAGCGGGAATTCTAAACATTCCGGTAGTCGATCGAGTGGTTGACCCGGTCTCGTTGTATCATGATGATCAGTTTCGGCTTTCTCTCGAGGTGCTCACCCAACCGAACTGGGCACAATCGCAGATAGTTCTCCTGGTGCGCGTTAGCGGTGATACGGAACGTAAGGCAGCAAAACACAGGAGCCGGGCAAACCCAACATTTGACCAAAGACATGATTCGGAGCTGATGCATATAATGCCTAACTCGAGACGCCGAACACTCCCTAAGGTGTTCGGTCTTTATGATAATGGGCAGAGATACCCTAAGCCCCTAGTGTCCAGGTACAGGCATGGTCTTCTGACGCGGCCGATGCCAAAATGTCAGGCTCCGCGTTGGCTATAGGAAGAAGCCAAGGGAGAATAACAACAAGAGACAGTAAAAAAGGTTTACGCAGGGTCTTAATCTGAAAAGAATCCTCACAACGGGTCCCTACTGCACGTCTACGTCTGTGTCTCCGTTGCGCCGTTATCCTGGACGGGTATGCACGTTGTTCATCTGTAGAAAGAGAGGAACACTTAGTTGCAGAGACAATTCATGCGAAAAATATGTGTAAAATAAGAAATATAAATAATTAAAGCAGGGTTTGTATGAACCCGCGGTTGTTTGTGCGCGCAGCCCCCTATGAAGGGGTGTGCGGCTAGGGAGCCCCTAGCCTACTGAAGCCGGATTCGTCTATCCGAGTCCGGGGTCTTTAAGTGACCCTCGCACTAAAATGACGCCACGCGGACCGGGCATCTTGAGTGTAAGAGACGCGTAATGCGGTATGGCGTTGAAGCGGACAAAAGCCTTTCATCCCAAGAGTGCTTGATATTCACTTTCAAATGGGACGATATGAAAATTAATTTTTCGTCGAAAATTGTTCGCGATCGAACACGACTTCTAGTAATATAGAGCCCGTGCACTTGGCGTAAGGGCCCGCGTCACTCCTTTGAAGGAAGTGCGGGTGTGTCGAATTTTGGTAGGGTCTATCCTCATCCTACGGATTGTGTTTGAATATAGCAGTTTAAGTCACGCCTCCGCCCATTAGGACGTTAGTAAATTGTAATCCGTCTATTATGGGATTCAATATCGTGAGTCCTTCCGCATTTGAACGCTCGAATAGTCCGGTGGTCGAAAGTGATTGGTTTTGATATCCAATCTCTACGATCTCTTTGGGTTGGACCGCCAAGCTCTTTTTAGAAAGTGCCGCACTATTTTTCTCATTATCACATGAAGTGAGTTTATCGCTTTGACCCCTTGTGGGAAAGTCTTTTGTTTTACGGTGCTCATTGGGGTTTATCTTCTTCGCTTGACACGTCGAGCCCCTTGTGTTTGGCATTTAGTCAGCCGGACTGTTTAAAAACCCAGCAATCCCTGTGGGTGTGATTTGCAGGCCTTCCGGGGGTACTGTGGATTTGACATATCCGACCCAAAATTTTGTTTAAGTTGGACAATTCATCATTGTCATCCTTGAGAGGCTGTGTTTTAGTATTGGGCCGCGAGCTTTTGAATCCGGCGTTGACTGCCGCGCTCTTTGGGCTTTTCTGTTTATTCCGGCGCTGCTCTTTTCTGCGCCATGATTTTCCGTTTCCATCTCTTATGCCGGATGTACTTGGGTCGCTGGTGCTGCATCTTGCTAACCAGCTATCCTCTCCCGCACAGAAGCGGGTCATGAGGCTTGTTAGGGCAGACATTGTCCTCGGTTTCTCTTGACCGAGGTGCCTGGCGAGCCATTCGTCTCGGACATTGTGCTTGAAAGCCGCTAAGGCTTCAAAGGTCCGGACAATCGACTATTTGGTTCTTTTTCGAAGGAACCTGTTCTAGAATTTCGCACCGACTCTCCGGGCTGTTGAGTTATATGACTTAGATCATCTCAGATCCGGAGGACGGACATAAGTCCCTTGAAAATTTGCTCTAAACGCATCCTCGAGCTCTTCCCAACTTCCAACAGTGTTTTCTGGGAGGCTTTTAAGCCAATGACGGGCTGGCCCTTTGAGCTTGAGGGGTAGGTATTTTATGGCGTGGAGATCGTCTCCTCTAGCCATATGTATATGTAGTATATAATCTTCTATCCGACTCTGTGGTGCATTGTTCCATCGTAGGCCTCTATGTTGATGGGTTTAAATCCTGCCGAATTCATGGTCCAGCACCTCATCGGTGAAACATAGTGGGTGTGCGGCGCCTCAGATTTGTGTGTGCCGCTATCATCGGACACTTGACGTGTTGCCTTGCTTCTGGGGCCTTCTCCTTTGGCCCGTAGATGGATCTGGTGGGCCATCTATCCTTCCAAGTTTGTTGGTTGGTTTATGTGTGGCGCCATTGTCGAATTTGGCCTATCATCCGCCGTCTATCCAACCAGCAGCCCTTTATTTTTGGACGGTGGGGGCTCTATGGCCTCCTCGTCGAATTTTGGTAGCAGCTTGCGCTTCGGGTAGCTCTTTGATTGGTGGCCATTGCCGTACTTATCTGCGGTTTTGAGCACTTTGCTCCATCTCATTCTGAGTGTGTCTTCCACTATTTTGAGCCTCCGTTTTTCCTTCTTAAGGCTTTTTGCAGTACTGACGAGTCTTTTCCGAAGGTTCTTGCTCTCCGGCGGTGTGTCCGGCGTGAGGTCGTCCGGACTGTTGTTTTCACCTGGCCTGGACTGATTATCTGACTCGTCATGGTCGGACGGTTTCTTATCTGCGTGTTAAATCGTCGGTTGCCAGAGAGCCCTGCCAGATTGCGGGCTCTTTGGGAGCATTGTTGTCGAGGCGGGACTTAGGACGGCGCCTGCGCCGCCGTTTTGGTCGTTCATCGGCGGGGTCATCTTCTGCCGCGGCCCGTTGGTCCTCGTTATCGCTCTCCTTTGGGGTGTCTACCATATATATGTCATGTGACGAGGTAGTCCTCCGTGCCTTATAGGCTCTGTTTCTTGTTAAATCTCGGCATTGTCGTCTATTCCGTCAATGTCTTCGGAGTCAAAGTCTAGCATGTCGGTTAGGTCGTCGACAGTGGCTACAAAATGGGTGGTGGGTGGGCTCTGAATTTCTTCGTCGTCCATACCCCAACCATCCTGGCCATAGTCCGGCCAAGACTCTCCTGATAACGAGAGATTCTTTAGTGAATTCAAGATATTGCCGAAAGGCGAGCATTGGAAGATGTCCGCGGCGGTGAATTCCATAACCGACGCCCAATCCGGATCGATTGGTAGGGGCGCGGGAGGTTCGGAGTCCGGCAAGGAGTCCGGCGCCTCGGAGTCACGAGTTTCGCGGGGTACAAGATTAGTGTTCGGCTCCATCGCCGTGGATGTTGAAGCCCCCAGGGCGGCGTCTATCCATCGGCCCTCGATCTGGGCGATCGGCTTCGGGCTAATGGCCGAAGCAGATCCGTATGCGGTCACCAAGGCACTGTTCGGCGGTAGAGCTAGATCATGCCCATCGTCCACAAGTCTTGGCGCTGGTCAGGCTCGAGTCCGTCAAGATCAAGTCTCCGCGACATCGGCCGTGAATTTTAAGCTTCAAATCGACCGACGGCCGGGCGAAGCTTCGATCTGCTCCGGATGGCCAAGTGAATTGCCCGCAGGCGAAGCCGCCGAATCTGAAGATCCGTCCGGGAGAAAAGTCTCACCTCGACAGCGTTGCTGGTTGAAGATGCCATCAAGCCTATCGGTGACGACACGGAGGAACTCTCAATGAAAGCACCAATGTCGGTGTCAAAACCGGCGGATCTCGGTAGGGGGTCCCGAATCGTGCGTCTAGGCGGATGGTAACAAGAGACGAGGACACGATGTTTTTACCTGTGTTCGGGCCCTCTCGATGGAGGTAAAACCCACGCCCCGCTTGATTAATATTGATGATATGGGTAGTACAAGAGTGGATCTACCACAAGATCAAGGAGGCTAAACCCTAGAAGCTAGCCTATGGTATGATTGTTGTAATGTATGTTGTCCTATGGACTAAAGCCCTCCGGTTTATATAGACACCGGAGGAGGCTAGGGTTACACAGAGTCGGTTACAATGGTAGGAGATCTACATATCCGTATTGCCAAGCTTGCCTTCCACGCCAAGGAAAGTCCCATCCGGACACGGGACGGAGTCTTCAATCTTGTATCTTCGTAGTCTTAGAGTCCGGCGGATATTGATAGTCCGGCTGTCCGGACACCCCCTAGTCCAGGACTCCCTCACATTGTCTTGGATCTAACTCAATCGCCGGTGCCAGAGGTAGCTTGTTCAATGTTGCTTCGAAGTGAGATATATGGACGGCGGATTAAGGCAGAGGGTCCGGATGTGCAGTGGCGACGGTGGATTTATGGCTTGGTTGGTAGTCTATGGTACTGAGACACCGATGGCCAAGATCCCATTTGCAGGTGCTCGGGCGACATCGTCAGCCTGCTACGTCCTAGTACATCGGGTCACCGCTCGGGCGCGTAGGCGAAGGTGTGGTTCTGCACTGCTTTGTGATTGCCGAGATGGGACCGGGATTGGAATCTTCACATCCGACGACGATGACGAGTTCGTTTTGTTGTCTGATTCTGCCACTATGGATGAGAACGACCAAGCATGAGGATGGTTGAGACTGTTGGAGCGTCCCAAATTGGGATTTGACGGTGTCAGTGAGCTTCCTCAATATCTCGGTTGCAAAGTGTGACGATGACCTTCATTGTTTGGAGTTCTTGGTGGTGACCGACCTTTGTCATGACTTGACTGTCCGCTTGTGCGAGCACGGTCTTCATTTGCATGGCACCTCACATCAAGACCGTAATATGTATGTAGCTGTTGGGATCACGGAAAGTGGTGACGACATCACATCTAAAGTTAGAAGATGGTTGGTGCTGATATGGTTGCTGTCATAGATTGTTGATCATTGTTTTGATCACTTTAGAGCTTTTTTTGTTTTACTCCATCAAGGCATAGCTTCGGTCTTGTTTGACTTTGTTAGTTGTCCGTGCGATTTTTGTGTGTGTGTGTGTTGTTATTGGATGTGTGCATTTTAGCTATGCAGAGGCCGGGCGTGTGCTCATTGTGTTTGTATCCCCTTGATGCTTCATTTTGAGATAATAAAATCCACCCTTTGTCATCCTCAAAAAAATTCCACCCTTTGTCGAGAAAAAAAGTATAGTGGTACCACAAGTTTGTCCTTCGATGCCTTTTAGGATGTTATACATTTACACGAGGGGTTTCTGCCAAGTTGATCTATACTACTAGTAGTTGAATGCTGTGCATTGCTAGGGAGTCAACAAAATGATGTATAAAACCAGAAAGTTGTGTGGAACAATGAGTGGAAGACGTTGATAAAAAGAATTTGGAAAGGAACAAATGATGAATTTGAGAAAATCATGCCGGAATACCTCCGTATAGAGTGTGAAATTGGTGATTCATCATAGACAAAACATGGATTTCTTTCTCCGAATGGATTCGTCTTGACAAGGGAATTTTTTTCCATGTTGATGCCTTTGTGATCCGATGAAGTTTCAAGATGGATTTGGCCAATCTTTATAGGTGAAGAGAAGGATCACACGATGTGGCACCTCGGCTCAGAGAAATCGGAATGCCCCGTATTCCAGCCCAGAGATCGAGGAGAAGTCTCTGGAATACGATATTGCTTGACATAGAACAAATCAACTCTTATTACAAAGGATAATGAATACAAGGGTCTGATGTTACAATGAATCACATCAGCACGACATCACTATGCCTGCGATACTACACTTGCTCTATGCTAGCAGCGGAACAACTCGTAGCAGCGGGATACTTCTAGCAGCAGAACAACGACGAATGTGGTGAACTCCACTCCGCAGGGACTCTGGCTGGGACACGATCTAGCTTGCTCGAGCGGAAACCTCAACAAACAATCAATCAATCAATCACGACATCACCTGCAATCTGGCATGACACGCCAGGTCAGTACATTAAATGTACTTGCAAGCTCACAACAACCAAAAGCATCAAGGCAAGGCAACAACATAGCATTAAACAGGTTAAATATTTTAACAACTACCAGGATACGAAAGCAACTACTAAGCATGATATGAAACTACTACAATGCTGATAAACCAACATTCCAATCTCAATAACCACCTCACTCTTTGCTATCCGGCCAAGCAATATACCATCTCGATCACCTCGTGATCCATCTGCTCACCTCGTGAGCAAAACATTCACATGATCACCTCGTGATCAATACATCCACGTGATCACCTCGTGACCACATCACAAACTGAATGATCATCCTCAAGATCATCTCAACATCACCATCGACATCCTGCCAAACTGTTACTGCTCACAATATATCAACATATACGTCATCTATAAGTCATTCCGTCATGTGAGTGTTGATCGAACGGTGTGACCTAGTCCGAACTGTGCCCATGACCGAGGACGCAGCTATCGATAGATTTAACACACACTCTGCAGAGGTTAGCACACCGTACCCACAACACGGAACCCATGGCCTCGCACTCCCATCCGGGTGGACCAATGGCGTTCCGACAAAACCGATCTACTGCCATGACACTCTCCCGGCCACTCCGACCAACACCCCCTTTGGGTTCAGTTCCTGGGTGGCCCTGATGTCAACTCGTGACATCCAACGGCCACCGTCGTGGCAAAACATAAATGGTCCCAAATGGGGACAAAAAGGGCCCTATCCAACTACGGGCACACAAGGTTATGTCTGCTTACCGGGCCAGGGTAACGCACGCCCATAACCTTCCCTCGTTGGAGGCACAGGCGAGAGACATGTTAATAGATGGCATTAGGGCCTTCCCATAAAGGCAAATGTGGTTGCACTGAAAAAGCCCGGTTTGGTGTCACCTGGCCAACTTAATGACGGAATTTATCCCCAAAGTATAACAGTGATAATTTATACTCCGATATCATCTATCCACCTAAAATCCAAGTCATAGCAATATCCAATAAATAATCCAAAGCATACTATCATGATATCAAAATACTCTGAGGATAGCATATTACTACTCTATAATGAATCCAAGTACGATAATTCTACTACTCTAATAGCAAGAACAAGCTATCCAGCTAAGATCCACATGCAAGCATCATCTCCAAAATCATACTCCAAAACATAATATCAACTATCATCATGATGAAAATAACAGTAGCCACTAATAATCCAAAGGCAACATGACACCCAAATTAATACTCCAAAGTATTGATCCTAAAACTCCAAGCAACATCATGGCAATAACAAGATCAAAATAATACTCCGAGAAATGCCATGAACAAATTCATACATAACTAATGCAATATTTTAAACAAGTTAAAATAAGTAAACCATGTCACTACATTGCAATCATGCAAATGGAGGGTGTGGTTGCCTGGGATGGAGGGATTCACCGAGAAGAAGTGCGAGAAACTCGCGGAAATAATTGTCGGAAATCTTTCTCTCTCGGAGGGGGCTGAATAAGGGCAAGGGCATAATGGTCATCTTAAGAATGTTAACACATGGTGAAAATGATACCAACAGAATGGGCTCAACAAGACAAAGAAGTGGGCTTTGGAATCACCTCATTTGGAGTTAGGATTAAAAAGTTGTGGCCATTCACTTTTTAGGCAAAAAAGGGCTAAAACAGGGAACGTTCACAAAACAGTGGATTCGACCGGTGGGGTTAAACAGAAAATGCATTTCCGGAGATACGCCTTCCTGCAGCAAAAACGTATTTTAGTCCAGAATAGAGGAAGAATACGCTTTCTCTTTAGGAAGACGTATTCAGTGGAATATGTATCAACTTAACCATGTCAGCTGGGCAACGCGCTGGAGGCCAACAGGTGGGGCCAGGGCCCACTGGCCAGCTGGGATGGGGCCTTCGTCTCCTTCCTCGCGCTCACACGTAGCGCAGAGAGAGAGGCGGAGTCCGACAATGACCGCCGGCGCTGCAGGCCGTCTCTGGTGATGCTCCGGCCACCGGTGGACTCGGCATGGACCGCCGCATCCGCTGGTGCAGGACACGGCCACCGGAGAGCAACGAATCGAGCAGGGCTTCGGCTGAGGTGGATGGCGGCTCCGACGAAGTTGGAGGTGGGGTTACGGTGGAGGAAAGGGATTGGCAAGGCTTGGGAAAGCCTTGCCGAGGTTGAGGGACTCCACTGAAGGTGATATGGGGAGGGGAAGAGCTTGCCTCTGAGCAAATTTAGGTTGACAGGGGGCGGTGGCCATTGTGACGATGGCAAGGCAGGAGGGCTCCTGGAGCTCGGGGAAGAAACTAGGGAGGGGCAGGGGAGTGAGGTGAAGCTGGTGGAGTGCTCGGAGGAGGTTGGGGTGGCCTTTTTATAGGCGGGGCGACGCGGTGCCTCCGTGGACGCGTGGCCGGAGCTCGGGCATGCCTGCGTACGTGTGTGCATGCTTGCAGGCTAGACGGAAGGCGACGAGAGGGAGCAAGGGCAGGCTCACGGGGCAGAAGAGGTCAAGGAACATAGGGAGGACACGACCAAAGGAGGAAGACGACGACCGGCTACATATTACCCACGGGCGCGCGATGATGAGCGCCAGCGAGCGAGCTTCAGGAAGGGGAGAGGGGTCCAGGGAGAAGGGGACGACGTGGCGGAGCTGCTAGACATGCCCTTGCTCGCTAAGACGCCAAGTAGGAGAGGGGCTCGAGCAAGAAAACACTCTGGACGGGGCCATTGCATGCCAAAACAGTGGTCACTTGCGTGCATCCGATGCTTACCCGTGCTCTGATCGACCAAACCTTGTGTGCTGGATAGGGCGTGCTACATAGAATGCCGTGAAGCAAAGAAACGGGCACAAGGGCTTAATTGTTGAATAGAGCTTGAAGTGTTTCAGTCGCTGTCGGTGTCAAAACCGGCGGATCTCGGGTAGGGGGTCCCGAACTGTGCGTCTAGGCGGATGGTAACAAGAGACAAGGTACACGATGTTTTTACCCAGGTCCGGGCCCTCTCGATGGAGGTAAAACCTTACTCCTGCTTGATTGATATTGATGATATGGGTAGTACAAGAGTGGATCTACCATGAGATCAAGGAGGCTAAACCCTAGAAGCTAGCCTATGGTATGATTGTTGTAATGGTTGTGTGTCCTACAGACTAAAACCCTCCGGTTTATATAGACACCGGAGATGGCTAGGGTTACATAGCGTCGGTTACAATGGTAGGAGACCTACATATCCGTATCGCCAAGCTTGCCTTCCACGCCAAGGAAAGTCCCATCCGGACACGGGACGAAGTCTTCAATCTTGTATCTTCATAGTCTTGGAGTCCGACCGATGATGATAGTCCGGCTATCCGGACGCCCCTAGTCCAGACTCCTCAAGAGTCCTGAACCAAAGCTTCAATGACGATGAGTCCCGGCAGATATTGTTCGGCATTGCAAGGCGGGTTCCTCCTCCGAATAATTCATAGAAGTTTGCGAACACCAGGATAGTGTCCGGCTCTGCAAAATAAATTCCACATTCCACCGTAGAGAGAATAATACGTACACAAGTTCAATCTGCTGACGAATTTTGTGGCATGATGTCATACCACCACCAAGCCTTTACTTGAATCTTTTTTATTATACCACCTCAGTAGCGTTTAGCTTAAGCGGTTTCTTGGCACGCCTTGTCGGCAGAGATCGTGTTCCCTTATTCCGGATTCCCATCAATACGGACGTAGGGTCCAACCGCGCCGCTCCCACACCCCTCTATCGGAGGCGAGTCCTGAACGGTCACGGGGACGGCTCTTGGTATTCTCCCTCTTTATAATGGGACCAAGGCTCGTTTCTTTTCTTCAATCCTCAATCGAATCTACTCCTCACCCCGAGTTCCAACACCCAGAGCCCCAGATTCGAGCGCTTCGGACCTTCAACAATGTCTGGCTCCGACCTACAGGGCCGGTGGATGCCCTCCTTCGTCACGGAAGAGGACGTGCTAAAGCTGCGAGAAGCCAAGTACCTAACTTACGAGATTTCGCATAGGTTGCCCACCAAAGGGCAGGTCATTCCCACCCCCGAGCCCGGCGAAAACGTCGTGTTTGTGTCCCACCTCCGTCGGGGTTTAGGCTTCCCGATGGATCCTTTTGTGAGAGGGCTCATGTTTTACTATGGGTTGGAATTCCACCACTTGGCTCCGGAGTCCATCCTCCATATCTCTTCATTTATTATCGTCTGCGAAGCCTTCCTCCGCATTACCCCTCACTTCGGCTTGTGGCTTAAGACCTTCGACGTGGAGCCGAAGATGATCGAGGGGTGTCAAGCAGAGTGCGCGGGGTGGTTGTAAGCAGAAGGGCTGATGCTCCATGGCCCGAGGGCTCTTTCCAGGAGGAGCTCGGCTTGTGGCAGCAGGAGTGGTTCTACATAACCGCTCCTGGGGCAGCAGTAGAAGCCGCCGCCCATCTTCCGCTCGGGCCCTCCACGGTGGCCGATGTCATGGGTCGACCAAGGGCTCAATTGGGGCCGCCAAAGGACGTACCCCTATTGCAGGGCCGGATTCGAGACCTCCAGGAGAGGGAGATCAATCTGGTCGTAGTGATGCAGGTTATGCTGATTCGGTGCCTCCTGCCCTGCAAGCGTCGCCCCCTCCATCTGTAGGAGTTCAACCCCGAGGGGCCCCGAGCTCTCCAACACTTCATGGGTACGACTCCCGTGGAGATGTACAAATTGTTGTTCGGATCACAAGAGATGTGTCCGGAATTGACCGAGGATTCCGGCCTAAGCTGCAATCGCCCGGATACTCAGGTAAGTGTCCCTGCGTCTGAACACACCGTTTGTTTACGCCTTCTTGAATTTGCCTTGTAATCCATCGTCTCTTTGAATAGGAGTGGATAGCGCAGGCGAAACTGATACGGTGTTCGGCCCCCTCCCGGAGACTATGCCGGATCCCATGCTGGTCAGGATGCTGAAGGTTGCACCTTCAGAGGAAGGCGAAGGGGAGAACAGGGACTCCACCGCCTCTACCAAGGAGGCTTTGGAGAAAGGGGGAGTTGAGAATCCCTCCTTCCAAGGGGAGAAGAGGACCGCCTCCGAAAACCCGGAGGCCAAGGCCTCGAAGCGGGGGAAGAGATCTTCACCAGAGGGTCCTGCGTCCGGGGAGGCCCCGGCCGCACTATCTCCCCTAAGGAATCATCCCTCCAGCGAGCCGTAAGTAGGAAAAAAAGGGGGGGGTTCTATAATAAGAGACACCCCTATGTTTGCTTCTGAGGATAACCGAAGTTTTTACCTTGTAGTTCGGATCTCCGTCCTTCTCAGATGAGCTCGTCTTCGGGGGACCTTCGTCCGGAGATGGTGGAGAGCGAGACGCCTCCATCCGCTGCACCATCAGGCGGGGCGGATGAACCTGAGGTGTCATCGCGGAGGGTATCCCCAAGTCCGGCGGGGCCGGAGAGTTCGGCACCGGCTGGTGTGCGGCCGGGGGAGCTGAAGGATCTGCTTGGGTGGGCGTCTATCTCAGAAGGTCACCGTACGTTGATGAGTATGGTGATTGGAAGAATTTCGTCCGCCGAAGGCAGGTTGCATGATGCCGTCAGGAGCTTGCTGGCGGGGTTTGAGGTACGTAAAAATGACATACCTTTTGACAGTTTTGCACATAAAGTGCGCCCTGTATAGATAGTAGCCCCTGGGACTCGGTAGGTTGTCGAGAACGACAGTCTGCCGAGGAACAAAATCGCAGGTATTGAGTTTCGCCTTTCTTATGCAGGTGGCGGATAGTCCGGTGGCCAGCCGGACTGATGGAGTTGCCGAACTAAAGTGGCAACTTGACGTTGCGGATGCGGACATCCCGCTGGTCAATAAGCGACTTGACGAGTCACAAGGTAGGTTTTTCTCCGTGGTCACCTAGTAAGGGAGCCGAAGCCCACTCCTTACAACATGTGTGCTCAATGCAGATGGTGCCGCTGCTGTGGAGAGCCTTCGGGCAGAACTTGCTCGAACCAAGGAGCAGGCCAGAAGGAGTGATGCGGCTGCCTCGAGGGAGGCCGAAGAGCTAGAAGCCGAAAAGGCTGCTCACTGCCGAAGCAGGGAGGAGATGGCCGAAATGGCCGTGAAGTTGAAAGATGCTACCGACCGCAATGAGGTTCTTGAAAAAGAACGCCTAGCGGAGCAAGAAGGCCTGAGGAGGGCTACCGCCGAAGCCAAGGATGCCCGTTCTGCCATGAGGGCTTTAAAGGAGGAGCTGCGTCAGGCCGGAGATATTGTGGCTGGCAAGCCCTTTCTGCTGCGCAGGAGGTTTACAGATCCGAATTACGCTCAGCTTGGCCAGCTATGGGGTCCGGAGGATCCTTATATGGACTTGGCGGCGAGTGCGGCAGATGCTGTTGTGCACTTCTGAAGTCAGAAGGATCACAAGACGGAAGAGCTTTTTTGGTCTCAATTCCATAGTCCGGAGCGTTCACTTCCGCTGACCGATCGGTTGGCCGAGTGGGCTGAGCTGAATAGACTATTCGGACTTGCCATGACGGATATCGTGGCTCATGTCTGGCCGGATAGGCCCAAGCCGAATAGTTATTTTGGCTTATTGCAGCAATTCCTTGGGGCGGTGCCGCATATCAAGGCGATGAAGCGGTCGGCCTGCATAGAGGGTGCCCGGATGGCCCTCGCCCGTGTGAAGACATACTGGACGGAGATGGATGCCACGCTGTTATGCACCTGTGGTTCGGAGGAGAGCCGGTTACCCGCCGAGCACTATTTTGGGGAAGTTCTGCGTGGTGCTCGTGTAATAGAGTCGCAGTGCTCAAAAAATGTCATGTTCAAATGAACTTTATGGTTTGTAAAACTATGTTTATAATATAAGTGCTTTTTGTACTTGTGCGTTCTAGTATTGAAATATCTCCTGTGCGGCCATTAATGTATACTTGTGTATAACCTGAAAGATGGCAGTCTTCGGCTTCAGCCCCCACGCACATGGTGCGGGGATGTTTGCAAAATAGCGCATTTTCACACTTAATCCAATGTCTTGGTCCTGTTAAGGAGGTGGTAGCGTAGCAAACGAGGCAACCGGACTATAATGCTTTATCACTTTCACTTAGCCATAGGAGTTCGAAGGTGGGGCTACTATATAGCCCCTAGGGGCACCGCGCTCTCCGTATTTGGGGCACGTGTGCTCGACCGAAGCGGTCCTTCGTCAAAGTGGAGGAATTCTAAACATTCCGAGGTCGATCGAGTGGTCGACCAGTCTCTCGCTACATCATGATCAGTTTTCGGCTTTCATCGAGGTGCTCACTCGGCCAACCGGGCACAATCGCAGAGTTCTCCGGTGCGCGTTAGCCGATAACGGAACGTAAGGCAACAAAACACAGGAGCCGGGCAAACCCAACATTTGACCAAAGACATGATTCGAGCTGATGCATATAAGGCCTAATCTCGAGACGCCAACACTCCACGAGGTGTTCGGTCTTTATGATGACGGCGATCAATGCCCTAAGCCCCTAGTGTCCGTGTACACGCAAGGTCCTCCGACGCGGCCGATGCCAAAACGTCAGCCTCCTCTCTGGTTATGATGAGAAACCAGGGGATGTATAGCAACAAGAGACAATAAAAAAGGTTTACACAAGGTCTTAATCTGAAAAGAATCCTTGCAACGGGTCCCTGCTACACGTCTGCGCCTGTGTCTCCGTTGTGCTGTATCCTGGACGGGTGTACCACGCTGTTCATCTGTAAAAGAGAGGAACTTAGTTTGAAAAGTAATCGTGTCAAAAATGTATTTAAAACAAAGCATGAATAAATGAATAAAGTTGAGCTTTTATTGGCTCCTTATTGCTCATACGCACAGCCCCTTGTAAAGGGGTGTGCGGCTAGGGAGCCCCTAGCTTATTTATGCCGGACTCGTCTAGCCGTGTCCGGGGTCTTGAACGACCTTTTAGTGAGATGATGCCGCGTGGACCGGGCATTTTAAGCGTAAGAGACGCGTAGTGTGGTATTGCGTTAAAGCGGACAAAAGCCTCACGCCCCAATAGTGCTTGATGACTACTTTTGAATGGGGCGACATGAAAGATTAGTTTTTCGCATTGGGAGTTGTCGGGTGACCCGAACACAACTTCTAGTAGTAAGGAGCCCGTGCATTTGGCGTAAGGGTCTGGCGTCACTCCTTTGAAGGAAGTCCGGCTATGGCGAATTTTAGTACGGTCTATCCCCAACTTACGGATTGTGTCCGGATATAGCAGGTTTAAATCGCTGCCGCCATCCATTAGGACTTGTGTAAATTGTAGTCCGTCGATTATAGGATCCAATATTAGAGCAGTCCATCCTGTGTTTCGAATACTTCTGGAATAGTCTAGGTGGTCGAAAGTAATTGGTTTTGAGATCCAATCTCGGGGTTCCGCTGGGGTGGACCGTGCGACACCTACTTTGGCGGGTGCCGCACTGTTGTTCTGTATTATCACATGAAGTGAGTTTACTGTTTTGACTTCTTGTGGGAAAGTCTTTTGTTTTCGGCGCGCTCTTTGGTGGGGTTAAATCATCATCCTCACTTGGCGCGTCGAGCCCCTTGTGTTCGGCGTTGAGTCAGCCGAACTGTTTGAAAACCCAACAATCCCGGTGGGTGTGGTTTGCAGGCTTCTCGGAAGTACTGTGGATTTGACATATCTGATCCAAAATTTTGTTCAGGTTGGATAGCTCGTCACTGTTGTCCTTAAGAGGCAGTGTTTTATTGTTCGGCCGCGAGCTTTTGAATCCGGCATTGGCCGTCGTATTCTTCGGGCTCTTTTCTTTGTTTCGGTGCTGGTCCTTTCTGCGTCGTGATTTTCCGTTTCCATCTCTGATTTCGGATGTACTCGGGTCGCTGGTGCTGCATCTTGCTAGCCAGCTATGTTTCCCCGCACAAAAGCGGGTCATGAGGCTTGTTAGCGCGGCCATTGTTCTCGGCTTCTCTTGGCCGAGGTGTCTGGCGAGCCATTCGTCTCGGACATTATGTTTAAAAGCTGCTAAGGCTTCGGCGTCCGGACAATGACTATTTGGTTCTTTTGGTAAGGAACCTGTTCAGAATTTTTACCGACTCTCCGGGCTGTTGAGTTATGTGACTTAAATCGCTCAGATCCGGAGGGCGGACATAAGTCCCCCAAAATTTGCTCTAAACGCATCCTCGAGCTCTTCCCAACTTCCAATGGTATTTTTCGGGAGGCTTTTGAGCCAATGCTGAGCTGGCCCTTTGAGCTTGAGGGGTAGATATTTTATGGTGTGGAGATCATCTCCTCTAGCCATGTGTATGTGCAGGATGTAATCCTCAATCCGCACTCCGGGTCTGTTGTTCCGTCAGATGCCTCTATGTTTACGGGCTTGAACCCGCCGGGAATTCGTGATCCAAAGCACCTCATCGGTGAAACATAGTGGGTGTCTGGCGCCCAGATTTAGGTGTGCCGCTATCTTCGAACACTCGACGTGTTGTGTTACTTCCTGGGCCCCTCTTTTTTGGCCCATAAATGGACCCGACCGGGCCATCCGTTTGGCGAGGGTCTTTATGCGTGTCATGCGCCGGTTTATGTGCGGCGCCGCTTGCCGCTCTTGGCCTGTCATCTGATCGCCTATCCGGCCAGGCGGCCTTTTTTGCTTTTTGATTGTGGGGCTCTACGGCCTCCTCGTCGAATTCCGGCAGCAGCTTGCGCTTCGGGTAGCTCTTTGTTTGGTGGCTATTGCCATATTTGTCTGCGGTCTTGAGTACTTTGCTCCACCTCATTCTGAGTATGTCTTCCGCCGTTTTGAGCTTCCGTTTCTCCTTCTTCAAACTTCTTGCAGTGGCGACAAGCCTTTTTCGGAGGTTCTTGTGCTCCGGTGGTGTGTCCGGCGTGAGATCGTCTGGACTGTTGTTTTTGCCGGGGATGGATTGATTATCCGATTCATCCTACTCGGATGGTTGCTTGGTTGCATGTTCGTCGCCCACTGGTTTGCCCTGCTCTATGGCTGGGTCATTATGGGTGCTGTTGTTATCGAGGCGGGACTTGGGGTGGCGCTTGCGTCGCCGTTTTGGTTGTTTTTCGGGGGGATTTTCCTTCACCGCGTCCCGTTGTTCCTCATTATCGCTCCCTTTTGGAGTGTCCACCATATATACATCATGAGTTGAGGTGGCCTTCCAATGCCTCGTAGGCGTTGGTTCTTGATCGTCTCCGGCATCGTCGTCCGTACCGTCGATGTCTTCAGAGTCGTAGTCTAGCATGTCGGTTAGATCGTCGACAGTGGCTACAAAGTGGGTGGTGGGTGGGCTGTGAATTTCTTCGTCGTCCGCATCCTAACCATCCTGACCGCAGTCCGGCCAGGGTTCTCCTGATAACAAGAGATACTTTAGCGAGTTCAGGATGTCGCCGAAGGGCGAGTGCTGAAAGATGTCCGCAGCGGTGAACTCCATGATCGGCGCCCAATCGGATTCGGTTGGCAGGGGCGCAGGAGGTTCGGAGTCCAGCAAGGAGTCCCGCACCTCGGAGTCACGAGCTTTGCAAAGGACAAGGTCGGTATTCGGCTCCATCGCTGTAGCAGTTGCAGCTCCCGAGGCGGTGTCCAGCCACCAGTCCTCGATCTGCGCGGTTGGCTCCGAACTATGGGTCGGAGCGGATTCGTGTGCGGCCTCCAAGGTACTGTCCGGCGGCAGAGCTAGATCATGCCCATCGTGACAGTGTGACACGCTCGGCTGTGGCTCGAATCCATCGAAGATCAAGTCTCCGCGGATGTCAGCCGTGAAGTTTAGGCTTCCAAATCCGACCTGATGGCCAGGGGCGTAGCTTTCGATCTGGTCCAGATGGCCAAGTGAATTGGCCCGCAGTGCAAAGCCGCCGAACACGAAGATCTATCCGGGGAGAAAATTCCCACCCTGGACTACGTTGTTGTTGATTGAAGAAGCCATCAAGCCTATCGGTGACGGCATAGAGGAACTCTTAATGAAAGCACCAATGTCAGTGTCAAAACCGGCGGATCTCGAGTAGGGGGTCCCGAACTGTGCGTCTAGGCGGATGGTAACAGGAGACAAGGGACACGATGTTTTTACCCAGGTTCGGGCCCTCTCGATGGAGGTAAAACCCTACTCCTGCTTGATTGATATTGATGATATGGGTAGTACAAGAGTGGATCTACCACGAGATCAAGGAGGCTAAACCCTAGAAGCTAGCCTATGGTATGATTGTTGTAATGGTTGTGTGTCCTACGGACTAAAACCCTCCGGTTTATATAGACACCGGAGAGGGCTAGGGTTACACAGAGTCGGTTACAATGGTAGGAGACCTACATATCCGTATCGCCAAGCTTGCCTTCCACACCAAGGAAAGTCCCATCCGAACACGGGATGAAGTCTTCAATCTTGTATCTTCATAGTCTTGGAGTCCGGCCGATGATGATAGTCCGGCTATCCGGACACCCCCTAGTCCAGGACTCCCTCAGTCGCACAACAAGGTGTTTGTAGTTTGCTGTGAGTCTCATGCTTGGCTATCATGGCTGAGCTTTGATTGGGGTTGATCACTTACTAAGGTGATTAAGTTTGCAAGGTTTCAGCTCAACAAGAGGATTTTAGATAGCACTTGTTGCAGAAAGTGCCCTACTGACCAGATTTGGAAATGAGGAAGTAGCACTCACATAAATGAGTTTTTTATGCTAAAATTTGGTGTAGATGAGTCATTTGGGCACATGAAGACTCTGTAAAAGTTTCATACTATTTGGACACACCAAAATAGTACTTGCTTCACAAAGCATCCCTCTGGATAGAAGCTTAGGAAAATTCTTGAGGGACAATGGCTCAATTAAATGTGCCCAAATTTGGTAGAGATAGGTTATATGGATAGGATAAGGCCATGGAAAATTTTCACCAATAATGGAGCAAGACAAAACATACTTGCTTCACAAACTGAAAATTTGGACAGAAACAAAAAATTGATCCCGGGCTCACATAGATCAAAGGAATGAGATGAAACTTGGAGGAGAGTTATGATTTGATCACATTAAAGAGTGTGCAAAATTTCAACCCAATGGGATACTCCTAGCTAGTACTTCCTTCACAATGGCTTCTGTCAGGCAGAAACTTTGAAAAATTGCTCAGGAAGTTTCACTACGCAAATTAAGTTGAATTTTGGCATGTGACAATGATATGGACATGAAAAGGTGTACAACAAGTTTGGGTCAATCAAGCAAACATAAATGACACTTCCTTCTCAAAAAGCCACTTAGGACAGAATGGGAACAGGAATATTTGTGAATTATCTTTGATGATGCCAAGGAAGGATTTTGACATATTTGAGCAAGATATGACCCAAACAATTTATGAGAATTATTTGGGAATTTTGGGAGTGATGGAAATATAGGTTGCTTCACAACCTAGGACAAATTGGGTTATTCCTTTAATAAGAAAAGGAATATTCCCCAATAAAAAAGAATTATGCAGTTGGGCTAGGAGGGAAATGACATGACTTAGGGAAAGTTTTGATAATGATGAGCCACTTGGGAGAAGAAATGATGATGATCTCCCAGGTTGCAAGGCCACAGATCCACTCCAAAAAGAAAAATCAGGCAAAAACCAATAAATCAAAAAGAAAAAGAAAAGGGCCAAAACCAGGATGTTACAAACCTCCCCCCTTAAAGAAATCTCGTCCTCGAGATTTGGTTGCCAACTCGGGTATCCTTTTCCTTTATTTATTGTTCCCTCAAAAATAGCATATGATTTTCTTACCTTGCTCTGGGGTAGTTTGCTTCACCTTTCCCAAATTCCTATAGATTTTTGCTCATATACCAAATCCTTTTGCTGACGTTGATTCTCTCATATCTGCGGTGATATCCAATGGACCTGAGCATACATTTTCCTTTGGTCATGAAAACCTTTTACTTCTGCCATGGTGTGATGACCCACAAGTTATGGGTTCAATTTTAGCCTTTTTGATAAGTAAGAGTGTCGAACCCAATGAGGAGCAGAAGGAAATGACAAGTGGTTTTCAGCAAGGTAATGTATGCAAGTGCTAAAATTGTAAGTAGCGGAGTAGTTTGATAGCAAGATAATTTGTAACGAGCAAGTAACGATAAAAGTAACAAAAGTGCAGCAAGGTAGCCCAATCCTTTTGAGGCAAAGGATAGGCCAAAACGGTCTCTTATGATAAGCAAAGTGTTCTTGTGGGTATACAAGAATTTCATCTAGTCACTTTCATCATGTTGGCTTAATTCGTGTTCACTACTTTGATAATTTGATATGTGGGTGGACCGGTGCTTAGGTGCTGTTCTTACTTGAACAAACCTCCTACTTATGATTAACCCTCTCGCAAGCATCCGCAACTACGAAAAAAGTACTAAGAATAAATTCTAACCATAGCATTAAACATTTGGATCCAATCGGGCCCTTACGGAATAGCGCATAAACTGGGGTTTAAGCTTCTGTCACTCTCGCAACCCACCATCTAATAACTACTCCACAATGCATTCCCTTAGACCCAAATATAGTGAAGTGTCATGTAGTCGACATTCACAAGACACCACTAAGAGAATGACAACATACATATCATCAAAATATCGAACACATATCAAGTTCACATGATTACCTGCAACTTGATTTCTCCAGTGACCTCAAGAACGAAAGTAACTACTCACAAATGATAATCATTCTCAAGACCAGAGGGGTATTAAATAGCATAATTGATCTGAACATATAATCTTCCACCAAATAAACCATATAGTAATCAACTACAAGATGTAATCAACACTACTAGTCACCCACAAGCACCAATCTATAGTTCAGGTACAAAGATTGAATGCAAGAGATGAACTAGGGTTTGAGAGGAATTGGTGTTGTTGGAGATGTTGATGAAGATAGCCCTCCCCAAGATGGGAGAGTTGTTGGTGATGATGATGATGATGATGATTCCCCCCTCCGGGAGGGAAGTTCCCCCGGTGGAATCGCTCCGCCGGAGGGCAAAAGTGCTCCTGCCCAAGTTCCGCCTCGGGGCAGTGCGCTTCGTCTTGAAAGTCCTCTCCTTATTTTTTCTAGGTCAAAATGACTTATATACCAGAAGATGGGCACCCGAGGTGGGCCGAGGAGGGCAGCACCCACCAGGGCGCACCTGGGCCTCATGGCGCACCCAGGTGGGTTGTGCCCACCTGGTGGCCCCCCTCTGGTATTTATTTGCTCCAATAATTCTTAAATATTCCAAAAAAACCTCGGAGAGGTTCAGCTCATTTGGAGTTGTGCAGAATAGGTAGCTTGACGTAGCTTTTTCAGGTCCAGATTTTCAGCTGCCAGAATTCTCCCCCTTTGTGTATACCTTGCATATTATGAGAGAAAAGGCATTAGAATTACTCCAAAAAGCATTATTATGCAATAAGACATCATAAATAATAGTAGGAAAATATGATGCAAAATGGACGTATCAACTCCCCCAAGCTTAGACCTCGCTTGTCCTCAAGCGAAAACCGAAATCGAAAAATATGTCCACATGCTTAGGGAGAGAGGTGTCGGTAAAAACAAAAATACGGACATAGAAGCATCATGTAACTTATTATAACAACAACAAACTTTAACATAAAACTTTTTTCATAGACTTCTCATGAGCAAGTGACAATTCGTCACATCATCGAAGTATAAAGCATAAACTCTATTGGAAACCAACAAACTATGTTCTTAGTCAACTTTGCAACTACAATTCATCATCTTTTCTGGAAGGGTCACATATTAGAGCCTTTAGGAAAGTCCACATACTCAACCATCATTTAGTCTTCTATGATTGCTAACACTCATCGCGTACACATGAGTAAAACATTTAAACCGAACACATAGAAAGATAGGGGCTTATAGTTTTGCCTCCCAACGCACTCACCTCAAGGGTGATGTCAACAATAATAACTCATGCTACCCATATTCAACTGGATATATGTGCCTAGATCTTTCCTCACCACATGATGCTTGCCAAAGGAGAAAAATAAAAGGAATAGAGAGAAAAACTTTGACTCTTGCATGAAAGTAAATACATGAAAGTAAAAGATAGGCCCTTCGCAGAGGGAAGCAGAGGTTGCCATGCGCTTTTTGTTTGTATGCTCAACCCCTTAGTGAAAGAGAAAATCATGTTATATTGCCCCTTGTGATGGCAACCTTTATTATGCAGTCTGTCGATTTTATTCTTCACCATCACAAGTTCGTACAACACTCGATTTTCCCTTACACTAAATGATCTCACACTTTTAGAAGCAATTTTTATTGCCCTTTTTGCACCGATGACAACTTAATTGAAGGATCTTACTCAATCCATAGGTAGGTATGGTGGACTCTCAAAAAAGATTTGGGTTTAAGGGTTTTGGATGCACAAGTAGTATCTCTACTTAGTGCGGCGTTTTTGGCTAGCAAAGATAGGGGCAAGCACCACATGTTGAAGGATCTATGACAATATAACTTCTATGTGAATATGAACAAACATAAATCATTAAGTTGTCTTCCTTGTCCAACGTCAACAATATTGTCATATAATATTTTGATGGGTGCTCACAATCACAAAAGATTTCCAAGATAGTGTAATTGTATGTGAATCTCCTCTTCCCTTATTAACTTTTTCATGAGTTGCATCATTGACCAATGCTATGTTTGTCAGTCTACAATAAAATTTTCTACTTATACTTTTCCTTGTGTAATGTCATCACTTACCATAAGATTAGCATATGATCTTTTTCATTATTTCCTTTCTTTTTATTTTCAACAAGAAAGTAAAGAAGGCAAAAACTCAAACTAAACTTTATTATATATCTCGCACATGATTACAAGGATTAATCACTAAGCAAACTCTTGAAAAGAAAGGATCGAACTAAACATTTATTCATCTAATAGCAAAAGATAACCATGGATCGAACTAAGAAAGTAAAGGCAAAAGATAGTGGAGATGATATGATACCGGGGCACCTCCCCCAAGCTTGGCGAAAGCCAAGGGGAGTGCCCATACCCGATACTCAGTTTTCTTTTGGTGGTGAAGAAGGAGGTGTGGTGATGAATTAGTGGGTTTGTCTTTATTCCTTAGCTTACGCTTGAGGACGGAATTCTCATCTTTCAGTTCACGAATCTCCCACTCAAGCTCCAACACCTTTTTGCATAAATCTTGCCTATTTTCCTGAAAGAGACAAAAAGGGATAAACTGGATCTTAGGCCTCTTTACTTTGTCGGGGAGACTTGACTTCTTAAATTCAACGTGCATGTCCCCAGGTTGGGGCAATGGAACTTCATCCTCCTCTGAGCTCGTCTCCTCCTTCCTCTCAGGATCATGGTATTCTTCTTCCTTCGAAGTCCAGCCATAGTGGTCCACATCCCCATAGACCTTGGAGTTAGCGATATAATCTGCAACGTAGCTCTCACCTTCCGAGTCTTGGGACGACATAATTCCAGATCTGATAGGAAAATAGAGAGAAAAGAAAACAAGAGATTTCTCCGTGATACGGAGGTTAACAGGTTCGGGAGGTATATAAGGATTTTTTTTATCTTGGAGAACAAGAAGAATGGAAGAAAAATGAAGTCCGAAAAGTACCCAAGGTGGGCACAACCCACCTGGGCGTGCATAGCATGCCAGGCGCACCCTGGTGTATCGTGCCCACCAGGTTCACTTTCCTGGAAGTTTCTTATTTTCCTAATTTTTTAAATATTCCAAAATTGACAAAAAATATTTTTGCGTATTTTTTGGAGTCCGTTTACTTACGGTATCACGTACCTCCCTTTTTTCCATGATTCTGGAGTATTCCGGAAGGTTTCCTTTATGCGTTCTTCCGGTGTCAAAGTTTGGATAATACTACTTTTAACATTAATGAACGTACCTAAGATATAGTGTTTTATTCGTTGCCCGTTGACAACCTTCGGGTTAGTACCTTCGGCATTATTTATTTTGATAGCTCCGGACCGATAGACCTCCTCGATGACATAAGGTCCTTCCCATTTGGAGAGGAGTTTTCCTGCAAAGAATCTAAAACGAGAGTTGTACAAAATAACAAATTCTCCAACTTTGAACTCACACTTTTGGATTCTTTTGGCATGCCATCTTTCAACTTTTTCTTTGAATAACTTTGCATTTTCATAAGCCTGGGTTCTCCATTCATCTAATGAGCTAATATCAAATAACCTCTTTTCACCAGCAAGTTTGAAATCATAATTGGGTTCTTTAATTGCCCAATATGCTTTATGTTCTAACTCGAGAGGGAAATGACAAGCTTTTCCATAAACCATTTTATATGGAGACATACCCATAGGATTTTGGGCCATTTGCATTTCTGCCCCTAACTCGAACCACCTACTCAGATTTGCCCCTAATTTCAAAGCATGCTCAAATTTGCCCCTCTGCCGTTAAGTCACTACTCAGAAATGCCCTTCCGTCTAGTCAAAGGCCTTTGACCGTTAGAGGCCCATGTGTACTGTAGCAGACGGAAAGTGCTACAGTATTAGAAGGAAAGTGCTACAGTACTGTACGGAAGGGCATTTCTGAGTAGTGACTTAACGGCGGAGGGGTAAATTTGAGCATGCTTCAAAATTAGGGCAAATTTGAGTAGTGGGTTCGAGTTAGGGGCACAGATGTAAATGTCCCTAGGATTTTTATAAGCTGTTCTATAAGCCCAAAGTGCATCATCTAATTTCTTAGACCAATTCTTCCAGAACCTATTGACAGCCTTTTGTAAGATTAGTTTTATTTCTCTATTGCTAAGTTCAACTTGACCACTAGACTGAGGACGATAAGGTGATGCAATTCTATGCTTAACATCATACTTAGCAAGCATTTTACGGAAAGCACCATGAATAAAGTGTGAACCACCATCAGTCATTAAATATCTAGGGACTCCAAACCTTGGGAACATAACTTCCTTAAGCATTTTAATAGAGGTGTTGTGATCAGCACTACTGGTCGGAATAACTTCTACCCACTTAGTAACATAATCAACAGCAACCAAAATGTGTGTATACCCATTAGAGGAAGGAAAAGGTCGCATGAAATCAAATACCCAAACATCAAATGGTTCAACAGCAAGTGAATAATTCATAGGCATTTCTTGACGCTTACCGATATTACCTATTCTTTGGCATTCATCACAAGACGGGACAAACTTATGGGCATCTTTGAAGAGAATAGGCCAATAAAAACCAGATTGCAATACCTTATGAGCGATTCTGCCTCCCGCGCGATGTCCTCCATAAGCTTGAGAGTGACATTTCCATAGGATTTGTTCCAGTTCATGCTCAGGTACACAATGTCTAATAATACCATCTACTCATTCTTTATAAAGATGTGGGTCATCCCAAAAGTAATGTCTTAAATCATAGAAGAATTTTTTTCTTTTGTTGGTATGTGAAGCTAGGTGGTATGTATTTAGCAACAATATAATTAGCATAGTCAGCATACCAAGGTGTACTATTAGAAACATTTATTGTAGCTAATTGTTCATCAGGGAATCTATCATTAATAGGTTGTGGGTCATCAAGAATATTTTCGACCCTAGACAAGTTATCTGCTATGGGGTTCTCTGCTCCTTTCCTATCAGTGATATGCAAATCAAATTCTTGTAGGAGAAGAACCCACCTAATGAGTCTAGGTTTAGCATCTTTCTTTTCCATAAGATATTTTATAGCAGCATGATCGGTGTGAACAGGCACTTTAGAATCAACAATGTAAGATTTGAATTTATCACTAGCAAACATCACTGCTAAGAATTCATTTTCAGTAGTAGCATAATTTCGTTGAACACTGTCTAGAGTTTTACTAGCATAATGAATAACATTCAGTTTCTTATCAACTCTTTGTCCTAGAACAGCAACAACAACATAATCACTAGCATCACACATAATCTCAAAAGGCAAGTTCCAATCAGGTGGTTGAACAATAGGTGCAGTAATTAAGGATTTCTTTAGTGTTTCAAAGGCTTCTAAACAATCATCATCAAACACAAATGGAATATCCTTTTGCAAAAGATTCGTAAGAGGCCTAGAAATTTTAGAGAAGTCTTTGATAAACCTCCTATAGAAACCAGCATGACCAAGGAAACTACAAATACCTTTGATATCTTTAGGACATGACATTTTCTCAATTGCATCAACCTTGGCTTGGTCCACCTCAATGCCTCTTTCAGAAATTTCATGGCCCAAAACAATACCTTTGTTAACCATAAAGTGACACTTATCCCAATTCAAGACAAGATTTGTTTGTTCCACTGTTTGGGATATCGCTTATCGTTATCGTCTCGGTCGGCTCGAGATAAGAGATTAATCGGGAAATCGGATGATTAATCAATTTTATCGGTGGACGATTAATCGGTCAGTTCTTTTTACAAGCCATAGGTTTCAAGCACTGATAAGATAAAAATAGACACAATCTTTAGTAAAAGAGCATGCCTTTAAATATGACAATACTACAGAACACTACACCAATATATAACAATAGCACATGCCCTTTTTTGCATGTTCCAAAATTCAAATAGGGCAACAATTCATACTATAGCAGTGCATATGATAGTAAGTAGGACAACACTACAACAGCACATGTACTATTTTTGCATGTCTCAAAGAGTGCATATATGATAAATATTACATGGCAGATACACTTAATAGTTGAAAGCAGTACAGTACAACAGTGCATATAATAGTCTTGCTGCTTTGCAAGCAAATACAGAAGAAGGTCCAAAATAGTTCAAAGTTCAAACAAGTTTAACAAGGTCATCAGAAAACATAAATAACATAGTTTCTTGCTACTTTGCTTTTGCTAGCAGTAGCACACATTAGCTTCTCTTCTTATCAACACTATCATTAATATTCCGCTAAAATTTCATCATGTTCAACGGGATCGAAGGGTCGATTGGAGCAAGATCTTGATCCACAGGCCCCTTCTTCGGATCACCTTTGCCAACTTCATTGAGCTCTTATTGAGCATCCTCATTTTCATTGGCCTCTATGGTCACCAAAGCTCTTACTTCTTCCTCTTGTTTTTTCTTTTCCTTCTTCCTCTTCTTTGGTGCCTCATGTGCAGCCTTACATCAAGCTTTCTGATCTGGTGTGGCTTGCAAACAACTTGTTACTGTCCCTTTAATTCTAGCTATGTGTTGCTTCATCCTAGTCACCCCTCCTGACATCTCTTTTCCACAAAGAATGCACTTGACTCTTTGCAGATCTTCTGAATCAATCAGCACCGCAAATTCCCAAGCCATGTCATCTGAGTTTCTCTTAAGTTTGGAACTTGCAACCTCTGAAGTACCAGAAGCAGACATCTACAAACATCACAAGGGCAGAAACATTTATTACTTTATTAGCAGCACTACACAACAAGCTCTACAAATCTACAATACTAAATTATCAAAGAATTGTAGCATCTATTCATCTATAGCGACTTAAATCAAAGGGCAACAACAACATGTATTAGACATTTAGACTTAAATCAAAGGGCAGGAGCAGCAACATCTATTCTACTGATCTACATTAGCATCTACACATCTACACATCAGCATCTAAATTTATCTTGCACAAACAAAACTAAAAAACAGTAAAAAGAAAGAAAAATGCCCTGCTACTGTGCTGCACGAGAGAGTCCAATCTTGCAATTTGCATTACACTGGAAGGAGCAGAGTTGGCCTCCTTGCTGCCGGAGGAGGGAGTGGTAGAGATGGTACCTTGTGCAGTGTGCTGTTGCAGGAAGTGTGGAGGCGGCGAGATGCTCTTGGAGGGACGGGAGTCGAGGAAGGGGTCGTGGTGCTTTGCTCTCCTGGAGGAAGGGCGGACGTGGTGGCGGCCGCGAGATGCTCCGGCCGTCGGGCGTGCTCCTGTAGGAAGGGAGTGCATGGTGGCTGCCACGAGATGCCGCGACCGTAGGGCGTCGAACATTTGGCTCCTGGAGGAATGACGGAAGTGGTGGCGGCGGCGAGATCCCCCGGCTGCCGGGCGTTGGGATCCTGGCGACGCTCTCCTGCTGTTGCCTGCTAGCTGCAGGAAGATGGAGAGGGTGAGGGAGTCCTAGATTAGGGGGTATCCGGACAGCCGGACTATATACTTTGTCCGGACTATTGGAGCGTGAAGATACAAGACTCAAGACTTCGTCCCGTGTCCGGATGGGGCTCTTCTTTGCGTGGAAGACAAGCTTGGCGATCCGGATATTGTATTTCCTTCTTTGTAACTGACTACATGTAAACCCTAGCCCTCTCCAGTGTCTATATAAACCGGAGGGTTTAGTCCTTAGAGGGACGATCAGAATCATAATCATCATAAGCTAGCTTCTAGGGTTTAGCCTCTACGATCTCGTGGTACATCAACTCTTGTAACACCCATATCATCAATATCAATCAAGCAGGAAGTAGGGTTTTACCTCCATCGAGAGGGCCCAAACTTGGGTAAAACATCGTGTCCCTTGCCTCCTATTACCATTAGCCCTAGACGTACAGATCGGGACCCCCTACCCGAGATCCGCTGGTTTTGACACCGACATTGGTGCTTTCATTGAGAGTTCCTCTGTGTTGTCGCTGTAAGGCTTGATGGCTCCTTCAATCATCAACAACATGGTCCGGGATGAGACTTTTCTCCCCGGACAGATCTTCGTGTTTGGCGGCTTCGCACTGCGGGCCGATTCGCTTGGCCATCTCGAGCAGATCGATAGCTACGCCCCTGGCCACCAGGTCAGGTTCGAAAACTTGAACTACATGACCGATATCCGCGGAGACTGGATCTTCAACGGATTCGGGCCTGCGCCAGGAGCGCCGGACAGTCAAGATGAGCACGGCTTAGACCTGCTGTTGGACAATGCTCGGGATATCGCCCCTGCAGGAGCCCTGGACCTAAACCCGGAGCAGATTGCGTCGGTCGAGGACGGGTGGATGGACCCCGCCCCAGAGGCCGCACACTCATCGGCGGTAGAGCAAAACATGTGCCTCACCCCAAGGAAGCTCAGTGACACCGACCCCTGCATCAGATCCGATCAGAGGTTCCCAATCCGCACTCCCGAGCCCGCCAATCTGGTTGGGTTCCGTAATGGAGTTCCCGCTGCGGATATCTTCCAGTGTTCGCCCTTTGGCGACATGCTGAACTCATTAAAGTCTCTCTCTTTATCAGGAGACTCCTGGCCGAACTATGTCCGGCTCAAGGGGTAAGAAGGTGACGAAGAAATCCGTTGCCCACCCACCACCCACTTCATAGCCACTGTCGACGATGTATCGACATGCTTGACTTCGACTCCGATGATACCAACGGTATGGACGTCGGCGCAGGAGACGATTTAGAACCAACGGTGTCGTGGGAACGACTCTGACAGTAAGAGAGGGGTAGGATAACGGAGCATGATCTATCGAGATGCATATGGGTGACACGGTGGTTTTAGCGAGTTCGGGCCTCTCACGGTGGAGATAACAACCCTACGTCTCGTGCTCCGGAGAGGCTTTGTTTTATCTGAGTATATATCCGGAGATTACAGTGTGTGTGTGAGAGAGAGAGGAACGGATCCCCATGCCTAAGCTAAGTCCTGAGACTAATGGTGAAAAGAGAGAAAGGTGGAAGAAAAGAACCCCCTAAGTCTAGTGGTGGGGGGTGGCTTATATAGAGTGCGCCACCCCCTCACCTCCTATGTTACAAAGTGGAGTATCAATGCCATAATACATGGCCACTACAAAACCGTTATGCCGACTATTGGTCTTCGTGATATCCGAGTGAGTTACACCGCCGAGTGGAATGAGCTCGCCGAGTGGAGTCTTTGTGCTCCAAGTGGTTGTTGCCGCCCGAGTGACTTTGAAGTTGCGGCACGTCCGACGGCGATCCGCCTAGGGGCCCAAGACAAAGTGAATGGTGTCCATGGGTAGGGTCTTTAGGTTAGGCCTGATACCCTACCCCTGATACATGTCCTCGTCATTAGCCCCCGAATCGGTCGAGGTTGAGCGGGTCGAGTTGAGGTGAATTCCCATATGAGTTGAGTGCTACGAAGGCACTTATGAACTTCCTCTGGTCACCCGGTGGTCTTATCTCCGCGTGTTGCCTTGACGGATTCTAGACTGCACGGTGTCCGAGTGAAATGAGCTCAGTCAGGTCCACGGAGGAGCGTTGAACTCATCTTATAGCAATTTTTTTTGGAGTGATTTGGAGCTGGTCCTGCATCGAGTAACTGATTACTCAGAATTTCTTCACGCTTGGAACGTGTCTCTCTTTTTTTTTGTTTGGCCGTCACTCGGACCGGGCGGACCGTTTCGAGTGGATACCATTCCAGTGGGGGCACGCTGAGTGCACCCACTGGGTGTAGTCCCCGAGATCGCTGCCGATCATTGCGGGCGGGCGGGAGTCTTAGAGCCTGTATTTTTTTTTGTTGTTTGGCCGTCACTCGGACCGGGCGGACTGTTCCGAGTGGATACCAACAATGGGCGGAGTCTTACAAACCTGTCTTTTTTGTTGTTGTTCATCACTTGACTGGTTAGGCCGCATCGAGTGGAGATTACTCGGTGGGGGCACGCTGAGTGCACCCACCGGGTGTAGTCCCCGAGATCGCCGCCGATCAAGGGCAATGGAGGAGGTCTCGAGAAAACTAAAATCTTCTTAGCTGGTACTAGTCTAACTTGTTCCTCTCCGACTCGGAGGTCGAGTAGTACTTGATGATCCGGTATTGGTCTAGTTTGTTTCTCCTCGACTCGTAAGTCGAGTAGTACTTGAGTAATCTGGAGCTGGTCTTGACCGAGCAAAAATGTTTCTTTCGAGTTTTCTTCCGGTGGGGGCACGCTGAGTGCACCCACCGGGTGTAGTCCCCGAGCCTCGCCGGACTAAATGAGTCGGGCAGAGGGTTTAAGTGTCGTGGTAAACCTCCATGCAATCGACACGGTAAATATCTTTTCGTCTCAAATTGAGTGAATCGATGCATCTTCGACGCTTGACATGGTAAATAAGCTCGGCCGAGCTGAGTCGGTCAGATCGATCTTCGTGCGCGCCGCACGGAATAAATTCAGCCCGAACTCGGTCAAGGTGTGAATCTTCGCATTTCGCACGGTGAATGAACTTGGCTTTGAAACCGCCGATCAGAAAAAGCTGGACACCTGTGGAGTGATCGTTCAAGAGTACTTCTTATATCGACCGCTAGATTTTGCGTGAAAGGGTATTTGTAAGAGTACATTGTATCCGTAGAGGAGCTTGCCACCCTTTTGCATGAAAGGGTATTTGTCCGAGTGGACGTGTTTCACTTATAGATCTTCGGCGAACCGAGCATGTATGGTCAGAAGAATATTCCTGATGTGATCAATAGGTTGACCAAATGGGCGTAACCCCTGAGGGTGACATGGCCAAATGTCGTGCGTAGCCCCCGAGTGATGCTCGAAGGAGGTAAGCTTGCTACAGAGTGTGATATGAGGTTTGACCATATGAGTAACTTAGTCATTCCCGTGTTGGGGGTGTAGAGGTAAAGATACGTCCAACTGATGGTAACGCCCGAGGCGACAGAGGGGCGATGATGTGTTCAACCGAGTGACGGTGTGCGGTGGTCGAGTGGTGAAGACGCGCGCAACCGAGTGGCGACGCGCAGAGCGGTCGAGTGGCGAAGACGCGCTCAACCGAAAGTGGCAACGCTGTGGGGCGGCCGAATGGTGATGACGTGAAGTGGTCGAACGAGGACTACATGTTCAGCCAAGTGAAGATGCGCGGGCAACCGAGTGGTGAAGACGCACACAACCGAAAGGGCGGCGAAGCGGCTGCTAAGGCGAAGTCGTGTGCCACCGGACGGCTAAAATGGTCCTCTGAGGACTTAGTCGAATGCTTTCGAAGCTTATGTGGTGACGAGGTCAAGGTAACATGGTTGCGGCGCGAGAAGACCGTGTGCCAACCGATTCGAGTAGGAATGAAGATGGCGGCAGAGCGTCTGGTGATTACTAAACTTGTCAAGTGGCGGATCGGATGCATTTGTTGAAGTGAAGGATCTGCCAGGTGATGAAGTAGTCGACCACTCAGGAGAGTATCATTCCAAATGAGATGCAGCCCCCGAGTGCAGCGTAGCCCCTGAGCATGCTACAGGTTTTGACAATGGACATGTCGGAACACGAGAAATATGGTTTTGAATGGATGATTTGCAATTCATCGAGTTAGACTCGGGTAAATATGAGGAGAACCTTCCGAGTGATGCTCGAAAGAGGCAAACTCGCAAAAGAGTGAAGTGTGAAATTTGATTATAAAAGGGACTTACCTGTCTCATGCCTAACGAGGTCTATATCATTGATACGATGAAGAGGATTCCACAGAGGGGTTGGCCGGATGTGTTTGAAGTCAACAGAGTGACAAGGTAGGTGTTGTGGTGCACTAGGACCGGTACGGTGACCGAGTCCGAGCAGCGATGAAGTTGGCGCATAGGGCCATCGAGTGATCACGAACTTGTGTAAAAATGACACAAGCCAACAAAATAATTTCTCGAGGAAATTCGTGTGTGCTCAAATGATTTGTGTGAATAACACCCATAGACACCACCGAGTGTAAGGGCTTGCTGGTTAACCAGCAAGAGTCCGAAGAGCGAAGGATCAGTTCGAACTTGTCGGGCGATGGATCCGATGAACTCATTGGAATATTGGCTCAAATAAATGGAAGTGTAGTGTTTCGACTAAGTTGCAGCCCGGAGGACCGATATGACTCAAATTAAGAACGACACGTGGTGTTCATGAATGATGTATGCGAAAAAATGGAAGCTGGACTAGGGAGTCACATAACCAGTACTAAGCAAGTATGTGAAAATAAGAAGCCGGGCGTAGAGGTACACTCGGTGGCGCGACCTTCGAGTGAAGGTGATGTGTGAATTACGGGATACTCGGAAATACGGAAATAACAGAATGTTAAATGACTTAGCTGTCTGAAGGCGCGCGGGGCGGCTGAGTGGTGATGAGGTGACCAACCGATGGTGATGCGCGGGGCGGCCGAGTGGTGATGAGGTGACCAACCGAGTGGCGACGCGCGGAGCGGCCCAATGATGATGAGGTGACCAACCGAGTGGCGACGCGCGGAGCGGCCGAGTGGTGATGAGGTGACCAACCGTGTGGCAACGCGCTGGAGCGGCCGAGTGGTGATGAGGTGACCAACCGAGTGGCGACGCGGAGCGGCCTAGTGGTGATGAGGTAACCAACCGAGTGGGGCGACGCGGAGCGCCGAGTGGTGATGAGGTGACCAACCGTGTGGCGACGCGCTGAGCGCCCAGTGGTGATGAGGTGACCAACCGAGGGCGACGCGGAGCGGCCGAGTGGTGATGAGGTGACTAACCGAGTGGCGACGCGCTGAGCGGCCGAGTGGTGACGAGGTGACCAACCGAGTGGGCGACGCGGAGCGGCCGAGTGGTGATGAGGTGACCAACCGAGTGGCGGCGGAGCGGCCGAGTGGTGATGAGGTGACCAACCGAGTGGCGACGCGCGGAGCGGCCGAGTGGTGACGAGCTGACCAACCGAGGGCGGCGGAGCGGCCGAGTGGTGATGAGGTGACCAACCGAGTGGCGGCGCGGAGCGGCTGAGTGGTGATGAGGTGACCAACCGAGTGGCGACGCGGAGCGGCCGAGTGGTGATGAGGTGACTAACCGAGGGCGACGCGGAGCGGCCGAGTGGTGATGAGGTGACCAACCGAGTGGCGACGCTGGAGCGGCCGAGTGGTGATGAGGTGACCAACCGAGTGGCGACGGCGGAGCGGCCGAGTGGTGATGAGGTGACCAACCGAGGGCGACGCTGGAGCGCCCAGGGTGATGAGGTGACCAACCGAGTGGCGACGCGCGGAGCGGCCGAGTGGTGATGAGGTGACCAACCGAGTGGCGACGCGCGGAGCGGCCGAGTGGTGATGAGGTGACCAACCGAGTGGCGACGCGCGGAGCGGCCGAGTGGTGATGAGGTGACCAACCGTGGGCGCGACGCGGAGCGGCCGAGTGGTGATGAGGTGACCAACCGAGTGGCGACGCGCGGAGCGGCCGAGTGGTGATGAGGTGACCAACCGAGGGCGGCGATGCGAGCGGCCGAGTGGTGATGAGGTGACCAACCGTGTGGCGACGCGCGGAGCGGCCGAGTGGTGATGAGGTGACCAACCGAGTGGCGACGCGCGGAGCGGCTGAGTGGTGATGAGGTGACCAACCGAGTGGCGACGCGCGGAGCGGCCCAGTGGTGATGAGGTGACCAACCGAAGGGCGACGCGCGGAGCGGCCGAGTCAGACAGATTGATGAAGTCGCAGGCATCCGGGTGACGATGACGTGCGGGCGGCCGAGTGCCAGCGGACCGTCCGAGTGGATGTTGACCGGAGCAAATGCCGTTGGTGTAAACCTCCCGTGTCACATCGGTCAGTTAACCATCCGAGTAAATTCGCCCGAGCATGTGTGCGAACTGTCCGAGCGTAGCTTTAGTCCTGTACGAGTGAACCGGTACGGGAGCTGCTGCTGAGCAGTTGATGCTTGGGGAGGAGGAGCTGTATGTGGGGGCTCGTTGATGACATTGCAGACGAAGCCCAAGACGACGGCTGGCAAACGGCGCCGGTGGCCATGCGTGGAGGCTCGAAGACGGCATCGCAAACGAAGCCGGAGACGACGACTGACGGACAGCGCCGGCGGCTGCTTGCTGAAGCTAACCATCTGAGTAACTTACACATTAATTGTCCAGAGTGCGGGAATCATCTCCGGACGGGTTGGCCGAGCAGCCCAGTTCGTTAGCCGGCCGAGTGAAAAGGTCAATCGGCCGAGTGAACCATGGCTGGGCTGCAATCCGGTCGCCACGCCATCAGCCGAGTGCAATAAACGATGAGTCGGTCGAGCGACGTTGTTCGTCTCAGTGCTTGCAAGTTAGCAAGTACATGTACCCCACGGATATTTTTTTTTGCTGGACTAAATATTCATGTACGGATGCCATTTTGCAAGGATTAAAGACCAAGAATGGTTATGCATGCACAATTAATCGGGCGAGTAATCGCGAAGTTTTGGCTACAGAATTAATTGCTTAATGAGCTGCAGTAATTAACCGCTTAATGAGCCGCTTAATGAGCTATGGTAATTAACCGCTTAATTAGGCGGGTAAATTAATGAAGGATTATGAGGCGCCGTTATGCGCCGGATAGTGGGCTACATACCTTTTGATGTAGATGATGCATCCGTCCGAGTGTAAACTTGTGCTTGTCCGAGTGTACCGAGTCATCGCTCGAGTAGTGGACCGGGTTGGCCGTTTTGAAGTCAAACGCAAGCTGCATGTGCGCTGGAGGCCGATGCAGGTGGCTGCGGAAAAAAATGGATCAACGCACCTTGTTTGAATGGCTGATTAATGAGGTAGCTAATTAATCCCGGCGTTGAAGACTCCTTCCGCTTCCAAATTTTCCGCATGCGCTAATTGATGGAAGAAACAGTCCACCTCCCGACCATGTAGGAGTACGATAATCTGCATGTAAGAGGCATTAATTAGCGCTAATTAAGCCATAATTAAAACATAGAAGTTTCGCATGTGATGCGGGTTGAAATTAGAGAGTTGTGAAGGCAGCCCGAGTCCGGAGAGCTCCGCTGCGGTGAAAACTGCCGGTCTTGCCGGAATCATTCGGCAATGAGAGGTGGCGACGAGAAGGATGAGTGGCTGGCCGCAGCCTGGGGCTGTGACGCGGCCGGGCGCGCCAAGGGCGAGGTCGACGCGAGCACCGCAGCCTGCTTTCACCGCCGGGAGCCGGAGCTGTGTGCGGGTCGGTAGTGCTTCGACGCCATGAGCCGGGCCGAGTGGAGGCAGCCGTGCCTCGCCGCCCGAGGAAACGTGGTCGAGCACCGGTCGTCAGGCCGACGGGTGGACAACACCGCTTCGCTGTCCCGGGAGCCGAGCCACCAATCGTAAAAGAGCGACGTCCTTTTGTATGAGCTTGTGTGCACAAGAACAAACAATAGTCAGATCAATGGTTGACTGTAAAGAGGATAAGTTGAGATGAGCAACTCCCTGATCTTTTTGTACGATGAGTAGTATTTTGTGTGATGGTCAGGACTCCAATAGTCAAAATGGGTAGCGATGGTTGTTTGATCTCGGGAGACCATCGCAAGAAAGCTTGGGTCACCTACCGAAATTAGTTTGTTGCCGGCGATTGAAGAAAAAACCATGTGCATCATGGCTCGACAGACGCCATGCCCCAAGGTGGGCGCCAACTGTCGTGGGAACGACTCTGACAGTAAGAGAGGGGTAGGATAACGGAGCATGATCTATCGAGATGCATATGGGTGACACGGTGGTTTTAGCGAGTTTGGGCCTCTCACGGTGGAGATAACAACCCTACGTCTCGTGCTCCGGAGAGGCTTTGTTTTATCTGAGTATATATCCGGAGATTACAGTGTGTGTGTGTGAGAGAGAGGAACGGATCCCCATGCCTAAGCTAAGTCCTGAGACTAATGGTGAAAAGAGAGAAAGGTGGAAGAAAAGAACCCCCTAAGTCTAGTGGTGGGGGGTGGCTATATAGAGTGCGCCACCCCTCACCTCCTATGTTACAAAGTGGAGTATCAATGCCATAATACATGGCCACTACAAAACCGCTATGCTCGACTATTGGTCTTCGTGATATCCGAGTGAGTTACACCGCCGAGTGGAATGAGCTCGCCGAGTGGAGGTCAGGTTCGAGTGGTTGTTGCCGCCCCGAGTGACTTTGAAGTTGCGGTACGTCTGGACGGCGATCTGGCCTAGGGGCCCAGTACAAAGTGAATGGTGTCCATGGGTAGGGTCTTTAGGTTAGGCCTGTTACCCTACCCCTAATACATGTCCTCATCAAACGGGGCGCTGGACTACCACCTCGTCATATGATATATACATGGTGGATATGTCTAAAGAAGACGACGGCGACAAACCGGAGGAAAAACCCCCTGGACAAAAGCCAAAACGACGGCGCAGACGCCGCTCCAAGTCCAGCAACAGTAAAAATAGCGATAACAACGCTAGAAAGATCGTCACCCCAGTCAACTCTGAAGGCAACAATGACCATATGGACCCAACAATGGAGCAGGATGAGCCAGGTCACGCCAAACACAACTCGGAGCAGATGCTCGATCACAATGATCCCGAGGGACGAATTCATCAAACCGCCCCGGGACAAGAGCACAGTCCGGACGACGATGCACTCGTCATCCCAGAAACGCGTTTGGAACGAGATAACCTCCACAGAAGGCTTATGGCCACTACGGGAAGTCTAATGAAGCAGAAGCAACGGTTTAAGGCCGCACAGGAAACGCTCAATCGCAGATGGAATAAAGTGCTAGACACTGAAGAAAAGTACCACGACGATCGCCACACAAAGAGCTATCCAAAACGCAAGCTGCTGCCAGAATTCGACGATGAGGCCGTTCCACCAAAGAACAATACGGCCAGGAAGCCGGACAAACCACTTCATAACCGCAATAGAGCAGCTACCGATGCCGCACACGATTTACGCGAGCTCCTGGAACAAAAGGCCGGCACGGCTAGGTCCATCTATGGATCTAAAGGACACACCCCGGCGTAGGACTATGGTCACCAAAACGATCATACCAATCGGATACCAGTTCGAATCAGCACCGACACAACAACGCCGATGGCATGCCACAAAGACGCCCAGATATGAGGGGCTGCTCACCCCCGTGCTTCATCAAGAGCTGCTAGACCATGAATTTCCACGTGGTTTTAAACCCGTGGAACATAGAGGCATACGACGGAACGATTGCACCTGTGGGTCGATCGAGGATTTTATCCTGCATATCCACATGGCTCGTGGGGACGACCTCCACGCCATCAAATACCTTCCCTCGTTGAAGGGCCAGCTCGACATGGCTGAAAAGCCTCCCGAAAATTCAATTGGAAGTTGGGAGGAACTCGAGGATGCTTTCAGGGCCAATTTTCAAGGGACCTATGTCCGGCCTCCGGATGCGGACGATTTAAGTCACATAATTCAACTGCCCGGAGAGTCCGCCCGCAAGCTTTGGAACAGATTCCTCACTAAGAAGAACCAAATCGTCGATTGTCCGGATGCCGAAGCCCTAGCAGCCTTCAAGCACAGCATCCGGGATGAATGGCTCGCCAGACACCTCGGCCAAGAAAAGCCAAGGACAATGGCAGCCCTAACAAACCTTATGACCCAATTTTGCGCAGGCGAAGATAGCTGGTTGGCCCGTAAAGGCACTAGCGACCCAAGTACATCCGAAATCAGGGATGGCAACGGGAAGCCACGGCGCAATAAAAACAAACGTCAAAACAAGGAAGAAAGTCCGGACAACACAACGTCAACGCCGGATTCAGGGGCTCTCGACCCGATCAACAAAATAAGCCATTTAAAGGCAGCAAAGAGGGACTGTCCGGCCTGAACAAAGTCCTGGACAGACTGTGCCAAATTCATGGCACCCCCGAAAAACCTGCGAACCACACTCACAGAGAATGCTGGGTCTTCAAGCAGGCCGACAAATTAAATGCCGAACACAAGGTAAGGGAAACACCAAGTGGAGACGAGGATGAGCCTCGCCAGCCGAAC
The DNA here is from genome assembly GCA_021437245.1 of Aegilops speltoides. Classification (NCBI taxonomy): domain Eukaryota; kingdom Viridiplantae; phylum Streptophyta; class Magnoliopsida; order Poales; family Poaceae; genus Aegilops; species Aegilops speltoides. The sequence goes on along the minus strand of CM038141.1, from coordinate 409,720,063 downwards.
ACTGCGGGACAGAAAAAATTCCAACCAGAGGTAAAAACAGTAAACATGATCCACGCGACTCACACACCCATGAGAAGGCGCGAACGCGCGCTCAGAGACGCATACGCTGTAGAGCGTGTTGCCTCCAAACTTAACCACTGGTCGGCCTGCCCAATCACCTTCAATCATAGGGACTACCCGACTAGTATGCGGCACGAAGGATCAACTGCCTTGGTGCACGACCCCATAATCGACGGATACCATCTCACTCACGTCCTCATGGACGGCGGCAGTAGTCTTAATTTAATATACCAAGACACTGTCCGCAGGATGGGGATAGACCCATCCAGAATCAGCCAAAGTAACAGCACCTTTGAAGGGGTGATACCAGGCGTTGAAGCCTACGGCAGGGGCTCCGTCATACTGGAGGTAACATTCGGTTCCCCAGGCAACTCCAGAAGTGAAGAACTACTCTTCACCATTGTCCCCCTCTAAAGCGGCTATCACGCATTGCTTGGGAGAACGGCCTTCGCCCGCTTCAACGCAGTACCGCATTACGCCTACCTTACACTCAAGATGCCCGGTCCACGTGGCGTCATCACCGTTAACGGAAACACAGAGCGCTCCTCACGTGTGGAGGAATACGCGACGGCTCCAGCAACCGGACTCTAAGCGGCCTCTAATACCAGAAAGCACGACTGGTCGTTAAGACCACGGACACGGTTAGACAAGTCCGGCAGCCCGGATAAACCTGAGCTAGGGTGACATACATGTAATCCCATAGAGGACACCAGGGGCTATAGATATTTAATAAAGCCCCACTGTTGGCTTGACCTTATTAACAGGCCAATGTCTTACACTTTTACTATCCATCGCACGCTTATGTTATACTCTTTTACATGAGTTTTTCCTTTTACAGACACCATTCGTGCGATACCCTCCCAGGACACGACACAACAGAGAGAAAGGCATAGACGTGCAGCAGGGCCCCGCTCAAAGGTTTCTCTTTAGATTAAGCCCCTGTGTAAACCTTTTTTTTATTGTCTCTTGTTGTTTACACACCCCATGGGTACTATACCCACAGAGGGTACTGCCGTTATTGGCATTTCGCCACGACAGACTAATGCACGTACCTGGAAATACAGGGTTCATAACTAAGGGCATTCTTCAGCCCATTTTATGTTACAAAGTCCGAATACCTTCGGGAGTGTTCGGCGTCACGAGTTTGGCCTTATATGCATCAGCTCCGAATCATGTCTTTGGTCAAATGGTGGGTTTGCCCGGCTCCTGGGTTTGCCGCCTTATGTTCCGTTCTTATCGGCTAAGGCGGCCAAAGGAGAACTACCGCGATTGTGCCTCGTTATTCGGATGAGCACCTCAAGAGGGAAAGCCGAAAACCGATCGGCATGATACAGCGAGAGACCTGCTCAACCACTCAAGACTTATCGAATCTTTAGGATTTCGCCAAGATTAACGGCGACCGCTTTCCGGTCATGTACACACGCGCCTGTATTCGGATGCATGCGAAGGTACCAGGGGCTACATAGTAGACCCACTGTCAAACTCCTATGGCTAAGTGAAAGTGTTAAAGCTATATAGTCTGGTTGCCTAGTTCGACGTGCGATCACCTCCTTAACAGACCAAGACGTTGGATCAAGTGTGATTATGCATATTTTCGCGAACACCCCCGCATTGTAGGCGTGGGGGCTGAAGCCAACGACTGCTAACTTTCAGATTACATTTATACATAAAACCGCCGCACAGGAGGCACCATAACACTTTCGGGCAAAAAGTATAAAAATAGCCTTCATCATTAAAATAGCATTTTTTTACAATGAAACAATTTGTCACTCGAACATGACATTTTTTGAGCACTGAGCCTCTATCAAGCGAGCACCTTCTGTTACCTGCTCCAAGTAGTGCTCGGCCGGATCCTGGCCTCCCGCTGGATTCTGGGTTGCAATGATGGTGGCCTCCATATCTGTCCAATATGCTTTAACGCAGGCAAGCGCCATCCGTGCACCCTATATACACGCCAACCTCCTCATGGCATCGATCTGTGATACGACACCAAGGAATTGTTGCACTAAACCAAAATAACTGTCCGACTTAGGCCCCTTCGGCCAAAGATGGTCTATTACAGATCACATTGCAAGACCGGACAACCTATGAAGCTCAGCCACAGCAGCCATATTCTCACCAACGGCAATGGGCGCGCGGGAGCATTGAATTGCGACCAGAACATCTTCTCCACTTCTTTATCATCTTGAGCCTCGAAAAACTTGGCCGCATCAGCCGTACTCTTCACCAAGTCCGCGTACGCGTCTGCAGGGCTTCAGCGTCGATCGAGGGGAGCATACTTCGGATCTAAAAACTTCATCCACAATAAGTAGGGGTTTCCAGCTGTGATTTCTCCGGCCTGGCAAAGCTCCTCCCGTGCATCCCTGCTTTTAGACCGTGTCTCCTTGGCCGTATCAAGTGCCTTCTTCAGGTCAGCCAAGTTCACCTGATTCTCCTTCTCAAGGAGCTCATACCGGTTGGCGGCATTTTTCAGCTCCACAGCCATCTCGGTTATTCTGTCTTTTCTTCGGCGATGAGCAGCCTGTTCGGCTCTCAACTCTTCGGCTGCCTTTAGGGCAGCCGCATTGCTAGCCCAAGCTTATTACTTGGCCAGGGCAAGTTCCACCCTCAAGGCTTCCATGGCAGCAGCACCATCTGTAGTCCAAGCATATCACATCAATATTATACTCCTTTCAATTTTTCCTATAAATAATAAGGAAAGCAGAGCACATACCTTGTGACTCGTTAAGCTGCTCGTTCACAAGCGTGATGTCGACATCAATAACTCCAATCTGCCTCCTCAGTTCGGAAACTTCAACGGACTGGTCAACTGCCGGATCCTTAGACACCTGTGCATAAGTACATCGCGATCATTACTTAAAAATGTGATCCTCCGTTTGCCACCTAGGGCTGGCAACCAGAGCCTCAGGGGCTACTATCCATATGGAGCACACCTAGCGCACGCGCGTCACAGTCAAAAATTATGCATTTTCATTACATACCTCAAAGCCTCTGAGCAGGCTCGTAAAAGCTTCATTCAACCCGCTGGTGGCGGATGAAATCTTCTCAAGCACCGTGCTCATTAATGAACGGTGCTCCTCCGGGAGAGCAGCTCGCTCCAGAAGGCCCATAAGTGTGTCCGGCCTGACACCGAACTGTGTCGGACCCTTCTTATCGCCCCATGGGAGCCGAACGCTCCGGGCTCAGGGCAACTGAAGTATTAGCTTCTGGCTTTGGCAAATCTGGACTCCTCCGTGACGACACCTTGGGGTCGCCCGCCTCATGAGGCGGAGAGGTTGGTGGGGTCTCACTCTCCATCATCTCCGGAAGAAGATCACCCGATGACGAACTCTGTCGAGAAGAGCTGCTAGCTGGACTGCAAAGAATGGATCCGGGTTATTGTTCTTGGAAAAGGAAGCAGTATTTTCGTATTTACGACTAACTTACAGCTCGGCTGAGGGCTGGCCCGTTGGCGGGCATGGCGCGGTGAGGACACCCTTCGGGGCAGGGCCCCCTGGTGAAGCTTTCTTCCCTCGTCTGGGCACCTCCGTCTCCAAGTCTTCGGAGGTGGCCCTCTTCTTCCCACGAGGGAAGGAGGCCTTATATTCCCCTCCCCGACTATCCTCCTTTGGGGAGGTAGTAATTCCCCCGGTTTGGATGCCCAATGTGTGATGCTCCGCTTCTCTGTTCTTCCCTTCGTCTTTCCCTGAGGGCATTTTGCTAAGCACCCGGCCAAGCATCTTGGCTATGGTGGGACTAGGCGAGCCTTCGGGAAGTGGCGCCGGACACCTGATTCTCTCTGCCTTGCTGAGCCATTCCTGGCCACGGAGGATTTTCAGAATAATGATTATGATAAATATAAATGAAGTGTTCGGTTTCGAGGTTACTTACTTGGGTATCTGGGCGATTGCAGCTCAGGCCCGCATCCTCGGTGGTGTCCGGACACTTTACTTGTGGTCCGAAGAATAATTTACACATCCCTTCGAGCGTCATGCCAAAGAAGTGCAGAATAGTCCGCGGACCCTCCGGATTGAACTCCCACATCCGGAGAGGCCGGCGTTTGCACGGCAACATCCGTCAGATTAGCATTACTTGAATTATGCTGACAAGGCTAATGTCCCTCTCAAGAAGCTCCCGGATACGGCTCTGCAGTGTTGGTACATCAGTAGCAGACCCCCAATCCCGTCCTACATTGGTCCATGACGCCAGCTGTGACGGACGGCCCGAACGGAAGTCGGGGGCAGCCACCCACTTTGTGCCTCTGGGAGCCGTGACGTAAAACCACCTCCGCTGCCATAAATCGGACACCTCTGGGAAGGAACCCTCTAGCCATGGGGCATCGGCGTTCCTGCTTATTACAGCACCTCCGCACTCTGCATGTCGCCCCTCAATCATCTTCGGCTTCACATTGAAGGTCTTGAGCCATAAGCCGAAGTGTGGAGTGACGTGGAGAAAAGCTTTGCACACAATGATGAACGACGAGATATGGAGGATAGCGTCCGGAGCTAGATCGTGAAAATCTAACCCGTAATAGAACATGAGCCCTCTCACAAAGGGATCAAGGGTGAGGCCCAAGCCGCGGAGGAAGTGAGAAACAAATACGACGCTCTCGTTGGGCTCGGTAGTAGGGATGACCTGCCCTGGAGCAGGAAGCCTGTGCTGGATGTCGGCAGTCAGATATCCGACCTCCATAAGCTTCCCAGTGTCCTCCTCTGTGACCAATGAGGCCACCCACCGGCCTTGAGGGTTGGATCCGGACATAGTGGAGGATCCAGGGTGCTTGAGCTTGGGTTTCGGGTGTTAGAACTCGAGATGAAAAGACACAAGGGTGGTGGAAAAGAGGGATAGGCCTCGACCTCTTTATAAAGGGGGTGAATATCAAGCGTCCTCAGCGTAACCGCTTGGGACTTATCTAAAAACACGGAGTCATACCAACAGACATCATGGGTACGCATGCGCCTATATTAATGGAAGATCCCACGATAAGGGGAGCACGATCTCTGCTTTGACACGGTGTGCCAATAAAACCGCCTTGCAACGCGTATCGAAGCAGGCTAAGAAAAACCGGTTTGTGTTGGGCCGGGCCACGATGCAGAGGCACGGCGTACAAAAATTGGCAGCAGATTAGATTTATGAAGTGCTATGCTCTCTATGGAGGTATGTGAAGATCGTCTTGCAGATCCGGACACGGTTTAAGTGTTCGATAATTACTTTGGAGTATTCAGAGATGGAACCCGCCTTGCAATGCCGAAGACAAACTGCACGCAGGACTCATCATCATTGAAGCCTGGTTCAGTGGCTACTGAGGAAGTCCTGGATTAGGGGGTATCCGGACAGCCGGACTATATACTTTGTCTGGACTATTGGAGCATGAAGATACAAGACCCAAGACTTCGTCCCGTGTCCGAATGGGACTCTCCTTTGCGTGGAAGACAAGCTTGGTGATCTGGATATTGTATTTCCTTCTTTGTAACCGACTACATGTAAACCCTATCCCTCTCCGGTGTCTATATAAACCGGAGGGTTTAGTCCTTAGAGGGACGATCATAATCATAATCATCATAGGCTAGCTTCTAGGGTTTAGCCTCTACGATCTCGTGGTAGATCAACTCTTGTAACACCCATATTATCAATATCAATCAAGCAGGAAGTAGGGTTTTACCTCCATCGAGAGGGCCCGAACCTGGATAAAACATCGTGTCCCTTGCCTCCTGTTACCATCAGCCCTAGACGTACAGAGTGGGACCCCCTACCCGAGATCCGCCGGTTTTGACACCGACAGAGGGCGCATGTGACTTGGGTGTTAGGGAAGAGGAGGAGTGGAGGAGGAGATCCAGAGGACGGGCAGCAACAGCGGTGCTAGCTCCGGCCGCCGGAGCCAAGCAGGGTGGTGGCGGCAGTGTGGATGGGGAAGGTGGAGGCGGTAGTGTGGATTGGGAACATGGCGGCGGTGTGGATAGGAAACCCTATCGAGTGGCAATGTTTTGTGGTTCGCGGGGGAAGGGAGGCCCATTTTGAGGTTTCTGTACAGAGGGGCCCATACCGATTAATCAGAATATTCGCGATAATTGGTTGTCAGGCCAATAAATCGGCCCAACAGATGAATGTCGATGATATGGCCTTATCTTAGCGGCCACACCCCGAGTAGCGATTAATTGGCCGATTAATCGGTGAATCGGCCGATTTCTTGAACAATGGTTTGTTCACATCTCCGCAAAACTCGATCAAGATTGCTTAAACAATCATCAAAAGACTTCCCATAAACATAAAAGTCATCCATGAAAACCTCAGCAAACTTTTCACAAAAATTAGAGAATATAGTAGTCACACATGTTTGAAAGGTAGCAGGTGCATTACATAAAACCAAAAGGCATACGTCTATAAGCATAAGTTCCAAAAGGACAAGTAAAGTGGTCTTTTCTTGATCAGGTTGTGAAACAGGTATTTGTGAAAAACCAGAATATCCATCAAGGAAGCAAAAATGTGTGTGCTTAGATAATCTTTCTAACATTTGATCAATAAAAGGCAGAGGGTAATGATCTTTTCTAGTTGCTTTGTTTAATTTTCTATAATCAATTACCATCCTATAGCTTGTGACAATTATTTGTGGAATGAGCTCATTCTTATCATTAGGAACAACAGTAATACCTCCCTTCTTAGGGACACAATGAACATGACTTACCTATCTACTATAAGCTATAGGATAGATTATATTTTCTTCTAGAAGTTTCAATATTTCCATTCTTACCACTTCTTTCATCTCCGGGTTTAACCGACGTTGGTGATCAACAACGGGTTTAGCATCAGGTTCCATATTAATCTTGTGCTGACATAGAGTGGGACTAATGCCCTTAAGATCATCAAGAGTATATCCAATAGCAGCTATGTGCTTTCTTAGAACTTTCAATAATCTTTCTTCTTCATGTTCTGAAAGGTTAGCACTAATAATAACAGGATATATCTTTTTCTCGTCAAGATAAGCATATTTCAAAGTGTCTGGCAATTGTTTTAATTCAAACACAGGGTCACATTTAGGTGGAGGACCTCCTAGAGTTTGAATAGGTAAATTGTGTTTAAGCATAGGTTGTTGTTCGAAAAAGATCTATCTATTTCATTTCTTTCACACATATGCAAATCATTTTCATGGTATAGCAAGTATTGTTCCAAAGGATCAGTAGGAGGTACAACAATAGAAGCAAGACAAATAATTTCATCCTTACTAGGCAAATATTTCTTATGAGGTTGTCTACTAAACTTGGAAAAAACTAAATTCATGAGCTTCGTCACCAAAGCTAACATCGACAGTTTGTTTCTCACAATCTATTTTGGCATTGAGTGTGTTTAAGAAAGGTCTACCAAAAATAATGGGACAAAAGTTATCTTGTGGGGACCTAAGAACAAGAAAATCAGTAGGGTATTTTATTTTCCCACACAAGACTTCAACATCTCTAAGAATCCCAATTGGTGATATAGTATCTCTATTAGCAAGTTTAATAGTGACATCTATGCCTTCTATTTCAGCAGGTGCTATTTCATTCTTAATTTATTTATATAAGGAAAAAGGAATAGCACTCACACTAGCACCTAGGTCACATAACCCATGATAACAGTCATCTCCTATCTTAACTGAGACAACATGCTTGATAACAACTGGTCTATGTTTATCCTTTTTACCAGGTTTGGCAATTCTAGAAGCTTCATCATAGAAGTAAATAACATGTCCATCAATATTATCGACTAAGATATCTTTAACCACAACAACACTAGGTTCAACTCTGATTTGTTCAGATGGTATGGGTGTTCTAACATAACTTTTGTTAACTGCTACGTCTTGAGCTTGCGTTGGTTTTCCTTGAAGAGGAAAGGGTGATGCAGCAAAGTAGCGTAAGTATTTCCCTCAGTTTTTGAGAACCAAGGTATCAATCCAGTAGGAGGCTCCTCAGAAGTCCCACGCACCTACACAAACAAACAAGAACCTCGCAACCAACACAATAAAGGGGTTGTCAATCCCTTCACGGCCACTTGCAAAAGCGAGATCTGATAGAGATAATATGATAAGATAAATATTTTTGGTATTTTTATGATATAGATTGGAAAAATAAAGATGCAAATAAAAGTAGATTGAAAGCTTATATGATAAAAGATAGACCCAGGGGCCATAGGTTTCTCTAGTGGCTTCTCTCAAGATAGCATAAGTATTACGGTGGGTGAACAAATTACTGTCGAGCAATTGATAGAAAAGTGAATAATTATGAGATTATCTAGGTATGATCATGTATATAGGCATCACATCCGTGACAAGTAGGCCGACTCCTGCCTGCATCTACTACTATTACTCCACACATCGACCGCTATCTAACATGCATCTAGAGTATTAAGTTCATAAAGAACAGAGTAACGCATTAAGAAAGATGACATGATGTAGAGGGATAAACTCATGCAATATGATATAAACCCCATCTTTTTATCCTCGATGGCAACAATACAATACGTGCCTTGCTACCCCTTCTGTCACTGGGAAAGGACACCGCAAGATTGAACCCAAAGCTAAGCACTTCTCCCATTGCAAGAAAGATCAATCTAGTAGGCCAAACCAAACTGATAATTCGAAGAGACTTGCAAAGATAACTTAATCACACATAAAAGAATTCAGAGGAGATTCAAATATTTCTCATAGATAAAACTTGATCATAAACCCACAATTCATCGGATCTTGACAAACGCACTGCAAAAAGAGTTACATCGAATACATCTCCAAGAAGATCGAGGAGAACTTTGTATTGAGATTCAAAGAGAGAGAAGAAGCCATCTAGCTAATAACTATGGACCCGAAGGTCTGTGGTAAACTACTCACAACTCATCGGAAGGGCCTTGGAGATGATGTAGAGGCCCTCCATGGTCGATTCCCCCTCCAGCGGAGCGTCGGCAAAGTCTCCAAGATGGGATCTCTGGATACAGAAGGTTGCGGCGGTGGAATTAGGTTTTCGTGGTGCTCCTCGATGGTTTCAGGGCACGTGGGTATATATAGGAGGAAGAAGTAGGTCGGTGAATGCTCGAGGGCCCCACAAGGGTGGGGGGTGCGCCCACCTGTAGGGAGCGCGCCGGGCACCCTCGTGGCCGCCTCCTCTGTTGCTTGACGTCCACTCCAAGTCCCCTGGATCACATTTGTTCCAAAAAGATCGTTCCCGAAGGTTTCATTCCGTTTGGACTCCGTTTGATATTCCTTTTCTTCAAAACACTGAAATAGGCAAAAAAACAGCAATTCGGGCAAGGCCTCCGGTTAGTAGGTTAGTCCCAAAAATGATATAAAAGTAAAGTAAAGCCCATAAACATCCAAAACGGGTAATATAATAACATGGAACAATAAAAAATTATAGATACGTTGGAGATGTATCAAGCATCCCCAAGTTTAATTCCTGCTCGTCCTCGAGTAGGTAAATGATAAAAACAGAATTTTTGATGTGGAATGCTACCTAGCATAATTCTCAATGTAATTTTCTTTATTGTGGCATGAATGTTCAGATCCAAATGATTCAAAATAAAAGTTAATATTGCCATAAGAAATAGTAATACTTCAAGCATACTAATCAAGCAATCATGTCTTCTCAAAATAACATGGCTAAAGAAAGTTGTCCCTACAAAATCATATAGTTTGGCTGTTGCTCTATCTTCATCACACAAAGTATTTAATCATGCACAACCCCGATGACAAGCCAAGCAATTGTTTCATACTTCAATAATCTCAAACTTTTTCAACTTTCACGCAATACATGAGCATGAGCCATGGACAAAAGGAGAAGATAGTCTCACATCAACTAGGCATATCAATGGGCTATGGAGATGCCCATTAATAGATATCAATGTGAGTGAGTAGGGATTGCCATGCAACGGATACACTAGAGCTATAAATGTATGAAAGCTCAACAAAAGAAACTAAGTGGGTGTGCATCCAACTCGCTTGCTCACGAAGACCTAGGGCATTTTGAGGAAGCCCATCATTGCAATATACAAGCCAAGTTCTATAATGAAAAATTGCCACTAGTATATGAAAGTGACAACATAGGAGACTCTCTATCATGAAGATCATGGTGCTACTTTGGAGCACAAGTGTGGTAAAAAGGATAGTAGCATTGTCCCTTCTCTCTTTTTCTCTCATTTTTTATTTGGCCTTTCTTTTTTTATTTGGCCTTTCTCTTTTTTTTATGGTGGGCTCTTTGGCCTCTTTTTTTGTAAAGTCCTAAGTCTCATCCCGACTTGTGGGGGAATCATAGTCTCCATCAACCTTTGCTCACTGGGACAATGCTCTAATAATGAAGATCATCACACTTTTATTTACATACAACTCAAGATTACAACTCAATACTTAGAACAAGATATGACTCTATATGAATGCCTCTGGCGGTGTACCAGGATATGCAATGAATCAAGAGTGACATGTATAAAAAATTATGAAGGTGGCCTTGCCACAAATACGATGTCAACTACATGATCATGCAAAAGCAATATGACAATGATGACGCGTGTCATATAAACGGAACGCTGGAAAGTTGCATGGCAATATATCTTGGAATGGCTATGGAAATGCCATAATTGGTAGGTATGGTGGCTGTTTTGAGGAAGGTATATGGTGGGTGTATGGTACCGGCAAAAGATGCGCGTCACAAGAGAGGCTAGCAATGGTGGAAGGGTGAGAGTGCGTATAATCCATGGACTCAACATTAGTCATAAAGAACTCATATACTTATTGCAAAAATCTACAAGTCATTGAAAACAAAGTACTATGCGCATGCTCCTAGGGGGATAGATTGGTAGGAAAAGACCATCGCTCGTCCCCGACCGCCACTCATAAGGAAGACAATCAATAAATAAAAGTGTGCTCCAACTTCATCACAAAGCGGTTCACCATACGTGCATGCTACGGGAATCGCAAACTTCAACACAAGTATTCTTTAAATTCATAATCACCCAACTAGCATGACTCTAATATTACCACCTCTATATCAACAGTTATCAAGTATCAAATTGATCATAGCATCCAATTCACTTTCTATGATAGTTTTTATTATACCCAACTTGGATGCCCATCATCCTAAGACCAATTTATAACCATAGCAAATACCATGTTGTTCTAAGAGACTCTCAAAATAATATAAGTGAATCATGAGGGATCAACAATTTCTTTAAAATTAAGCCACCGCCGTGCTCTAAAAGATATAAGTGAAGCACTAGAGCAAAAATTATGTAGCTCAAAAGATATAAGTGAAGCAAATAGCATACTCTAATAAATTCTAAATCAAGTGGGCTTCTCCCAAAAGGTGAGTACAGCAAGAATGATTGTGGTAATCTAAAAAGCAAAGACTAATATCATACAAGACGCTCCAAGCAAAACACATATCATGTGGCGAATAAAAATATAGCTCCAAGTAAAGTTACCGATAGACGAAGACGAAAGAGGGGATGCCTTCCGGGGCATCCCCAAGCTTAGGCTTTAGGTTATCCTTGAATATCTTGGGGTGCCATGGGCATCCCCAAGCTTAGGCTCTTGCCACTCCTTATTCCATAGTCAGTCAAATGTTTACTCAAAACTTGAAAACTTCACAACACAAAACTCAACAGGAAATCTCATAAGCTCCGTTAGTGCAAGAAAGCAAAACCACCACATAAGGTACTTGTCGGGGGGATGAACGCCGGGGAGGCAATGGAGCCCGGTCCCTTTTCAAAACAACGGGGCCAACATCACCCCTCAAGCCGGCACACACTTGGCCGAGTCGCTCGACCCGGCCAAGCCCCGCAATCCGGCCAAACTCTTCGACCCGGCAAGACGCGTCGACTCGGCCTCAACAACTAGCACAAGACAGCCGAACCCAGCATGACCAAAGCTTCCTCAACAAGCCAGCTCCACCCGTGGCGTGCTCCGCAATCCAGCCACGGGTCAGCTCCCGTCCCATCCAGGCCGTACGATGGGACGAGTCTTCAGCTACCGATGACCAAGGCAACAGTGCCCCGCCATGCCTCTGGTCAGCCGGAGCATGGAAACAGTGCCCCTCACCTACCCGCTGACCAGGACCGGCATGGCTACAGTGCCCCCGCCCTCACCCTGATGACAACAAGCGGCGACCTGACGGAGCGGCACTGTACACGACTCGGCTCGGCCACGCCATGATGATCGACAAGACGGTGCATAGTCCCCCTAGGCATGCAGGGCCCGCACCTAGGGGAACCCAGCAAACCACAGGCCCCTAGCGGGTCCTAGCATGGGTCCCCGGACTCCGACAACCCGGACCCACCGACTTGTAACATTACCGTTGTACCCCTGGGGGTTGGTCTATAAAACCCCCCAGGAGCCCATCCATACGGGTAGGAAAGCATACAGAGCATAGAGAGGAACTAGCGACCAAAATAGCAACATCCATCCGGAGAGAAGGATCAGCCTAAGCCTTGGCCAGCTTAGCTTCCTCCTCCATACAGTTCTAGGAGCAACATTGTACTATCGAACATCAAACTACACTCGGCAGGACTAGGGGTGTTTTCTCTCCGGAGAGCCCGGACTGGTATATCCGCGCCCCGCTACCGCCATACCAACCTCACCTCTAGAGCCCACCAGCCTCGAGCCTCCTCCTCTCTTTAGCCATCCTGTGGCATCCGCCTGCACCCACCATTTACAGCTTGGCGCCACTGTGGTGCAGCTCGAGGAGCTGGCCGGGAGCATACTTCAGACGGGGCCCTTCTCCTACTCCGACGAGTCCGTCGCGCTGGCGGACGACATTGTCGGCGTGCTCGCCACCTCCTTCGCCGCGCTGTGCATCTTCGATGCATCCGCGGCCGACGAGTACCCCACCGAGGTACTCAGCTATTCCGACTCCTCCCTCTCCCTTGGCAGTGGCATCTCTGCTGAGGCAATGAATGTCCATGTGGAGGTCTTCATCACCGGCGATGGCGCCTCCTCCTCATCGAGCAAGACGAGGAAGGCCGCTGAAGCCAGGGCTACAACAGAACGGACCAAGCCATTTGATCCGTTGCGCGCCGCGATGCAGAGCCTCCGCATCCCCATCGGCACCGACGTCGACGCCACCAACGTCGCTGAGGCCCAAACCCAGCTCGAGGAAAGGCGCCAGTAGATGCTGGACCTGTCCGAGACGCTCGCCGCCACCCAGCGTTGTCTGGATGCCGCTCAGCTGGAGCATAATGCCGCCTACGAATTCACGCCCGCCGCGGCCGAGCCAAGCCGGGTCACCGATGTGCGTGCCCGGGGAGGAGCGATCGGCCGGGCCCTCGGCACCGTCCTGACCGTCTACTAGACCCTAGAGAAGAACATGCGCGCTTCCTAGGCAGCCGCAGTCGACCTGGACCAGCTCACGGGTGAGGAGCTGGAGGAGCACATCGGGCGGATGCGCGAACTCCTCAACGCGGCCAACACCCAGCGGGACTGCCTCAACCAGCTCGCCAAGCCGGCGGGATCCGGCTCCGCCCGCCTTGGCGGACCCGGCGAACTTCAACAAATAGCTTCCTCGTCTCCCGGCGAGGCGCAGTCCGGCTGAGCCCGGACTCGGCGCGACCCAGCCGCCACAGCCGTCGGCGGTTTGGGCGACGAGCCCGTACCAGAGATCCACCGCGGACCCCGCCAGCATGGCCGGTGTCTGGCTCCAACCGACCCAGCCCCCCGTGGCCTGGTCGCCAGTCGACTCGGCCCGCGCGCCATCGACGATGTCGACGCTCGCCACTGCCTCAATCAGCTCGCTCACTCCCTGGAGGTGGAGGAGAGTGGCGCTATCGGCCCGGCATGCTTCGGCCCACGCATCCGGGAAGAGCCCTTTCCCAAAGGGTTCATGCTCCCCCGCGACACCACCAAGTACAACGGGACCGTGAAGCCAGAAGACTGGCTCACAGACTACACCATCGCCATTGGCATCACCGGTGCTAATCGCCGTCTCGCCATGCACTACACACTGCTCATGCTCCAGGGGTCGGCCCGCACCTGGTTGAACAGTCTGCCGATGGCCAGTATCAATGCGTGGGTCTATTTCGAGCAAGCCTTCGTCCGCAACTTCATGGGGACCTACAAGCAACCCGACCGCCCTAGCCAGCTCGCCATGTGCGTGCAAGGGCCTACGGAGACCGGCCGCGAGTACCTCGCACGCTGGACCGAGCTCTGGAACAGCTGCGAGGGCGTCCATGAAGTCTAGGCGATCCAATACTTCATCAACAGGTGCCGAGACGGCACCCTCCTCAAGCACAAGTTTACGCTCGAGCCGCCACCATGGCGCGCCATGGTGACGGGCGGATAAACACGCCAACGCCGACCGCTTATGAAGATCCGGTGGCCTGGATGAAGCCGCAGCAAAGCTGGTTCCCCCCTTCGCCGGGCCGGGCGAAAGCAGCCGGCAGCAGCATCACCAGAACAAGAAGCGCAAGGCCGACCAGCCGGCGCAGCGCCACGACAACCGGCTCGTCGCGGCCACCGAGCCCGCGGCGGACCCGGCAGCGAAGCGTCAACAGACCGGCAAGATGGCGTGGTAACCTACCATGAGCTTCGAAGAAATGCTCGACGCCCCCAGCAACCACCACAGCGGCGCAAGACCGTCCTCGCACACGCTTCGGCAGTGCGCCATCACCAAGCGCATCATGAGGGGCAATGTTCCGCCTCCTTCGGCACCGTCCCTAGGCGCGAGGCAGCCAGCTCCGCCTCCAGTTGGCGGCGTGATGCGCGACGACACCTACCCGGACCAGAACACGGCCTACATCGTCTTCACCAGCCTTGGTGACGACAAGTGTAGCGAGCGCCTCCTTTAGCAGGAGTGAACACCGTCATCCCGGCCAAACCAGAGTTCATGCACTGGTCGGATCGCCCGGTCACCTGGACCCGGGAGGATCACCCGGTGGTCATGTCGAGTCCGTGTGGTTATGCCCTCGTCCTCAACCCCGCCATCGTCGCACGATGCATGTGCAAGTTCTCCCGAGTCCTCATCGACGACAGTAGCAGCATCAACATCCTCTACCGCGACACAATGACCAAGCTCGGCCTCAAGGCCGAGGACCTGGAACCAACCCGGACGATCTTCCACGGCATCGTACCCGGCATCTCCTGCTCTCCCATTGGCCGGGTCCGGCTCGACGTCCTATTCCGTGACAGCAGCCACTTCAAACGCGAACCGATCTGGTTCGAGGTGGTGGACCTGTCTAGCGCATACCACGCACTGCTGGGCCGACCAGCGCTCACCAAGTTGATGGAGGTCCCCCATTACGCATATCTGAAGATGAAGATGCTGTGTCCCAAGGGCCTCATCACCATTACCGGCGACTACCGCAAGTCCCTGGAGTGCGCCCGAGACGGCGCCAAGGTAGCCGAGTCGCTGGTCATTGCCAAGGAGCAGCGCTAGTTCGACCGGATCGTTGCCCTGGCAGGCAAGGCCTCGGCCGCGTCGATCCCGACCAAGGACCCGGCCGACGAGTCCGCCTTCAAGCCCTCCAAGGAGACCAAGAAAGTGAAGCTGAACCCGGAAGACCCCAACTGCAGCAAGTACGTTATCGTAGGCACCCGCCTAGACAGCAAATAGGAAGGCGAGCTCGTCGACTTCCTCCGTGAGAATCGGGATATCTTCGCATCGACATCCTCCTCGACATACACCAGGGCGAATGCGGGCACCACGCCGCGTCACGATCCCTGGTGGCCAAGGCGTTCCGCCACGGCTTCTACTGGCTTACGGCCCTCCAAGATGCTGAGTCACTTGTTCTCAAGTGTGAGGGGTGCCAGCGCTTCAGCAAGCATAGCCACCAGCAGGCGTCAGCACTCCGCACCATTCTGATCGCCTGGCCCTTCGCGGTCTGGGGACTCGACATGGTGGGACCCTTCAAAACCGCTCGAGGCGGCATGATGCACCTGCTGGTGGCAGTGGAAAAGTTCACCAAGTGGATCGAAGCACTGCCAATCAAGAAACTAGACGGGCCAACAGCCGTCCGGTTCAGCAAGGACATAGCGGTTCGTTACGGCATGCCGAACAGCATCATCACGGATAAGGGCACCAACTTCACCAAGGGCGCGCTTGAGCAATACTGCTCTGTCTCCGGCATCCGCCTCGACCTGGCCTCCGTTGCACACCCGCAGTCCAACGGGTAGGTCGAGCGGGCCAACGGACTCATCCTATCCGGCATCAGGCTACGACTCGTTGAGCCACTCGTCCGCTCACCCGGCAGTTGGCTTGACGAGTTGCCGGCCGTTCTCTGGAGTCTCCGCACCACACCGAATCGGTCAACCGGGTTCACCCTGTTCTTCCTCGTCTATGGAGCCGAAGCCGTCATCCCAACCGACGTCGAGTTTGACTCGCCACGCGTCGTGATGTACACCGAAGCCGAAGCCAGTGAAGCCCGCGAAGACGGTGTCGACCTGCTCAAAGAAGCCCGCCTCCTGGCGCTCAGCCATTCGGCCATCTACCAGCAAGGCCCGAGGCACTACCACAGCAAGAAGATCAAGCCCCTCGCGTTCCGTGAGGGCGACCTCGTCCTCCAACTCGTCCAAGAGCAAGCAGGCCAGCACAAGCTGTCCCCTCCATGGGAAGGCCCATTCATCATGAGCAGGGCCTTGCGCGATCGCAACACCTACTACCTCATCGACGCACGCAAGTCAAGCAAGCACAAGAGAGACACCACTGGCGAAGAAATGACCCAGTCGGGGAACGTGGAACTCCTCCGCCCGTTTTACAGTTAGCCGCACGAGCGTATGTATCTGTGGCACCCCGGCTTAGAGCGACCGGTTTACCCTGCATTGCCAGCCCAGAGACCTTGTCTTCTGGCAACACACAACAACTTGGTACAGAAAAACAACCGCTTTTTTCATGCTAGCGAAGCATAGTTCATATTACAACAGTTAGCGAGGCCAAGCGGCACGCACAGTGTAGCTGAACAATATGTACATTATTTAGTGAACATAAAGGGGCCTCGATCATGACAACTGCGCGGCAGCGGAACAACGTCGTAGCTGAACTCCATAGCACAGGGACACCGATGTGGCCACGATCTAGACTCGGACAGCTCTCCTTTCCAACGAGACTTTCCTGAAATCTAGCATGACACGCCAGGTCAGTACATTGAATGTACTTGCAAGCTCACAACAAGCATAAACATAATGACAGACAATATCATGATACTTAACCAATTAAATACAATGCAACAATATATGTCCAACATGCTGTGAATATTCTCAAGTGGTACTCGTCCCATGGACTGGCTTACCGAACATGATCATTTCCAGACCACAAACATGAAGAACTCAACGACAATCTCGTGATCCTTATGGCGATCACAACCCTGACCAACACTTGGTCTCAACCTCAACATGATGGCCTCACTGCCATTACCTTAGTGCAAGTCTCAGTGTGCAAATTTATTAAGTGTTGACCCATGGTGTAGCCTACTTTCGAGCATGTCTGTAACCACGGACTCGACTATCGATAGATTAATACACTCTACAGAGGTAGTGCACTGTACCCACACTATGGAACCCATGGCCTCGCACTCCCATTTGGGTGGACCAACGGCATTCCGACGAAACCACTTCATTGTCATGACACTCTCCCGGCCACTCCGACTCAATCCCCATCGAGCTAGTCCTGGGTGGCCCTATGTCTACCTCAAGACACCACAAACCACTGTCGTGGCAATGATCCACTCTGGGACCCAAACACTTAACTCATCAACTGGCACACAAGGTTATGCCTGCTTACCGGGCCAGGGTACATCAAGCCCATAACCTTCCCTAGATGGAGGCACCGACCAGAGGCACGACAATGAAACGCATTAAGGCCGTCCCATACCGGCAAATGTGGTTGCACTGGGAAAAACTCATTTCAGCGGCACCACGACCCGGTCAACAACATATTCAAGTTGAGTTATTTATCAGGTTCAACTTAAAGTGAAAGTAATCGGTGTCATAATGCCATGCTATGCATCATTACCATATGCATCAAATAACCAAGAGAATAACTAATTCAACTACTCTCCAACGGAGCCATCACCAACTCAAGATACTTCTCTGGTTAAGATCAAACCTCACTTAAATGAGTACCATTTCTAGCAATCTCATCATTTTTCATCATGAAAGAATAATAATTAAACTAGTTATTAACCTCCGTGACTATATCATATTATCATTACTCATATCTAAGTTCTTGTTAGCTTATCAGCAAAATTCATTTCAAACTTTCTGTAAATCAAGCATATTTAACATGACAAGCATCTAACAGAATATAACTATAATAATTATTTAAATGCATGAATAACCATATGTTCAAGTAGGAAATCACAAATATTGATGTGGCACTATGAAAATGTTGTTGTGGCTTGCCTTAGTACTGATTGAGGTTCACAAATCTCCTGGTGATCCTCAAGACAAGCTTGCTCTTCTGTAAATAAATAAAAACACAAAAAGAAAACATCAAGAAACCTTCTAAAATTACCAGAAAATCTAGACAGCAAGGAAAATCCCATCTTTTGGGCGCTGTTAGATTTTTGGACAAAGAACACAATGTGAAAAGAATCAATGCATTTGGACTTATAGATAAAAAGTTATGGCTGTTTGAAGTTTCTTGGATTTAAATGAGTTTGATTTAAAAAGAAAACAGACTGGGGGGGGGGGTGACGTCGAAGGCATAAACGCCCGGGGTGCCACCACTCGTACCGCTTCACGCGTGTACTGAGTGGCTGACTAGCGGGCCCCGCTAGTCGGGCCAGAAGGAGGGGAGAAGGAAACAGAAGGAGGCGGAACTTCGCCGGAGCACACGATGGCGACGAGGGTTCTTGGGGTCAAATGAGAGGGGGGGAATCGAAGGAGAAGAAGATGGCGCACCTGCCCATACCCGTAGCATGGCTAGAGGTGACCGGACTGCGTCGGAAACGACCTCTCTAGTGGAGGCAGAGGGCAGCGGTCGCCGAAGACAAAGACGACGGCGGCTCGGGGCGGCTCCAGGGGCTCCAACAGGGCAGAACACCCTCACCGAAGAGTGGCAGAGGCCCTGGCAGGGTCGCCCTGGCCTGGGAGGGGCTGGAGCCGCGGGGATAATCCAAAGGGGATAGCCGGTGAGCTCGAGCTTCAGGACGGCAGCCCGCGGCCTGCCCGGCCGGGCTTCGGCTTCTACAAGCTTGTGGAGGGTGTGGGAGTAGTTGCGGGTGCTCAAGGAGGGCTGGGGTGGCGGCATTTATAGGCAGGCGGCGAGAGGGGTTCGGGCTCCACCGGAGGACACCTGTCCACGGTGCCCGGTGACGAACAGTGCCAGCGAGAAAGGGAGAAGACGATGGAGGTCACGCGGGAACTATTGGCGGGCGCGGACGAGCACAGGAGCGAAGGGGAAAGCGACGAGCACAGGGCGCCACGCACTGTGTCATTGGCCAGACCGTGCCCGTGCCCGCTGCAGCGAGCTCCAGCATCAGCGAGTGCCAGGGGGAGTTAAGGGGGTGGGGACGAGGATGGTGGCGAGGTTTGGCATGCTCAGGCAGGCTGGGCAGCGAGCACGCGCTCAACAGAGCGCTAGGCGGCACGCAGAGCGCGTGTTTTGCATGCTAGCATGCTCGGACGAACGCAGTCACCGCGTAAACCGTGACATCAGGCCACCCTAAGCGCTAACCTTGATGTCTGGCGTGTAGTCCTTGGTAGTTTGAAGTGTTACCACGGTTTGGCTTGGATCCAAAAAGAGAAATGGATTTGTCTGCTGGCAAGTTTCGGACAAGAACTTTTGAGTTTACTGTGGTCAAACCACTGGGAGTTAAGGGCTGAGCTTTGGGGGTTTACTTACACTTACTAAGGTAAATAGGCACAAGAAAAACCAGCTACAATGGAGCTAGTAAAATGGTAGTTGCTGTAGAAACTACCATTTCTGTCCAGAAAAGAGTTTATTTTCTGTAGCCAAAATATTCCAAAGAGCGATGAAATATTTTTGCTCAGAAAGGTGCCCTAGGGTCCAAAGAATAATTGGGATTTTTCTCAGAATTTTTGGGGCAAGAAAAATTATGGTTGCTTTGAAGCACAAAGGGCTGACTAGGGTTTTGGAGGGAAAAATGAATATTTTTCATTTAAGAAAAATATTCCAAGCAATATGTTGAGTTGATCCAGAGGTGAAATGATGGTTTTGAGGAGGAGAGGGAGCACTTGGGTGAAATTCAAGGAGTACCCAAGTGGTTAAGTCCAAATGAAGTGATTCGAAAACTCCAAATTCAAAACCAACTCAACTGAAAACCAGGCAAAGAAAAGAGGGCAAAACCAGACTGTCACAAACCTCCCCCACTTAGAATGAATCTCATCCTCGAGATTCGGTTGCTTGGTAAAACCATTCTGGATAACATGCCCTTAGAAATTCTTCTGATTCCCATGTTGATTCTGACTCTGTGTGATGCTTCCATTTGACTTTGTCAAACTTTCGTGCTTTACTGCGAGTGACTCTTTCCATTTGATCCAAAATTTTCACCGGCCTCTCTTCATAGATTAAGTCCTTTGCCAGCTCTATATCTGTCAAATCAGTCTTTTTCTCAGGCGGTGATATGCACCATCGTAATTGTGAAACATGGAACACGTTGTGCACGTCTGACAACTCAACGAGTAACTCAACCTAATATGCCACAACACCCACTCGTGTCATAACGGGAAACGGACCAATAAATCTGGGTGCCAATTTTCCATGACTTTGAAACCTCTTCATACCTTTCATAGGCGTGACTCGAAGATAGACATGTTCTCCGGGTTCAAAGCTGACTTGTCGGTGCTTCGCATCGTAATAACTTTTCTGTCTCGATTTGGCCAATTGCAATCTGTCTCGGATTTCCTTGACTTGCTTTTTGGCTTCCAGCATGAGATCCGTTCCGAAAATATGGCTATCTCCGGTTTGAGACCAATTTAATGGTGTGCGGAACTTACGGCCATACAAAGCTTCATATGGTGACATCTTTAAACTGGTCTGGAAGCTATTGTTATACAAGAACTCGGCGTACGGCAAGCAGTCTTCCCATTTTGGGCCTTGGGCCAAAACACAGGCTCGCAGCATATCTTCGAGTATTTGATTTACCCGTTTTGTCTGTCCATCCGTATGAGGGTAATAAGCGGTACTGTACTTCAACTCCGTCCCTAAGGCTCGATGGAGACGGGACCAAAAAGTGGAGGTAAACAGTGAACCTCGGTCAGAAGTGATGGTTCGGGGAACTCCATGCAAACTGACTATTCTGGATTCATACAGTTGTGCAAGCTCATCTGCTCGATATGAGGTTCTGATCGGGAGGAAGTGGGCCACCTTGGTCAATGTGTCCACTATGACCCAGATCGCATCACTGCCTCATCGGGTCTTAGGTAGCCCGGTGATAAAATCCATACAGACATCATCCCATTTCAATTGTGACACTAGCGGCGATTGGAGAAGTCCAGCTAGCTTCTGATGTTCCGCCTTTACCTTGATGCATATGTCGCAACAGGCCACGAAATAAGCAATGTCCTTCTTCATTCCATCCCACCAGAATATTTGTCGAAGGTCTTCGTACATTTTTGTGCCTCCAGGGTGAACTGAATACGAGGATTCATGGGCTTCTGATAGGATCTTCTGCTTCAAATCTGCTTGATTAGGCACACAAATCCTTCCCCTGAATCGGAGGGTACCGTTCTGATCCTTCGAGAAATCGGAAAGCTTAACACGTTTCTGCAGACCGGCATCGCATGGCTGGGCCTTGCAAATTTCTTCCTCAAGGGTAGGGGTAACTTTCAGAATATTGGCAAGGACAGCCTCAACTATGACCAGGTTGAGTTGAGCAATCTCTTCTTTAAGTTCGGGAGGCAATGATTCCAATATGACATTTAAACTGACGGGCTTTCGACTGAGTGCATCGGCGACCACGTTGGCCTTACCCGGATAGTAATTTATTCCAATGTCATAATCCTTAACCAACTCAAGCCATCTTCGTTGACGGAGATTTAAATCCGGCTGAGTAAATATATATTTGAGGCTTTTGTAATCGGTAAAAATTTGGCATCTTTTTCCGATGAGGTAGTGTCTCCAAATTTTTAAAGCATGGACCACCGCGGCCAGTTGCAAATCATGAGTGGGGTCATTCCCCTCATGGGGTCATAGTTGCCGGGAGGCATAAGCTACTACCTTTCCATCTTGCATAAGTACGCATCCCAGTCCTTGCCTGGAAGCGTCACAGTACACCTCAAAGTTGCGGTAGATATCTGGGAGTGTTAATACTGGTGCAGTTGTCAGTTGTTTCTTTAACTCAGTGAAACTTTTGTCACAGTCCTTAGTCCATTCAAACTTCTTATCCTTTTTGAGCAGCTCTGTGATGGGTTTAGCAATCTTGGAAAACCCTTCAATGAAACAACAGTAGTATCCGGCTAATCCAAGAAAACTCCGGATCTGAGATATGGTTGCGGGTGGCAACCAGTCGAGCACATCCTTTACCTTGCTTGGGTCCACAGCTATACCTTCAACGGATAGCACATGCCCAAGGAATCCAACTTGCTTGAGCCAAAACTCACATTTACTGAATTTGGCGTATAACTGATGCTCACGGAGTCGTTGTAACACTGCTCGGAGGTGTTCCTTATGCTCTTCTTCACTTCTTGAGTAAATGAGTATATCATCGATGAAGACGACTACAAACTTATCGAGGAAGTCCATGAATACTTTATTCATCATATGCATGAAGAAGGCAGGTGTCGGTGTCAAAACTGGCGGATCTCGGGTAGGGGGTCCCGAACTGTGCGTCTAGGTGGATGGTAACAGGAGACAAGGGGCACGATGTTTTTACCCAGGTTCGGGCCCTCTCGATGGAGGTAAAACCCTACTCCTGCTTGATTAATATTGATGATATGGGTAGTACAAGAGTAGATCTACCACGAGATCAAGGAGGCTAAACCCTAGAAGCTAGCCTATGGTATGATTGTTGTAATGGTTGTCCGTCCTACGGACTAAAACTCTCCGATTTATATAGACACCGGAGAGGGCTAGGGTTACACAGAGTCGGTTACAATGGTAGGAGATCTACATATCCGTATTGCCTAGCTTGCCTTCCACACCAAGGAAAGTCCCATCCGGACACGGGACGAAATCTTCAATCTTGTATCTTCATAGTCTTGGAGTCCGGCCAATGATGATAGTCCGGCTATCCGGACACCCCCTAGTCCAGGACTCCCTCAGTAGCCCCTGAACCAGGCTTCAATGACGATGAGTCCGGCGCGCATATTGTTCAGCATTGCAAGGCGGGTTCCTCCTCCAAATTAACTCATAGAAGATTGTGAACACCAGGATAGTGTCCGACTCTGCAAAATAAATTCCACATACTACCGTAGAGAGAATAATATGTACACAAGCTCAATCTGCTGACGTATTTTGTGGCGTGACGTCGCACCACTGCCAAGCCTTTTCTTGAATCGCTTTTATTATACCACCTCAGCGCTTAGCTAAGCGGTTTCTTGGCACGCCTTGTCGGCAGAGATCGTGTTCCCTTATTCCGGATTCCCATCAATACGGACGTGGGTAACCCAACCGCGCCCGTTGCCACGCCTCCTCTATCGAAGGCGAGTCCCAAACGGTCACGGGGACGCCTCTTGGTATTCTCCCTCTTTATAATGGGACCAAGGCTCATTTCTTTTCTTCAATCCTTAATCGAATCTGCCCCTCGCCCCTCGCTCCAACACCCAGGGCCTCAGATTCGAGCGCCTCGGACCTTCAACGATGTCCGGATCTGGCCTACACGGCCGGTGGATGCCCTCCTCCGTCACGGAAGAGGACGTGCAAAAGCTGAGAGAAGCCAAGTGCTTGACCTAGGAGATTTCGCATGGGCTACCCGCCAAAGGGCAAGTCATTCCCACTCCCGAGCCCGGCGAAAGCATCGTGTTTGTGTCCCACCTCCGTCGGGGTTTAGGCTTCCCGATGGATCCTTTTGTGAGAGGGCTCATGTTCTACTATGGGTTGGAATTCCACGACTTGGCTCCGGAGTCCATCCTCCACATCTCGTCATTCATTGTCGCTCATGAGGCCTTCCTCCGCACTACCCCCACTTCGGTTTGTGGCTCAAAACCTTTAACGTGGAGCCAAGATGATTGAGGGGTGCCAAGCAGAGTCGGCGGGCGGTTAAGGTGGAGGGCCGATGCTCCATGGCCCGAGGGCTCTTTCCAAGAGGAGCTCGGCTTGTGGCAACAGGAGTGGTTTTATATCACCGCTCCCAGGGGCAGCAGGCAGAAGCCGCCGCCCATCTTCCGCTCGGGACCTCCACGACGGCTGATGTCATGGGTCAACCAAGGGCTCAACTGGGGGCCGTCAAAGGACGTGCCCCTATTGCAGGGCCGGATTTGAGACCTCCAAGAGAGGGAGATCGATCTGGTCATGGTGATGCAGGTCATGCTAATTAGGCATCTTCTGCCCTGCAAACGTCGTCCTCTCCGGCTGTGGGAATTCAATCCGGAGGGACCGCGAATTCTCCAACACTTCATGGGTGTGACACCCGTGGAGATGTACAAATTGTTCTTTAGATCACAAGAGGTGTGTCCGGAATTGACCGAGGACGCCGGCCTAAGCTGCAATCGCCCGGATGCACAAGTAAGTAGCTCTGTGTCCGGACATACCGTTCGTTTGCATTTCCCGGATTTGCCTTTTAACCAATTGTCCTCTGAACAGGAGTGGATAGCGCAAGCGAAACTAATAAAGTGTCCGGCCCCCCTCCTGGAGACCGCGCCGGATCCCATGCTGGTCAGGATGCTGGAGGTTGCGCCTTCAGAGGAAGGCGGAGGCGAAAACATAGGAACTACCGCCTCTACCAAGGAGGCTTTTGAGAAAGGGGGGATCGAGAATCCCTCCTTCCAAGGGGAGAAGAGGACCACTTCCGAAAACCCGGAGGTCAAGGCCTCGAAGCGGGGGGAAGAGATCTTCACCAGAGGGTCCTGCGTCCGGGGAGGCCCCGGCCGCACTATCTCCCCTAAGGAATCAGCCCTCCAGCGAGCCGTAAGTATAAAAAGGGGAGTTTTGTAATAAGGGACATCCCTATTTGTGTTTCTGAGGATAACCTAAGTTTTTACCTTGTAGTTCGGATCTCCGTCCTTCTCAGATGAGCTCGTCTTCAGGGGACCTTCGTCCGGAGATGATGGAGAGCGAGACGCCTCCATCTGCCGCACCGTCAGGTGGGGCGGACGACCCTGAGGTGTCATCACGGAGGGTACCCCCAAGTCCGGCAGGGCCAAATAGTTCGGCACCAACTGGTGTACGGCCGAGGGAGCTGAAGGATCTGCTTGAGAGGGTGTCTATCTCAGAAGATCACCGTACATTGATGAGTATGGTGATTGGAAGAATTTCATCCACCGAAGGCGGGTTGCACGATGCCGCCGTAAGTTTGTGGCGGGGTTTGAGGTACGAAAATGACATACCTTTTGACAGTTTTGCACATAAAGCGCTACCAGATAGATAGTAGCCCCGAGACTCGGTATGTTGTCGGCGACAGCAGCCGAGGATCATAATCTCGTGTATTAATTTCGCCTTTCCTACACAGGTGGCGGATAGTCCGGTGGCCAGCCGGACTGATGGAGTTGCTGAACTAAGGCGACAACTTGACATTGCGGATGCGGACATCGCGCTGGTCAATAAGCGACTTGACGAGTCGCAAGTTAGGTTGTTTCTCCGTGGTCACCTAGTAAGGGAGCCAAAGCTCACTCCTTACAATATGTGTGTTGGATGCAGATGGTGCCGCTGCTATGGAGGACCATCGAGCAGAGCTTGCTCGAGCCAAGGAGCAGACCAGGAGGAGTGATGCGGCTGCCTCGAAGGCAGCCAAAGAGCTAGAAGCCGAAAGGGCTGCTCACTGCCGAAGCAGGGAGGAGATGGCCGAAATGGCCGTGAAGCTGAAAGATGTTACCGACCGCTATGAGGTTCTTGAAAAAGAGCGCCGAGCGGAGCAAGAAAACCTGAAGAAGGCCACCGCCGAAGCCAAGGATGCCCGTTCTGCAATGAGGGCTATAAAGGAGGAGCTGCGCACAAAGTCGAGATATTGCGGCCGGTAAGCCTTTTTCGCTGCGCAGAGGTTCACAAATCTGAAGTATGCTCAGCTTGGCCAGCTGTGGGGTCCGGAGGATCCTTATATGGATTTAGCGGCGAGTGCGGCAGATGCTGTTGTGCACTTCTGAAGTCAAAAGGATCACGAGACAGAAGAGCTGTTTTGGTCTCAATTCCATAGTCCGGAGCATTCACTTCCGCTGACCGATCGGTTGGCTGAGTGGGCTGAGCTGAATAGACAGTCCGGACTTGCCATGACGGATATCGTGGCCCATGTCTGGCCGGATAGGCCCAAGCCGAAAAGTAATTTTGGCTTATTGCAGCAATTCCTTGGGGCGGTGTCGCATATGAAGGCGATGAAGCGATCGGCCTGCATAGAGGGTGCACGGATGGCCCTCGCCCGTGTGAAGACATACTGGACGGAAATGGATGCCACCGATGTTGCAACCCGGGGTTCGGACGAGAGCCGGTTACCCGCCGAGCACTATTTTGGGGAAGTTCTACGGGGTGCTCGTGCAATAGAGTCGCAGTGCTCAAAGAATGTCATGTTTAAATGATTTCTATGATTTGTAAGACGATATATATAATATAAGTGCTTTTTATACTTGTGCGTTCAAGTATTAAAATATCTCCTGTGCGGCCATTAATGTATACTTGTGTATAACCTGAAAGATGGCAGTCTTCGGCTTCAGCCCCCACGCACATGGTGCGGGGGTGTTTGCAAAAATAGCGCATTTTCACACTTAATCCAACGTCTTGGTCCTATGAAGGAGGTGGTAGCGTAGCAAACGAGGCAACCGGACTATAATGCTTTATCACTTTCACTTAGCCATAGGAGTTTGAGGGTGGGGCTACGATATAGCCCCTAGGGCACCGCCTCCGAATTGGGCGCAGATGTGCTCGACCGAAACGGTCCTTCGTCAAAGCGGAGGAATTTTAAACATTCGGTAGTCGATCGAGTGGTCGACCAGTCTCTCATCAGATCATGACAAGCCGCCGGTTTTCATCGAGGTGGTCGCCCGGCGAACCAGGGCACAATCGCAGAGTTCTCCGGTGCCGCGCTAGCCGATGATACGGAATGTAAGGCAGCAAAACACAGGAGCCGGGCAAACCCAACATTTGACCAAAGACATGATTCGAGCTGATGCATATAAGGCCTAACTCGAGACGCCAACACTCCCTAAGGTATTCGGTCTTTATGATAACGGGCGAACAATGCCCTAAGCCCCTAGTGTCCAGTACAGCGAGAATTTCTGGCGCGCCGATGCCAAAACGCCAGCCTCCTCGTTGGTTATGGTAAAAACCGTGGGATATGAATCAACAAGAGACAAGAAGAAAGGTTTACGCAGGTCTTAATCAAAAGAATCCTTGCCACGGGTCCTCGCTGCACGCCTCGCTACCTGTGTCTCCGCAGCCGTATCTCGACGGGTGTACACGTTGTTCATCTCAGAAAAGAGAGGAACTTAGCTTGAAAAGAAATCGCAAAAAATTTATTGAAAGCAAAGTATGAATGAATGAATAAAGTTGAGCTTTTAGTGGCTCTTTATTGTTTGTACGCCGCAGCCCCTTGTGAAGGGGTATGCGCCTAGGGAGCCCTAGTTTATTTGTGCCGACTCGCCTAGCCGTGTCCTGTGGTCTAAAACGACCTTTTAATGAGATGATGCCACGTGGACCGGCATTTTAAGTGTAAGAGACGCGAATGCGGTATTGCGTTAAAGTGGTAAAGCTTCACGTCCCAATAGTGCTTGATGGCTACTTTTGAATGGGGCGACATGGAAGATTAGTTACGACGGAAGTTGTCGGGTGATCCGAACACAACTTCTAGTAGTAAGGAGCCCGTGCACTTGGCGTATGGGCCTGGCGTCACTCCTTTGAAGGAAGTGCGGCTATGGCGAATTTTAGTAGGGTTTATCCCCAACTTGCGGATTGTGTCCGGATATAGCAGGTTTAAATCACTGCCGCCATTCATTAGGACTTGTGTAAATTGTAGTCCGTCGATTATAGGATCCAATATTAGAGCAGTCCATCCTGCGTTTCGAATACTTCTGGAATAGTCTAGGTGGTCGAAAGTAATTGGTTTTGACATCCAATCTCGGGGTTCCGCTGGGGTGGACCGTGTGACACGTACTTTAGCGGGTGCCGCACTATTGTTCCGTATTATGACATGAAGTGAGTTTACTGTTTTGACTTCTTGTGGGAAAGTCTTTTGTTTTCCGGCGCTCTGCTGATGGGGTTCGTCGTCATCCTCGCTTGGCGCCGAGCCCTTGTGTTCGGCGTTGAGTCGGCCGAACTGTTTGAAGACCCAACAATCTCGGTGGGTGTGGTTTGCGTGCTTGCCGGGTCTTGTGGATTTGACATATCCGATCCAAAATTTTGTTTGTTGATAGCTCGTCACCGTTGTCCTTGAGAGGCAGTGTTTTGGTGTTCGTCGCGAAGCTTTTGAATCCGGCGTTGACCGCCGTGTTCTTTGGGCTCTTTTTTTATTTCGCGCTGGTCCTTTCAAGGCCGTGATTTTCCGCTTCCATCTCCGATCTCGATGTACTGGTCGCTGGTGCTGCATCTTGCTAGCTACTGTCTTCCCCCGCAAAAGCGGTCATGATGCTTGTTAGCGTGGCCATTGTTCTTGGCTTTTTCTGGCCGAGGTGTCTGGCGAACCATTCGTCTCGGACGTTATGTTTAAAAGCTGCTAAGGCTTCGGCGTCCGGACAGTCGACTATTTGGTTCTTTTTAGTGAGGAACCTGTTCCAGAATTTGCGCTACCGACTCTCCGGTCTATTGGGTTATGTGACTTAAATCGTCTCAGATCCGGAGGGCGGACATAAGTCCCCGAAAATTTGCTCTAAACGCCCCTCGAGCTCTTCCCAACTTCCAATGGTATTTTTCGGGAGGCTTTTGAGCCAATGCCGAGCTGGCCCTTTGAGCTTGAGGGGCAGATATTTTATGGCGTGGAGATCGTCTCCTCTAGCCATATGTATGTGCAGGATGTAATCCTCAATCCGCACTCGGTCTGTTGTTCCGTCAGATGCCTCTATGTTTATGGGCTTGAACCCCGCTGGAAATTCATGATCCAGCACCTCATCGGTGAAACATAGTGGGTGTGCGGCGCCCCTATATTTGGGTGTGCCGTTGTCTTCGAACACTCGGCGTGTTGTGTTGCTTCCCGGGGCCCTCTTTTTTGGCCCATAAATGGATCTGACCGGGCCATCATGTGCCGGCTTGTGTGCGGCGCCACTTGTTGCTCTTAGCCTGTTATCTGGTCATCTATCCAGCCAGGCGGCCTCTTTGCTTTTTGACTGTGGGGGCTCTACGGCCTCCTCGTCGAATTCGGGCAGCAGCTTGCGCTTCGGGTAGCTCTTTGTTTGGTGGCTGTTGCCATATTTGTCCGTGGTCTTGAGTACTTTGCTCCACCTCGTTCTGAGTATGTCTTCCACTGTTTTGAGCTTCCGTTTTCGCTTCTTCAAGCTTTTGCAAAGGGCGACAAGCCTTTTGTGAAGGTTTTATGTTCGTGGTGTGTCCGCGTGAGATCGTCTGGACTATTGTTTTCGCCGGGGATGGATTGATTATCCGATTCATCCTGTTCGGATGGTTGCTTGGTTGCATGTTCGTCGCCCACTGGTTTACCCTGCTCTATGGCTGGGTCATTATGAGTGCTATTGTTGTTGAGGCGGGACTTAGGGCGGCGCTTGAGTCGCCATTTTGGTTGTTTTTGGGGGAATTATCCTTCACCGCGTCCCGTTGTTCCTCGTTATCGCTTCCTTTTGGGGTGTCCACCATATATACATCATGAGTTGAGGTGGCCTTCCAGTGCTTGGTAGGCGCTGGTTTTTGGTCGTCTCCAGCATCGTCGTCCATACCGTCGATGTCTTTGGAGTCGTAGTCTAGCATGTCAGTTAGATCGTCGACAGTGGCTACAAAGTGGGTGGTGGGTGGGTTTCAAATTTCTTCGTCATCCGCATCCCAACCGTGGCCGACCATGATCCGCCAGGTGCTCTCGATAACGAGAGATGTTTTAGCGAATTCAGGATGTCGCCAAAGGGTGAGTGTTGAAAGATGTCCGCGGCGGTGAACTCCATGATCGGTGCCCAATCGGATTCGATTGGTAGGGGCGCAGGAGGTTCGGAGTCCGGCACCTCAGAGTCACGAGATTTACAAGGGACAAGGTAAGGGTTCGGCTCCATCGCCGTAGAGATTGCAGCTCCCGAGGCGGTGTCCAGCCACCTGTCCTCGATCTGCGCGGTCGGCTCCGAACTAGGGGTCAGAGCGGACTCATGTGCGGCCTCTAGGGCACTGTCCGGTGGCAGAGCTAAATCATGCCCATCGTGACAGTGCGGAGCGCTCGGCTGTGGTCTGAATCCATCGAAGATCAAGTCTCCGCGGATGTCGGCCGTGAAGTTTAGGCTTCTAAATCTGACCGGTGGCTGGGGCGAGCTGATCCGCTTCCAGATGGCTGCGGATTGGCCCGCGATGCAAAGCTGCCGAACACGAAGATCTGTCCGGGAGAAAAGTCTCACCGGACTGCGTGGTTGTTGATGATTGAAGGAGCCATCAAGCCTATCGGTGACGATACGAGGAACTCTCAATGAAAGCACCAATGTCGGTGTCAAAACCGCGGATCTCGGTAGGGGGTCCCGAACTGTGCGCCTAGGCGGATGGTAACAGGAGACAAAGGCACGATGTTTTTACCTGTGTTGGGCCCTCTCGATGGAGGTAAAACCCACTCCGCTTGATTAATATTGATGATATGGGTAGTACAAGAGTGGATCTACCACGAGATCAAGGAGGCTAAACCCTAGAAGCTAGCTTATGGTATGATTGTTGTAATGGTTGTCTGTCCTACGGACTAAAACCCTCCTGTTTATATAGACACCGAAGAGGGCTAGGGTTACACAGAGTCGGTTAAAATGGTAAGAGATCTACATATCCGTATTGCCAAGCTTGCCTTCCACGCCAAGGAAAGTCCCATCCGGACACGGGACAAAGTCTTCAATCTTGTATCTTCATAGTCTTGGAGTCTGGCCGATGATGATAGTCCGGCTATCCGGACACCCCCTAGTCCAGGACTCCCTCAGCGGGGGTGTTGGTGAGGCCAAAAGACATAATTGTATACTCATAGAGACCATAGCGGGTGGTGAACACGGTCTTGGGAATATCCTCCTTTTTAATTTTGAGCTGATAATATCCTGTCCGTAAATCAATCTTGGAGAATACCTTGGCCCCACTAAGTTGATCAAACAAATCATCAATTCTTGGCAGAGGGTATTTGTTCTTGATGGTGATGTCATTCAGCTGACGGTAATCCACACACATGCGGAGGCTACCATCTTTCTTGTCCACGAAGATAGCAGGTGATCCCCATGGTGAGGAGCTGGGGCGGATATACCCTTTCTGGAGCATTTCATCAAGCTGTTTCTTTAGCTCCACTAATTCTGATGACGGCATTCGATAATACTTCTTGTGTATTGGTGTGGTTCCGGGCACAAGATCTATTGCAAACTCAAGCTCTCGATCAGGTGGCATGCCTGACAGTTCTTCTGGGAATACATCAGGAAACTCGCTGACCACCGGGATTATTTCCATTTCAGCCATTGCTGTAAAGACCATTTCCTTGGAGGGTATGCTCCTACGAGCAATAATTTTTGTTGTTTGCCCCTCTTGGCCGGTCAGACTTCTCGGGTTGCACAATTAATGCATACTTGATAATGAGTCAGCCAATTCATACCCAAGATAACATCCAACTTATCGGATTCAATAAGTATCATAAAAGTTGGAAAACAAACTCCGTTGTTATTGACTTCCAGATTACGGCAGACTATATTGCTTCTGATTAGAGATCCCGGGGTTTGCACCAGCATATTCTTGCCCAAAAGTGAACTAGGAAATTTGTTTGGGCAACAAAACTCCGATAAATGAAAGAGTGGGAAGCCCCAGAGTCAAATAAAATTACTGCAGGTATGTTATTAACAGGGAACATACCAATGATGACTTCGGGGTTCTCTTGGGCTTTGTCAGCGGAGATGTGATGAATGTATCCCGTGAGGTCGTGCTGATCTGGGCATGCCTCCATATAATGGACTTGAGGCTTGAATGTAGCATTGGTCCGATTGTTCGTGGGACACTGCTTGGCATAATGTCCGATTTGCCCACAATTGAAATAGGAATTGCTGCGTATACGATTCTCTAGAACTGGGTTGAGCACGTCATTCTTGACTTGGGTGGTGGTCTTGTTAACATTTTGCTGCCAATTGGGATTGTATGTTACCTGAGTCGGTTGCCAGGTACGAACCTTCTGCATTGGTTGCATTTCTTTTCCTGGCTCAAACTTGCGCTTGTGATAATTGTTGGCAGGCTTAGTATCTGTTGTAAGCTTGTGTTCCCTTTCAGCAATGAAAGCCTTCTTCACCAAGGTTTGGAAGTCTGGGAAATTAAACATGCTGAGAGTACAACGGAGCTGCGGTTTTAACCCACCAAAAAACCTGTCCATCTTTCTTTCCTCAGTGGCCACATCATATTGAGAGTAACGTGACAGATGATTGAATTTCTGCAAATATTCTCCCATAGACTAACTTCCTTGGAGGAGCGTGATAAATTCACGCTGCTTAGTCTTCATAATTCCCGTAGGGATGTGATATTTCCGGAATCGTTCCTTGAATCTTGACCAGGTAATTTCTTCATCAGCAGTCCACATGGCTTTTTCATTTTCCCACCATATGGCAACAACACTTTCAAGGTAATGTGTTACAAATGGAACTTTATCCCCTTCATCAGTTATAGCAACCTGAAGCTTCTTTTCCATAGTTCTCAACCAATCATCTGCATCCAAGGGATCAAGGGCCTGATAGGAACTGGGAGGCTTAGTCCTTTGACAATCAGATAGCTTGGAGTGATGACTGGGCTGATTTCCATTCTGTCTAACTACAGCTTGAATACTTCTGATTATTTCCACCAGATCATTATTTCGTCTTTCCTCAAACATACGCGGAATTTGCTCGGTGGAGGGAGGATTTTGCGGTGGAGGCGGTGGTGGAACGTACGGCTCGG
The DNA here is from genome assembly GCA_021437245.1 of Aegilops speltoides. Lineage (NCBI taxonomy): Eukaryota > Viridiplantae > Streptophyta > Magnoliopsida > Poales > Poaceae > Aegilops > Aegilops speltoides. Next base: position 409,686,980 of record CM038141.1, on the reverse strand, counting down.
GTGAGTGTCCTGCCTGTCGTGCGGAATGACGAATAGGGGAACCCTCACAAACGTTGCTACTGCAGCCTCCCCGCGTCATCCTAATATGATTATTTTCCCAAGGCAACGGAACCGAGATGAGAAGCATTCAAAATAAACTGGGGAGAAGCCAGCAACAAAAATCCGAGTAAAACCGAAATGGCGAAGAAAATACGGCGAATAAAATAAAGTTCCAACATAATTATACATAGACTCATACATGAAAGATAACAACATGCCAGGTCCAACTACCCTCATACATGAAATGAAACATCATGACTCCTACGACTACATCCATACTCCATCCTAATGACTGCGAATACTCTGAAGCTCTACTGCTCGGCTGGTGATGCGGTGTCCTCTCCTGAAGTGGACTCGGATCCAGAACTGACGGGGTTAACTGAGACCTCTGGGTTAAAAGTGACACGACGACGCTGCCTCGAGGGCTCTCCCTCCGGGGTAGGTGGAGGGTGAATCATCGGGGCTACAGGAGTGGCGAGGAGTGAAACCCACTCAGCAGGAGCACTAAGTGGACTCACAGTCGCGGTGCCCGAGCTACTCAGAGGAGTAACCGGGGAAACAGGGGATCGAGATCTGGCAAGAATACAGGGAGTAAATCCTACCAATGGTGGGGTAGTGGTTGAGCTAGCAGAGACTAAAGCAGAGGCTAAAGCAGTACGGGCACGACTTAGCTCACGAGCCAACTCGTAGATCAAAAGGTAGCTAGCAGTGATATAGCGAGAAAGGTGGCTAGCTAGACTATCAGACTCCGGATCAATGACAAGGAAACAGACATGACCATTATCGTGGAGAGAAGGATAGAAGTGGAAACCTGGGTGATTCTACATCCGGACCTTGTTGTAGCGGAGCTCAACAAGTACCTCAAATGCAGCAAATTGGACAGCCGGAGAAGCGGTAGAAGCATAGCCGCTTCGAGAAGTACGAGTGTAAGTGCTGGAATCAGAACTGGTGCGAGTAACCATGTCGTGATACTCATACACTGAGTCAGCTAGACGCTCCCGGTACACACGATAGACTGGGTCGTCACCGTGGGGGTACAGCCGATGCCACACGTTACGAAGGAGATGTGGCGACGTGTACATCATTAGCTACAACTGGCATGGATACAACATCGGAGCCAACTACATTCACAACCATTAGCATGTTAGAATAAAAATAAAAATCAGTGCATGCAATGCAACAACCAGCTACAATAGGCTACCGACACTCATCTACAACTCGTATCTAATGTCCAATTGACTCGGCTTAGTCTACCGTGGCCTACAGTCAGCACGGCTCTGATACCAAGTGTTGTGGCACCCCGGCTCAGAGCGACCCGCTTACCCTGCATTGCCAGCCCAGAGACCATGTCTTCTGGCAACACACAACAACTTGGTACAGAAAAACAACCGCTTTATTCATGCTAGCAGAGCATAGTTCATATTACAACAGTTAGCGAGGCCAAGCAGCACACATGGTGCGTCTGAACAATATGTACATTATTTAGTGAACATAAAGGGGCCTCGATCATGACAACTACGCGGCAGCGGAACAACATTATAGCGGAACTCCATAGCACAGGGACACCGATGTGGACACAATCTAGACTCGAACAGCTCTCCTTTCCAATGAGACTTTCCTGAAATCTGGCATGACACGCCAGGTCAGTACATTGAATGTACTTGCAAGCTCACAACAGGCATAAACATAATGACAGACAATATCATGATACTTAACCAATTAAATACAATGCAACAATATATGTCCAACATGTTGTGAATATTCTCAAGTGGTACTCGTCCCATGGACTATCTTATCGAACTTGATCATATCCAGACCACAAACATGAAGAACTCAACGACAATCTCGTGATCCTTACGACGATCACAACCCTGACCAACACTTGGTCTCAACCTCAACACAATGGCCTCACTGCCATTACCTTAGTGCAAGTCTCAGTGTGCAAATTTATTAAGTGTTGAACCATGGTGTACCCTACTTTCGAGCGTGTCCGTAACCGTGGACTCGGCTATCGATAGATTAATACACTCTGCAGAGGTAGCGCACTGTACCCACACTACGGAACCCATGGCCTTGCACTCCCATTTGGGTGGACCAACGACATTCCGACGAAACCACTTCATTGTCGTGACACTCTCCCGGCCACTCCGACTCAATCCCCATCGGGCTAGTCCTGGGTGGCCCTGTGTTTACCTCAAGACACCTCAAACCACCGCCGTGGCAACGATCCACTCTGGAACCGAAACACTTAACTCATCAACTGGCACACAAGGTTATTGTAACACCCCGGATGTAACTTGCCATATTTGTAACTCCAACTCTTGCCGTTTTTCGGCTATGTGCTACGATATTCCCTCTGTGGTTGGGTTTTGTTTTCGTTTTGAATTTTGTCCATGTCATGCATCTCATATCATGTCATCATGTGCTTCTCATTTGCATACGTGTTCGTCTCATGATTCCGAGCATTTTCCCCGTTGTCCGTTTTGCAATCTGACACTCCTATGTTCCCCGGTGCTCCCTTTTACATTTTTCCGTGTGCGGGTGTTGAACATTCTCGGAATGGACCGAGCCTTGCCAAGTGGCCCTGGTATACCACCGGTAGACCACCTGTCAAGTTTCGGGTCTTTTGGAGCTCGTTTGATACTCCAACGGTTAACCGCACTCTCGCAAAGGCCTTTTTTAAGTTACAGCCCAACACCCCTCCAAAACAGCCCAATAACCCATCTAAGTCAATTCCATGCTCTCCGTCGTCGGATCACGATCGTGTGGGCGAAAACCGCACCTCATTTGGAGTCTCCTAGCTCCCTCTACCTATAAATACGTGCACCCCTCCTCCATTTCCGGATCCCCAAATCCTAGCCCGCTCCTCCTCCGCCGCCGGACACGTCCGGGTGAGCCGGACGCATCCACCGCCGCGCGCAGACACTCCGGGGCTGCCACGTGGCCTCCCGCCGCCGAGCCGCTGGCCGACCATGCTGGCCCGCTGAGGCCTGTCGCCCGGCCCATGCGGCCCATGAAGCGCCGCCGCTCGCCTGCGCCCGCGACCCCATGCTTCGCCTCACAGGCTGGCGCCGCGCCGCGCCGTTGCCGCCCGGCCGGCCGCGCCCTCCGCCAGGCTGCGCCCCGCTGCCCCGCCCCAGATCCGGCGGCCTCAAGGCCGGATCCGACACGGGCCAACTCCGCGAAGCTCCGAGCAACTCCGCGAGATCCGCCATTGCCTCGGTTCAAGGTGCAGCGAACCCAGCGGTTGACTTTCTTCTCCCCAAAATCCACCAAGTCTTTTTCTGTGATATTTTGTTGCATTTTCATCGCATCACATCTCCGCATCCATAGCTCCGTTTCGTGCATATAATATATCAAATTGTTCGTCTCGAAAAGTAGATCATTTCATCTCATTGCACCATTTTCATTTGAGCTCATCTTGATGCCCGAAATGCTGTTGGAAGAGGGCTATGTGATGTTAGTTTCTGTTTCTTAACAGAACTTGCACTTTTATTATTTTTGCCATGATTAATGTGTGCACCTTATGAACTTGAGCCCTACATGTGTGTTGAACTATGCCATGCCATCTTTCCAGGGCTGTATGCCATGTATTTTTGTGATCAATGTGGTGACTAGCACAAGCATGCAAACTAGGGATGATAATGTTGCTGATTTCAGGAACTTAGTGTTTTCACTAAGTCATGTCCTGCTGTTATTTTTATGCCATATGTTCATGTTGTTACAGAGAGATATATGCCCTTTTTGAGCATGATCAGTAAGGGTGTTTTGAACATATGGATGTGCTCTATCCATCCATGCGTTTGTTGGCATTTATGGAGTAGTCTAGCATGTCATTTTCGTGCTCTACTTTGGCTTCAAAATGTTTCCTGGCAGATTGTTAACATGAGATTCAATTTTCACAAGGTTGTTGTAGTTGATCCGTGTATGTATGATGTTGTTCTTGCCATGTATAGCTTCTATGCCATGTCTTCTTGATGGAGGTATGCTTAGTTTATCATGAGATGCTCTGTAGTGAGTGCATCGAGCTCACGAACATGCCTACTTGTTATCTGTTTTTGCCATGTCCAGTTTTTCTGATAAGTCTGAGATCTGTAATGAAATTTGCTATGTTTACATGGGTGCCATCATTTCTTATGGTCCTTTTTGGCTTATGGTCAGTAAGGGACTTTTGATCTATGCTTTGAGTGGAATCATGTCATGCCTTGTTTTGCTATTATAAGTTCCTGTAGCTTGGTGTTTGCTTGCTCTAAACATGCCTTCCTGATGTTAATTTCAGGCACACTAGTAATTTCACCAAGTCTGTGAACCTGATATTTTTTGCACTTTCACCATGCTTGTTTGAGCATGTTATGATGTGTTTTAGCCGTAGCTCAGTGTTCCTCTTTTGTTAAGCATCTCCTATAAATCACTGTTATATGCTTTGTTTTTATGTTGGGGTGCTGTAGCATAGTTTCTTGTTGCATGCTAAGTAGCATCGTGCTGTTAAACGCAGATTCGCGTCATTCTTGTTTTGCTTGTCATTTGCAAACCGTGCATCCGATTCCGGTGATCTTTATATCGATTTCAACCGAAATCATCTCATCTTTCCAGCGGCATACTTGGTTTGCCAAGTTGATGCCCGGTTCATCATTTTCCTTCCGGAGCACACATATGCATTGCATATCACTTCTCGCATAGCATGTCATGTATTGCATCATATTGCTTGTGCATTGCTCCTTGTTTGATTGTTGTTCCGTTGCTTGTGTTCTTGCTTTGGGTAGAGCCGGGAGAAGAGTTCGTGTACGAGGAACCTGTTGAGAACGCCTACGAGGATCAAGCCTTCGACAACTCTGAGAACCTTGCAGGCAAGATGACCATACCTTCGAAATCACATCTATCTTTGCTTGCTAGATGCTCGCTCTTTTGCTATGCCTATGCTGCGATACCTACCACTTGCTATATCATGCCACCCATATTGCCATGTCAAACCTCTAACCATCCATGTCCTAGCAAACCGCTGATTGGCTATGTTATCGCTTTGCTCAGCCCCTCTTATAGTGTTGCTAGTTGCGGTGAAGATGAAGTTTGTTCCTTGTTGGAACACGGATATTTTGGGATATCACAATATCTATTGTTTTAATTAATGCATCTATATACTTGGTAAAGGGTGGAAGACTCGGCCTTATGCCCGGTGTTTTGTTCCACTCTTGCCACCCTAGTTTCCGCCATACCGTGTTATGTTCCTTGATTTTATGCTCCTTACGCGGTTGGGTGATTTATGGGACCCTCGTGATGATTCGCTTTGAATAAAACTCCTCCAAAGAAGGCCCAACCTTGGTTTTACCATTTGCCACATAAGCCTTTTTCCCTTGGTTTTCGCGAGCCGAGGGTCATCTTTATTTAACCCCGGGCCAATGCTCCTCCGAGTGTTGGTCCAAACTAGAGCGCTTTAGCCCCCTCAAGGAAACTTGAGGTCCTGGTTTTAGTTGTACGGACTGCTCATCTGGTGTGCCCTGAGAACGAGATATGTGCAGCTCCTATCGGGATTTGTCGGCACATTCGGGAGGCTTTGCTGGTCTAGTTTTACCATTGTCAAAATGTCATGCTAACCGGATTCCGAGATCGATCGGGTCTTCCCGGAGAAGGTTTATTCCTTCGTTGACCGTGAGAGCTTGTGATGGGCTAAGTTGGGACACCCCTGCAGGGTATTATCTTTCGAAAGCCGTGCCCGCGGTTATGAGGCAGATGGAATTTGTTAATGTCCGGTTGTAGAAAACCCGAAGTTGACCTTAATTAAAATACATCAACCGCGTGTGTAAGCGTGATGGTCCCTTCTCGGCGGAGTCCGGGAAGTGAACACGGTGTTGGAGTTATGTTTTACACAGGTTGCTCTAGGATCACTTCTTGATCACTACTAGCTTCACGACCGTGCCTTGCGTCTCTTCTCGCTCTCTTTTGCGATCGTAGCCACCATATATGCTAGTCGCTTGACGCATCTCCACCTCATTACACCACCTTTCCCTTAAGCTTAAATAGTCTTGATCTCGCGGGTGTGAGATTGCTGAGTCCCCGTGACTCACAGATTCTACCAAAACAGATGTAGGTACCGATGATACCAGCGCAGAGGGCGCAACTGAGCTGAAGTGGGAATTTGATGAGGCCCTTGGTCGTTACTATGTTTCATTTCCAGACGATCAGTAGTGGAGTCCAGTTGGGACGATCGGGGATCTGTGTTGCATTTGGGGTAGTCTTCTTTTATTTTGGTTCCGTAGCCGGACCTTGAGTGTAAACTGAATGATGGATGTTTATTTATGTATTGTGTGAAGTGGCGATTGTAAGCCAACTATGTATCTCTTTTCCCTTATGTATTACATGGGTTGTGCGAAGATTACCTCACTTGCGATATTGCTTTCAATGCGGTTATGCCTCTAAGTCGTGCTTCGACACGTGGGAGATATAGCCGCATCGAGGGCGTTACAAGTTGGTAATTAGAGCCTTCCCCGACCTTAGGAGCCCCACTGCTTGATCGTTTTTAGCGGCCGAGTTGTGTCTAGAAAAAATGTTTTGAGTCATTTAGGATTATATATATAGGAGAGTTAGGAATTCTTTTTACTCCTCAGTTCCTTCGTCGCTCTGGTGAGGTCTCCTGACGTAGAAGTTTTGACTTTCCTCTCCTCAAATTTCACTAATTTTTTTTAGGATCACGCGGGTATCTTGGAATCGTTCCGATGGTTTTATGATGAGAACATTGTCTTGGTGCCTCCTGCATACCGGGCCAGGGTACAACACGCCCATAACCTTCCCTAGATGGAGGCACCGACCAGAGGCACGACAATGAAACGCATTAAGGCGTCCCATACCGGCAAATGTGGTTGCACTGGGAAAAACTCATTTCAGCGGCACCATCACCTGGTCAACAACATATTCAAGTTGAGTTATTTATCAGGTTCAACTTAAAGTGAAAGTAATCGGTGTCATAATGCCATGTTATGCATCACTAACATATGCATCAAATAACCAAGAGAATAACTAATTCAACTACTCTCCAACGGAGCCATCACCAACTCAAGATACTTCTCTGGTTAAGATCAAACCTCACTTAAATTAGTACCATTTCTTGCAATCTCATCATTTTTCATCATGCAAGAATAATAATTAAAGTAATTATTAACCTCCATGACTATATCATATTATCATTACTCATATCTAAGTTCTTGTTAGATTATCAGCAAAATTCATTTCAAACTTTCTGTAAATCAAGCATATTTAACATGACAAGCATCTAACAGAATATAACTATAATAATTATTTAAATGCATGAATAATCATAAGTTCAAGTAGGAAATCACAAATATTGATGTGGCAATATGAAAATGTTGCTGTGGCTTGCCTTAGTACTGATGAGGTTCAAAAATCTCCTGGTGATCCTCAAGACAAGCTTGCTCTTCTGAAAATAAATAAAACCACAAAAAGAAAACATCAAGAAACCTTCTAAAAATTACCAGAAAATCTAGACAGCAAGGAAAAATCCCATCTTTTGGGTGCTGACAAAGAACGCAATGCTAAAAGAATCAATGCATTTGGACTTATAGATAAAAATTTTTGGCTGTTTGAAGTTTCCTAGATTTAAATGAATTTGATTTGAAAACAAAACAGACTGGGGGGTGACGTCGAAGGTGTAAACGCCCGGGACGGCACCACTCGTACCGCTTCACACGTGCATTGAGTGGCTAACTAGCGGGCCCCGCTAGTCAGGCCAGAAGGAAACAGAGGGAGGCGGAGCTTCGCCGGAGCACACGCCGGCGATGAGGGTTCTTGGGGTCAAACGAGAGGGGGGAATCGAAGGAGAAGAAGATGGCGCACCTGCCCGTACCTGTAGCGTGGCTAGAGGTGACCGGACGGCGTCGGAACGGCCTCTCCAACGGAGGCAGAGGACAGCGGTCGCCGGAGACGAAGACGATGACGGCTCGGGGCGGCTCCAGGGGCTCCAACAGGGCGGAACACCCTCACCGAAGAGTGGCGGAGGCCCTGGCAGGGTCGCCCTGGCCTGGGAGGGGTTGGAGCTGTGGGGACGATCCTAAGGGGATCGCCGGCGAGCTCGAGCTTCAGGACGACAGCCCGCGGCCTGCCCGGCCAGGCTGCGGCTTCTACAAGTTTGTGGAGGGCGTGGGAGTAGTTGCGGGTGCTCAAGGAGGGCTGGGGTGGCGGCGAGAGGGGTTCGGGCTCCACCGGAGGACACCTGTCCACGGCGCCCGGCGACGAACGGCGCCAGCGAGAGAGGAGGAAGACGACGGAGGTCACGCGGGAACTATTGGCGGGCGCGGACAAGCACAGGAGCGAAGGGGAAAGCGATGAGCACAGTGCGCCGTGCACTGTGTCGTTGGCTGGACCGTGCCCGTGCCCGCTGCGGCAAGCTTAGGCGTCGACGAGTGCCAGGGGGGAGTTAAGGGGGTGGATACGGGGATGGTGGCGAGGTTTGGCATGCTCGGGCAGGCTGGGCAGCGAGCACGCGCTCAACAGAGCGCTAGGCGGCACGCAGAGCACGTGTTTTGCATGCCAGCACGCTCGGGCGAACGCGGTCACCGCGTGAACCGTGACATTAGGCCACCCGAAGCGCTAACCTTGATGTCTGGCGTGTAGTCCTTGGTAGTTTGAAGTGTTACCACGGTTTGGCTTGGATCCAGGTGCAGTAGAAATGGATTTGTACTGCTGGCAAGTTTCTGGACAGTAACTTTGGAGATTTACTGTTGTCAAACCACTGGGAGTTAAGGGCTGAGCTTTGGGGGTTTACTTACACTTACTAAGGTAAATAGGCACAAGAAAAACCAGCTACAATGGAGCTAGTAATATGGTAGTTGCTGTAGAAACTACCATTTCTGTCCAGAAATGAGTTTATTTTCTGTAGCCAAAATATTCCAAAGAGTGATGAAATATTTTTGCTCAGAAAGGTGCCCTAGGGTCCAAAGAATAATTGGGATTTTCTCAGAATTTTTGGGGCAAGAAAAATTAGGGTTGCTTTGGAGCACAAAGGGCTGACTAGGGATTTGGAGGGCAAAACTGAATATTTTTCATTTGAGAGAAAATTCCAAGCAATATGTTGAGTTGATCCAGAGGTGAAATGATGGTTTTGAGGAGAGGGAGCACTTGGGTGAAAGTCAAGGATTACCCAAGTGGTTACGTCCAAATGAAGTGATTCAAAAATTCCAAATTCAAAACCAACTCAACTGGAAACCAGGCAAAGAAAAGAAGGCAAAACCAAACTGTCACAGTATCATCACCTTTTGTAAACGCATGAAACTATGGGGTTCCCGAACGAGACTCGGGGCTGCCTTTTTTTGACCAACTTATTGTGTCCCTACTTTTTTGCATTACTATGCCACTGAACCCGACCACCGGTTCGACCCACTCGACCCGGGTGCTGGCCGGCTCGATTGCCACCCTGCCGCCTTACTTGGTGATTCTTGATACAGAAAGGATGCCATTCCCCATTTCTCCCTAAAGCCACAGACCGGCTTCGGCTGTCGGCAGGCAAGCACAACGGGCCAGGGCTCCTTCACGCTTCAAACGCCAAGTCAAATGTTGTCGGGTCGATCAACCGGCCCGCCTCTCAGAAAATAAACAGCCGCACGACCGGCTGCTCGCCAACCGGCTCCGCTGGGTTGCCGCCAGCCGGCCCAGTGGGTGTCTCGCCCGCGCTCAATGTTTTGAAGAGCCCAAGTCCTGCGCGCTCCTCTCGAAGAACCGAACTCCATGTCATGGACCGGAGCCTCGGCCGTCTGACTCGCGGGGGGGGGGGAGGTTTGAGAAAGGAGAAGCGCAAGAAATCGGCCCGAAAAACGAAAAGCAAAAGCAGAAACATTCACGACATATACACATAAATATTTAAAAGGCCCACGTCCCGAGTTCATTACACCTAAACCCCCAGTGGGTGGTGGACCTGCTACCTAACAAATTCTACTAAGGTGTCTTAGGCATCTCCAGCGTCGCATCACGACGTCGACGGCTCTCCCCTGGCGGCCTCCGGGTCCAGCGAGGCACCGGTGTCCTCCTCGGCACCCCCGTCACGGTAGACGCCCGTCTCCTCAGAGCCTCCCTCCGGATCATGGAGAAACAAGCCGTAGTCATCACCAGCCATGACCCCGCCGTCCTCCGCCCGCTCAGGGTGGAACTCATCTTGGAAGGCAAACTGGGTGATGTAGCTAGCCCGAGAGGCAATCCGGCCGGCTTGCTCCTACAGCAGCTGCTCCGAGCCGGCCCGCTGGCCCATCAGCGCGTCCAGCTGCAGGTTCGGATGCCAAGACAGCACGAACTGAAGCGCCATCTCAGCGCCGGCACGAGCGGCGGAGACGCGCCACTCGTGAAACTGGTCTGGCCCCATCTCCAGCCAACACGCCACGCGCATGAAGCTGCTCAGCTCGACGGAGTTCGGCCAAAGGGCCACCGTCATCGCGGTGTCGGCCTGGGACAGCCGCCAGATCTGCTCCCCCAAGACCCGCAGGCGGGCATCAGCGGCGGCGATGATTTTCGGGAAGGTCCTGTCAGGACCCCGACTCAACGTCACATCGATCTAGCCTGTAACACATCATATCACTTTGCGGCCTCACGCACGGTATCCCAACGGGTGTCGCCTTACCTTAGCCCGGGACCGTTTGCGCCTTTTGGCACACGTATATGATAGTGTCGCTAGCATCCATATGAAAAAGAGCCCGGCTGACATGGCTAGTCGTAAACCCAAAGTGGCACAGACTTACAGGACAGCATCCATGACCCAAAGATCGAACGTGTCGGTCAACAGCAAGTAAGTTCCGGCTGTAGCACTGGGCTAGCAGACTTCGGTGAACCGGCAGAAGGGCTAACAGACTCCGGTACTCAACGCGTGACATTTCAAGGGATGGACACGAGAACGAAGAAGGACACATGCCGCCAGCCTAAGTGTTCCGGAGCGGTAGCAAGCTACCATGGCTCGGTGGAGACACTAGGAGACATTTCCGTAAGAGAGGCTACTAAAGATAAACAACTAGATAGTCGATCCCACACATACCAAGCATTTCAATCATACACACAATATGCTCGATATGTGCAAATACAACAAGGCATCACAACATGACTCTACGACACAAGTATTTTATTTAAAGGCTCGAGAGCCATTCATAACATACACACAAGTACGGGTCACACGACCCACATACAAGTCATACAAGCATACAAGCCACAATGAAGTGTTTTGTCCGAGTACGCATAACTAGTAAAATAAAAGAGGCTTGGGTAAGCCTAGCTATACTACATGGTCCTTCTCTTGCTCAGATCACCACCGGGCCTTAGTCTACTCATCGATGTCAACGCTCACGAAGAACCCGCGGAAGGGTTTGAGGCATCTTTGAAAAATGTAAATTAAAGCAACATGAGTACAAAGGTACTCAAAGAAGACTTACATCGACCCTACATACATGCATATTATCAAGAAGGGTTGGTGGGGTTATTGCAGCAAGCCAGCTTTGACTCATGGCTAAACTATCCCACGAGACACCAACTTGAAATAGTTTTATGACTCGAGTCCACTACTCATCACTTCAATACACCACCGAGGATCCAACCCCGCCTTCCTACGGAGAAGCCATCCTCGCACTCACGCTTATCTTGAGGCTTTTAGTAGTATCCATTTACTTGTCTATGAACCGTATAGGCAACCAAGTAGTCCTTTATCATGACGCGCTATTCAATAGATGATGTTAACCTGCAGGGTGTACTTCTTCATACACGCTCACCACTTATCGCCGTTTACGACATGTACTCGGCAACCTTCAAGCGGAAGCCCAACGTGGGTGTCGGCCACGACCTACCTAGACACCTAAGCCTCTAGTCCGGGTTTATCGCCTATTTGGGTTTCATCTATGAGGAGTTCGGCCAAGTCTCGCCACAGCCCCAAACGATGTGAACAGGTTCCCGAGATACCAAACGGGCATCCAGTACACCGTGCCACGCACCTACCGCAGATCACAGCCCACCCCTACGGTCGGCGCTGTCCACGGCCTCCGAGAGGCTACAAACACGAAACTACTTGCAACTCCCGGACCAAGACTAGGGTGGATAAGAAGTCGAGAGGGTCCATTGGTTTGGGCCCAATGCATGGTAGTAGCTGAATCTTAAATCACACATACAGATCTCGAGCTTAAGGACGGCCTCAATGAAACAACCCACCATGTACTCCTACATGGCCTTTCATCGATACCTTTACCAAATCGTGTTCAACACCTTACTCGCATCGACTTGATCATTTCACTCTAGCCATCATCCCGATGAACCAGACGACACGACTCTAAGCATAGCAGGCATAGCAAGGTAGGAACAACACAATCACAAGGCTCAATCAACTCCTACACATGCTAGTGGGTTTCATCTAGTTCTCGTGGCAATGACAGTCATGCAGAGGAAATGGGTTCAACTACCGCAGCACACAGCAGTTTGAATCGCGTTGTCTTAATGCGAGAAACGAGAGCAGGAGCAAGAACATGGGATTTTATCGATATGATCAAATGGTTGGTTGCTTGTTCGACGGGTCGTTGACGGGTATTGCTCTTCGTCGAGGTTATCACGGTATTCCTCGAGGCGTAACTCGCCGCAGAGAACACCGATACACAAGTATTACCAAACAATATGCAACAACATGATGCATGCAATGAGACATGGCAAAATGAGTGCTTTGGGCTAATGCAACTAAGATCAAATGGGTTTGAACCAATTTGAACCAAAGATTCAAAATTCAAACTCATATATGATCATTTAAAGTGCTTAAACTTGTTCTGTGATAAACAGTGGGTTAGCTTCTGTAAACATGCATGAAACCAGTACAGATGGATAGATTGGATTTTTCTGATCATTTTGCATATATAATTTGTCTCATTTGGAGCTATGGTTGATTTTATATGAATTTTGAAGTTTGAACTATTTTACGGATTTTCTGTATAGAAATAATTCCGATAAATTAGTTAATCGTCCAAGACTTGTGTCATGCTTGCGTCAAGAGTCAACCCCGCTGGCTGGGTCAAACTGACGTGTGGGGACCACACGTCGATGACACAGAACTAATCCCGGTCAAACCAGCTGATCGGGTTTGGCGTGGCCCTAGGGCCCTTGTCGATGACCTAGGTGGGTTTTAAGCTGGTGGGTTTAGTTGCTAATGACAGCCACGTCGACTCGCGGAGTTTCGCCGGGCGCGACCATTCCGTCTTGGCGGAGAAAGTGCAGAATCGCGCAGGCGACCAAACGAGCGGCGGAGCCTATCACGTGATGCGGAGGCAACCGCATCTATTGGTGGTGGTAGTTGGCCTCGAGGTCGCCGGAAGCGACGCCCGGCGACGTGTTTGGCGGCGCCGAGCTCGGTGGAAGTGCAAAACGAGCTACGGGCACCGTGAGGTACGCGGCTTGTAGTCGTTGGCCTCCGGGTTGCGGTGAGGCCATTGGACATGGTGGGGTGGCCGTTGGTTGGCCGGAGACACGCCGGCGACGTGCTCATGGCGGTGGGTGCGGTGAGCTTGTTCACTTGCTGTGGTGCACGAAGAGGAGAACGGAGAAGATGGAAAGGTAGCTGAGCTCACTGCGGTCTCGGGAAGCGACGTCGCGGTCGGGGACGAGCTGGTGCGGCGGAGGTCGAAGGGATCTCCGCGGCGAGGGTTGACGAAGAGCTCGGGGCGTTAGAGAGCGAAGCGCTTCGGGGCTCGGCTAGCTCAAGAAGAGGAGGGCGGCGGAGCTTCGGACAGGTCGGAGCGGCGCGAGGACGACGGAGAGCGCGACACGGCGACAGTGCAGCTGCGGTGGCGTCGGCCATGGCGGGAGAGCGAGGGAGGGGACAGGGGAGGAGGAGGTGTCCAGGCGTCGGGGCGCAACGTGGAGGTCGCCCAGTGAGCGGGCGGCGAGGAGATGAGGCAGGAGGCAGGTGCTGCGTGGCGAGCTCTGCTCCGCGTCGAGCACTGCCTGCCTGGGTGGCGCAGGCAAGCAGTCTGTTGGCGTGGCTGGTGGGGCTGGGCCGCTGTAAGTTAGTTTGTGTTCTGCTTTTTTTTTTTTCTATTTTTCTGCAGCTTTGTTGAGTTATTTAAAATACCGTAAAGATTCTAAAATTCACCAAACTAATCCTAGTCCATTGTTGGATTATTTCCAACATGAAACATTTTAGTTTGAGATATTTGGACATTTGAAATATTTTAGTTATTTAAAATGCCCAAATTCAAATAGCTATGATTTAATTCAATGACCTTAGGATGACCTAGGAAAATGTGCACCACTTTTGGCAAAGCTTCGGACCAAGACAAAATGATGGACATTTTAGAAGGGCATTCAGTGTTCATCGAAAATATTTTTAGTAAACCCTAGTTGTTTCAGAGGGGTGGGGGTTACGCAATCCCATTTCAAGTTTCTGTTGAAACAAATAGACATGATGCAACACTCTAATGCATGAACTAGCTAGGTGTGACAACTCACCCCACTCAAAAGAATCTCGCCCCGAGATTTAGGTTCCTCGGAAAGAGGGCGGGTACTCAAGTCGAAGACGATCCTCCCTTTCCCATGTAGCTTCCTTCTCGTAATGGTGCCACCATTGAACCTTGAGAAACTTGATATTATGCCGTCGAGTGGTACGCTCGGCTTGATCGAGAATCTGAACGGGATATTCTCGATATGTGAGATTATCTTGAAGATCAAGCGTTTCGTGGTCCACTCCACGGATAGGATCCGAGAAGCAACGCCTGAGTTGAGAAACGTGGAAGACGTCGTGGACTTTGGAGAGATGCGGAGGTAGTTCCAATTGGTAGGCAACTTCTCCTCGTTTGGCAAGAATGCGAAAGGGTCCAATGTAGCGAGGAGCCAACTTGCCTTTGATACCGAAACGATGGGTTCCCTTGGAGGGTAACCCGAAGGTAAGCCTTCTCGTCAACCTCGTAAGTCATAGCCTTATGTTTTCGGTCATATTGACTCTTTTGACGAGATTGGGCTGTTTTCAACTTTTCACGAACGATGCGGACTTGTTCTTCTGCCTCCTGGATCATATCCGGGCCAAAGAATTGTCTTTCCCCGGTTTCTGACCAGTTAAGAGGTGTTCGACACCTTCGTCCATAGAGAACTTCAAAAGGTGCTTTGCCCAAGCTAGATTGATAGCTGTTGTTATAAGCAAATTCGCAAATGGAAGGCATTTCTCCCAATCCATTCGAATGAGATAACAAGCTCAAGCATGTCTTCTAGGATTTGGTTGACGCGTTCTACTTGACCACTTGATTGAGGGTGAAAAGCAGTGCTAAAGGAAAGATGGGTTCCCATAGCGTTTTGGAAACTTTCCCAAAATCGAGAGGTGAAGAGACTCCCTCGATCCGAGTTTATTTCTAATGGAACACCATGAAGAGATACTATTCGGGAGATGTACAAGTCTGCTAGCTGACTAGCGGTTATACTCTCACGAACAGGTAAGAAATGGGCTACTTTGGAAAGGCGGTCGATAACGACAAAGATAGCGTTATTCCTCTCTTGGTCCTGGGAAAACCAAAGTGATGAAATCCATACTGATTTTATCCCATTTCCATTCAGGAATAGCTAAAGGTTGAAGGGTGCCAAGAGCCGTTGATGCTCGCTTACACGCATTTACGACGCCGCAGCTTAGCAACATATTGAGCAATGTCTCTCTTCATCCTAGTCCACCGTAACCTCTGGCGAGGTCCCGATACATTTTAGTGCCACCGGATGAATGGTGAGAGGAGATTCATGAGCTTCCTTAAGGATCAATCGCCGCAGGTTTCGCACCTTAGGAACCACTAGACGGGTTTCAAGTATCGACTCCTTGATCATCAATGGAGAAACAATCCGCGACTCCTTTCTTGATGTTTCTTTTGATGCGAGAAATTCCCGGATCTACCTTTTGGGCTTTGATGATCTGATCCGTAAGGGAAGGTTTCGCCACCAAGGTGGAAAGGAACCCTCGAGGAACAATGTGAAGGTTGAGCTTCCGAAATTCCTCGTGGAGAAGTGGTTGACTTTGTTGCAACATTAGATTGTTGCAATAGGATTTACGACTTAGCGCATCAGCCATGACGTTGGCTTTTCCGGGTATAAGTTATCCCTAAATCGAAATCGAGATCAACTCGACCCAACGCCTTTGCCTGAGATTCAAATCTGGTTGGGTAAATATATATTTCAGACTTTGGTGATCGGTGTAGATTTCGCAACGATTACCAAGAAGGTAATGTCGCCAGGTTTTGAGTGCATAGACTACAGCTGCAAGCTCTAAATCATGAGTAGGGTAGTTTTCCTCATGTGGGTGTAATTGCCGTGAACCATAAGCAATTACGTGTCGATCTTGCATGAGAATACAGCCTAGTCCTTGTCGCGGCGCCGTAATAGATAACAAAGTCCTTAGAGAAATCTGGGGTACCAACACGGAGCGAAGTTAAACGTCTTTTCAGTTCCTGGAAACTGTGCTCACATTGTGGAGTCCACTCGAACTTTTTATCTTTCTTGAGGAGTTCAGTTAGAGGTTTAGCAACTTTGGAGAAGTTTTCGACGAAGCGGCGACAATAGCTCGCTAAGCCAAGGAAACTCCGAACTTGCTTGACCGATTCGGTGGAGTCCAATTAAGGACGGCTTGAACTCGCTCGGGGTTGACAAGAATACCTTTACCAGAAGATTACATGTCCTAGATAGGTCACTTCGCAACCAAAATTCACATTTGGAAAATTTGGCATAAAGGCGATGCTCTCAAGTTTCATCAACACTAGCCTTAGATGTTCGGCATGTTCTTCCTCGCTCTTGGAATAGATGAGTATGTCATCGAGGTAAACCACGATTTAATTTATCCAAATACTCCATGAAGATTGAGTTCATTAACGGGAGAAGGTGGTGGGCGTTGGTTAAGCCAAAGGACATGACGGTGTACTCGTATTGGCGTAACGAGTAACAAAAGCCGCTTTAGGAATGTCCCGTTTGGATTTTGATTTGATGGTAGCCTAACCTCAAATCCATCTTAGAGAAGACCGAGGATCCTGCGAGCTGATCATACGATCGTTGATCCCGGGAGCGGATACTTGTTCTTAATTGTGACCAAGTTGACGGGTCGATAATCTACAACCATCCGATCCGTACCATCCTTCTTCTTGACGAAGAGGACGGGGCAAGCCCAAGGAGATGAACTAGGACGGATGAAACCCTTTGCAAGGCCTCATCGAGTTGTTTCTTAAGTTCGGCTAGTTCTAGGGGTGCCATCTTATAGGGTCTTCTAGAAATTGGGACAGTTCCTGGAATGAGATCTATCACAAATTCAACATCTCGGTCAGGTGGAACACCTGGCAATTCTTCTGGAAAGACATCCGGAAAGTCACGGACTACCGGAACGTCTTCGAGGTCTGCAATGGGACTGGCATTAAGAGAGTATAGTTGGCGCTTGATATTCGGGTCAAGACATTGACTATCTTTCCCGAGGGTGCGAAGTTGAACAGTCCTAGAGAAACAATCAATCTTAGCATGATGGGCGACATCCGTCCATACCCAAGATGATATTTATATCCGAAGATTTGAGAGCTATCAACGATGCAAGGAAAACAAGTCTGTCGACTTGAATTTCATTACCATGGCTTACTCTAGAAGTTTGCCATTTAGATCCCGGGGTTTGAATTACCATGGAGGTGGGCATATCACCGAATGCGTGTTGTGCAAACGAGCATAGTTTTCGGATATGAATGAATGAGATGCTCGAAGATCGAAAAGAACGGAAGCCGGGTGGCAATTAACAAGAAGCGCATCGAGCACGACGTTGGGATCCTCTTGGGCCTCTTCGGTGAGACACAATTAACATGGCCACGCAGCGGTGGTGGCGGCTTGGCATGGAACACCTTTCCGCTGGCTTGCCGCGCCAACAGCTTTGCAGGCTGGTTGGGGTTGGTCTGAGGACAATCGCGCATGTAGTGGCCTGATTCCCCACACTTGAAGCACGTCACGGGGCTGGCGCGTAGAGGAGCGCTGTTGGTTGGTCCACCATAGGGCCTAGTTGGTGCATACGGCTGAACTGGGCGAGGCGCCTGGAAGGATGGCCTCGGTGTGAATCTGGGTGGCGAGGCGTAGATAGGCACCCACACACGGGCGCTTCGTGGTCCAAAGACCGGATGAGGAACCCATATCACGACCATGCTTGCGTGTTGCTTCAAATCGGTCGACCAGTTTCAAGACCGATGGCTTTGTTAACGAAGCTTCGAAAGATGTGCACTCATGGCGGAGATCTCGGCGAAGTTCGGGCTAAGTCCCTTGCGGAACCTTGCCATTTCTTGGCGTCGATGGAGACCTCTTGATTGCATAGCGTGCGAGGTTACCGAACTCTCTACTATAGGCGCCCACGAGAGACGACCTTGGGTGAAACTCGCAGAACTCCTCACGCTTATGCGATCCATGAGACCTCCGAATGTGATGTTCACGGAAAGCCTCGCTGAATTCTGCCCAAGAAGTGACATGGCCAATCGGGCGATAGCTATATAGTTCTCCCACCGAGATCTGGCGGGGCCTTCAAGATGATATGCAGCAAAGGTGACCTTGTCCGCCTCGGCTACAAAGTCTGTAACGCAGCTTGTGAGTAATGCTGCGAAGCCAGTCATCAGCGTCGAGAGGCTCGACGGAGTGGTGGAAAGTAGGCGGGTGTAACTTGATGAAGTCACTGAGCGACACCAAGTTGTTTCTCGGATGGTGGGCTGTGTTCTGTTCGATACGCTCCAGCAAACGGTTGGTCTCCCGTTTGTTTCTCTCGGCCTCAAAGCATAACCCTTCGCCAGAGAAGGAGGGTGAGGCAGGTTTGCTTCTCCAACTCCATCGCCTTCGCCTGCTCTGGCGGAGCAGGGTTGTTATGGTGTTAACCATCCTAGGAAAATAAAACAAGGATTTAGTCCAGATGGCAAGATTCCGACATAGAAGTGTAGAATGTAATGGATAACTCGAATGCGAGATGATCATCCGTATGACATGGTAGATACAGAACTGCTTCTTTATTCCATCGTCATACACACCATACAAGGTTTAGTACAAGACCAAACAAAGTACTACTACGGTGAAAGGAGGATTACAACTCATCGGAGGCACACCAAGCTCCTATACATTATTTTTGTTACACCTCCGGGATTAGTACACACTAAGTCATATTCCACGGGTCACGCAGGACGGTGGAAATACAACTATTACAATACTAGTGGGACTACTACTACTCAGACGTCTCCGTAGTAGTTCTCATAGAAGTCTCCTCCGTAACCTGGGAGTTCAACGTGATCGTCTGGGAACAGGCGGTCCTGAGGAGCCTGTGGACCGTAAGGGCAAGGGTGAGGTCTTGGACCTACGAGCGGTGGCAAGCGAGGACCACGAGGTGGGGTGATGCCCCCCACATCACGCCAGGTCATCATGTCCGGCAGATCAGCCCTGACAGGATACAAATCTCTCATATCCATATAACCAGCTTGAACAGCCGGTGCAAAACGAGTCAAGGTAGCCCAGTGATCAGCACGGGCATTGAAGAGCTCCATCCTCAAGGCCCGACTCTCTCGGTCCTTGTCCTCGAGCAACTCAGCGGTGGTACGGGTTAGGGAGTCCTCCTGACTAGAATCGGCATAGATGGCTCGGAGATAACCAAACGCTCCAGGAAGTGAACTCGGCATATACCGGAAGTCGGTGTTGCGGAGCAGTCCAGTCCTGGCTCGTATAATGGTCATCATAGAATAAGCAGCATCTTGAACCGCCATATCAATAGTAACACCAAGCCCATAGGAGCTGTGAAGGGCCTCGGTGCAACCAGGATAAGAGGGAAACACCCGGACAGTGCAAAGATACTGACTTTGATTAAAGTCTCGATACTGCTCTTCAACTGTGTATTCGGGTACCAACGGTATCCCGCTCGATCATAACCCGAACTAGCATGGTTGTATGACCGGTCACACCAATGCATCTGGTCAGACGAACCACTTGATTGAGATCACGAGTGGCCATCTGGAAGCATAACCACAATGCAAAGGCATTAGTATTTCTAGCGGAATTTGGACAGCATAACGACTGTAAATGCTCAAAAGGGTTTGAGACATTTCACAAGGAATTGCATAACCACTCAACAATTTCATATCAAGGTTCTGGGTCCAAATTGTAACATAATAGGATAGTAAAACTGAACCAGGCTTGTAACCATCAAACTTATAAGGTACTACTGATTAGTAACACGTGAGCCTAACAGAGAGAAGAGATCCTAATCCTTAACCCCCGGTGAAAGAATGGTCTGACTCAGATCAGAATATCATGAGATAAAGGAGTAAAAAGAGCCTTACGTACCATCCCACAAACAATTCCCCTACATATAACTAAAGCATTTCTAGACTCAACATCGACCAGTTTGGCTTGGAGAACCTACAGCAGATCCGCTCGATGCCAACGCTGTCAGGACCCCGACTCAACGTCACATCGATCTAGCCTGTAACACATCATATCACTTTGCGGCCTCACGCACGGTATCCCAACGGGTGTCGCCTTACCTTAGCCCGGGACCGTTTGCGCCTTTTGGCACACGTATATGATAGTGTCGCTAGCATCCATATGAAAAAGAGCCCGGGCTGACATGGCTAGTCGTAAACCCAAAGTGGCACAGACTTACAGGACAGCATCCATGACCAAAGATCGAACGTGTCGGTCAACAGCAAGTAAGTTCGGGCTGTAGCACTGGGCTAGCAGACTCGTGAACCGGGCAGAAGCGGGCTAACAGACTCCGGTACTCAACGCGTGACATTTCCCCGAAGGGACAGACACAGGAACGAAGAAGGACACATGCCGGCCAGCCTAAGTGTTCCGGAGCAGTAGCAAGCTACCATGGCTCAGTGGAGACACTAGGAGACATTTCCCGGTAAGAGAGGCTACTAAAGATAAACAACTAGATAGTCAGATCCCACACATACCAAGCATTTCAATCATACACACAATATGCTCGATATGTGCAAATACAACAAGGCATCACAACATGACTCTACGACACAAGTACTTTATTTAAAGGCTCAGAGAGCCATTCATAACATACACACAAGTACGGGTCACACGACCCACATACAAGTCATACAAGCATACAAGCCACAGCGGAAGTGTTTTGTCTGAGTACAGACAACTAGTAAAATAAAAGAGGCTTGGGTAAGCCTAGCTATACTACATGGTCCTTCTCTTGCTCAGGATCACCACCTGGGCCTTAGTCTACTCATCGATGTCAACGTCTACGAAGAACCCGTCGGAAGGGTTTGAGGCATCTTTAAAAATGTAAATTAAAGCAACATGAGTACAAAGGTACTCAAAGAAGACTTACATCGACCCTACATACATGCATATTATCAAGAAGGGTTGGTGGGGTTATTGCAGCAAGCCAGCTTTGACTCATGGCTAAACTATCCTACGAGACACCAACTTGAAATAGTTTTATGACTCGAGTCCACTACTCATCACTTCAATACACCACCGAGGATCCAACCCCGCCTTCCTACGGAGAAGCCATCCTCGGCACTCACGCTTATCTTGAGGCTTTTAGTAGTATCCATTTACTTGTCTATGAACCGTATAGGCAACCAAGTAGTCCTTTATCATGACGCGCTATTCAATAGATGATGTTAACCTGCAGGGTGTACTTCTTCATACACGCTCACCACTTATCGCCGTTTACGACATGTACTCGGCAACCTTCAAGCGAAGCCCAACGTGGGTGTCGGCCACGACCTACCTAGACACCTAAGCCTCTAGTCCGGGTTTATCGCCTATTTGGGTTTCATCTATGAGGAGTTCCGGCCAAGTCTCGCCACAGCCCCAAACGATGTGAACAGGTTCCCGAGATACCAAACGGGCATCCAGTACACCGTGCCACGTACCTACCGTGATCACAGCCCACCCCTACGGTCAGCGCTGTCCACGGCCTCCAAGAGGCTACAAACACCGTAAACTACTTGCAACTCCGGACCAAGACTAGGGTGGATAAGAAGTCGAGAGGGTCCATTGGTTTGGGCCCAATGCATGGTAGTAGCTGAATCTTAAATCACACATACAGATCTCGATTAAGGACGGCCTCAATGAAACAACCCACCATGTACTCCTACATGGCCTTTCATCGATACCTTTACCAAATCGTGTTCAACACCTTACTCGCATCGACTTGATCATTTCACTCTAGCCATCATCCCGATGAACCGGACGACACGACTCTAAGCATAGCAGGCATAGCAAGGTAGGAACAACACAATCACAAGGCTCAATCAACTCCTACACATGCTAGTGGGTTTCATCTAGTTCTCGTGGCAATGACAGTCATGCAGAGGAAATGGGTTCAACTACCGCAGCACACAGCAGTTTGAATCGCGTTGTCTTAATGCAGTAAACGAGAGCAGGAGCAAGAACATGGGATTTTATCGATATGATCAAATGGTTGGTTGCTTGCCTGACGGGTCGTTGCACGGGTATTGCTCTTCGTCGAGGTTATCACGGATACTCTCGCGTAAGAACCGCAGAGAACACCGATACACAAGTATTACCAAACAATATGCAACAACATGATGCATGCAATGAGACATGGCAAAATGAGTGCTTTGGGCTAATGCAACTAAGATCAAATGGGTTTGAACCAATTTGAACCAAAGATTCAAAATTCAAACTCATATATGATCATTTAAAGTGCTTAAACTTGTTCTGTGATAAACAGTGGGTTAGCTTCTGTAAACATGCATGAAACCAGTACAGATGGATAGATTGGATTTTTCTGATCATTTTGCATATATAATTTGTCTCATTTGGAGCTATGGTTGATTTTATATGAATTTTTGAAGTTTGAACTATTTTCGGATTTTCTGTATAGAAATAATTCCAAGAAATTAGTTAATGCGCCAAGACTGTGTCATGCTTGCGTCGTAGATCAACCCCGCTGGTTGGGTCAAACTCGACGTGTGGGGACCACACGTCGCTGACACAGAACTAATCCCGGTCAAACCAGCTGCCGACGGGGTTTGACGTGGCCCTAGGGCCCATCGATGACCTAGGTGGGTTTTAATCGGTGGGTTTAGTTGCTAATGACAGCCACGCCGACTCGCCGGAGTTTAGCGGGCGGCGACCATTCCGTCGGCGGAGGAAAGAAGTAATCGCGCATGAGCGACCAAACGAGCGGCGGAGTTTATCTACGTGATGCGGAGGCAACCCGCATCTATTGGTGGTGGTAGTTGGCCTCGAGGTCGCGGAAGCGACGCCGGCGACGTGTTTGGCGGCGCCGAGCTCGGGTGGAAGTGCAAAACGAGCTACGGGCACCGTGAGGTACGCGGCGGTAGTCGTTGGCCTCTGAGGGTTGCGGTGAGGCCATTGGACATGGTGGGGTGGCCGTTGGTTAGCCGGAGACACGCCGGCGACGTGCTCCGCGGCGGTGGGTGCGGTGAGCTTCGTTCACTTGCTGTGGTGCACGAAGAGGAGAACGGAGAAGATGGAAAGGTAGCTGAGCTCACTGCGGTCTCGGGGAAGCGAACGTCGCGGTCGGGGACGAGCTGGTGCGGCGGTGAGGTCGAAGGGGATCTCCGGCGGCCGAGGGTTGACGAAGAGCTCGGGGAGCGTTGTAGAGCGAGCGAGCGCTCGGGGCTCGGCTAGCTCGAAGAAGAGGAGGGCGGCGGAGCTTCTGGACAGGTCGGAGCGGCGCGAGGACGACGGAGAGCGACTACTGGCGGCGGCAGTGCAGCAGCTGGGTGGCGTCGGCCATGGCGGGGAGAGCGAGGGAGGGGGACAGGGGGAGGAGTGAGGTGTCCAGGGCGTCGGGGGCGCAACGTGGAGGTCGTCCAGGTGAGCGGGGCGGCGAGGAGATGAGGCAGGGAGGCAGGGTGCTGCGTGGCGAGCTCCTGCTCCGGCGTCGAGCACCTGCCTGCCTGGCTGGCGAGGCGAAGCAGCTCGCTGGCGTGGCTGGTGGGCTGGGCCGGCCAGGTAAGTTAGTTTGTGTTCTGTTTTTGTTTTTTTCTATTTTTCTGCAGCTTTGTTGAGTTATTTAAAATACCAGAAAGATTCTAAAATTCACCAAACTAATCCTAGTCCATTGTTGGATTATTTCCAACATGAAACATTTTAGTTTGGAGATATTTGGACATTTGAAATATTTTAGTTATTTAAAATGCCCAAATTCAAATAGCTATGATTTAATTCAATGACCTTAGGATGACCTAGGAAAATGTGCACCACTTTTGGCAAAGCTTCGACCAAGACAAAATGATGGACATTTTAGAAGGGCATTCAGTGTTCATCGAAAATATTTTTAGTAAACCCTAGTTGTTTCAGAGGGGGCTGGGGGTTCTGGCAATCCCATTTCAAGTTTCTGTTGAAACAAATAGACATGATGCAACACTCTAATGCATGAACTAGCTAGGGTGTGACAGGTCCACGCCACCCGTGGGTCCGTTCGGATCCAACGACTCCGGTCGCGTTGCGCTAAAAGCGGACAGCTTCTTCCGCCAGCCGATGCGTCTCCGGAAAGGCTCCTGCCAAAAAAAGCGAAGCATATCAGAAAAAGGACAACAAGGATGAAAGGCCGGATCCCGACCCGGCAAAACACAAGAAAGGCACTTACTTGAGAAGGACTCTTCCAGGTGCTGCGCTTTGAGCAACGTACCACGCCGCTCCCGATCAATGGTGCAGTCGCGCTCCTGGAGCACCGTCTCTAGACCGGCCGCCTTGGCGAGGGCCGCCTTCAGCTCGACGTACTTGTCATCGACCGCCTTCTCGGCCGCCTTGCGACGACGGGCCTCGTCCTGGCGTGCCCCCTCAGCCGTGGCAACCTGCCACCGCAGGCGATCCACCTCGGCCTGGAGCCGGCCCTTGTCGTCGGCCAGCCTGCCGCGCTACTGGTCCACCTCGACCAGGGCGTACTGCACCTCCACCACCTTGGCGGCTTCCGCCTTAAGGAGCTCCACCTCGGCCTCGAGGCGGCTCTTATGACCCGCCAGCTGCTCCTGCAGCTGGTTGGCCTCGTCGAGCGACCGCCGGGCCGCGGCTGCCTCCGCCCCTGCCAGCGCCACCTCGGCGCCAAGACGGCCGGTGTCAACAACAAGCCGGTCATAGTGATGACCAGCCTAGAGCAGAGAGTCTGCCAGGACAGCACCTCGGCTGCAAAAAAGAAAGTTTCAGCAAAGGATAAAGCAAGACTTAAGATTTGGCCCAACAGTTACACAGTTGGCCAGAATCTCGGGGGCTACACCCAGTGGGTGCGCTAGCGTGCCCCCACTAGAAAAGAGAATGAAGATACCTGCGGCGACGCGAAGCTCCTCCTCCTTGGCGGCGAGCTGCTCCTTGAGCTCCCGGTACTTGCCCAGTAGACGGTTGAAGGCGATGACCGAGTAGGCGTCGAGTTGCTGAAAAAAGCAGAAATCAGGACAAAAACATCATTCTAAAGATTCGACCCAACTACTACGTAGTTGGCCCGAACCTCGGGGGCTACACCCAGTGGGTGCGCTGGCGCGCCCCCACAAAGAAGAAGTTGCGAAAAGAAGAAGCTTACAAGAACGGCGTGCTCCAGGTTGCGCATCCGCTCCACCTCGGCCTGGGCGAAGGCCTCGAGCTGGTCCGTCCGGCCGCGCAGACAGCGGCTGACGGCGTCCATTGCCGCCTTCTCCTGGGTCTGAGGTCCGAAGACCACGGCGCCCCCTCTCCACGCTAGCTGCGGCGCGGCGGCCCGGCGCCCTTCCTGCCGGGGCACCAAGGCATGCTCCCTGCTGGCCGCTCCCGACGCGGCGGCACCTCCTCCGACGCCCTCTCTGGCGCCATCGACGACCCGAACGTCGGGACACCCTGTGTCGCCCCTCCCAGTCCGGACGCCGGGATGGCCTGCTGCGCCACCACCGGCCCAGCTGCCAGGGTGGCCTCCGGCACCGCCGCCCGCGGTGCCTCCTCCAACACCGGCGGCTCCTCGCACGTCGCCGCCCGTAGCGCCTCCTCCAAGACGGCACCGCCACCACCTCCATCAGCCCCCGCCCGCTCGACAACATCGACCCACAGCGGGGTATCATCCTCCACCTCCACGACCTCCTAGTCGAGGATCACCACCTCAGCCCGGGCCTCACGGCCGCGCTCCTTCACCTACGATGGCTTGAAGACCGTCGCCACCACCACCGAGCCCTCCGGCATCTCGCGCCAGGCCGGCTCCGCGTCGGCTCGCGCCCTTGCCGCCGCTGCATCGGTCCAAGCCCGGACCGACGCCGCCTCCAGCTCCGCCTCGGCCCTATTCCTGTCTCGCCAGACCAAGCCCTTGGTGTCATTCAGGTCCAGGCCAAGGTCCGAGTCGGCCCGTCCCTCCACCTCGACCGAGTCGATGAGGTCGGACCGGCTCCTGCGGAATGCGGCCCCTTCGTCGGCCGCGGCGTCTGCCGCCGCCCTCGCCAACGCGATGGCGACCTAAAGAGGAAGAAGGCAGAATGAGCAAAAAGCAAGGCTAGCTCGACAGTTCGGATGCATACAAGAGTTGGAGCTTACCCTGACAGGACCAGGACCGGGGTTGGCCTCCCATGTTCGGCGCCATGCTTCCTCTTGGCTGCCCTCCCGGCCCCGGCCAGGTCCGCCGTGCGCTTCAGGGCCTGGGGCCACAGCGCGACGCTGTCCTTCCCGTGCGGCCACGTGACTACCCGGCTCCGCCCGCGTTGCCGCCTCCCCCGCCCAACGCCACTGCACCAACAACTGGCGTCAGCATCTCCCATGCCGTGCCATGTTCAACAACTTGAGACACACGGCGAAAAATACAAGACTTACTCGCGCGACGCCCAGTGCCGGTGTCAGCCTCAGCTTCCTCCTCCCCGCCATGGGCCGCGGGCTTCTCCGGCACCACCGGCACCACCTGCAATGGAGCCCGGGCGTAAGGATGTCAGATCGCATTCAGAAGCACCTCCCACGTCGCGTTAGGACGGATGAGGAGGTGCACAACAGCAAAGTAAGGCGACCAGATGCTCACCTGTGGCGCCGGATTTGACTCGCTGTACGGCACCTTGCCGAACCGCCAGTCCTCCCCAAGGTTGGCCTTGGAGATATCGTTCACTCCACGCGCGATCTGCTCCGCTATCAGGCGCGTCAATCCCATGTGGTTGGGATCTTGAAGACTGACCATCTCGCCGATGAGGCAGGAGCGCCTCTGCAGCGGGAGAACCTGGCGCATGATGAACGCGGCGATGAGGTCGTTGCCGGCGAGCCCCTCCCGCGTCCTAATCACCGTCACCCGCTCGCAGAGATTGATAATCTCCTGCAACGGGCGCCTCGGGGAGTAGCCCCAGTTCATCTTCACCCGCGGCGGCACAATGGAGAAGGTCAGAAGATTAATGCGGTCCGCACCCAAGTTGCGGACGTAGAAGAAGGAGTTCTGCCATTTCTTTGCAGAATCCTCCAGCGGGATTTTGGGGCAGTCCGCCCCCGACCGCTTTGAGATAACGGCGGCACCGCATTCGGCGAACTCTCTGGCCGTCGGGCCCTGCTGCTTCAGGGAGAAGAAGCGCGCCCAGAGATCGATCGTAGGCTCGACCCCCAGGTACCCCTCGCAGAGGGTGACGAAGCCAGAAAGCTGGACGATGGCGCTGGCGCCAAGATGGTGCGGCTGGAGCCCGAAGAACTCTAGGAACGTGCGGAAGAAGGTGCTCGCCGGCAGCACAAATCCACGCTTGAAGTGCGTGAGGAAGACCACGCGCTCCGACTCCTCGGGCTGCGGCCTCTGCTCGCTGCGCGGCAGACAGACGGCGACATCCGTCTCCCGCGGCAAGCGCCTCGACGCCCGAAGATGGGCGATGTCTTCGGTGGTGACATTCGAGCCTATCCAAGAGCCCGACGGCAGTGCCATGGACGAAAGAAGGAGAAGGAGAAAGAAGATGGACGACGACGATGTTCTGCTCGGGGCAACGGGTGCTGCAATGCATCGGTTGCAAGGAGCAGAGCAAGAGCAAAGGGGCAGGAGAGCGCGTGCGAGAATAATGGCCGCCTCCCCCTGCCCCCCGATTTATAACCCTCGGTTTGAACGTGGGGGAGTGGGATCATCTACACTCGCCCTTTCCACTACCCCGCAATAAGTGTGCACGTACACACGCAATAACTGCCCGGGGAAGAGCAACCGACCCCCGGACGCCACAATAAATCCACACGCGTGGGCCAAGGGCGCGCGCGGCGGGCCCTAGCCCGTCGTTCAGTCCCGTCATGCGCGTGGCCTGTCAGGCCCCTCCGACTTCCGAGCGCCACGTGGCGTCCGCGTGAAGCCCAAGGGATTGCCCCAAGATTCGACGGACTCCTCGGTTCCCGCCCCCGCTGAAATGCTGCGATCCGGTTTCTGAGAAAACCGGCACACAGTGGGTGTTGCCGGACCCAGCGCTCGCAGAATCCGCCTTGCTTAAGGGGGAAACTGCGAAGGCTCACTCATCCGAAGACGACGGACCTTAACAGCTTCGGGGACTACTATCGGGGGGATGAATCCCGGGCAGGCAACAGAACCCGGACCTTTTTCAGAAACAACGGGGCCAGCATCGCCCATCAAGCCGGCATGCGCTTGGTCCGGTCGCTCAACCCGGCCAAGCCCCACAACCTGGCCAAACTCTCCGACCCGGCAAGACGCGTCGACTCGGCCTCAATAACTAGCACAAGACAGCCGAACCCGGCACAACCAAAGCTTCCTCAACAAGCCAGCTCCACCCGTGGTGTGCTCCGCAATCCAGCCATGAGTCAGCTCCCATCCCATCCAGGCCGTACGATGGGACGAGTCTTTAGCTACCGATGACCAAGGCAACAGTGCCCCGCCCATGCCTCTGCTAAGCCGGAGCATGGCAACAGTGCCCCTCACCTACCCGCTGACCAGGGCTGGCGTGGCTACAGTGCCACCGCCCTCACCGCTGACGACAGCAAGCGGTGACCTGACGGAGCGCCACTGTACACGACTCGGCTTGGCCACGCCCTGACGATTGACAAGACGGCGCACAGTCCCCCTAGGCATGCAAGGCCCGCACCTAGGGGAACCCGGCGAACCACAGGCCCCCAGCGGGTCCCAGCCCGGGTCCCCGGACGCCGACAACCCAGACCCACCGACTTGTAACATTGCCGTTGTACCCCTGGGGAGTTGGTCTATAAAACCCCCTAGGAGCCCACGCATACGGGCAGGAAAGAAAGTAGAAGTAAGGAGCAATAGAGCATAGAGAGGAACTAGACACCAAAACAGCAACATCCACCCAGAGAGAAGGAGCAGCCTAAGCCTTGGCCAGCTTTCCTTCCTTCTCCATACAGCTCTAGGAGCAACATTGTACTATCGAACATCAAACTACACTCCGCAAACTAGGGGTGTTATCTCTCCGGAGAGCCCCTAACCTGGGTATGTCCGGCGTTCCGCGCCCGCTCATACCAACCTCGCCTCTGGAGCCCACCAGCGCCCTCGAGCCTCCTCCTCTCTTTAGCCATCCCATGGCACCTGTCGTGCGCCCACCACGATAGTACTGTAATGAACTCATTCTTTATTTATATTGGTGTTAAACCTACTGTATTCCAACTTATCTATGGTTCATACCCCTACATACTAGCCATAGATGCATCAAAATAAGCAAACAACACACGAAAAACAGAATCTGTCAAAAACAGAATAGTCTGTAGCACTTTGTAACTCCCGAATACTTCTGGAACTCTAAAAATCATACCAAAATAGGAAGTCCTGGGCAATTTTTCTATTGACCTACAGAAAACAGAATCAATGCAAAAGAACCTTCTGTGAATTACTAAAATTATTTTCATGCGCGCAAAGTTTCTGTTTTTCAGCAGAATCAAATTAACTATCACCATAGGTTATCCTATAGGTTCTACTTGGCACAAACACTAATTAAAACATGAAAACATATCTAAACAGAAGGTAGATGAAAAATTTATTACTAAACAGAAGCAAAAAAAACTAAAATAAAATTGGGTTGCCTCCCAACTAGCGCTATTGTTTAACGCCCCAAGCTAGGCATAAAAGCGAGGATAGATCTAAGTAGTGCCGTCTTTGGCACTCAATTCATAAGTAGCTCGCATGATAGATTCATAAGGTAATTTAACTTTCTTTCTTGGAAAGTTCTCCATGCCTTTCCTTAATGGAAATTGGAATCTAATATTCTCTTCCTTCATATCAATAATTGCACCAATCGTTCTAAGGAAAGGTCTACCAAGAATAATAGGACATGAAAGATTGCAATCTATATCAAGAACGATAAAATATATGGGCACATAATTCCTATTTGCAACAATAAGAACATCATTGATCCTTCCCATAGGTTTCTTAATGGTGGAATCCGCAAGGTGCAAATTTAAAGAGCAAACATCAAAATCATGGAAGCCTAGAATATCACATAAAGTTTTCGGGATCGTGGAAACACTAGCACCCAAATCACACAAAGCATAACACTCATGATCTTTAATTTTAATCTTTATAGTAGGTTCCCGCTCATCATAAAGTTTTCTAGGTATAGAAACTTCCAAGTTAAGTTTTTCATCATAAGATTGCATCAAGGCATCAACAATATGTTTGGTAAAAGCTTTATTTTGACTATAAGCATGAGGAGAATTCAACACGGATTGCAACAAGGAAATACAATCTACTAAAGAAAATTATCATAATTAAATTCCTTGAAATCCAAGATAGTGGGTTCAATGCTATTTAAAGTCTTGACCTCTCCAATCCCACTTTTACCAAATGTAGCATCAAGATCTAAAAACTCTGAATCATTGGGACGCCTTTTAACTAAAGTTGACTCATCTCCAGTCCCATCATTATTAAGATTCATATTGCAAAACAAAGATTTAATAGGGGACATATCAATAACTTTTAGATCTTCATCATTATTTCCATGGAAACTAGAAGAACACGCTTTTACAAAGCAATCTTTCTTAGCACACAATCTAGCAGTTATTTCTTTGCACTCATCAATGGAAATTCTCATAGCTTTGAGAGACTCATTGATATCATGCTTAGGAGGAGTAGACCTAAGTTTCAAAGAATCAACATCAAGCGAAAGTCTATCAACGTTCCTAGCAAAATCATCAACTTTAAGCAAATTTTATTCAAGCAAGGCATTAAAATTCTTTTGAGAGATCATAAATTCTTTAACACTATTCTCAAAATCAGAGGGCATCTTAAATTACCATAAGAATTATTGTAGAAATTTCCATAATTATTAGAGGAATTACTAGGGAACGGCCTAGGATTAAAGTTTCCTCTATAAGCATTGCTACCAAAATTATTCCTTCCAACAAAATTCACATCCATAGATTCATTATTATTCTCAATCAAAGTAGACAAAGGCATATCATTGGGATCAACAGGAGCACTCTTAGTAGCAAACAATTTCATAAGTTCATCCATCTTTCCACTCAAAACATTAATTTCTTCTGTAGCATGCACTTTCTTACTAGTAGATCTTTCGGTGTGCCATTGAGAATAACTAGCCATAATATTATCAAGAAGTTTAGTAGCTTCTCCTAAGGTGATTTCCATAAAAGTGCCTCCCGTGGCCGAATATAAAAGATTTCTAGAAGCAAAATTCAATCCGGCATAAAAATTTTGTATGATCATCCATAAATTCAAACCATGAGTAGGGCAATTGCGAATCATCAATTTCATTCTTTCCCAAGATTGGGCAACATGCTCATGATCAAGTTGTTTAAAATTCATAATGTCGTTCCTATGAGAGATGATCTTAGCGGGAGGAAAATACTTAGAGATAAAAGCATCTTTGCACTTATTCCATGAATCAATACTATTCTAGGCAAAGACGAAAACCCAACTTTAGCACAATCTCTAAGTGAAAACAGAAATAACTTCAATTTAACAATATCATTATCTGTATCTTTCTTCTTTTGCATCTCACACAAATCAACAAAGTTGTTTAGATGGGTAGCAGCATCTTCACTAGGAAGGACAGAGAATTGATCTTTCATAACAAGATTCAGCAAAGCAGCATTGATTTCACAAGACTCAACATCATTAAGAGGAGCAATCGGAGTACTAAGGAAATCATTATTATTGGTATTGGAAAAGTCACACAATTTGGTATTATCTTGCGCCATCACGACAAGCAATCCAACACACAAGCAAACAAAAAGGCAAGCGAAAGAGAGAGGAGATTGGGGAAGAGAGGGCGAATAAAACAACAAGGGTGAAGTGGGGGAGAGGAAAACGAGAGGCAAATGGCAAATAATGTAATGCGAGGGAGATGAGTTTGTGATGGGTACTTGGTATGTCTTGACTTAAGAGAAGACCTCCCCGGCAACAGTGCCAGAAATCCTTCTTGCTACGTCTTGAGCTTGCGTTGGTTTTCCTTGAAGAGGAAAGGGTGATGCAGCAATAGTAGCGTAAGTATTTCCCTCAGTTTTTGAGAACCAAGGTATCAATCCAAAGAGGAGGCTCCTCGAAGTCCCATGCACCTACACAAACAAACAAGAACCTCGCAACCAACGCAATAAAGGGGTTGTCAATCCCTTCACGGCCACTTCATGTAAAGTGAGATCGATAGAGATAATATGATAGGATAAATATTTTTGGTATTTTTATGATATATATTGGAAAAGTAAAGATGCAAATAAAAGTAGATTGAAAGCTTATATGATAAATGATAGACCCGGGGCCATAGGTTTCACTAGTGGCTTCTCTCAAGATATCATAACACTACTAGGGAAAAGGCTATACACAGAATCTTAGCAGCAGCGCGGTTCAAAAAACAGCGCTAGTGCTATTTAGCAGTAGCGAGCTACTAGAAACCGCTACACAGCACAAACTTAGCAAGAGCGCTGTTGACCAAAAAGCGCTACTACTAAAATTCCCATTGGTAGAATGTTAGGTTACGATAGCAAGAGCGATCTTAGAGGAACGCGCCATCGCTACATCACATTAGCAGGCGCTCCGTCAAGAGCGCTACTACTAACAAAAATAAAATAAGATGATAAACAAATAGAAATTTAAATGAAAATGAAAGAAATAGAAAAAGGAGAAAGGGAAAATAAAATGTAAAGCAAAATAAACGAAAAAGTGAAAAATCGGAGGAAGGCATAGCAGCGTTTGTTTGTAAGACGCGCTATAGCTAACGAGCTGCAGCGCGTGCCCTAGACCCCGCTATAGAAACAGAATAGGAAATTAGCTATAGCAGCAGCTGCGTTTCAGAGAAAGCGCTATAGCTAACTTAGCTATAGCGCTTTTGCAAAAAACGCTACCGCTTAAGTTTGACATAGCCAAAAACCGCTTCGCCCGCCACCATTTCCCCAAATCCTCAAACCCCACCGCGGCCGCCGTCTCCCGATTCGTCGCCCACACTCGCCGCCGACGACGACGCGCCACCAGAGTCAGGCGCGCCGACGACACCGGAGCCGCCTAACGCCACGGAGCCGCTGACCTCGTTAACGCCACCGAGCGCTGCCGACGCCACCTTCCTCGCCGCCTCGGAGGCGAGACGCCTCGCCTCGCCGTCACCGGAGACGCCTCGCCTCCCTCGCCACCACACCGCCTCCGCCGCCACCACCGAGCCATCATCTCAGAAGCCCCCCCCCTCCTCTCTCTCTCATGCATAGGTTAGCTAGTTTTTAATTAGGTTAATTATCTAGGTTTTAGGGCAAAAATTTAGTTAGGGCATTGACAGAGAAGTAGTTAGGTTAATTATCTAGGTTAGTGCAAAAACTTAGTTAGGGCTATGACAGAGAACTAGTCAGGTTAACTAGTTTAATTAGGTTAATTATCCTGTTAATTAGTGCAGAAATTTATTTTAGGCTTTGACAGAGAACTAGCTGCGTTAACTAGTTTAATTAGGGTTAATTATCTAGGTAAACAAGATTAACCAACTAGGTTAAATAGGTAGGTTAATTAGGTTCGTTGGATTAAGAAGCTAGGTTAAGTAGATTGGCAAAGGTTTTGATTTTTCAAAAGACCACTATTTTTCAAGGAAAAGAATTTAGGCAAATTTTATTTTTCATTGAAGTGGTCATGTCATATCTTTTCATTGAAGTTGTTCGATTATGCCCAAGTGGTGGCTTTGTTGTTCCTGTGAATGATGCTAAGTGGTTTATGTTTTGCCGGAATGTTGATTCATTTCGTTAAGCAAATTTCAGGTTCTCGATTTGTCCACTTTTAGCAAAGGTCATGCCGAAATTTCCGTGAATTTCGCATGACTTGTGCTACAAACTAGGACATATCGAGTGCCCGGATTTGCCGCACCAAGAAGGAGTCAACATTCCGCAAAACAATAGTCCTTTTTATGTCATTATTCATTTTATTAGGTCTAGAATTAATTGACTAGATTTAATCATAGGAAACATGGCTAGCAACGATGAAGGACAGGGTTCGGTGATTATGACGACGCTCACCGGGCGGCATTTAATTTTTAGCTTTACCGACGATCAACAGATGTTGTTGCTGGGCCCGCATCGGGATCGAGACCGACACGCAGACCGGTGCTGAGACCGACACGCAGATCGGTCTTGAGATCGACACCGCGCCGAGATTCAGACCGCATCGAGACCGGCGCCGAGACCGGTGCTGCCTCGGGAGCGGATCCGTGTAGCACCGAAAGCGAAGAGGCAACGGCTTCCTAACAAACTCAGACTACTAGACTGGTGGTCACGGAGGTGGACAACGGCAATTTTGAGCCAAAGGCGCCGAGGAAGCCATGGCGTGCTACGGCAATCAAATAGGCTGCATCATACGGACAACCGCCACCATCAACGATGAGAATCTAAAGAAGATAGAAAATATGAGGAGCTCCTCCTAAAGAAGTTTCACCAGATATTCTTGTTCCCGGCCGAATGAGAAGGATTATGAAGATCCGCATAATGACCCGCAATGAAGAAGATAAACAAACACGCCATGACCAAGTTTAGCAACGCTGGCCGCTCGAAAAATCGAGTGAAAGCAAAGATCAACGACGGGAACCCTACTCCGAGATTGTAAAGGAAAGTCCGAGAATCACGGAAGAGCAGTTTCAAATATTCAAGGAGGCTTGCGAGGCCGGCTGCCAAAGAAAAGTCTAAGTACATGAAGGGGCTTCAAAGAGGAACATTGGGACCCACCACCTCTAAGCCGTGGTTACGGCGAAAGAGGCCCAAATGGGCCAAGGAGGACGCGAAGCCGCGAAGTCCGGGCATCCTGCACTTTGGCGGATTTCACCGCCCCGCAGAGCGTGACGCCCCGAGGGCCCGCCACCGCTGGGACCCATCAAGAAGGTTTATGAGACAACACCGGTCATTACGGAGTTCATGAGACTACTGGTAATTTTAGTTTCGATCAATTCAACCGCACACGTTAGTCATATTTGTAAACGATCCTTGTGCCTTTTGCGCAGAGAGCAACACCGGATTGCGGTTTAAAGCGACTCGCCGCTCGAGGCATTGGCGAGGCCAGTGGGACACTCCATTCAACCGGCGTTGAACATATTGAAACAACAGCCGTGGATACTCGACCGTCAGATGGACGCGTGCACGTGTCGGAGACGGCGCCACGTGGAAGAAGTACTACCGTGAGACCACGGAGGAGAGAAAGGAAAGACGGAGGTTAATCAAGAAAGCATCGACAAGAAGGTTGAGATTGCGGTTGAGAAGAAATCATCTCGCATAACAAGAATAGCGATAGCTGCCGCAAACAAAGCGGTTGCAGATTTATCTACTTCCTTGGTGACGGGCGCTCACATTTGGACAAGGGAAAATCCAAAAAATGCAGAGGACTTTCCCTTGTCGACTTCTTGGCAGCACATGCTCCCGCACTGCCCCCCGCACTGCCCCGCGACCTGCTCCCGCACTGCCTCCCGACCGCTACCGCAGACAAGCTGCCGCGACCGGACGTGCTCGGTGGTGCCTCCTCTTTGGCTGAGCTCGACGCCTCACGGTATCTTCCACACCGCCCCTTCAATATAAATGTATAATCCTGTTTTGTTGCTTTTCGGATGTCTCACGTCGCAGACTTTTATTTGCAGGTCGACGAAACCCTGCGGCACCATATTGTACACCATCGGCGCAAGCGAAGGTGGACGGGGAAGGGGACGATAATGGAGCCGACGGAACCATTGTTCCACAGCCGCCGATACCTTTAACGCCTTCAAGGTTTCCGTGGCGGTGTCAAACCGGGCCACGAAATTGCCTCCTCTAATACTAGTGGGGATGACGACGAGACCCGCGCGGCTTGGTGATTGTTGCAATGGGTGGGTCCTGTAGGCCAAAGAGTCTGCTTCATCCGAGGCGGCGGGAGCACACCCACGAGCACGCAGCCTCAAAGAAGGTATGAACATCAACACCCCACCTACCCAATTAGCGTCGGGTGTCGGGTTGGGTGATAGCGACGGGTAAGCGGTGGCTCCATTAGAGGCCGATGACGCCGCCATGGATGAGGATGAGGATGACGATGGCGCTGAACAAGATGTCTATCTCGGCGCGCCTCGTGGTTTGAGCATCATGAGTCGATGCTCGAATTACCGCCTCAACGCGTTATTGACGACCATCCGTGGTAAAGAAGCCTAGGAAGAGAGCGAGGAAAGGCAAAAAGCTGATTCTATGATCCAGCCGCCTCGGCAGCCTCGGCCGGGACCGTAGATATCCCCGATGCGGATAAATGGCATATCCCGGTAAACCAATCCTACCGAAACAGCGCCACGGGCCAGATTCGCGATCCGAGGAGACTTCATGACGATGTGCTGCGGGTAGAGAAAGGCCTCATCGCCGAAGATCTAGGATACCCACTCTACGTGGTTAATGTTCCGCAGCAAATGTAAACGTCAATGGCTTCCCGCGGATAAGTTCTTCCTCCGATTCGATTACATATTCGACATGTTTCACGTGAAGAGGCTGGATTTTACTTTTGTCCGCCTTTATGCCTTGCACATGAGCTACATCATTGGGGTTGAGCAGATAGCTCATATCGTGTCGCTGACCCGTACTACATGCACGAGGCCTTCTTGGGAGTCTGCTGCACAGCATCGTGAATACGCGAGGGATTACATCATCAGTTTCATGCTCGCCAATAAGGACAAGGAGGCGATTCTCGTGCCTTATCATCCCGTGTAAGTCATCCGCGCTGCTATCCTTCCTTCGATTTCAATAATTCATTTGCACGGTGGAGGCTAATTAATTTGAGGTGTACTTATTTTATGTAGTAAGGGCGCGCCGTCCTCATCATCCTCTACCCCGATTCTCCCACGCCTTTACTTGGACTCGTCAAGAACATTCACAAAAGGATTACACCCACATCAAAGATGTTCTCGACGGTGCTATGTTTTACTACCAAGCAAGGTGGAGATGTTAGGGACAAGAAGAAAAGGGACGGCAGCACGCCTTCAGCCATAAGACCGACTTCGCTGCATCCAAAGAACCGAACGATTCTCTTAATGATGGATTCTATGTCCTACACCA
This sequence comes from Aegilops speltoides, assembly GCA_021437245.1. Taxonomy (NCBI): domain Eukaryota; kingdom Viridiplantae; phylum Streptophyta; class Magnoliopsida; order Poales; family Poaceae; genus Aegilops; species Aegilops speltoides. The sequence continues at coordinate 409,649,573 of CM038141.1, read as the reverse complement.
CATGCTGGAGTACCGACGGGATCACCGTAACCTTCACATGGCACCTAGATCTAGCGATGCCCATATTCTCGCAATGGGCAAAGGACATAGGAGATATCGAGGATCATCGACTTCGAGCTGAGTTCTATAACATCCAGCGAACTTGCCCAAATCATCATGAATGAGGTCGCCGGAAAAATAGGGATGTTCCATGCGAAGGACAAATGTCGCGGGAAGACGTCCCAACATGGATAGCCTCTCGGCGTCTCGACATGAAGCCTTTCACAAAGCTCGATGACTATCTCCCCGACTTGGATGGATGGCACGACATGCTTTGGAGTGATTGTCGATATATGACAATGTGTCCGCTTAGTCCATAGTTTCTTTTATGACAAAACTTTGAGTTATGCACGGTGAAACTTTATTTGTGATGTAATTAAACCGTCCTCCTCGACTAGCTTAAAATCACTCTAGTTAGGTCATTTGGGTACGATGAACTTTGTTATTTATGCTTATGATATGTTGTTTCTATTTTTGCCAAGTCTGTCTCTTTGTGTTGCTCAACTATATATGTTGCATATCATCGACTCATGTGATGATGCAGGTGCATAGATCATAAATGGCGAAGAAGTGCTACGCCAGGAGTATATATACGACAAGTGGCCGGAGTGACAGGCCTAGGTGTACCGGTTTTCGGTTTCCGAGCGACACATGAATACTTAGTTTAGGTTCACGCTAATGCGAGAGAGGGATACGAACTCATGTACTCAAAGTGATAGCTATTCTCATGTATATCATTGTTTAGATGGATGACGATGTATTTGCAAGTAATCGAGACTTGTATCGCTATTTTCGAGATTGATGACGAGATCGAGACCACTTTGTGTTGGATGATGATTATGATGATGACATGATTTGATGAGACTAATTGTATGTATATGCTATCATTTGTATGTGGATGATATGCTAAAGATTATTGTATAAAGCCTATTAAAATGCAAAACAAATAAAAAACAAATCTACAGGGAAAAAACTAATAAAACTAGTAGTACCGAGGGGAGGATTTAGCAGTAGCGCCAGCTTACCAGTAGCGCTTACAACGAAACAGCGCTGCAGCTAATACCAGTAGCGCCCTTCCCAAAACCGCTGCAGCAATTAGGTGTAGCAATGGCGCAGTGTCAACACGCCGCCATCGCTACACGTTAGCTGAAGCGCTTATTAGTAGCGCTGCACCAAGGCCATCGAGGGTGCCCAAACCCGCGCTGCTGCTAGGCTTTTCCCTAGTAGTGTAAATATTACGGTGGGTGAACAAATTACTATCGAGAAATTGATAGAAAAGCGAATAATTATGAGATTATCTAGGTATGATCATGTATATATGCATCACGCCCGTGACAAGTAGACCGACTCCTGCCTGCATCTACTACTATTACTCCACACAACGACCGCTATCCAGCATGCATCTAGAGTATTAAGTTCATAAAGAACAGAGTAACGCATTAAGAAAGATGACATGACGTAGAGGGATAAACTCATGCAATATGATATATAAACCCCATCTTTTTATCCTCGATAGCAACAATGCAATATGTGCCTTGCTGCCCCTGCTGTCACTGGGAAAGGACACCGCAAGATTGAACCGAAAGTTAAGCACTTCTCCCATTGCAAGAATGATCAATCTAGTAGGCCAAACCAAACTGATAATTCTAAGAGACTTGCAAAGATAACTTAATCACACATAAAAGAATTCAGAGGAGATTCAAATATTTCTCATAGATAAGCTTGATCATAAACCCACAATTCATCGGATCTCGACAAACACACCGCAAAAAGAGTTACATCAAACAAATCTCCAAGAAGATCGAGGATAACTTTGTATTGAGATTCAAAGAGAGAGAAGAAGCCATCTAGCTAATAACTATGGACCCGAAGGTCTGGGTAAACTACTCACAACTCATCGAAAGGGCCTTGGAGATGATGTAGAGGCCCTCCATGGTCGATTCCCACTCCGACAGAGCACCGGCGAAGGCTCCAAGATGGGATCTCGCGGATACAGAAGGTTGCGGCAGTGGAATTAGGTTTTCGTGGTGCTCCTCGATGGTTTCAGGGTACGTGGGTATATATAGGAGGAAGAAGTAGGTCGGTGGACGCTCGAGAGGCCCACGAGGGTGGGGGCGCGCCCACCTATAGGGGGCGCACCGGGCACCCTCGTGGCCGCCTCCTCTGTTGCTTGACGTCCACTCCAAGTCCCCTGGATCACGTTTGTTCCAAAAAGATTGTTCCCGAAGGTTTCATTCTATTTGGACTCCGTTTGAGATTCCTTTTTCTTCGAAACACTGAAATAGGCAAAAAAACAGCAATTTGGGCTGGGCCTCCGGTTAGTAGGTTAGTCCCAAAAATGATATAAAAGTGTAAAGTAAAGCCCATAAACATCCAAAACGGGTAATATAATAGCATGGAACAATCAAAAATTATAGATACGTTGGAGACGTATCATTAACCACAGTTGAAGCTTTAGCATTTTCATCCTAACAAGAAAAGGTGGTTTTTCAATATAAGCAGTGGGAACAACTGTATCAACATTCCAAATGATAGTTTCTTCTTTAGCTTCTACCGGTTCTTTAACTTCTTTAATTGGCGGGTGATATTCAAACCACTTCTCCTTAGGGAGATCAACATGAGTAGCAAAAGATTCACAGAAGGAAGCTACTATCTCAGAGTCAAGTCCATATTTAGTGCTAAACTTTTGAAAAGCATCGGTATTCATAAAAGATTTAACACAATCAAACTTATGTTCAATACCCGACTCTTTACCTTCGTCGAGTCCCCAATCTTCATAGTTGCGTTTAATTCTTTCTAAAAGGTCCCATCAGAATTTGATAGTCTTCTTCATAAAAGAACCAGTACAAGAAGTATCGAGCATGAATTGATCATTACGAGAAAGCCAAGCATAAAAATTATGAATAATAATTTATCTTGAGAGCTCGTGATTGGGGCATGAATATAACATTAACTTACGCCTCCCCCAAGCTATAGTGATACTTTCTCCTTCACGAGGCCAAACATTATATATATATTCCGATCGCGATGAACTAGATGCATAGGATAATTTTTTTGATGAAATTCCAATTTCAACCAATTCCAATTCCAAGATCCAATATCATCGCATAACCTATACCATGTCGATGATTTTCCCTTCAAAGATAAAGGGAAAACCTTCTTCTTGGATTCATCTCCAGGCAAACCTGCAAGCTTAAACAATCCACAAATTTCATCCACATATATCAAGTGCATATCAGGATGTTCGGTTCCATCTCCTGCATAAGGATTAGCTAGCGGTTGTTCTAACATACCCAAAGGAATTTCATATTCAATAATTTCAGTAGGTGCAGTAGGTTGAGGGGCAACTAATTATGGTTCCAGTCGAGGTGAAGATACCCCGAACAAATCCCACAAAGTATTGGTTTCCATAGTAGCAAGTGAGAATAAATTTCAGCATGTAGTAATAATGTTTCCTTACAAGTTTCCACTTACCAAGAGTGCTTCACTCCCCGGCAACAGCGCCAGAAAATAGACTTGATGACCTACAAGTATATGGGGTCAATTGTAGCCTTTTCAATAAGTAAGAGTGTCGTACCCAACGAGGAGCAGAAGGAAATGACAAGTGGTTTTCAGCAAGTTATGTCTGCAAGTGCTAAAATTGTAAGTAGCGGAGTAGTTCGATAGCAAGATAATTTGTAACGAGCAAGTAACGATAATATTAAAAAAAGTGCACCAAGGTAGCTCAATCCCTTTGAGGCAAAGGACAGGCCAAAACGGTCTCTTATGATAAGCAAAGTTTTCTTCAGGGTACATGGGAATTTCATCTAGTCACTTTCATCATGTTGGCTTAATTCATGTTCATTACTATGATAATTTGATATGTGGGTGGACCGGTGCTTAGGTTCTATTCTTACTTGAACAAACCTCCTACTTATGATTAACCCTCTCGCAAGCATCCGAAACTATGAGAAAAGTATTAAGAATAAATTCTAACCATAGCATTAAACTTTTGGATCCAATCGGTCTCTTACGGAATAGCGCATAAACTGGGGTTTAAGCTTCTGTCACTCTCGCAACCCACCATCTAATAACTACTCCACAATGCATTCCCTTAGGCCCAAATATGGTAAAGTGTCATGTAGTCGACGTTCACATGACACCACTAAGAGAATGGCAACATACATATCATCAAAATATCGAAAACATATCGAGTTCACATGATTACTTGCAACATGATTTCTCCTGTGACCTCAAGAACGAAAGTAACTACTCACAAATGATAATCATGCTCAAGATCAGAGGGGTATTAAATAACATAATGGATCTGAACATATAATCTTCTAGCAAATAAACCATATAGTAATCAACTACAATATGTAATCAACATTACGAGTCACCCACAAGCACCAATCTATAGTTTCGGTACAAAGATTGAACGCAAGAGATGAACTAGGGATATTGAGAGGAGTTGGTGTTGTTGAAGATGTTGATGAAGATAGCCCTCCCCAAGATGGAAGAGTTGTTGGTGATGATGATGACGATGATTTCCCCCTCCGGGAGGGAAGCTCCCTCGGCAGAATCGCTCCGCCGGAGGGCAAAAGTGCTACTGCCCAAGTTCCGCCTCGGGGTGGCGGCGATTCGTCCCAAAAGTTCTCTCCTTATTTTTTCTAGGTCAAAATGACTTATATACCAGAAGATGGGCACTAGAGGTGGGCCGAGGAGGGCAGCACCCACCAGGGCGCGCCTGGGCCTCCTGGCGCGCCCAGGTGGGTTTGTGCCCACCTGGTGGCCCCCCTCTGGTATTTATTTGCTCCAATAATTCTTAAATATTCCATAAAAAATCCTCGGGAAGTTTCAGCTCATTTGGTGTTGTGCAGTATAGGTAGCTTGACGTGGCATTTTAAGGTCCAGATTTCTAGCTGCTAGAATTCTCCCCCTTTGTGTATACCTTGTATATTATGAGAGAAAAGGCATTAGAATTACTCCAAAAAGCATTATTATACAATAAAACAACATAAATAACAGTAGGAAAACATTATTCAAAATGGACGTATCATGGTGTTGCTCAAACAATAGCATGTCTTCCAGATTCAATTAATGCTGAGAATCATGGCCATTCTCTTGACGGGATCTGACTGCTTGTAGGCGGCAGTGACTTATCTTGATTTGTTTCTCAGGCTCGAGCATGAGATATGTACCAAAGATTTGACTACCGTCTGTCGTGAGCAATATAAAGGGGCATGGATTTATGGTTGTATCATACCTCAAATATTAACATCTTGAGACTGTCCTGACAGGGGTGCAGGTGGGAAAATACTTTTCATGACAGGTTGTCCGTGTACTTGGTTCCATTAGTGAGTATACCTGGTCTGAGCTGATGGTTCGGCTTTTGATGTCGGTATACCCATCTATGGTAATGGGCTGTGAGATGCTTTAACACTGCCATTGAGGTCAAACTGCGGAGTTTGTAAAAGAAAATCTTGGATCTAACAGAACAGTCTTGGATATTCCACACTAACCATTTTAAGTGGGTTAGCGGGATATGAAGTCCTTGCAGAACAAAGTAGGCCTTTGAGGGTATGCCTTTGTGGATCCATATGGCATCATGGACTCCAACTAACTTGGGTATCCGGACCCTGATGGTCACGCAAAAATCCTCATACCTTTGCTGTCAGGCTTACCCTTTAATGGTCATGATTTTATTTGCTAGGATACCTTACTGAAATAGCTTGGCCACACATGTCCTTGATTCTTGTTATGACCATGGATGTGGTTAGGGAAATATTTTTGGCATTATTCCTTGCGCTTGTTTTCTGACCTGGTTCCGCACACATGTGACATATGCTCGGGGCTTGTAACTGTATAGAGCTAGTTGTGGTGGCCAATCATGCAAGAGGGTGACACGGTTTTATGGTACCTCCTTGTTAGTTGTGGGAATAATGACCTTGATGGCCATTGTCAAGACTGTTGATTTTGTGATCTATCTCCAGATCTTGTCGATCCTTGAATTACATGAGATGTATCTCTGCTTATCTTCATTTGCATGGCTCATGAGGTTATTGAATCCTTACTTTCCTTAGGTATATCTGCTTGATCATTATCATGTCTCGCATGGGGGACCGATATGACTGGGGATACACACTCACCATACATATATGAATCATATGCAACTGAATACTTGATTCTTGAGGTAGGCATATGTCTTGACTGAATTGTACTTCTGACAAACATTATTGCAAATCTGATCCTTGAACTGCACTGTCATATACTGCCAACTCACCGTATATTCTCTGAGGACTATGCAAAGTGTGGTACCGTCGTGGGTTGAGTGGATTACGAGAGAAGCCATCCGAATAGCTTGTTGAGGAAGACTCGGTAGCTTCTGCTCAAAACATCCGACTAGGAGCTTCTGTTTCGTAAAGCTTTACACGATTGAAGTTGGGTTAAATAAACCTGAAATTATATAGGTTCAAAGCTAGATCTTAATAGTTTCACAAAAAAAAACAAGATTTTTTTGCCTAAGCAATGTGGGACTAGAGGCACATGTACAGGAGGTGTTGTACATGGTAATGTACATTTTTTTTATTTTTGAGAAACGGGATTGCTAAATCTAGTCAATGCTTTATTCGTGAGATCTTATGTGAAGACCCGTGCAATTTTCTTTTAATTTTTTCTTGCTTCTCTTTATATTTTTTTGTCGGTTGTCTAAGACTTGTTTAAGTCTTATTCGGCTAAGATCTACCGAGAGCTCCTATGCGCTCGAACCAGGGACCTCCATCTTTGTACGCACGAGCGTAGCCAACGCGATAGACAAGCTTTCTTGGTTTGCCATGGCGCGCGAAGCTAAATGTAAGGTAGATCCGAACATTTTATCAAATTCCTAACGCGAAAATTATTTTGAAAACATGTTTTTTAAAAAGCGAACACTTTCCATATTGAAGAAGAAAAACTTGAATAAAGTTTTGATAAATGAACACCTTTTAAAATCCCTAACATTTTTTGAACTTAGAGAACAAAATTTGAACATGAACATTTTTTAAAGCACAAACTTTTTTTAATCTTGAGAACAAATTTTGAAACGAAGAACAAATTTGGAAGCGCAGATTTTTTAAAGATGATTTTTTTTAAATCTTGAGAACAAATTTTGAAACGTAAAACAAATTTGGAAGCACAAATATTTTTTCAATATTGAGAACAAATTTTGAAATGGAGAACAAATTTGAAAAATCTCGAACAAATTTGAAAGCGCAAACATTTTTTGAAAATGTGAACAAACAAATTGAAGTCTGGTACATTATATTAATTTTGAAAATTTTGAACTTTTTTGTGTAATGAGATCAATTTTTGAATTTTGAGAACATTTTATGGAAAGGCAAACAAAATTTGAATATTTTGAAAAAAAGAGAAAAGGAAAAGGAAATGAAATAGGAAACCAAAGAAAGAAAACAAACATAAAAAAACAAAAAAAGAAGAAAAGAAACAGAAAGAATTTGAAAATCTGAAGAACAAAAAGGAAATAGAAAAGGAAAGAAAAAGGAAAGAAAAAGGAATTGAAAAATGAAATAAAGAAACAGAAAAACAAAGAAAGAAGAAAAAAAAGAGAAAGAACAAAGAAACAGAAAAAGAAAAAACAGTGAAAAACTTGTTCAAGAACCTTCTGGAAGGTTTCCCAAAACCAGCCAGGAGCCTTCCAGAAAGTACCCCAAAACCGGATGCTGCAGCGCATGTACTATCTCGTAGTTGGGCCAGCCCATCTTGATCGCTAGGTCGCTCGCCTCTGTGCGTTCGCTCGACATTCTGCCGCAATGAGTGTCCGTTAGGATATTCCCTACCCACATCCTTTGAGAAGCATGGGTACGTACATTTGTGATCTGTCTCATGGCATCTTAAGAGTCACTTGGGGGAACAGCCCAGCCCACCAACGCGACCATGTGGAGGGGGCTAGTCCCAGGTAGCTTCAGTACGACCGTTTGAAATAAAATGGGTCGAAACAGTGCATAGTGCTAACCTTTGAGTAACCCATTGACTAGATGCCTTGACCTATTGACTTGGCGTTGACTGTTGACATTTTAAGAAAAAACTTCACGTTTTAAAAAAGTTCATATATTTCAAAATCATTCACGAATTTGAAAAAATGTCTGTCAATATTGAGGGAAGATTTTCAAAAATTTAAAAAACTTCATTAATTTTGAGGGACAAAAGTTCAAAATTTGTGGCAAAATCATGAATTTGGAAAAAGTTATTCGATTTGAGAAAAAAGTTTGCAGAATTGAAAATGCAAGAATTTGAAAAAAAGTTAATAAATTAGAACAAGATCACAAATTTGAAAAAAAACTCATTGAATTTGAAGAAAAAGTTCAAAGATTTTGAAAAAAAGTTCACAAATTTGAAAAAAAATCATCAATTTTGAAAAATTTCACGTATTTACAAAAAAAGAAGAAGGAAAAAGAAGAAAACATATAAAACCCAGGTTAAAAGGCAAAAAAAAATAAACAAAATAGAATACGGGCCGACCTGCTACTAGACCTTGTAAATGGGAGTGTGCACAGTGGTTGTTTGGATACTAAGTATTAAATGTGATGTTTCGGAAATTTAGCTTATAGAGGATATTTAGGAAATCCAATTTTAATCAGTTATTCTGTTAAGGTGAGTTTACAGAATTCCTTGTTTTGTTGAGGAAAATGACATCGGCATTGTAAATGCTCACAACACACCATTAGAAAATCTTGGAGCACTAACTTCAAACAGAAATTGTGCCGAATTTGTTGTACATATGTTGTCGCTGCTGGGCAGGCTCACTGTAGGCCACAAGATAACAATGCCCAAAAGACCGGAAAGCAAAACATAAATGAAGAGCGAGAGACATGCATGGCCCATTAGGTGCAAAAAGACCGGAGCAGCTATGTGCCGCTTATTCGTGGGAGCTATATCTCATTATAGCGAGGCAGATCCAATTGGGTGCAGAGGTCACCATATAGCGACCTAGCTTGTACCCGCCCCCCCCCCCCCCCGACCTCCCGCTCCCCCCGCTGCATCCATTTGGGCCAGCCCAACTAGCTCGTTTCCCATTTTGGGAAGGTTCTGGAACCTTCTCAAGCAATTTTTTAATTTTGGTGCTTTTTTTCTTTGTTTTCATTTTCCATGTTCATATTTTCTTTTTCTATTTTACTTTTTCTTTTACTTTTTCCCTCATGATTTATTTTTTATATTTTTACTTTTTCATTTTACAAACATCTCTCAAAGTCATGAACGATTTTGGACAGAGTGAATATATTTTAAAATCTTGAAATATTTTCCGATTTTTGATTCTTTATGAGATGGAAATTTTTCTACGAACAAAAAAATATATTATTTTAATCATGAACATTTTTCGTATTGTAATTTTTTTCATAAATCAGCGAACATCTTTTTATAAAGGCAATAATCGTTTTTTAATTTTGGAACAAATTCTAAAGTTCACGAAAACATTAACAGTTTTGATGACCACCTTCTGAAATCTCTGATTTTTTCAGGAATTCATGAACATTTTTTTACGTGATGAACTTTCCTTAAGGTTTGGTAGCATTTTTTTGAAATAGAAGAACATTTTTTGAATTTTTGTGAACATCTTAAAAAATTCTTGAACATTTTCTTAACTATCTACTGTTTGTTTAAATTCACGAACAGGTTTTGAATAGGTTTATTTTTTTCGAAATAATGAATATTGTTGGTTTCCCAAACATTTTTTTCAAAATCACGTACATTTTCTGAGTCCTTCAAAATTAGGATTCCCCTAAAAAATTTCAAAATATTGAAAAACTTGATATCATGAATACTTTTTATGATTTGCTGAACATATTTTTTGAAAACCTGACTTATTTTAACAAAGAGAAAAAACAAAAACATAGAAGAATAAACAAAAGGAAAACATGAAATTAAAACAGGCGTAGTCCTGGGCCCGCACATAGGTCGGACCAAATGGGCGCGCGGGTGGAGCCAGGGTGTGTGATCAATGTCATTGCACCGCGTACTGCTAATTTTTGGGAGAGCTCCTCGCCAGTGCCTTCAGCGGCAGTAAGGAGTTCGGGCGCCCACGCGAGCTCCCTTTATGGGCCGGCCCACTCTACCCTCTCTCCCGCGCATCACTCGCTCGCTCGATCGATCAAGCTGCGTCGCCTGCTTTTCATTTTTTTTTTCTGCTGGGCTGTTGTTTCAGGGCAAAAAATGGAGGGAATATGCTCGTAAATTTTTCATAAATATGAAAAAATAACACAGAAAAACTATGAATTAAGAAAAAAGTTCATTGAATACGAAAAAGTTCATCAAATTTGAAAAAAGTTAATCAAATACGAAGAAAGTTCATCGAATTTGAAGAAAAGTTCATCGAATATGAAAAAGGTTCATCGATGTTGAAAAAAGTTCAACGCTTTTGAAGAAAAGTCATCAAATTTGAAGAAAAGTTCAACAATTTTAAAAAAAAGTTCATCAAACATGAGAAAAGTTCATCGAATTTGAGTTCATCGAGTTTGAAAAAGTTCATCGGATTGAAAAAAGTTCATCAGATTTGAAAAAAAGTTCATCAAATTTGAAAAAAGATCATCAAATTTGAAACAAAGGTCATCAAATTTTAAAAAAGTTCTTTGAGTTTGAAAAAATTCCATCGATTTTGCAGAAAAAAACTTAAAAAAAAACTTTCTCAAATTTGAAAAAGGAAAGAAAAAAAGTAAAACAAAACAGAAGAAAGATAAAAGAGGATAAAAACATGTAAGTAAACACAACAGCTTGGGTGGTCTGGTGGTTGTCGTGTTTTACTCTCAACTCGCTCGACGTGGGTTTGATTCCTGGCTCTCGCACGCTTTTTGCGCTTTAGAAACAGAAGAAAAAGAGCAGAAGGGAGTGAGATGGGCCGGCCCGCTAGACAAACCAAGCGTTCGTACAGGGGGTGTGCGCCCTGTACCAAATGGCCTATATTCCGCGCTTAAGGCGCCAAATAGGATTTGGCAATTTTTGGTTCATACACAGCGCGCGTCCGCTCTCTTCTTTTGATTCTAAATGGGCTGGCCCATCGAGCGCACTAGAGGGAAGGCCTCTCCCCGGTTTTGGGAAGCTCTTAAAATGTTCGTGGGCCGTTTTTAGGAGGTCCTACTATTCTGGAAGCTTCCGGCCAGTTTCCAGAAATCCTACTTTAAAATCAGTTATTTGTTTTCAAAATCCATGAACTTCTTTAAAGTTCTTGATCATTTTTCCAAAGGTAATTTTGTTTGACCATGTTCATACACAGCATGCTTAACGTTCGATGATAATTTGTATTATGAGTTATGTGTTTTGGTGACCTAAGTTTGTTCGGAGTCCTGAATGAGATCACGGACATGACGAGGAGTCTCGAAATGGTCGAGAGGTAAAGATTCAAATATTGGAAGGTAATATTCGGACATCGGAATGGTTTCGAGTGATTTGGAATTTTTTTCGAAGTACCGAGGGGTTACCAGAACCCCCCGGGGAAGCTTTGGGCCAACATGGGCGTAAGGGAGAGAGAGGAAAGCCCGCGAGGGGTGGCCCACATGCCCCCCTCCTAGGGAGTCCGAATAGGACAAGGAGGAGGGGGCGGCGCCCCCTTCCCTTTCCCTATCCCTCTCCTTCCTATTCCCTCTGGTGGAGAAAGGAAAGGGGGGATCCTACTTGGACTAGGAGGCCAAGTAGGACTCCCCCATGGCGCGCTCCTCCTGGCCGCTGGCCTCTCTCCCCCCTCCTTTATATACATGGGCAGGGAGCACCCCAAAGGCACATCAGTTGTTCTCTTAGCCGTGTGCGGTGCCCCCCTCCACAGTTTACTCCTCCCGTCATAGCGTCGTAGTGCTTAGGCGAAGCCCTGCGTGGATCACATCACCAACACCATCACCACACCGTCGTGCTGACGGAACTCTCCCTCGACCCTCTACTGGATCAAGAGTTCGATGGACATTATCGAGCTGAACGTGTGCTAAACACAGAGGTGCCGTACGTTCGGTAGTTGGATCGGTTGGATCATGAAGACGTTCGACTACATCAACCGCGTTAACCTAACGCTTCCGCTTTCGGTCTACGAGGGTACGTGGACACACTCTCCCCCTCTCGTTGCTATGCATCTCCTAGATAGATCTTGCGTGAGCGTAGGAATTTTTTTAAAATTGCATGCTAAGTTCCCCAACAGTGGCATCCGAGCCAGGTCTATACATAGATGATATGCACGAGTAGAACACAAAGAGTTGTCGGCGATAATAGTCATACTGCTTACCACCAACTCTTACTTTGATTCGGCGGTATTGTTGGATGAAGCAGCCCGGACCAACGTTACATGACCACGTTCATGAGACCGGTTCTACCGATGTGCTTTGCACACAGGTGGCTGGTGGGTGTCTCTTTCTCCAACTTTAGTTGAATCAAGGTTGACTATGGCCGGTCCTTGTTGAAGGTTAAACCAACACACTTGACGAAAAATCGTTGTGGTTTTTATGCGTAGGTAAGAACGGTTCTTGCTAGAAGCCCATAGCAGCCACGTAAAACTTGCAACAACAAAATAGAGGACGTCTAACCTGTTTTTGCAGGGCATGTTGTGATGTGATATGGTCAAGACATGATGTGATATAAATTGTTGTATGAGATGATCATGTTTTGTAAAAAAGTTATCGGCAACTGGCAAGAGCCATATGGTTGTCGCTTTATTGTATGAAATGCAATCGCCATGTAATTGCTTTAATTTATCACTAAGCAGTAGCGATAGTCGTAGAGGCAATAGTTGGCTAGACGACAACGATGCTATGATGGAGATCAAGGTGTCAAGCCAGTGACAATGGAGATCATGACGGTGCTTTGGAGATGGAGACCAAAGGCTCAAGATGATGATGGCCATATCATGTCACATATTTTGATTGCATGTGATGTTTATCTTTTATGCATCTTATTTTTCTTAGTACAGCGGTAGCATTATAAGATGATCCCTTAGTAAATTTCAAAGTATAAGTGTTCTCCCCGAGTATGCACCGTTGCGAAAGTTCTTCATGCTAAGACACCACGTGATGATCGGGTGTGATAAGCTCTACGTTAAAATACAACAGGTGCAAGCCATATTTGCAAATTATGTTGTACATCAATAGCTCGCGTTATAGCTCCCCTATGTTTTTTGATTTGTTCCTAGAGAAAACTAAGTTGAAAGATGATAGTAGCAATGATGCGGACTGGGTCCGTGATCTGAGGTTTATCCTCATTGCTGCACAGAAGAATTATGTCCTTGATGCACTGCTAGGTGACAGACATATTGCAGGAGCAGATGCAGACGTTATGAATGTCTGGCAAGCTCGGTATGATGACTACTTGATATTTTAGTGCGCCATGCTTTACGGCTTAGAATCGGGGCTTCAAAAACGTTTTGAACGCCATAGAGCATATGAGATGTTCCATGAGCTGAAATTGGTATTTCAGGCTCATGCTGTGTCGAGAGGTATAAGACCTCTGACAAGTACTTCGCCTAAAAGATGGAGGAGAATGGCTCAGCTAGTGAGCATGTGCTCAGAATGTCTGGTTACTACAATCGCTTGAATCAAGTGTGAGTTAATCTTTTAGATGAGATAGTGATTGACAAAGTTCTATAGTCACCATCACCAAGTTACTGGAACTTCGTGATGAACTATAATATGCAAGGGATGACAAAAGCGATTCCCAAGCTCTTCGTGATGCTGAAATCGATGAAGGTAGAAATCAAGAAAAAGCATCAAGTGTTGATGATTAAAAAAGACCACTAGTTTCAAGAAACGGGCAAAGGGAAAGAATGGGAAGTTCAAGAAGAATGGCAAGCAAGTTATCACTCCCGTGAAGAAGCCCAAAGCTGGACCTAAGCCTGAAAATGAGTGCTTCTACTGCAAAGGAAATGGTCACTGGAAATGGAACTACCCTAAGATAAGAAGGATGGCAAAGTGAACAAAGGTATATTTGATATACATGTTACTGATGTGTACCTTACTAGTGCTCGTAGTAACCCCTGGGTATTTGTTACTTGTTCGGTTGCTAAGATTAGTAACTTGAAACAGGAGTTGCAGAATAAATAGAGACTAGTTGAGGGCGAAGTGACGATGTGTGTTGGAAGTGGTTCCAAGATTGATATGATCATCATCACACACTCCCTATACTTTCGAGATTAGTGTTGAACCTAAATAAATGTTATTTGGTACTTGCGTTAAGCATGAATATGATTAGATCATGCTTATTGCAATACGGTTATTCATTTAAGACAGAGAATAATTGTTATTCTGTTTACATGAATAATACCTTCTATGGTCATGTACCCAATGTTGATGGTTTATTGAATCTCGATCATAATAATATTGATGCCAAAAGATGCAAAGTTAATAATGATAGTACAACATACTTGTGGCACTGCCGTTTAGGTCATATTGGTGTAAAGCACATGAAGAAACTCCATGCTTATGGGCTTTTGGAATCACTTGATTATGAATCATTTGATACTTACGAACCATGCCTCATGGGCAAGATGACTAAAACTCCATTCTCCGGAACCATGGAACAAGATAATGACTTATTGGAAATAATACATACTGATGTATGCGGTCCGATGAGTATTGAGGCTCCTGGCGGGTATCATTATTTTCTGACCTTCACAGATTATTTGAGCAGATATGAGTATATCTACTTAATGAAACATAAGTCTAAAACATTTGAAAAGTTCAAAGAATTTCAGAGTGAAGTGGAAAATCATCGTAACAAGAAAATAAAGTTTCCACGATCTGATCGCGGAGGCGAATATTTGAGTTACGAGTTTGGTCTTCATTTGAAACAATGTGGAATAGTTTCGCAACTCACACCACCTGGAACACCACAGCGTAATGGTGTGTCCGAACGTTGTAACCGTACTTTATTACATAATGGTGCAATCTATGATGTGTCTTACTGATTTACCGCTATTGTTTTGGGGTTATCCTTTAGAGACGGTTGCATTCATGTTAAATAGGGCACCATCTAAATCCGTTGAGACGACACAGTATGAACTGTGGTTTGGCAAGAAACCTAAGCCGTCGTTTCTTAAAGTTTGGGGATGCAATTGTTATGTCAAAAGGTTTCAGCCTGATAAAGCTCGAACCCAAATCGGAGAAATGCGTATTCATAGGATACCCAAAGGAAACTGTTGGGTACACCTTCTATCATAGATCTGAAGGCAAGATATTCGTTGCTAAGAATGGATCCTTTCTAGAGAAGGAGTTTCTCTTGAAAGAAGTGAGTGGGAGGAAAGTAGAACTTGATGAGGTAATTGTACCTTCTCCCGAATTGGAAAGTAGTTTATCACAGAAATCAGTTCGAGTGATTCCTACACCAATTAGTGAAGAAGCTAATGATGATGATCATGAAACTTCAGATCAAGTTACTACCAAACCTTGTAGGTCAAGCAGAGTACGGTCCGCACCAGAATGGTATGGTAATCCTATTCTGGAAGTCATGTTACTAGACGACCATGATGAACCTATGAACTATGGGGAAGCGATGATGAGCCCAGATTCCGTGAAATGGCTTGAGGCCATGCAATTTGAGATATGATCCATGTATAAAGAACAAAGTGTGGACCTTGGTGGACTTGCCCGATGATCGGCAAGCCATTGAGAGTAAATGGATCTTCGAGAGGAAGACGGACGCTGATAGTAGTGTTACTATCTACAAAGCTCGACTTGTCGCAAAAAGGTTTTCGACAAGTTCAAGGAGTTGACTACGATGAGACTTTCTCTCCCGTAGCGATGCTTAAGTCTGTCCGAATCATGTTAGCAATTGCCATATTTTATGAAATCTGGCAAGCGGATGTCTAAACTGCATTTCTTAAATGGATATCTCTGAGGAGAGTTGTATATGATGCAACCAGAAGGTTTGTCGATCCTAAAGGTGCTAAAAAGGTGTGCAAGCTCCAGCGATCCATCAATGGATTGGTGCAAGCATCTTGGAGTTGGAGTATACACTTTGATGAGTTGATCAAAGCATATAGTTTTATACAGAGTTGTGGTGAAGCCTGTATTTACAAGAAAGTGAGTGGGAGCACTACAAACTTTCTAATAAGTATATGTGAATGACATATTGTTGATCGAAAATGCTGTAGAATTTTCTGGAAAGCATAAAGGAGAGTTTGAAAGGAGTTTTTCAAAGAAAGACCTTGGTGAAGCTACTTACATATTGGGCATCAAGATCTATAGAGATAGATTAAGACGCTTGATAAGATTTTTCAATGAGTACATACCTTGACAAGATTTTGAAAGAGTTCAAAATGGATCAGTCAAAGAAGGAGTTCTTGCCTGTGTTGCAAGGTGTAAAGTTGAGTAAGACTCAAAACTTGACCACAGCAGAAAATAGAAAGAGAATGAAAGTGCATGATTCCCTATGCCTCAGCCATAGGTTCTATAAAGTATGCTATGTTGTGTACCAGACCTATTGTGTACCTTATCATGAGTTTGGCAAGGGGGTACGATAGTGATCCAGGAGTGGATCACTAGACATCGGTTAAAGATTATCCTTAGTTACCTAAGAGGACTAAGGAAATATTTCTCAATTATGGAGGTGATAAAGAGTTTGTCATAAAGAGTTACGTTGATGCAAACTTCTACACCAATCCGGATGACTTTGAGTCTCAATCTGGATACATATTGAAAGTGGGAGCAATTAGCTAAACTAGCTCCATGCAGAGCATTGTAGACATAGAAAATTTGCAAAATACATATGGCTCTGAATGTGGCAGACCCGTTGACTAAACTTCTCTCACAAGCAAAACATGATCACACCTTAGTACTCTTTGGGTGTTAATCACATAGCAACATGAACTAGATTATTGACTCTAGTAAACCCTTTGGGTGTTGGTCACATGGCTATGTGAACTATGGGTGTTAATCATATACAGATATGAACTATTAGTGTTAAATCGCATAGCTATGTGAACTAGATTATTGACTCTAGTGCAAGTTGGAGACTGAAGGAAATATGCCCTAGAGGCAATAATAAAGTTGTTATTTACATTTCCTTATATCATGATAAATGTTTATTATTCATGCTAGAATTGTATTAACCGGAAACTTAGTACATGTGTGAATACATAGAAAAAACAAAGTGTCCCTAGTATGCCTCTACTTGACTACCTCGTTAATCAAAGATGGTTATGTTTCCTAACCATAGACATGTGTTGTAATTTGATGAACGGGATCACATCATCAGAGAATGATATGATGGACAAGATCCATCCATTAGCTTAGCATAATGGTCGTTCAGTTTTATTGCTATTTCTTTCTTCATGACTTATACATGTTCCTTTGACTATGATATTATGCAACTCCCGAATACCGGAGCAACACCTTGTGTGCTATAAAACATCACAACATAACTAGGTGATTATAAAGATGCTCTATAGGTGTCTCCGAAGGTGTTTGTTCGGTTGGCATAGATCAAGATTAGGATTTGTCACTCCGTGTATCGGAGAGGTATCTCTGGGCCCTCTCAGTAATGCTCATCACTATAAGCCTTGCAAGCATTGTGACTAATGAGTTAGTTGCAGAATGAAGCATTACGAAATGAGTAAAGAGACTTGCTGGTAACGAGATTGAACTAGGTATGAAGATACTGACGACTGAATCTCGGGCAAGTAACATACTGAAAGTGCAACTAATCCCTGGGTGGTTTTGGTAATTAATAACAACATATATATCATTGAACTAATCATTTCTTGAGAATATTTCAGAAAGTTCAGTGATATGGGTATGGCAATGACTGATGATGTGGACCCCTCAAAATGCTAAGGAAAACATTGGCAAAAAGCTCAAGACTCCATTTTTGGTTTAGTGATCCAAGATCACATTGAGTCCATAGGAAAGCCAATACTATTAAAAGGGGATGAGGTTATGATGATGATCTGGTTGCTCTAAGTGCTTAGTGATTTATCTCTCAAACTATCAGCAATCTTTCATTCCAACATAAACTCATAAGTAATCTCGGTCCCACCGATTTCAAACCCAGTCTCACCGAGATGAACCACCTCAGCCATATAGCCAAACCCTAAGAATTTCGGATTTTCCGATTCCAAACTCGGTCATACGAAATTGGTGTTGCCAAGCTTCAGAACCTTCAGACTCAAATCGGTGTCACCGAGATGAGAAAGTCGGTCCCACCGAGATTGGCAAACCCTAGACTTTGGAAGAATCGGACTAACCGAGATTGTATTTTCGGTCCCACGAAAATCCCAACGCTCACAAGATTTGAACTTTCGGTCCCACCGAGTTGTCAACTTCGGTCCGACCGAGATTGGTCAAATGTGTGTAACGGTTGGATTTTGTGTGGAGGCTATAAACACCCTCCACCTCCTCTTCATTCGTGGAGAGAGCCATCGAAAGAACTACCACTCCTACCTTACATTTCTGAGAAGAAAACTACCTACCCTTGTGTTGAGATCAAGTTGCTCCACTCCCACCATATGAAACTTGATTTCTAGCCTTCCCAAGTTGCTTTCCACTCAATCCTTTCTTCCACCACAGCCAAATCAGTGAGGAGAGTTGAGTGTTGGGGAGATTATCATTTGAAGCACAAGAGCAAGGAGTTCATCATCACTAACCCCATCTATTACCTTTTGGAGGGTGGTGCCTCCTAGATTGGTTAGGTGTCGCTTGGGAGCCTCCGTCATGATGTGGAGTTGAACCAAGGAGTTTGTAAGGGCAAGGAGATCGCCTACTTCGTGAAGATCTACCCGAGTAAGGCTAGTCCTCCGTGGGCGTAAGCCATGATGGCATAGACAAGGTTGCTTCTTCGTGGACCCTTCGTGGGTGGAGCCCTCCGTGGACTCACAAGCAGCCGTTACCCTCCGTGGGTTGAAGTCTCCATCAACGTGGATTGACGATAGCACCACCTATCGGAACCACGAGAAAAATCTCCGATTCCAAATTGCGTTTGCTCTTCTCCACCTCTCATTTACTATCGTGCAATTTACTTTCCGCTGCCACAACTCTAGAATTGCATGTGTAGGGTGATACTTGACTTGGTTATCATTGTGAACTTGCTAAAATCTACTCCAATCAAAAGGTGAAATTTTAAGTTGTCAAGTAGTCTAATCACCCCCTCTAGACATACTTCCGATCCTACAAGTGGTATCGAGCTTTGGTCTCCATTGGATTGGTTTCCATTGCATTGACTCCATAAGCTTGGTTTCACAACCTAGGAGAGTATGGCGCCTAGTGAGGGTAATTTCCGAGAGGTCCTTACTTTGATGGTTCAAACTTTGCTAGTTGGAAGCATAAAATGAAAATGCACATTCTTGGACATAACCCCGCCGCATGGGGCATTATTTGTGTTGGCTTGCAAGGTGAGTTCTTCGAGGAAGGAAAAGTTCCGGATCGCGGCTCTGCGGATGAGTTGCGGATGTTACGTAACAATGCTCAAGCTTGTGACATTCTCTTCAATGCTTTGTGTCCCTAGGAGTTCAACAAGATCAGCCGCCTTGAGAATGCAAAAGAGATTTGGGATACTTTGGTCGAAATGCACGAAGGTACCGAGTCCGTGAAGGAATCAAAGCTAGATGTTCTTCAAGGTCACTTGACAAGTTCAAGATGAAGGAAGGTGAAGGAGTCGCTGAAATGTACTCTAGGCTTGCTCTCATCACCAATGAGATGGCAGGCTTAGGAAGTGAAGAAATGACCGACCGATTCATCATCAAGAAGATTCTCGAGCTTTGGATGGAAAGTATGACACCGTGTGCACTTTGATCCAAATGATGCCAAACTACAAAGATCTCAAGCCTACCAAGTCATTGGAAGGATTGTTGCTCATGAGATGACACTTAAAGATAAGGAAGAGCTTCACAACAAGTCAAGTGGTGCTTACAAAGCTGCAGTTGAAGCTCCCACAACCTCAAGTGACAAGCTAGTTTCCAATGAAGAGATAAGCCTAATGGTGAAGAACTTCAACAAATTCTACAAGAGTAGAAGCAAGGAAAGAAGCTCAAAGTCTAGATCATATGATGAAAAGAGATCTTCTAGTCGTGATCGAAACTGCTACAATTGTGGAAGACCCGGACACTACTCAAATGAGTGTTCGACTCCCTACAAGAGAAGAGAAGAATCTCCAAGAAGAAGAAGCTCAAGAGAAGAGTCGCCTCGAAAAGAGAGAAGGAGTAGAGATGATCGTTATGAACGAAGATCCTCTCGGAGAAGCAAGGATTCGGAAAGGAAAGACAAGTCATCAAGGAGCTACACAAGAAGAAAACATCAAGCTCATGTTGGTGAATGGGTTTCGGCTCCGACTCCGACAATCACTCCGAAAGAAGCTATCACTCCAACTCCGAATACAGTCAAGATGAAGGTGTTGCCGGTCTTGCTCTCGTGTCCTCCAACTCCAACTCCTATGACATATTTGATTCACCAAATGAGGGAATTGGAAGATGCTTCATGGCAAAAGGCCCCAAGGTATCACATCCAGAGTTTATTGACTTTGATAGTGATGAGGATGACTTGCTTGGTGAAGATGAGCTTTTACATGATAAATCTAGTGAGCTTAGTAATGATGAACATGCTAGTAGTCTTTATAGTCGAGAAGAGTCGAATGACAATGCTATGAAGGAGATTGAGCGTCTAACTAAAGAACTAAACACTCTTAAGTTAGCTCATGAAACTACTCAAGAAGATCATAGAGAGCTCCTAAGATCTCATGAGAAGCTACGCCGAGAAGCTCAATCTAGAGCAAGAACATGAGTTTCTAAAAGCTATCAATGACGATCTTCAAAGAAGAGTTCTTCATATCTTGCCAAACGACTTCTCTTGTCTAATTTCTTGCCACCTATCAAAACTAAGCATGACAAGCATAAGAAAAATTCTTCATCTAGTAGTAACAATAATCATGCTAAATCAAATGTTGTTACTTCTAGTAATTCTCTTGATTCCACTAACAATGTTTCAAGCCAAGTTTCACTTGAGCAAGAAAATAGTCTATTGAAAGGGATTATAGAGAAAGGTGTCTACAAGAGTCTTGCCGGAAGCAAGAACTTTGAGGAAATTGTTCGCAAGCAAGGAAGACACCGGAAGAATCAAGGAATTGGTTTTGAGTGAAAGTTCAACGCCGAGGGTGTTGAATGGGAAGAAGGTCAATATCCCACTCCAAAGTTTGTTTCTCAAGAGGAGAAGTATGATCCTACTTCTTCCAATGAGGAACAAGCTCAAGATGACCTTCCACCACAAGACCACAAGCTAAAAGGCAAGGACAAGCTTCAAGAGGAGATTGATGCATTCATTGAAGCACCCAAGGCCATGGTCAAGTGGGTTCCCAAGGCAACTTCAAGTTCTACTTGACAAGCTCAACTACTACCCCAAGGATTCCCATCAAGATGATGTGGATCCCGAAGAAGAAGAACTAGAGAGTTCTTGAGGGTGACTCCGCCAATATACTTCACTCATATTCTTGTTGGCAAGGACTTGTGCAATCAACTTCCACATCTTGCACTAGTTCATGGAGTCACAAACCCTCATGTTGGTAAGTCAAGGGACAAGGTAATCATTGCTTTCATGGACATCATCTATTGTGTACTTCAATCTTTGTCCATGGATATCCTTGTTTGTTCCTTGTGGGACTAACCCATGTAGGTATTGAAAGTGCCCGAATCCAAAGGATTGCTCCCAACTCTTGGTGATCTTCATCAACATTGAGCATCCACATCTTCAACATCTACATGAAGTCTTCAACGACAACCCAAGGTTAGTTTGACCCTTTAAAAGGGGTTCTCACATCAAGGGGGAGCTTTGCTCTAAAGAAATGAGCCAAAGCATCGTCTAATGATGTGAACACATCAATGCTTTATGGAAAAGTGGTAACCCCACTTGTGCTTAAACGATGAGTATGACCTATGATCAAATGTTCTCATTTGACTCCTAAGTCAATATACTCATATATAGATGACCTAGTCATCGCCAAATTGTGTGCTTGTTGCTAAGTGTTTTGTTTGTGCATGTTTGACACATATTTCATTTGCTATCTTATTGTGTGAGCATGTTGGATGCATGATTTTATTCATTCGAGGACATCCATTTGTTGCTTTGGTCTTTTGGATTTTTCTTTTTGACCAAATGGATGGACAAGAGTGCCTAAGTTCCTCCCCTAGCTATCTATGCTTTCTTGTCTCAAACTCTATTCATGCTTATATCACAAACTTTGAACAAGACTTTTTCGGACAGACCGAGTGAGGAGCACTCGGAGCCACCGATCCGTCAAAAGCCTAACTTCCAAAACCTTCTAAGTACTTTCGGTCAAACCGATATACTCAAATCGGACAGACCGAAATCACTTGGATTGATCTAGGTTTTCACCTCGGTGAAACCGAGTTAAATTTCGGCGTGAACGGTGTGTAATCGCACGCAGCTAACCATCTCGGTCCCACCGAAGTTTTTCAACTCGGTCCCACCGACAACCGAAGGGTATATATACCCGAGACACAGCGCTGATTACTTCTTCAAACGCCCGCCTCAAACCCTTCACGCCGCCGCCTTGGTCTCCGGATCGTCTCCGCTTTCACCATGCGCCCCGCGCTGGTCTCCATCGCCATCAACGGTCTTTCTCATCGCTATTGTTGCCGCCAGAGTGAAGCTCCACCGCATTGGGTGAGTTTCATCCTCTCGTGTTCCAACCGCTGATTCAATGCACGATAGGCGTTGCCTAGTTTCTTGCCAAGATTGAGATCCTTCTATCCAGCCGTTTAGATCATAGAACAAAATTCGAGTGAAAATTTTAGGGTTAGGTTTCCGCGAACACATCTCGGTGTGACCGATTCGACATTCTCGGATCGACCGATTTGGCCTCTGGTCATTGCACCGCACTTTTCGATGAAACCGAAGTTGTGCAAATCGGTAAGACGAAGTGAGGATTTAGTGAAACCCTAGTGCTCTCGGCTAGATCGAAACCCATTTCGTCCAACCGAAAGTGGTGTATGTGGTCTGTTTAGACACTTCGGATTCACCGAATTTATAGACTCGGTCAGACCGAAATGTATTCTGTGAAAACCTAAAACTAAAGTTTGAACTCATTCTTTTTGCAAAATCCTCTGCAGTTTGTGATAACTCTTCTATTCTGCCTATACCTATTCTATTCACAGGTTGTCAGTCATGTCTGATGGAAGTGACAATGAACAGGTCCGAGTTGCCGTTGAGATTCCCTGAGGCAAGTGACAAGTCCTGAAGCAAGCAGTTTTTCAGATGATGGAGAGAGAAGCACTCCAAGTGGACTGCCTGCAGCTGCCACCAGGGCCAGGAAGAAGAGGAATTCTGATGAGGAGGATTCAGACTTTGTTGCAGATGAGGAGATAACTTCTAAGCCAAAGAGGCAAGTGGTTGCCAAGGGATATCAAGGGCAACAGACAAAGAAAGGCACAAGCAAGGTAAAGAAATCCATCTGCTGCAAAGAGGCTCAAGATGGAAGAAGAAACCTCCAAGAAGATCAAGAAAACTTCCAAGAGAAAGAGGAAGGTTCATGAAGAAGTCGATGATGATGATGATTCGATGAGGAAGCACCCCAGCCTCCTCGAAGCGAAGTTGATGGGAGATGCCATCGTAAGCAGGAGCACCCACAAAAGCTAAGCCATCGGCCCAAAGAAAGGCAGCCCAAGCCAAAGAAGACTGTGAGGAACATACCGCTTCAGAGAAGAAGAAGGACAATGTGCCACTGCAGAATCGATGATGAGGCTCATGTTTTGTCAAGCTCGATGAAATTGCCAGTTCATAATGAAGCTCATCCTCGAGCTGAAAATATGAAAGAAAGGAAGGACAAAGGTCTCAGGCTATGGAGGCAAGTTGATCCATATGCCACCAGGAGAAGGACAGCAGTTGACCCAAGATTCCACACTAGAGAGCAACAAGACTTTTATGAGACAGTGCTCATGGATAAGAAGCCAATTGTTGCTGACACCAGATATGTAGACTGGGACTACATCGACAGTGAAGAGCACAGAGACTACTTCCCACATGTGCATGAAAGCTTCACTGCTTGTGGGATTGCAGATTTTGTTGGTCGAAGTCGATCGCTTGGAATGATGAGATGATCATGCGTTCTATGCCACCGCACACTTCTATCCGGATGGCGAATTGTATGGATGATGTAAGGCGTAGATTCCATTCAACTGTTGAAGAATGGAGAGCATTGCTGAACGCTCAAAGATCAAAGGATGATGATGTTGATGTCTATGGCATTCCAAAGAAGAATCACGAGTCAATGAAGAACATGTACAATGAGGTACCGAGAAGGATGTTGAGATATGGAAGCTTGGTTCATCTATTATCTTGAGCAGGTCTCCCAACCACCAACACCATTACGAGGCATACTTTGATGCCTAAGTCGAGACCACCGCATGATAAGAGGGTATTCTATCAACATGCTGCACATTCTAGACCGAAGGCACCTTTTAAGGTGATGGACACGATAGTAGAGACTATCAAGAGGACAGCAGACAGACTGTAAGAGGTCGTGTGGGTTTGCTCCGCATATTCAGATGCTCATTAATGCCAAGTTTGGCACGGACACCTACCTGTTGGATAGACCCCACTTGCCACTGCAGCCTGATCACGAAGATAATGAGGTTGTGATGACTGAGGATGCTCCCACATCCGTAGAAGGACATGCTAAGTCCGAAGCTGCCAAACAAGCTAAAGCTAAAAAGGAAGCAAAGAAGAAACCCAAGAGCGTTGCAGAACAACTTCTTGAAGCCACTCAGAGAATTGAGCTACGCCTGCCAGATAGTGCGATCTCGGGAGAGCCTTGAGAGGATAGTAGAAGATAAGTTCCATGCTCGGACGTCAAGTCGATCAAGTGCAGTCACCGTCAACAAGCTTGAGGCGACATCGAGGAAGCTAAGAGGAAAAGGCAGAGCTCATGAGGGAGATGGAAGATGATCTAGTCCAGATGACTATGAGCAGCTGCTGCAGGCCCACAAAGCCCAGATCATTGCTATTCCAAAGGATGACCCAGGCTACTACATCAAGCACCTCCTACAGCTCCGTCGGCCCAAAGACCAGCTCCAAGATCCACTCCTCCAGCTCCACAGACTTCAGCAGAAGCTTTTGCAGATGCAGCTATCTCCACTCCATCGACGCAGACAGAGCCGCCAGCAGAGTCCCGAGTGACGATTAGCTCTATACCTTCGAACTTTTGGTAACTTGTTGCCAAAGGGGAGAAATTGTATAGATCATAGGGCTTCGAGAGAGAGAGTGCTCGTTTTTGCTCTTTCGTTTGCGGTTTTCCTTGAGATACTTTTGAGTTCTTTGAGACATTTCGTGTGTTTGATACTACGTTTTCTCGATCTTGATGAGTGCTTGATCATACTGTGCTTAATGTGTGCTTAATGTTTATCATATTCCATTCATATCTTGTATGATCACTTACTCATGTCTTGGTGATTGGGTGCATGTTATTCATTCTTATCATTTTGTGCGCTCCACCAAGATGTATGTGACATGGAAGAGTGACCCATGATCCTAATCGATTGTGCATTTGCATTCAAACGCAAATCTTAAATAATGCACAAATTTAGGGGGAGCTCTTGCTTATCACATACTTCTCAAAGCGACGATGTTATTCATTGATTATATCATTTGTCGAAGCTTTGATCTATATGTTGTCATCAATTACCAAAAAGGGGGAGATTGAAAGTGCAACTAATCCCCGGGTGGTTTTGGTAATTAATAACAACATATATATCATTGAACTAATCATTTCTTGAGAATATTTCAGAAAGTTCAGTGATATGGGTATGGCAATGACTGATGATGTGGACCCCTCAAAATGCTAAGGAAAACATTGGCAAAAGCTCAAGACTCCATTTTTGGTTTAGTGATCCAAGATCACATTGAGTCCATAGGAAAGCCAATACTATTAAAAGGGGATGAGGTTATGATGATGATCTGGTTGCTCTAAGTGCTTAGTGATTTATCTCTCAAACTATCAGCAATCTTTCATTCCAACATAAACTCATAAGTAATCTCGGTCCCACCGATTTCAAACCCAGTCTCACCGAGATGAACCACCTCAGCCATATAGCCAAACCCTAAGAATTTCGGATTTTCCGATTCCAAACTCGGTCATACCGAAATTGGTGTTGCCAAGCTTCTGTAACCTTCTGTACTCAAATCGGTGTCACCGAGATGAGAAAGTCGGTCCCACCGAGATTGGCAAACCCTAGACTTTGGAAGAATCGGACTAACCGAGATTGTATTTTCGGTCCCACCGAAAATCCCAACGTTCACAAGATTTGAACTTTCGGTCCCACCGAGTTGTCAACTTCGATCTGACCGAGATTGGTCAAATGTGTGTAACGGTTGGATTTTGTGTGGAGGCTATAAATACCCTCCACCTCCTCTTCATTCGTGGAGAGAGCCATCGAAAGAACTACCACTCCTACCTTACATTTCGAGAAGAAAACTACCTACCCTTGTGTTGAGATCAAGTTGCTCCACTCCCACCATATGAAACTTGATTTCTAGCCTTCCCAAGTTGCTTTCCACTCAATCCTTTCTTCCACCACAGCCAAATCAGTGAGGAGAGTTGAGTGTTGGGGAGATTATCATTTGAAGCACAAGAGCAAGGAGTTCATCATCACTAACCCCATCTATTACCTTTTGGAGGGTGGTGCCTCCTAGATTGGTTAGGTGTCGCTTGGGAGCCTCCGTCATGATGTGGAGTTGAACCAAGGAGTTTGTAAGGGCAAGGAGATCGCCTACTTCGTGAAGATCTACCCCGAGTAAGGCTAGTCCTCCGTGGGCGTAAGCCATGATGGCATAGACAAGGTTGCTTCTTCGTGGACCCTTCGTGGGTGGAGCCTCCGTGGACTCAATGCAGCCGTTACCCTCCGTGGGTTGAAGTCTCCATCAACGTGGATTGACGATAGCACCACCTATCGGAACCACGAGAAAAAATCTCCGTGTCTCCAAATTGCGTTTGCTCTTCTCCACCTCTCATTTACTATACGTGCAATTTACTTTCCGCTGCCACAACTCTAGAATTGCATGTGTAGGGTGATACTTGACTTGGTTATCATTGTGAACTTGCTAAAAATCTACTCCAATCAAAAGGTGAAATTTTTAAGTTGTCAAGTAGTCTAATCACCCCCCCTCTAGACATACTTCCGATCCTACACATACCGATGACAAAGGGACCAACGTATGTTGTTATGCGGTTTGACCAATAAAGATCTTCGTAGAATATGTAGGAACCAATATGAGCATCCAGGTTCTGCTATTGGTTATTTACCAGAGATGTGTCTCGGTCATGCCTACATAGTTCTCGAACCCATAGGGTCCGCACGCTTGAGGTTCGATGACGATTTGTATTTTGAGTTATGTGTTTTGGCGACCGAAGTTTGTTCGGAGTCCTAGATGAGATCATGGACATGAAAAGGAGTCTCGAAATGGTCGAGAGGTAAAGATTCATATATTGGAAGGTTATATTCGACATTGGAATGGTTCCGAGTGATTCAGATATTTTTCCGGAGTACCGAGGGGTTACCGGAACCCCCCGAGGAAGCTTTGGGCCAACATGGGCCCAAGGGAGAGAGAGGGAAGCCCGCGGGGGGTGGCCGCGTGCCCCCTTACAAGGAAGTTGTTACGTCTCCAACGTATCTATAATTTATGAAGCATTCATGCTATTATATTATCTATTTTTGATGTTTATGGGCTTTATTACACACTTTTATATTATTTTTGGGACTAACCTATTAACCGGAGGCCCAGCCCAAATTGTTGTTTTCTTGCCTATTTTAGTGTTTCGAAGAAAAGGAATATCAAACGGAGTCCAAACGGAATGAAATCTTCGGGAGAGTTATTTTTGGAACGGAAGCAATCCAGGAGACTTGGAGTGCATGTAAGGGAAGCAACGAGGAAGCCACGAGGCAGGGAGGCGCACCCTACCCCCCTGGGCATGCCCCCACCCTCGTGGCTCCCCTAACCGACTTCTTTCGCCTATATATGTCCACATACCCTAAAAACATCGAGGAACACAATAGATCGGGAGTTCCACCGCCGCAAGCCTCTGCAGCCACCAAAAACCTCTCGGGAGCCCGTTCCGACACCCTGCCGGAGGGGGGATCCCTCACCGGTGGCCATCTTCATCATCCCAGCACTCTCCATGACGAGGAGGGAGTAGTTCACCATCGGGGCTGAGGGTATGTACCAGTAGCTATGTGTTTGATCTCTCTCTCTCTCGTGTTCTTGATTTGGCACGATCTTGATGTATCGCGAGCTTTGCTATTATAGTTGGATCTTATGATGTTTCTCCCCCTCTACTATCTTGTAATGGATTGAGTTTTCCCTTTGAAGTTATCTTATCAGATTGAGTCTTTAAGGATTTGAGAACACTTGATGTATGTCTTGCATGGGATACTCGTGGTGACAATGGGGTATTCTATTGATCCACTTGATGTATGTTTTGGTGATCAACTTGCGGGTTCAATGAACTTATGCATAGGGGTTGGCACACGTTTTCGTCTTGACTCTTCGATAGAATCTTTGGTGCACTCTTTGACGTACTTTGTGTTGGTTGAATAGATGAATCTGAGATTGTGTGATGCATATCGTATAATCATGCCCACGGATACTTGAGGTGACATTGGAGTATCTAGGTGACATTAGGGTTTTGGTTGATTTGTGTCTTAAGGTGTTATTATAGTACGAACTCTATGATAGATCAAACGGAAAGAATAGCTTTGTGTTACTTTACTACGGACTCTTGAATAGATCGATCAGAAAGGATAACTTTGAGGTGGCTTCGTACCCTACAATAATCTCTTTGATTGTTCTCCGCTATTAGTGACTTTGGAGTTACTCTTTGTTGCATGTTGAGGGATAGTTATATGATCCTGTTATGTTATTATTGTTGAGAGAACTTGCACTAGTGAAAGTATGAACCTTAGGCCTTGTTTCCTAGCCTTGCAATACCGTTTATGCTCACTTTTATCATTAGTTACCTTGCTGTTTTTATATTTTCAGATTACAAAAACCTATATCTACCATCCATATTGCACTTGTATCACCATCTCTTCACCGAACTAGTGCACCTATACAATTTGCCATTGTATTGGGTGTGTTGGGGACATAAGAGACTCTTTGTTATTTGGTAGCAGGGTTGTTTGAGAGAGACCATCTTCATCCTACGCCTCCCACGGATTGATAAACCTTAGGTCATCCACTTGAGGGAAATTTGCTACTGTCCTACAAACCTCTGCACTTGGAAGCCCAACAACGTCTACAAGGAGAAGGTTGCTTAGTAGACATCAAGCTCTTTTCTAGCGCCGTTGCCGGGGAGGTGAGTGCTTGAAGGTATATCTTTAGATCTTGCAATCGAATCTTTTTGTTTCTTGTTTTATCACTAGTTTAGTCTATAATAGAAAATTTCAAAAAAATGGAATTGATTTTGTCTCATACGCTTCATCTTTTTAATATCTTTAGTAAGTATGATGAAAAGGAAAATTGTGCTCCATTGTTAGAGGAAGAATACATTAAAATGTTTGGCACTAAATATTTGAATGATGAGCATGATTGCAATGTTGTTAGTATGAGTTCTTTAAATACCCATGATGCTAATGATATGCAAAGCCACAAGCTTGGGGATGCTGAATATGATATTTCTAGTCCCCCATGTTTTGATGTGGAAATTTATTATGATGAAAGCATGCCTCCTATTTATGATGATTATTGTGACGATACGTATACCATAAAGAATAAACTTGCTTATGTGGAGAGTAGTAAAATTTCTATGCAAGTAGATCATGAAAATAATGCTGTAGGTGCTGGTTATATTGTTGAATTCATTCATGATGCTACTGAAAATTATTATGAGGGAGGAACATATGCTTGTAGGAATTGCAATAATATCAAGTTTCCTCCCTATGTGTTGAAAATCTTGAAGCTATGCTTGTTTTACCTTCCTATGCTAGTTGATTATTGTTCCCATAAGTTGTTTGCTCAAAAAATCCCTATGCATAGGAAGAGGATTAGACTTAAATGTGCTAGTCATATGCTTCATGATGCTCCCGTTATGTTTTAATTCTTATCTTTTATGCGAGCATCATTGTCATCATCATGCCTAGCTAGAAAGGCATTAAAGAAAAGCGCTTGTTGGGAGACAACACAATATTTACGTTTACTGTTTTCGTGTGTCCACATGATTATGCTACTGTAGTAATCATGTTTTATAGCTTTTGTTTCAATAAAGTGCCAAGTAAGACCTTTAGGATAGCTTACGGTGATAGTTGTGTTGATCCTGCTGAAAATCAGAAACTTTTGCACCCAGTAAATTAGTTTTTATAATTCACGGAAACGTGATTTTGATCTTATTATTTTTTCTGTGGATTGGTACACAAATTTCTTATCTCTTCCTAATTTGGTAGGATTTTTGGAGTTATAGAAGTATTCGAATGATACAGATTACTACAGACTGTTCTGTTTTTGACAGATTCTGTTTTCTATGTGTTGTTTGCTTATTTTGATGAATATATGAGTAGTATCAGAGGGTATGAACCATAGAGAAGTTGGAATACAGTAGATATTACACCAATATGAATTTAGAATGAGTTCAAAACAGTACCTAAGTGGTGATTTATTTTCTTATACTAATGGAGCTTACGAGTTTTCTGTTGAGTCTTGTGTGGTGAAGTTTTGAAGTTTTGGGTAAAGATTCGATGCACTATGGAATAAGGAGTGGCAAGAGCCTAAGCTTGGGGATGCCCAACGCACCCCAAGGTAATATTCAAGGAAAACCAAGAGCCTAAGCTTGGGGATGCCCCGGATGGCATCCCCTCTTTCGTCTTCGTTCATCGGTAACTTTACTTGGAGCTATATTTTTATTCACCACATGGTATGTGTTTTGCTTGGAGCATCATTTTATTTTCTTTTGTTTTGCTTGCTGTTTGAATAAAATACCAAGATCTCAAATTCTTAAATGAGAGAGAGTCTTCACATAGTTACATAATTATTTAGCTACTCATTGATCTTCACTTATATCTTTTTGGAGTTGTTTGTCATTTACTCGTGTGCTTCACTTATATCCTATGAGTAAATGGTTGAATGAGTTGAATGTCATTATATATGTTTCACATGCTTACCCCATTGGGAGTA
This sequence comes from Aegilops speltoides, assembly GCA_021437245.1. Taxonomy (NCBI): domain Eukaryota; kingdom Viridiplantae; phylum Streptophyta; class Magnoliopsida; order Poales; family Poaceae; genus Aegilops; species Aegilops speltoides. The sequence continues at coordinate 409,618,437 of CM038141.1, read as the reverse complement.
ATGTCTTCACATCTAAGAAGTAGAGATGGTAAATTTATTAAAGATTAGCAAACATTGTATTGGTCACTTGAACAATTCATGAAACAACATTGAAGGAAGAGAGATTTCACATATAAATATACTATCATAGACATCTTCTATGATTGTGAGCCCCATTAATTATTTTCAAACCTGAGCAAATTAGTTGAAATTGGACAAGGAAAACAACGTAATGAGTTATGCTTGGGTATATTTGTATAGAAGTTATATTGTTATAGATCCTCCAACATGTGGTGCTTGCTTTTTAGAATCCTTTGCTAGCCAAAATATCTGTACTAAGCGGGAATACTGCTTGTGCATCCAAATTCCTTGAACCAAGTTTCTTCCATGAGTGTCCACCATACCTACCTATATGCCGTATTTACCTGCCGTTCCAAGTAAATTTGCATGTGCCAAACTCTAAACCTTCAAATAACAATCTGTTTTGTGTGCCCGAATCGCTCATGTAGCGACTAGGGGCTGTCAGTATCTTCCATGCTAGGTGGGTTATTCTCACGATGAGTGGACTCCGCTCATCATTCACGAGAAAAATGGCTGGTAACTGGGATGCCCAGTCCCATGATCAAAAGATCAAAATCAAATCAAAATAATTGCAAACAAAACTCCCCCAGGATTGTTGTTAGTTGGAGGCACCCGTTGTTTCGGGCAAGCCATGGATTGATGATTGTTGGTGGAGGGGGAGTAAAAACTTTACCATTCTATTTGGGAATCTCCTATAATGTATCCAGTATGGAAGAAACTGGGAACCCTTGGTTGTTATGTTGACAATGAAAGCATACCTCTCAAAATTATTTTCATCTCTATTTAAAAGCTTCGAGCTCTGGCACCTCTGCAAATCCCTGCTTCCCTCTGCGAAGGGCCTATCTTTTACTTTTATGCAAGAGTCAGTAGTATTCCTTCTCATTCCAACCTAATCTTTAGTTGGCAAGCATCATGTGATGGGGAAAGATCTAAGCATACATGGCCATTCAAATATATTCGATCATGAATTATTATTGTTGACAATTATCTATACGATAAGTAAGTTGGGAGGCGAAACATTAAGCCCCTATCTTTCTCTGTGTTCGATCGATGCTATTTGTTCTAAAAATATGCTTTGAGTGGTAGCAATCATGGAAGACTATATGATAGTTGAGTATGTGGGATTTGCTAATTCAAAGCTCTGACATAGACCCTTCCTGAAAATAAGATGAATTGCAATTGTTTGATGACTGAGAATGAAGTTTGCTAGTTTGCTAGAAAGTTTATGGTCTATGCTTTAACATTTGAATAGCTTGTTACTTGATCATGGGAAGTTTTATGAGATGAGCTACTATTATGACATATAATGATGCTAGAAAAGGTGAGTGAAATTATCATTGATCAAACTTGTGCACCTACTAGCATTCACACTTCATAAATTATTTCTTTTATCATTTACCTACTCGAGGACGAGCAGCAATTAAGCTTGGGGATGCTGATACGTCTCCAACGTATCTATAATTATGAAGCATTCATGCTATTATACTATCTGTTTGATGTTTATGGGCTTTATTATACACTTTTCTATTATTTTTGGGACTAACCTATTAACCGGAGGCCCAGCCCAAATTGCTGTTTTCTTGCCTATTTCAGTGTTTCGAAGAAAAGGAATATCAAACGGAGTCCAAACGGAATGAAACCTTCAGGAGAGTTATTTTTGGAACAGAAGCAATCCAGGAGACTTGGAGTGCACGTAAGGGAAGCAACGAGGAAGCCACAAGGCAGGGAGGCGCGCCCTACCCCCCTAGGCATGGCCCCCACCCTCGTGGGCCCCTCGTGGCTCCCCTGACCGACTTCTTTCTCCTATATATGTCCATATACCCTAAAAACATTGAGGAACACAACAGATCGGGAGTTCCGCCGCCGCAAGCCTCTGTAGCCACCAAAAACCTCTCGGGAGCCTGTTCCGGCACCCCGCCGAAGGGGGGATCCCTCACCGGTGGCCATCTTCATCATCCCGGCGCTCTGCATGACGAGGATGGAGTAGTTCACCCTCAGGGCTGAGGGTGTGTACTAGTAGCTATGTTTTTGATCTCTCTCTCTCTCTCTCTCTCTCTCTCTCTCTCTCTCTCTCTCTCTCTCTCTCTCTCTCTCTGATTTGTGTTCACGATCTTGATGTATCGCGAGCTTTGCTATTATAGTTGGATCTTATGATGTTTCTCCCCCTCTACTCTCTTGTAATGGGTTGAGTTTTCCCTTTGAAGTTATCTTATCGGATTGAGTCTTTAAGGATTTGAGAACACTTGATGTATGTCTTGCGTGGGATACTCGTGGTGACAATGGGGTATTCTATTGATCCACTTGATGTATGTTTTGGTGATCAACTTGCGGGTTCAATGAACTTATGCATAGGGGTTGGCACACGTTTTCGTCTTGACTCTTTAGTAGAAACTTTTGGGCACTCTTTGAAGTACTTTGTGTTGGTTGAATAGATGAATCTGAGATTGTGTGATGCATATCGTATAATCATGCCCACAAATACTTGAGGTGACATTGGAGTATCTAGGTGACATTAGGGTTTTGGTTGATTTGTGTCTTAAGGTGTTATTCTAGTACGAACTCTATGATAGATCGAACGAAAAGAATAGCTTTGTGTTATTTTACTATGGACTCTTGAATAGATCGATCAGAAAGGATAACTTTGAGGTGGTTTCGTACCCTACAATAATCTCTTCGTTTGTTCTCCGCTATTAATGACTTTGGAGTGACTCTTTGTTGCATGTTGAGGGATAGTTATATGATCCCGTGATGTTATTATTATTGAGAGAACTTGCACTAGTGAAAGTATGAACCTTAGGCCTTGTTTCCTAGCATTGCAATACCGTTTACGCTCACTTTTATCATTAGTTACCTTGCTGTTTTTATATTTTCAGATTACAAAAACCTATATCTACCATCCATATTGCACTTGTATCACCATCTCTTCGCCGAACTAGTGCACCTATACAATTAGCCATTGTATTGGGTGTGTTAGGGACACAAGAAACTCTTTGTTATTTGGTTGCGGGTTTGTTTGAGAGAGAGCATCTTCATCCTACGCCTCCCACAGATTGATAAACCTTAGGTCATCCACTTGAGGGAAATTTGCTACTGTCCTACAAACCTCTGCACTTGGAGGCCCAGCAACGTCTACAAGGAGAAGGTTGTGTAGTAGACATCAGGAGTCCGAATAGGACAAGGAGTAGGGGTGCCCCCCTCCCTTTCCCTCTTCCTCTCCTTCCCATTCCCTTCGGTGGAGAAAGGAAAGGGGGGGGCAAATCCTACTTGGACTAGGAGTTCAAGTAGGACTCCCCCCATGGCGCGCCCCTCCTGGCCTCCGGCCTCTCCCCCCTCCTTTATATACGTGGGCAGGGGGCACCCCAAAGGCACATCAATTGTTCTCTTAGCCGTGTGCGGTGCCCCCTCCCCAATTTACTCCTCCGGTCATAGCGTCGTAGTGCTTAGGCGAAGCCCTGCGCGGATCACATCACCAACACTGTCACCGCGCCCTCGTGCTGACGGAACTCTCCCTTGACCCTCTACGGGATCAAGAGTTCGAGGGACGACATCGAGCTGAATGTGTGCTGAACACGGAGGTGTCGTATGTTCAGTACTTGGATCGGTTGGATCATGAAGACGTTCAACTACATCAACCGCATTAACCTAACGCTTCCGCTTTCGGTCTACAAGGGTACGTGGACACACTCTCCCCCTCTCGTTGCTATGCATCTCCTAGATAGATCTTGCGTGAGCGTAGGAATTTTTTTGAAATTGCATGCTACATTCCCCAACAAATTCCTACAACAATTCTTATGGCAATTATAACAAGATACCCTGTGATCTTGAGAATAATATCAAATATTTTATTAATTCTCATAAGATTTTCAATGCCATGATAGAAGAAAAATTGCTTAAGTTTGATGATGTGGCTAGAAACACTGACATAATTTATCATGAGATTCATTCCATTAAGCTATGCCACCCAAGCTTGATATTAATGAGTCTGTGAAATCTATTCAAATTTCTATTAATGAAAGTAGGAAGAGAAAAGTAAGATACGAGCTAAGAGAGAATGGCTAGAAAAAGTATGTTCTTCTAGTTTTTGCGATAATCATGATGAAGATCTTAAAGTGATTGGTGTGACTCCTATTGAATGTTTGTTTGCTAATATAGAACTTGATAAATAAGGGACTGGAGAATAGTCAACTTTAGTTAGAAGGCGCCCCAATAATTTGGAGGGTGGTGATCTTAATGGAAAAATTGATAAAAGTGGGTTTGGCAAGGTCAAAACTTTAACTAGTGATGTGCCCACTCTTTCGGATTTCCAGGATATTAATTATGCTAATTGTTCTTTGATTGAGTGTATTTCATTATTGCAATCCATGCTTAACTCACCTCATGCGTATAATCAAAATAAGGCTTTTACTAAACATATCGTTGATGCTATGATGAAATCTTTTGAAGACAAAACTTGAGTTGGAAGTTTCAATACCTAAAAAAGCTATATAATGAATTCGAACCTACTACTAAAATTAAGATTAAAGATTATGAGCGCAATGCTGTATGTGATTTGGGTGCTAGTGTTTCTACTATTCCAAAAACCTTTATGTGATGTGCTAGGCTTTCATAAACTTGATGATTGTTCTTTAAATTTGCACTTAGCAGATTCCACTATTAAGAAACCTATGTGAAGAATTAATGATGTTCTTATTACTGCAAATAGGAATTATGTGCCCGTAGATTTCATTGTGTTTGATATTGATTGCAATCCTACATGCCCCGTAATTTTTGGTAGACCTTCACTTAGAATGATTGGTGCAATTATTGATATGAAATAAAGAAAAATTAGATTTCAATTTCCATTAAGGAAGGTCATGGAAGACTTTAAAAAATAAAATTAAGTTACCATATAAATCTATTATAAGGGCCACTTATGGATTGAATATAAAAGATGACAAAACCTAGATCTATGCAATATGCCTAGCTAGGGGCGTAAAATGATAGCGCTTGTTGGGAGGCAACCCAATGTTTTTTGTTTTTCTTATTATTTTTCTGTTATGATGGTGTTCTTGTGTTTTTAATTAGTGTTTGTGCCAAGTAAGACCTTTGGGATGATTTGGAAGATAGTTGATTTGAGTCTGTAAAAAAACATAAAATTTTGCGCCCAATTATGGATTTTTTGTAAATTCACAGAAACATGCTTTTGCTCTGTTTTTTTACACAAGATTGATATACAAATTTCCCACATTGTCCTAATTTTTCAGAATTTTTAGAGTTACAAAAGTATGGTCATTGTTCAGATTACTACAGACTGTTTGGTTTTGACAGATTCTGCTTTCATTGTGTTGTTTGCTTGTTTCGATGAATCTATGGGTAGTATCGGGGGATATGAGCCATGGTGAAGTTAAAATACAGTAGATATAATATCAATATAAAATTGGATGAGTTTACAACAGTACCTAAACTGGTGGTTTGCTTTGTTATAGTAATGGATCTCACGAGTTTTCTGTTGAGTTTTGTGTTGCGAAGTTTTCAAGTTTTGGGTAAAGTTTCGATGGGCTAAGGAATAAGGAGTGGCAAGAGCCTAAGCTTGGGGGTTCCCAAGGCACCCCAAGGTAATATTCAAGGACAACCAAGCGTCTAAGTTTGGGGATGCCCAAGATGGCATCCCCTCTTTTGTCTACAATCTATCGGTAAATTACTTGAGGCCATATTTTTATTCACCACATGGTACGTGTTTTGCTTGGAGCATCGTGTATTATATGAGCCTATGCTTTATTTGCTTTTTGGTTTGCCACAATCATCCTTGCTGGACACACCTTTTTGAGAGGGACACACATTAATCATGAATTTATTAGAATACTATTTGAGCTTCACTTATATCTTTTGAGGTAGGCGGTTGCTCTAGTGCCTCACTTATATCTTTCAGAGCAGAACGGTGGTTATATTTTAAAGAAACTGATAACTCTCATGCTTCACTTATATTATTTTGAGAGTCTTATAAATAGTATGCAATTTGCTTGGGTTATGAATTTAGTCCTAATATGATGGGTATTCATGAGGGATATAATAAAAACTTTAATGAAGATCGTTGAATATATGAGAAGTTTGATTCCTTGCAATTGTTTTGAGATATATAGATGGTGATATTAGAGTCATGCTAGTCGTAAATTGTGGAATAGTAAAAATATTGGTGTTAAGGTTTCTGATTCCTAAAGTATGCACCTATGGTCTCTCGTTATGCTATGAAATTGGAGCATGATTTATTATTGATTGTCTTCCTTATGAGTGGCGGTCGGGGACAGGCGATGGTGTTTTCCTACCAATCTAAACCCCTAGGGGCATGCGTAGTAGTACTTTGCTTCGAGGGCTAATAAACTTTTGCAATAAGTATGTGAGTTCTTTATAAGTAATGTTGAGTTAATGGATTGTATGCACTCTCACCCTTCCACTTTTGCTAGCCACTCTAGTACAGCGCAACTTTTGTTGGTGCATTAAACCCGCCTTATACCTTTCCTCAAAACAGCCACCATACCTACCTATTATGACATTTCCATAGCCATTCAAAGATATATTGTCATTCAACTTCCACCGTTCTGTTATTTTCAATTGTCACATTTAGTTGTAATTCTTGACTTGTAAGTAAATAAAAGTGTGATGATCATTAATATTAGAGCATTGTGCCATGTGAGAAATACAAAAAAAGGCCAAAAGAGCCACAAAAAAGAGATGCCAAATAGCCCAACAAAAAAAATGTGAAAAAATGAGAGAAAAATAGAGAAGGGACAATGTTACTATCCTTTTCCACACTTGTGCTTCAAAGTAGCACCATGTTCTTCGTGATAGAGAGTCTCCTATTTTGTCACTTTCATATATTACTAGTGGGAATTTTCTTTATAGAACTTGGCTTGTATATTCCAATGATGGGCTGTTACCTCTTGAGCTTGCGTTGCTTTTTCCCTTGAAGAGGAAAGAGTGATGCAGCAAAGTAGCGTAAGTATTTCCCTCAGTTTTGAGAACCAAGGTATCAACCCAGTAGGAGACGACACACAAGTCGCCTAGTACCTGCACAAACAATCAAGAACCTTGCAACCAACGCGATAAAGGGGTTGTCAATCCCTTCACGGTCACTCGCAAAAGTGAGATCTAATAAAGATAGTAAAGTAAATATTTTTGGTATTTTTGTTGTATAGATTGAAAAGTAAAGATTCTAAAATAGTAAACGAGATGCGATGTAAATAAAAGAGATGTAATATAATAGGAAAGAGACCTGGGGGCCATAGGTTTCACTAGTGGCTTCTCTCAAGATAGCATATATTATGGTGGGTAAACAAATTACTGCCGAGCAATTGATAGAAAAGCGCATAATTATGAAGATATCTAAGGCAATGATCATGAACATAGGCATCACGTCCGTGTAAAGTAGACTGAAACGATTGTGCATCTACTACTATTACTCCACACATCGACCGCTATCCAGCATGCATCTAGAGTATTAAGTTCATAAGAACGGAGTAACGCATTAAGCAAGATGACATGATGTAGCGGGATAAACTCAAGCAATATGATATAAACCCCATCTTTTTATCCTCGATGGCAACAATACAATACGTGCCTTGCTGCCCCTACTGTCACTGGGAAAGGACACCGCAAGATTAAACCCAAAGCTAAGCACTTCTCCCATTGCAAGAAAGATCAATCTAGTAGGCCAAACTAAACAGATAATTCGAAGAGACTTGGAAAGATATCAAATCATGCATATAAGAATTCAGAGAAGAACCAAATAATATTCATAGATAATCTTGTTCATAAATCCACAATTCATCGGATCTCGACAAACACACCACAAAAGATTATTACATCAAATAGATCTCCAAGAACATCGAGGAGAACTTTGTATTGAGAATCAAAGAGAGAGAAGAAGCCATCTAGCTAACCACCTATGGACCCGAAGGCCCCAATATGGGATCTCATGGGTACAGAAGGTTCCGGCGGTGGAAAAGTGGTTTCGTGGCTCTCCCTGATGTTTCTAAGGTATAAGAGTATATACAGACTAAAGAAGTACGTCGGTGGAGCTACGAGGGGCCCACGAGGGTGGGGGCACGCCTACCCCCCTAGGCGCGCCCTCGTGCCTCGTCGCCTCCTCGTGGCATTCTAGACTTCAACTCCAAGTCTTCTGGATTGCTTTTGGTCCAAGAAAGATCATCGCTAAGGTTTTATTCTGTTTGGACTCCATTTGGTATTCCTTTTCTGCAAAACTCTAAAAGAGGCAAAAAAATACAGAAACTGGCATTGGGCCTCCGGTTAATAGGTTAGTCCCAAAAATAATATAAAAGAGCATATTAAAGCCCATTAAACATCCAAAACAGATAATATAATAGCATGGAACAATAAAAAATTATAGATACGTTGGAGATGTATCATGGGCTTCCTCAAATGCCTGAGGTCTTCGTGAGCAAGCAAGTTGGATGCAAACCCACTTAGTTTTGTTTTGAGCTTTCATACACTTATAGCTCTAGTGCATCCGTTGCATGGCAATCCCTACTCACTCACATCGATATCGATTGATGGGCATCTCCATAGCCCATTAATTTGCCTAGTTGATGTGAGAATTTCTCCCTTCTTTTTTGTCTACTACCACCTTCTATTCCACCTAAAGTGCTATATACATGACTCACGCTCATGTATTGCGTGAGAGTTGAAAAAGTTGAAGCGCGTTAAAAAGTATGAATCAATTGCTTGGCTTGTCATCAAGGTTGTGCAAGACAAATAATTTGTGTTAAGAAGATGGAGCATAGGAAGACTATATGATATTGTAGGGATAAATTTCTTTAGCCAGGATATTTTGAAAAGACATGATTGCTTTTTAGTGTGCTTGAAGTATTATTGTTTTTGTGTCAATATTAAACTTTTGTTTTGAATCTAAGGGATCTGAATATTAATGCCACATAAAGAAAGCTTACATGATAAACATGTTAGGTAGCACCCCACATCAAAAATTCTGTTTTTATCATTTACCTACTCGAGGACGAGCAGGAATTAAGCTTGGGGATGCTTGATATGTCTCTAACATATTTATAATTTTTGATTGTTCCATGCTATTATACTATCAACCTTGAATGGTTTATATGCATTATTATGCTATTTATATCATTTTTGGGGACTAACCTATTAACCTAGTGCCCAGTGCTAGTTGCTGTTTTTTCCTTGCTTTAATATTACAGAAAATAAATACCAAACGGAGTCCAAATGGGAAGAAACTTTTTGACAATTTTTCTTGGACCACAAGACACCCTGGAAGCTTTGGGAGGAGGCCATAAGGTCTATGAGAGCGACAAGCTCAGGGGGCACGCCGGGGGGTTCCTCCAAGCTTGTGACCCCCTGTGGCTCTTGTAACCCTAATTCTTCTTCTATATATAACCAAATATTCCCTGTAGACCATAGGGCACACCAAAAATACCTTTTCGCTGCTGCAAGCTTTTGTTCTCGTGAGATCCCATCTTGGGGCCTTTTTCGGTACTCTGTCGGAGGGGGATTCGATCATAGAGGGCTTCTACATCAACCTTGCTGCCATTCCGATGATGTGTGAGTAGTTTACCATAGACCTATGGGTCCATAGCTAGTAGCTAGATGGTTTTTTCTCTCTCTTTGATCTTCAATACAATGTTCTCCTCAATGTTCTTGGATCTATTCGATGTAATCTTCTTTTGCGGTGTGTTTGTTGAGATCCGATGAATTGTGGGTTTATGATCATATTATCTATGAATATTATTTGAGTCTTCTCTGAACTCTTTTATGCATGATTTATATAGATTTGTATTTCTCTCTGATCTATTGATTTGGTTTGGCCAACTAGATTGATTTTTCTTGCAATGGAAGAGGTGCTTTGTAATGGGTTCAATCTTGCGGTGCTCAATCCCAGTGACAGAAAGGGACATGACACATATTTGTATTGTTGCCATTAAGGATAAAAAGATGGGGTTTGTTCATATTGATTGGATCTATCCCTCTACATCATATCATCTTACTTAAGGTGTTACTCCGTTCTTGTTAACTTAATACACTAGATGCATATGCTGGATAGCGGTCGATGTGTGGAGTAATAGTAGTAGATGCAGGCAGGAGTCGGTCTACTTGTCTCGGACGTGATGCTTATATACATGATCATTGCCTTAGATGTCGTCATAACTATGCGTTTTTCTATCAATTGCTCAACAATAATTTGTTTAACCACCTTCTTTCAAGAGAGAAGCCTTTAGTGAAAATTATGCCCCCCTATGATCATTGCTTAACTGAGGGAAATATTTATCTCTATTTTGCTGCATCACCCTTTCCTCTTAAAGGAAAAAACCAACGCAAGCTCAAGAAGTAGCAGCCTCCATCTCCATAAACATGACCATGCAAAATAATGAGTGAGAAACAAACTGACCACATACAATAACAAGTAGATATCTCACCTTCTTATTTAGAAGACCACTGGTAGCAACCATGATCAACATGTGTGTATCATTGGTTAACCCGGGTCGAAACTAGTATATGCTAGTATGCGATGCTTTTTAGGAAGCACATATATTTATTAGGTGACGTATCATGCGCTGATGCACCTCTCATAGTGTGAGCTTGCTTTCCTACACTCATTGAGCATCATCGATGTGGCTTAGGCGATTAGCCTGATCCATGGAGACAGATAAGGTTGGAGACACGAGCCTTGCCACATACTGCAAGCACAACAACGATTTCGTCGGCTACACTGGCGTAGAACGGATGTCGCCCCGCCCGAAAGCATATCATAAACAGTCTATGGCGATCGACATCCCACGGATCCACCGACATCACATGTCCTTGCCCGATGGGCTCGTCCTGCCCAATCGGAGGTCAATGCACACTATGAATGCAACTTCGTCGTTCAAATGCATTGGCCGTCACGAGCAGATGGTGGCGGAACCTGTACTGGTGTTATTGCTGATGGAGGTGGTAGGTTGTTGCCACTGACCTGGACAAAAGCCACATCTACAAGGATTGAGACGAGGAGGATGGCACATGGGGATGCTATGGCTTTGGTGTTGGTGGTGGCAGTTGTCACTGATGCTCACTTGTGCTTGGTGGGTGAGTGGATGGATGTTGGTGCGTATGCAAAGAAAAAATTTATAGAATAAATACAAAATTGTTTTGGCAAGCGATTAGTACTCATGCACATACAGATTATGACACATTATGAATCGTGCAAATGAGGAAGTATATTTTAGGAACGTTGAATCTCACTGATTGAACTCTTTTCCAGGATCCTATTTAGTACAACCATACACGCAAGAAATAGTGCTTTGCTACCCAAGGTACATTGCAAGTACAAGCCAAGAATTTCCAAGTTCTCATTAAATTTTAGGATTATTTTTGGGAAACAGGGTGGAACTCTGACTTTCCATATGAATGAAATAGAACCGATACAAGCAAAGGTTGATGACAGTTTTTTTTTTGGAGAGAACATAATCCCTTGAGTGAAAAGTAAAATGAACTAGTACTAGCTATCCATCACCGACACGCCTACATGCTGGATCAAACTATTTGATATCCTCAAAAACTAACAGTGTTGCCTTTAAGTATTTTAGGGAGGTACGTGCAAGTGCAATTAATGATTTGGCGTGCGTAAATATTGTTCAAGACGTTTCTCAAGTGCGTAGTACTAGTGTTTTGTTGCTTGGAAGTTGGGTATAGCATTTTCTGCCATCATTTTGAGACCTCCTGTGCTGGGTTCCCATGTTGTTTTTATCTTTATTTTCTCGAATATGTTGTTTTGTTTTGTTTTTATGTTTATGTGACAGAGATGCCAATTGACCAATCCAGATGAACTAATGCCATATCTTTTAACAGTCATTTCATGCCAGGCAACAATTGACAATAAAGTCCGGAGGCTCGTCCAACCAAGTAAGAGTAGACTTATTACAAAAACCATAGTTAGCTAGCACATGAGCCGCTTGATTACATGAACGAATACAATGCTTAAAAATGACCTCCCCAATTGCAGTACTTATGTCCACACATTCTGCAATAGTGTTGCAGCTTCGTCCCACCATCTTGTATGACTAGAACAAAAAATAATTACTTAAAGTGAATCTGATTCTGCTTCAATCCGATGAAACCAAGAGAGTTGGCAAATGCCAGGCCACCTCTCATTGCGGTCCTCTCTTTCCTTCAGTGATGAACGCTGATTGGTTATTGCGATGACCGATACTCTGCCTTGGTCCGGCTGCTTTGGCTCTTGGGACCTATTAACCGGGACGGAGGTAGTATGTCTTATATTTGAACATTGGTGCTTGTGATGGAAAAGTTTGACCTACACTCACAGATTCACTTGTCAAACCGCGTTGCGAGTAAAAAGTTCGCGAAAGAAGTTGTGAGACAAATTTCGTACAGCCTCCATCTCCATAAACATGATCATGCAAAAGAATGAGCGAGCAGCAAACATACCACATACAACAACAAGTAGATATCTTACCTTTTTATTTAGAAGACCACTAGTAGCAACCATGATCAACATATGTGTACATTGGTTAACCTAGGTCCAAACTGGTACATGCTAGTATATGCATGCTTTTCAGTAAGCACATATATTTGATAGGTGACGTGTTGTGCACTGATGCATCTCTCATAGTGTGAGCCTGCTTGCCTACACTAATTGAGCATCACCGATGAGGCCTAGGCGATTAGCCTGATCCATGGAAACAGTTAAGGTCAGGGACAAGAGCCTTGCCACATACTGCGAGCACAACATTGATGTCGTCGGCAACACTGGCGGAGACATGGATGTCGGCCCGCCTGAAGGCAGAGCACAAACAGTCCACGGCACTCGGCATTCCATGGATCCACCGGCAACACATGTCCATGCCTGATGGGCTCGTCCTGCCCAATCGGAGGTCGACGCACACTGCGAATGCAACTTCGTCGTTCAACATGCATCGGCCGCCGCGGGCAGATGGTGGCGGAACTAGTATCGGTGGAGGTAGTATGTTGTCCCCACACACCTGGACAGAAGCCATATCTATGAGGATTAAGATGAGGAGGATGGCGCGGGGGGATACTATGGCTTTGGTGTTGGTGGTGGCCATTGTCACTGATGCTTGCATGCTGGGTGGGGTGAGCGGCCTGATGTTGGTGTGTATGCAAAGAATAAATTTATAGGATAAGTATGAAATTGTTTTGGCGAGATGAGCAGTACTCGTGCACGTACATATTCTGAATAATTATGGATCGTGCAAACCTAGGCTCTCACTGATTTAGCTCTTTTCCATGATCTTAATTGGTACAGCCATACAAGCAAGAAATATTGCTTTGTACCAAAGGTACATTGCAAGTATAAGCCAAGAATTTCCACGTTCTCATTAAATTTTAGGATTATTTTTGGGCACCATGGAGGAACTCTGACTTTTGGTATGAATGAAATAGAACTGATACATGCAAAGTGATGTCACGATTTTGGCGAAAACATGCCTAAACCCTTGAGTGAAAAGTGAAATGAACTAATAGCTACTCCCTCGGTTCCAAAATAGATGACCCTACTTTGTACTAACTTTAGTACAAAGTTAGTACAAAGTAAAGTCATATATTTTGAAACGGAGGGAGTAGACAACACCAACAGGCTTTAACATACTGGATCAAACTATTTGATATCCTCAAAAGCTAACAAGGCAGCCTTTAAATATTTCAGGGAGGTGCGTGCAATTAAAGATTTGGCGTAAATATTGTTCAAGATGTTTCACAAGTGCACAGTAGTGTTTCATTGCATTGCCACCTTTTTTTGAAAGACCCAGCACAATGACTGGCTTATCATTGATTTAGCAGAAGAAGGCGGCAAACATGGGTTAGATCAAGTGATCACATGGAAAGTGTTGAGTAACGTGATTGTATAGGAAAGCTAGGATAGCGTAGGATATTATTCTACTTTGCCTTGTACTCCAAAATGATCATGTACTCTTATATATATGCCCACGAGGCTCAAGCAATACAATAAACTATTCCACCAATCCCTCTCTCCCTTCTAACATGGTATCAGTTTCCGGGTTCTAAACCCTAGCCGCGCCGCTTCCGCATCCGCGCGCCGCTCCTGGGGCGGTCGGCCTCCATGATCGCCGCCGGGGGCCGCGCCGCCCGTACCTAGGGTTCGTCCGCCGGTCGTGTTGATCGGCTGCCCTAGAGAGTCTTTTCCCCGAGCCCTTGCTCCGGGGTTTTCTCTTTCCCGCCGGTCATCTTGATCGGCGGTTTCTTTTTGGTTTTCCGATCTAATCTTGATCGGTTTGCGTTGCCCACCGCTGCCGTCGACCCCGTGCGCCTCTACTCCAACCCCGGCGTGATGGGCCGGCTTCTTCACCGACCCGGCGGCCTCGCGCGTCGTCCGCGCGTCTGCCCGCCGGTCGCCCGACCCCGGCGGCCTCGCGTCATGCGGCGGCTCTTCACCGCCGCCGTTCGCGCTTCGGCCCGCCCGTCGATCTACGGCGGCCGTCACCACCCTGCTCCGACAGGGACTCTTGCATCACCTGACCCGGCGGTCTCGCGCCATGCGGCGACCAATCATAGCCGCCCGCCGTCGCTGGCTGCATCTCGGACTCCGCCACCACCCCGTCTCCACCGAGCGGCGTCCCTGACCTCGCGCGCGATCGGATTGATCACCCGCCCGCCGCCGCGATCTGCCTCATCTACATCGTGCGACCGACCTGGCACGTCGGTTGCGCGCGCCTCCGCAGGCCCCGTGAAGAGCATCCCCGAGTTCAACGCGCCCCTCCACCGATCGAGCAACGGACTGCCGCCGTGTCGCCCCTTCAGGCCGCAGTGTCGCCGCCCCGTGGTTTTTCTCCCGGCTGCACCGACCCGTGTCACCGCTGCGTCGCCCCTTCCGGCCGTAGTGCCACGACCAACGGTCCACCGCCGCCCCGGGGTCGTCCGCTCCAGGCCGTCCCCATGGCTGCACCGACCCTCGCGCTGTCGCTGCGTCGCCCCGTCGGGCCGTAGCGAGCGTGGCACGCGGTCCATGCCGCCATCCCGAGGCCGTCCCCGCGGTTGCACCGACCCGCGCTCCGCCGCCGCGCCACCCATTCGGGCTGTCGTGCCGCAACCCGTAGTCTCCGCCGCCGCCCCGAGGTCTTCCTACCGTCGCCCCGACCTTCCCACCGCCGCTGCGTCGCCCCTTCAGGCCGTAGCGTTGCGGCCCATGGTCCACTCCATCGTCACCGCGCGTCGACTTCCCGTGGTATGCACCGCGCCGTCTCCCTTGGCGCAGGAACGCCACAGTCCGCGCCGGTCTTCATCACGCTGTCTGGGTTCTTCGCCTACTTTGAGTATCGCCGCTGCACTCCTAACCTAGCCGCCGTCGTCGCCGCTCTTCTTCGGCCACCGCCACCGCTACCCCTGTAGCTGCCGCAACCGCCCGTCCACCCCCTTCGTCTTCATCCAACACCAGCCCGTCGCCAGCGTCGCCCTCATCTACCCCGACCGCTTCATCTACTCCGACAACCGCGGGCGACACTGGCACCACGCCGATTGGCGCCGCAACCGTCGTCGAGTCTTCTTCTCTGCTAGCCCTCCGATTCCTCGACATGGCGTACAGCTCGTGCAGGTCCCAGTCTACGCATGCCCGGTGCTGGCAACACCGCCGCGTGCCTTTGTCCACGATGTGTCCTCGGGCCTGGCAAGCCTGGTGCAGCGCTTCGTCAACTTCATCTTCGTCCGTCTACGTATGCCCAGTGCTGGCAACACTGACGCGTGCCTTCGTCTACGATGTGTCCCGGGGTTGGCAACCCGGCGGGACGCGTCGTCAACATCATCTACTTCCTGGCGCACCACTACTTCGACATCACTGCACTCACGACTAACTCGGCGCCTCCTTGCGCCCGCGGCTCCACAGCGACTTCCTCGACACCAGCTACCCCGACTCGACATCGACCACGACATTCTTCGCATGGCTACCTCGACCACGGCTCCACCACCCATGCTCTTGGCTACATCGACAAACGGCACAAAGGGCTACCGCCTGCTTGAGCAACCTCGTCAGTTTTCACTCTAGCCACTGTTAGAATAAATCTGAGGCATACCGTCGATCATCCGAGGACCAAGCAATCACACGAGCACGACACCGAGATTTGTTAACAAGGTTCACCGGTATGGCTACATCCCCGGGGCCTGACTACGGGTGCTCCTCCCTGTGACACCGTCACAATACCGCACACCGGCCACCCGGGCGCCGGCACACGCCGCTGGCTCCCCCTTGCGCGCCTGTGCTATTATGTTGGCATATGTTACATATTGTGTCTACCCCTGCTATATATGAGAGGCCTAGGATACAAATCTCCTACTAGGACACGACTCCATATCCTATCTAAACACAATACTACTCAGAGTCCAACTGTAACCTACCTTGTACACTATATTCGACACAAGTCCAACAAACTCCACCTTGGCGAATATACTCCACCACCCTGGATTTGTCCATGCGTCAAACTTCCATGTACATTGGACTTGAGATTATCCCATGAGTATCGCTGCTACTCCAAAGACTCCATGTGACTCCACCTGCAACTTGTAATCCCTTCTTTTCTTGACCACAGTCAACACTCAAGCAAAATTAAGTTCCTTGTTACTCTAGTTTGCGCTCTCAACTTTTAGAGCATCAGTCCAACGCCATCACACACTGATCACTGACTTGCATGAAAGTGAACAACTCACATATTGGGTGTCACACATAAGAGTACCTGAACTCAACATCACCGCTCATTTCTTGACCGCATGTCTGAAACTTGAAGAAATTTCACCATTGCTTGTAGTCATCCCGAGTCAAATTCGCAGTTGTCTCACCACATGTATGATCACCAGAGCCCTAGCCCGTCTCCATGTCCCGTGCCCACCGCACGCCTCGCCGCTATTACTGCGTCGAGCCTCCGCTGTCCCGGTCGAGTCTCAAGGGTCACAAACCCACACCACTCAACCCCACTGCAGAGTACCACCGATCATCACCGACCGATGACAAGTTTCACGCTTCCATCAGACCACTGTGCTCCAGTCCAAACTATGTGTCCCTCGCTTTTTCCCACCTTGCTAAATAGGCTTCGATTCCCTGGATCCTTACATCGTAGCCCCCCAATCCAGCTCCACCTTCAACATGACTCCATGGTAGATGATCAGTCCACCCTTGTGCCCTGTCGACTTCAAGCTCTCATGTGCACACCATCTTGAATCAACCCCGCTCCATAGTCTTGTCGAAGCCGCACAAGCCCTCAGGCCTGCGCCACGTGTTTCCACGCCCCAGAAGTTGGTCACCATCAGCATCACGCTCCTATGTCTTCCTCGCCGATCCGACCACCGTCTTCTGTACCAACCGACTCCCGTCGATCCATCGATCGTCTATCGACCCAAATTAACATATCCGATCGCAACCATGCTCCACCTTGCGCCGTGGTTCAGACGCACATCTGTGCATGTCTTAGACGCCATGTGTATGCATGATCCTGTATGACGCACTTATCCGCGCGCCTCCGCGGCCTGTCCACGTGTTCCAAGCCATCTCGGCAAACAGACCCAAAAAAAAAAACTTCCATGCAAACTGCACATATCTTCTTCTTTTTCTTGTCACTCTTTGCTGTTGCTTCTCCGTATAGCAGAAAATAGATTGTACTTGATCCAACCGAAACTGCTCATACACACACATGAACCTGGCCGCTCCCTTCTTTTCAACAAACAAATTTGAGGTGCTCCACAGCATATGGACGTAAGCCTTCCAATCAGCAGCACTTCACACGAAGCCCAACGTGGGCATCGCCCAGCCCCAGCACAGTGCAGGCCTCCAGCACACAGCCCGACTAGGCCTCGCAAGGCCATCACGCCAAGGTCTTCCAGTGCCATGGCCCACTACGCTGTACCTGGTTTTGATCGATCCGATCTAACCTGTTGCTGATTACGCGATACATCGCGCCGCCGCCGAGAACTCTCCCTGCTGAATCGCATTGTTGCTGCCGCAACTCGCGCGCGTCGCTTGACGG
Organism: Aegilops speltoides; assembly: GCA_021437245.1. Taxonomy (NCBI): domain Eukaryota; kingdom Viridiplantae; phylum Streptophyta; class Magnoliopsida; order Poales; family Poaceae; genus Aegilops; species Aegilops speltoides. Next base: position 409,600,378 of record CM038141.1, on the reverse strand, counting down.
TCGCCCGATGGATCCACTGATCGACCGCCGCATGACTCGCCTGATGCCGCTGTTTCTGAACCTCGCCGAGAACCACACCTTTACCCGGTTGCATCTAAGACTCAATTCTTCCTCTAAATCAACGATCCGAAGCCTCCGGACAACCTAGCTCATGATACCACTTGTTAGAATAAATCCGAGGCATACCGTCGATCATCCGAGGACCAAGCAATCACACGAGCACGACACCGAGATTTGTTAACGAGGTTCACCGATATGGCTACATCCCCGGGGCCTGACTAGGGTGCTCCTCCCCGTGACACCGTCACAATACCGCACACCGGCCACCCGGGCGCCGGCACACGCCGCCGGCTCCCCCTTGCGCGCCTGTGCTATTATGTTGGCATATGTTACATCGTGTGTCTACCCCTGTTATATATGAGAGGCCTAGGATACAAATGTCCTACTAGGACACGACTCCATATTCTATCTAAACACGATACTACTCAGAGTCCAACTGTAACCTACCTTGTACACTATATTCGACACAAGTCCAACAAACTCCACCTTGGCGAATATACTCCACCACCCTGGATTTGTCCATGCGTCAAACTTCCATGTACATTGGACTTGAGCTTATCCCATGAGTATCGCTGCTACTCCAAAGACTCCATGTGACTCCACCTGCAACTTGTAATCCATTCTTTTCTTGACCACAGTCAACACTCGAGCAAAATTAAGTTCCTTGTTACTCTAGTTTGCGCTCTCAACTTTCAGAGCATCAGTCCAATGCCATCACACACTGATCACTGACCTGCATGAAAGTGAACAACTCACATATTGGGTGTCACACATAAGAGTACCTGAACTCAACATCACCGCTCATTTCTTGACCGCATGTCTGAAACTTGAAGAAATTTCACCATTGCTTGTAGTCATCCCGAGTCAAATTCGCAATTGTCTCACCACATGTATGATCACCAGATCCCTGGCCCGTCTCCATGTCCCGTGCCCACCGCACGCCTCGCCGCTATTACTGCGTCGAGCCTCCGCTGTCCCGGTCGAGTCTCAAGGGTCACAAACCCACACCACTCAACCCCCACTGCAGAGTACCACCGATCATCACCGACCGATGACAAGTTTCACGCTTCCATCAGACCACTGGGCTCCAGTCCAAACTATGTGTCCCTCACTTTTTCCCACCTTGCTAAATAGGCTTCGATTCCCTGGATCCTTACATCGTAGCCCCTCAATCCAGCTCCACCTTCAACATGACTCCATGGTAGATGATCAGTCCATCCTTGCTCCCCGTCGACTTCAAGCTCTCATGTGCACACCATCTTGAATCAACCCCGCCCCATAGTCTTGTCGAAGCCGCACAAGCCCTCAGGCCTGCGCCACGTGTTTCCACGCCTCAGAAGTTGGTCACCATCAGCATCACGCTCCTATGTCGTCCTCGCCAATCCGACCACCATCTTCTGTACCAACCGACTCCCGTCGATCCATTAGACTGTCCAGTCTGACCCAGCCGAACATATCCGACTGCAACCATGCTCCACCCTGCGTCGTGTCCGCACGCACATCTGTGCATGTATTAGACGCCATGTGTATGCATGATCCTGTATGATGCACTTATCCGCGCGCCTCCGCGGCCTGTCCACGTGTTCCAAGCCATCTCGGCAAACCGACCCAAAAAAAACTTCCATGCAAACTGCACATATCTTCTTCTTTTTCTTGTCACTCTTTGCTGTTGCTTCTCCGTGCATCTTATAGCAGAAAATAGATCGTACTTGATCCAACCGAAACTGCTCATACACACACATGAACCTGGCCGCTCCCTTCTTTTCAACAAACAAATTTGAGGTGCTCCACAGCATATGGACGTAAGCCTTCCAATCAGCAGCACTTCACACGAAGCCCAACATGGGCATCGCCCAGCCCCAGCACAGTGCAGGCCTCCAGCACACAGCCCGACTAGGCCTCGCAAGGCCATCACGCCAAGGTCTTCCAGTGCCATGGCTCACTACGCTGCACCTGGTTTTGATCGATCCGATCTAACCTGTTGCTGATTACGCGATACATCGTGCCGCCGCCGAGAACTCCGCCTGCTGAATCGCATCGTTGCTGCCGCAACTCGCGCGCGTCGCTTGACGGTCGCCCGATGGATCCACTGATCGACCGCCGCACGACTCGCCTGATGCCGCTGTTTCTGAACCTCGCCGAGAACCACACCTTTACCCGGTTGCATCTCAGACTCAATTCTTCCTCTAGATCAACGATCCGAAGCCTCCGGACAACCTAGCTCATGATACCACTTGTTAGAATAAATCCGAGGCATACCGTCGATCATCCGAGGACCAAGCAATCACACGAGCACGACACCGAGATTTGTTAACGAGGTTCACCGATATGGCTACATCCCCGGGGCCTGACTACGGGTGCTCCTCCCCGTGACACCGTCACAATACCGCACACCGGCCACCCGGGCGCCGGCACACGCCGCCGGCTCCCCCTTGCGCGCCTGTGCTATTATGTTGGCATATGTTACATCGTGTGTCTACCCCTTCTATATATGAGAGGCCTAGGATACAAATGTCCTACTAGGACACGACTCCATATCCTATCTAAACACAATACTACTCAGAGTCCAACTGTAACCTACCTTGTACACTATATTTGACACAAGTCCAACAGCCACGACTCCGTGATGCATCGACCGTTATGACTGTGGGGGGGTGTCCGTTAGCTTGCCTTCGGATTCTTCTTCAGTCTCATCGTCTGCGTCGCTACCGTTGTGACTGCGGGGGATGTTGAGTAACGTGATTATATAGGAAAGCTAGGATAGCGTAGGATATTATTCTACCTTGCCTTGTACTCCAAAATGATCATGTACTCCTATATATATGCCCACGAGGCTCAAGCAATACAACAAACTATTCCACCAATCCCTCTCTCCCTTCTAACAGGAAAATAGACAAAAAACACGAAAAAAAGAGTCCCCCGCCTCCCTACGTGCCTCGGATACAATTTCACGTGATGTCAAAAGAAGGAGCTCTGAATCTGCGTAGCTCCAGCAAGACACCCTTGTTCCAAATTTCTTCGAATTGTTCAATGATGTTGCTAACTGCGGGAGATTTATTCCTGAATGTGGCCTTGTTTCGTTCCTATCAGATCTCCCAGCAGATCAACTGATTCTGATGCCCCTCTTCGCGTTTTGGCGGTTCTGTGGATTATCATTCTGACTATATCTGAGGTGTTCCTCTAGCATGCCCAACCCTCCTGCTTCAGCGACGCACACCTGCGCCAACTAGCGGCCTGGTTCCAGACCGTGCGTGCCATGCTGCGTTCCCGGAACAAAGTGCAGAAATGATTCCAGATTACGCATGCAGAGGGTGCAGAAATAGCCGTTCTTCTAGCGCCGTCTCTGTAGCGTGTCGTTGCACCATAATCGATCCTGGTGAAGAAGCCATGAAAACATCTTGACATTCCCGGGGGCCCAGGTTTCCAGAAGGTGTGCGTGTACCCCGAGTTGCTCTGCTGCTTGCGAACTGAAGCCGGTAGGCAGAGCCCACAGAGTATTGCCCCGAGCATGAAGCAGTCCACTAGATTTCGTCCGGCTGGGCAGGGTCGAGAGCGACACCGGAGCTGTTGATTAGATGCCATAGCTGAATGAATTTGATGGCCACCGCACTCGTATCGCCGTGATGACAACTTGTGCTGGGTTAGCCTGAATCCCCCCACAAACCCACCCGCGAAGGCTTGCACATGCTTGCACACGCCTAGAAATAGGCGATCCTTGCAAAGATGACTAGCAGTTTTTCGGGAGCCTACAAGCATACTTGACATCTTGGATCAGGCGGCCATCCCCTCAAAGCGAATTATAAGTTGGATGCACGGGCCAACAAATGTATGTGAACGTGACTACTACTGTATATTAAAATCTACAACAGCAATTATTTTTATTACTAGATTCATCATAGAACATATTTAAATACTGTATATATTTCATGTGGTATATATAAGTATATTTTTCTATAGACTTGGTCAAACTTTTTTTTTGAAAATTACCCATGGAAAAGCTAGAACTTCAACTAATTGTCCCACATAACCAGTGCTTCTTTTGGAATTTGGTGGCAAAGAAACAAATTGAAATTAATAAAATCATGACCTTTCTCTTGTGCAGTTTCTTCTAGTTCTGATAAACATCTCTTTATTTCGTTCATTTGAGGGGATGAATGTCTATTTATTGAGGTTGTTTCTATAAATTTCCATGATAAGATGCATAATTATGAATTAACATATTCTTGAAGACTCGTGCCTACAAATTTCATGTAAGAAAGCACATTAAATAGTTAAGGGATTTTCTGAGTAATGTAAAGGCAGGAGCACGGGGAGGCCGTGGAGGTGACTCATGTGGGACCCACACTCCCCTCCATGCAGACAGGCCCTAGGACACGCTAACCTATCGCGTGGGACCGACAGGGGTGCCTCCAGATAAATATCCAGTGCCCTTCAGCTTCATCCTTTCTTGAAATTTCTTGAACTATTTTTATTATATTGTTTTTGTCCCTGAAAATTTGATTTTTCTTGAAAGTTTAAAAACGCCAGCAAAATGTTGGCAGTGAATTAATAGGTTAGTCAGAAAAGATGAAAATTGATGCCAAAATATGTCGTTAATATAAATATAACATGAAACAATAAAAAATATAGATATGTTTATGACGTATCACTCCTCGAAAAGGACACTACATCGTTGTCGTCATTGTCGTTTGACTCATTGTCGTTGTTCTTCTTCACCGTCCTTCATCGCCAGTTTCTCATCTGAGTTGGCAGCAAATTTAACTAGGGCCTCCTCGTCTAGCAAGGGGAGGTTGGATTTTCCTGTCTAGCCAGGTCATGAGAATCTTCAATATGGTGAGGTCGACGTCGATGAGCCACTGCACTTTCTGGTGGAGCCGCTCAACGTCATCCATCTTGGGACTAGATGGTTTCATGCCCCAAGAACTGCGCTAATGAGGCTGACCAACCGAGTATGATAGAATTCGTTTGACTTATTGTATGTTGCACTGGTGGAAAAAAGGCCTTTGGTCGCGGTTCGCAACTGCCATTAGTCGCGGCGCAAGAATCGCGACCAAATAAAGCGACTAAAGCCTCACCTTTAGTCGCGGCTGCTTAAGAACCGCGACTAACGGCCCGTCCACGGGCGCCAGGCGGTTGCCGTCAAGGCGGAGGACCTTTAGTCGCGGTTCTTTCGCCAACCGCGATTAAAGTCCGCCGCAGGTTTAGGGTTTTAGCCCCCCTAAACCTGTTTTCTGTTTAATTTGTATTGTTTCATTTCTTTTGTGCTTTATTTTAATTTTGAAGGAGTTTCATATATTCTACGGTACTACATACATGCATATGAATGTACAATTTCAAATAAATTTGAAATTAGAACCAAAAGAATTCAAGAGGAATATACAATATATATTCAATATCATCGGATGACCATATACAATTTTGAACAAGTTTCCATACATGATTTAATCCATATAAAGTTCTACGTCCTCGTAATAGTGTTCTCCTTTAGGATGGAGGACTTCCTGCTGAACCATCCAGCTAGTTCCTCTTGAAGTGGTCGGAAGCGAGCTTGGACTAAGCATCCACGGAGGTTATTCCTCCGAGCATTGGTATCACTTGGAACCCGCCAGAGGTGTATCTCGGATCATCTCACGAACATAGTATCCACATAGATTGGTCAACGGTGGCTGAATATCCCCAGCATTCTTAGGCTTTAACCTTTTGAATTCTAGCTCTTTTTTTAATTCACCGACCTTTGTATCTACGAACCGTCTCCAAACCCTACGAGGCAAAGAAAATTAAATGAACAAGAGAGTTATTAGTTACTTGATATTAGGAAATGAACGAAATAGGCCGATCGATATAGAGCGCAAATGAATGAAAATAATTACTTCTGCAGCATTCTTCTCATGTCGCCCCAAAGCTTTGGATCCATATTCAGAGAGTCGTGGACGAGACATCCTGAGGTGTTAACTTTAATTACTAGCAGAATCCAGTGGAACCTGCGGACACGATACATGCACAGTACGTCATGCATAACTCATCGATTAGCCGGCCACATACCATGCATGGAGTAAACAAAAGAGAATGTGCTCAAGACAGAAACACTCACCCAAAATGGTAAGGAAATAGAATATCACTTTTGAGTTCCTGCTTTGTAAGAAACTGCCACAGGTCTGCCTCCACGTCGGCGGGGTGAAGCTCCAACACATGTCCATTAACGATGTGTGGGTCAATGAACGCAACATCATGGATGTTCCTTACTCTGCATTCCTTAATCTTCATTCTGCATGTATAATAGCGGACACAACAATATAGTTAGGACATATATATAGTGCAGGCAATATGAACGAGATGGGGTAGAAATTAATAAATCACTTACAGAACGTAGCAACTGATGATAGATTTGTCGAGCTCGCGCAGATTGAAAAGCTGAAACAATTCACTCAGTGCAATTTGTACATAGTAATGTTTGAAGTGATGCTCATGTCTAACTTCCGCATAAATATATTCTTTGGCGTTTTTATTTTTTATGTAACCCTTGTACCAATTCAGCAGACGTTTCATTTGGTCAGGTAGATCCTTTTCCTGCGCAGGCTCGACGAGAGGCCCATTCTTGACATATGTAATTACTACCTCCTTCACTGGCGCCTCATCAAGGCCTAATAGTTCACGAAGAGTAATACCTAAGTTGGCCGCTTGTTCTCTGGCACTCGTTACAGTCAATCCCTGTGTTGCCGCAGCTTGTATGATCTCGGGGGCATCCGGACAGAAGGCTTCCACTATAAGCGGGGCAATCGATTGTTTACTTTGTTCCCCGAGCTGGGCAACTTGTTTCCCGCTTTTTTTACTTTCGGCCTTCTCCCGCTCTTTGTTCTCCTTGAACATGAGTGCCTGCCTGCGAAGTTCACGTGCATAGTCGTTAGGCGATTCTTGGCGGCTTGGGACGGTGTGCTCAAAATGACTTAGCCCACTTCTTTTGCTCATCGAAAATACGGCTTGGGCTCGGGCTCTCTTTTCTTCTTGCAGTCCGCCTTCCATTTCTCCAAATCAGCAGCAGCGCGCGCCGACTTCCTCGGCACTCGTTCCCAAGGCCTTGTGGGAGAGGCTTCATGATGGCTCCGTACCTTTGTGGTCTTAGGTACATAAGGGTCCGGGTTAATAATCCAGACTATACGCTTCTTTGCCGAGGTGGATTGGGGCGGCGTCGATCACCCGCCGGACGAGGACTGGGGGGCGGCGGATGATCACCCGTCGGACGTTGTGGACTGGGGGGCGGCGTCGGCTGATGTGACGGAGGTGTAGGTGAACCGCCACCACCACCACCACCACCACCACCACCACCGTAGGGGGGTGGACTTGTTGTCCTTGGCGCCTCGCCTGGAAACTTGATAAACTTCTTTTGCCATAGAATGTAATGGCGCTTGACATCTCCAAGTCTTTTCTCCCTTCGTGTAGCAATGTCAATCTCTGTGTCCTCAAACCCTTGGACTATGTCCTCCACCGTGACACGAGCATAGCCATCTTGAATGGGGTTGTTGTGGTGGAGTGCTCCAGGTAAACATGGTAAAGCACTGCCGATGGCTACCTTCATGGACATGTTCCCGATAGGATAATACAGATGACATTCTTTCATCTCCTTTATATCGTCCACGGGGTAGCGAGGAGGCTCCGGTGCAGTAATTTCGACCACCAGAGGCTCCGGTGCAGTAATTTCGATCACCAGAGGCTCCGGTGCAGTAATTTCGATCACCAGAGGCTCCGGTGCAGTAATTTCGATCGTCGGTGCATCTGCACCAGCCGGTGGGGCCTCCGTGGAAGCCACGCTGCTTCTCCGCTGCTGGCTTCCGAGATCCGCTGGATGATCTTCATGCTGCACCCGAGCTGAATCTCTTTCGGCTACTAGTACACTCATGGTTTTCTTCATCACATCCATTTCCGATGCCAACCGCGCCACAACATCTGCTTCCCGATCCATCTTTCTCTTACGGCTTCAGAATCGACGGGTCATCGTTCGGGGAACCCTATTTTCCACGGAATGTGCCCCATGCCTCGTGACACGCCCTCCGTGTTCAGGATTCCCGAGGGCTTTTGTCGTAGCGTCGTTCTCTCTGTTGAACTTGATCTTCCCTGTTGAGCATCCTTCATTGCGTCAATAAGGGCTTGGGTGGGTTTAATTAATTTGCCTGGTAAACACACTCCCCTATCTCCGGTTCAGCGTTCCCCATGCCCGTACCACCAGCTTTTGGCCCTTGGGTCCCATCCTCCGCACTGGACGGATTCTCGCGCCTCAGCTCGTTCTCCATCTTCTCCAACCTAGGCACCCAAATGCGATACCCTCCTGGCCCCATAACATGATTGTACTCCTTCTTAGCCGATTTTCCTTATTTTTTTGATATTTGAATGAACTGCTCCGATTTCTTTTGCTTCACAAATTCTGGCCAATCATGTTTCAGTTTCTCATATTGTCCTTTGAAACCGAGTCTTGTTCGCTTGACAAAGTCACGGGCTAGATTTTGCTTGAATTTCCGGAATCGTCGGCCATCTTATGAAGAGCGAACTGTTTGACTAGCCTCCTCCTCTCCTTGTTTTCCTCAATCTTGTTACCCTCCTCATCGAATTTGTTGTATTCCGGAGGTAGAACGAAATGTTCCATAAGCTTCTTGAAGCAATCTTTTTGTTCTCTTATCGACAAAAGTGAAACCATCAATTCGTGCCTTCTTTGGCTCATTCCACTCTCGGACGGTGATCGAGACGTTGTCTCTAACAATGGCTCCGCATTGTCGACAAACTTGGTGGCGTTCTTGCGGGGCTCCAGCGGCCTGCGGTTACCCGTCGACAACCTCGATGGTGCATGTTTCTCCTTGTTTCATCGTCTTGGTTGCGCCACGCTTTGACGACGTACTCGATTGTTTCGACGATCCGCCGAGGGCTAAAATAAGAAAGAGAGTCGCGCGTTAGTACACACATATTTATTCAAATCAGTTAGTTTGTATCACCGAGGCTCAATGTATATATATACCTCGGCGCCGGAGGTGGTTGCTACTTCCATTTAAAGATCGTCGTTTATCGACGTTTCTTGACATCATCTTGTTGTGGCGCCCTTCATCTTCACCGTCAAGGTTCGGATAAGAAGAGATATCATCTTCTTCTTCTCCGGTAAGCACATATTGAATATCGCCGTTTATGATGCCGAACATATGTGCTTCACCGTCCGGATCATAGTTGTCCATAATCGGTCACTCTATCGTCCGCCATTATGTCATCCCGAAAACATGTAGTAAAACAAATTAATTAAGTGAAGAAGGGGCGGTGGCGAAGGGCGGTGGCAAAAGAGGGGCGAGGAAGGGTGGGAGAGGGTGTCGCGGTAGAGCGCGAGACGGGCGGCAGAGGGCGGCGTCACGAGAGGGAGGCGAGGACAACACATTTATAACCTCGCCGTCCCTCTCGATCCCTAAAAAACACATGCGCATCGCCGCCCGCCGCCGCCTCTCCGTATATACGTTTTTTGTTAATTATCAAATTTTACGGTTTTTTTGTTAATTATCAAGTTTTAAGTTATTTACCGCTTTTGTTAAACTAATTAACTAGTTAAAATTAAAAGAACAAAAAAATTCTCTCTCTCTCTCTCTCTCTCTCTCTCTCTGCTCTCTCTCTCTCTCTCTCTCTCTCTCTCTCTCTCTCTCGATCCTCTCTGAGCGATTGAGGGCGGGCGGGCGGCCCGAGGATGGATTGAGGCGGCGGCGTTGAGGGCGGGCGAAGCCGGCCGGCGGGCGTTGAGGGCAGCAGCCGGCGGGCGAGCGGAGGGCGGGGGCGAGGCGGGCGAGGCAGGAGGAGGGCGGCGGCGAGACGAGAAGGCGGGGGCGGGCGCCAGACGGGCGAGAGGGCGGCGGGCGACGGCGGGCGCGCCGAGGGGCGGGCGACGGCGGGCGGCGGCGAGGGCGAGGGCGGCAGCCTTGGCAGGCAGAGAAGACGAGCAAAATGGAGGCGATGGGTCAAAGCGGTGGTATTTATAGCCCCCCTTTAGTCGCGGTTGGGAGGCGACCAGCGACTAAAGGGTAACCTTTAGTCGCGGTTGGGGAGGCGACCGCGATTAAAGGGCTTTTAGCGGGTTTTTCGTTCACATAGCGACCTTTAGTCGCGGTTGGGCAGGCCAACCATGACTAAAGGTATTTTCCAAATACTTTTTCTTTTTCAAAATCTTAAAAATACAAATAATATATCAAAAATTCAGAAAAAATAACTAATTCAATTCAATATGTTAAAAACACAAATATTATATCAAAAATTCAGGAAAAAAAACTAATTCAATTCAAAATTCTAATAATACAAATAATATATCAAAAATTAAGAAAAATAAAACTAATTCAATTCAATATGTTAAAAATACAAATAATATATCAAAAATTCAGAAAAATATAACTAATTCAATTCAATATGTTAAAAATACAAATAATATATCAAAAATTAAGAAAAATAAAACTAATTCAATTCAAAATGTTAAAAATACAAATAATATATCAAAAATTCAGAAAAATAAAACTAATTCAATTCAAAATTCTAAAAATACAAATAATATATCAAAAATTCAGAAAAATAAAACTAATTCAATTCAAAATAATATACCGAGGCGATTGGTTGGCTATGGTGGTACGGGCCGACTCTGCAGAGCGTCATGGACTACATCACTCCAAATTTCATGTATCATTCAAAATGGACACCAAACACATCACGTGTAATATAATTCACATGATCCATTCAACAAAGTTTGGTACAATAAATTATTACACATCAATTCTTCCCTTGTGTCCCCGCTTGCTTACGATTGTGCAGATCCATGGAGCATCCTCATCATTTAACTTAATGCTTGGGTCGGTGTTCACTTTGAAGGGCGGAATTTCAGCAAACATATTATAATCTTGACATGTCCTGTCTTTGTCCTCCACTCCCACGATGTTTCTTTTCCCTGAAAGAACAATGTGGCGCTTTGGATCATCGCATGATGTCTTGATCGTTTTCTTATCTTTCCGCTTCCTCGGTTTGCTACTCATGTCCTTCACATAGAAAACCCGAGCGACATCTTTCGCTAGGACGAATGGTTCGTCAAGGTAACCAAGATTGTTGAAATCCACCATTGTCATTCCGTATTGCTGGTCCACCTTTACCCCACCTCCTCGTTAGCTTGAACCATTTGCACCGAACAAAGGGACCTTAAAGGAGGGTCCATAGTCAAGTTCCCATATCTCCTCTATGTAACCATAATATGTGACCTTTTGCCCATTCTCGGTTCTTTGCATCAAAGCGGACACCACTGTTTTGGTTGGTGCTCTTTTATCTTGGGCGATCGTGTAAAATGTATTCCCATTTATCTCGCACCCTTGGAAAGTCGTTATAGTCGAAGATGGTGTCTTGGCCAACATGTACAGCTGATCTACAACATCATTGTCATTCATTAAATGTTTTCTCAACCAACCGCCGAAAGTCTCCATGTGGGCCTTTCCTAATCCAGATTCAGCTTCCCGGGTTGTCGAACGTAAAATATTCTTGTGTTTCTCAAAGCACGGAGCCACCAAGCTGGAATTGGTCAAGATAAGGTGTGGTGTGCTTCATCAGAGAATGGTCGTCCATACATATCGTTGATTTCCTTCCGATCGTGCCTTTTCCACTTAGTCTCCCTCGTGCGCGATCGAGGAAGACCAATCGGCTTAAGGTCGGGAACAAAGTCAACACAAAACTCAATTACCTCCTCATTTCCATAGCCCTTGGCGATGCTTCCTTCCGCCTAGCACGGTTACGAACATATTTCTTTAATACTCCCATGAACCTCTCAAGGGGAACATATTGTGTAGAAATACAGACCGAGAACGAAAATCTCTTCGACTAGGTGAACCAGGAGGTGCGTCATAATATTGAAGAAGGATGGCGGAACACCAACTCAAACCGACAAGACATTGGATCACATCGTTCAGAACGTGGTAGAACTTGGATTGATTACCTTCGAGAGATTGCATTGAGGAATGCACATAGCTTCACAATGGCTACTCGAACATTTTCGGCAGAGCCCCTCAAAGCAATTGGAAGCAATTGCGTCATAATCACGTGGCGGTCGTGAGACTTGAGTTTTGGAACTTTTCTCCGCCATGTTTATTATTCCCTTTATATTGGACGAGAATCCAGACGGGACCTTCATACTGCTCGGGCATTCAAAAAGATGACCTTCTCTTCTTTGGTCGAGCGTAGGCGGCACGACCTTGAAACCATTCCGGATGCCGGTCATCAGGGTCTTTCAAACGTTGTTGGTCCTGCCGTGCTTCCTTTGTATCATTTGTCTTCCCATACACGCCCAAGAAGCTTAGGAGGTTCACGCAAATATTCTTCGTAACGTGCATCACGTCGATTGCAGAGCGGACATCTAGGACTTTCCAATATTCTAGCTCCCAGAATATAGATTTCTTCTTCCACATGGCTGCGTGCCCGTCAGCTCCCTTCGGAACTGATTGTCCGCCAGACCCTTTCCAAAGATGACTTTCAAATCCTTGACCATATCAAATACCTCGGCACCAAGGTCGTTCCGCAGCTTCGCCGGTGATCTGCCTTGCCGTTGTAATGCTTGCCTTTCTTTCATCTTGGATGAATTTTGGAAGAAATCGACGATGCCCAAGGTACACGTTCTTCTTACAATTTGGCAAATGTACACTTTCAGTCTCATGTAAGCAGTGCGTGCATGCATTGTATCCCTTATTTGACAGTCCGAAAGGTTACTAAGAGCAGGCCAATCGTTGATGGTTCGAAAAGCAACGTCAGAGGTCAAATTCCTCTTGTTTGTGCTCATCCCACACACGGACACCACCCCACAGCTGTAAAAGTTCATCAACTAATGGCCTTAGGTACACATCGATGTCGTTGCGGGTTGCCGGACCTTGGATGAGCACGGCATCATAATGAACTTCCGCTTCATGCACAACCAAGGAGGAAGGTTGTAGATGCATAGAGTCACGGGCAGTGCTATGGCTGGAGCTCGCTCGCCAAAAGGATTTGTGCCATCCGTGCTTAGAGCAAATCTTATGTTCCTTGCGTCACCTGCAAAATCTTTGAACCATCGTCGATCTTTCTCCATTGCGTTCCATCTGCGGTGTGTCTCAACTTCCCATCCGACTTACGGTCCTCTTTGTGCCATCGCAACAACTTGGCATGCTCTTTGTTCTGAACAGACGTTTCAACCGTGGTATTATAGGAGCATACCACATCACCTTGGCGGGAACCCTCTTCCGGTTTCGCCCTCAACATCGTCACCGGGGTCATCGCCTCGATCTTATAACGCAATGCGGTGCATACGGGCATTCATTCAAATTCTCGTATTCACAGCGGTAGAGGATGCAATCGTTGATGCATGCATGTATCTTCGTAACCTCTAAACCTAGAGGGCGACAACCTTCTTTGCTTCAGACGATCAAGGGCAACTCGTTATCCTTTGGAAACATATTCTTCAACATTTTCAGCAAGTTTTCAAATGCCGAGTCAGCTACACCTGCCTCGCCTTCCATTTCAGCAAATCCGATTGTGCAGCCCAGCTCTTTCGACCATCATCGCATCCGGGTACAGCGCCTTTCGGATCCTCTAACATGCGATCCAAATTCTCCTCTCCTTTTCGGGCCAGCAGCGTCTCCGTGCATCAGCAATGGTCCGACCAAGATCATCAACGGATCATCACGTGCCTCTTCTTCACCTTCCCCTTCACCTTCAGCATCCTCCATGAAAGTATCACCGAAATGAGCAAGATAGCTTTCATCGATGAAATCATCCCCTTCTTCATCTTCTTCCATTATAACCCCTCTTTCTCCATGCTTGGTCCAACAATTATAGCTTGGCATGAAACCCTTCTGAAGCAGATGCATGTGAACAACTCTTGAGGAAGAGTAACCCTTCTCATTCTTACAGATAACACATGGACAGATAACAAAACCCCCCCGCTTGTTCGCATTAGCCACTACGAGGAAATCTTTCAAACCCGTAGTGAACTCGCCGGAGAGTCGGTTACCGTACATCCATTGCCGATTCATCTGCATTATTATAATATAAAATATATAATTAACCATCATGCATTTGTTAAACTAACTAGCTACAAACAATATAAATTAAACAATGAACTACACACATGCATATTGACACATCAAAGGTTCATCAAGTTGCTAACCATGATCAAGAGTGTGGCTCCAACACTTCATGTCATGTTTGTTTCATGCTCTTGGGGCATTTCATCAAACACCTTATGTGCATAAGAGGAACCAAAAGCAAACCTACACCCACTTGTGAAGAGAATGGCTCCAAATGGCTAAGTGTTGGCTGCTGGATGGGTATATATAGGGAGGGCTTTAGTTGCGGTTGGCACGGCAAACCGTGACTAAAGGTGCCGAAGGCCTTTAGTCGCGGTTGTCCTGCCAACCGCGACTAAAGCCCCTCACGCACCAGCTGGCCACCGAGCGCCTGGGCCCAGAGCCTTTGGTCGCGGTTCACCTCGAATCATGATTAAAGGTCCCATTAGTCGCGGTTCCTACAGCTTCGCGACTTATGGGGCTGGACGGAAGCCTGTTTTTCCACCAGTGTTGGGACATCCGAGCAGCAGAACCAACTCTACGGCTACTTCTTCACGGAGTTGGGTCATCCCAGCTTGAAATATTTGTCATTTTGCTTCCTCTGAATGTTGCCTCAGCCACACTCGTGGATCTCATTGTCATTCTTCAGCGACCTCACCTGGAAGTATATGTTGCATGGTCCAAAGTGGGGCTTCATCAAGAAGCATTCACACATTACTATGAAACAAGCAATGTGAAGAACTCCATTTGGAGTAAGGTGGTGGGGTTGAATTTGGATGTCATAGTAGAAGAGAAGGCGTGAAAAATCCCCCGCATCACAAACGGCAATAATAGCACCCTCTCTCGTATTCGAGCAATGGGGGTCCATGTCCTGAGTTGGCACACCTTCCTAGATCGATGTTGACCAACTAACCTCCTCACACCTCGGGAGGAGGTAGCGGTTGGTGGGCCATTTTAGTTGTCCACCGGGGACGTCGTACGACATCCACCACCCTTCGTTAGGGTTCAATGTTGTGCTGGTATGACTGATGATGTCACCCCGCCTTGTCACGCCACCTATCCAATGTGATATGCCGTGAGCCATTAACTTTGTCGGTGCCAAAACATCGGTAATGGTCAGGAGAGGGGCTGCGATGTGAGATTTGTTTTAGAAATAATGGCAGATTGACCACCTAGAACAAGGAGACGAAAAAGCGGAGACAAAGTACATTACATTTCAGCCGGCCTGACCTCTTATAACTAAGGCGCAAGACATTGCTACATGGTGCTAGATTGACATCTGCCAGGTTAACATAATTCGGATCAGCATATGTCAATCAGACATATACTCTCTTAGAGCATCTCCCTCATAAAACGGGCCATCCGGAATAATAATTGCCGATATAGCAGACGAGGGCGATTTTTCGGCCCCGAATAGATCCCGTAAAATCGGTCATTTCATAACTTTTTTTCGGTATCTTGCAAAGTCCCGACCATTTCCTCCATATATACGGGAGCTGCCCCTCTTTTTGCCGTTTCCCATATCCATGGCGCGAAGGCCCTTTCTGCCTGCTTCCGTTCCCGCCTCACTCGCCGCCGTTGCAACCGTATCTCCCCACCGGTTCTTGGTGCCCCCGGCTGCCCCGCGCCACTTATATTCCACCAAATTTGGAGGCCGGGGGTGCCCATTGTCTCCGTGGGCTAGCGGCCACCTCCGACACCATGGATCCTCCCTGGAGCTTGGCGTGTGGTCTTCTTGCCGACAGGTTCGGTTGTTTCCGACACCGGCGAGCCTTGGAATCGCCTGAGGGGCAGCCGTGCGCCAGAGGAAGGGATTTCGGCCGGCTTTGCTTCGGCTGTAGGGGGAGAAGAAAAGGGGTTTGTTTGCTTTGCTTCATCCTGCGGGGGAGAAGAAAAGGGCGGTCGGCTTTGCTTCGGGGAAAGGTATGTTCAATTCCCACTGATCTTTCGATTCAATTTCAACCTGTGAGATTCGGGAAAAATTCACGAGCGTGCAATTTTTTTAGATGGATTGGAGTTCATCGTCGTCGTTGTAGTCGTCCTCGTCGGACGATTCGGACATAGAAGAAATGATCCCTGGGCGACGGTGTCGACAACCTAGTGTTATTGCATCTCGTGGACAAGTTTGAGAAGGTCCGGAAGAAAAAGCGCCACACTCCATTGTTGCTATGATCAAAGATTATTTGCCCGCAGTAATTACTATGCACTCGAATAAGAAGAACCATCACACGTTTCCCTCAAAAAAGGAAAAAGAAACATCACCCAACACCACCGCTCCTCCGAGCAGATCCTCGGACAACCTCTTCACCGAAGCGCAAGAGAACCCACCATGGTCCACTGCCTTGCGGCACACCACCATCATTTCCATGGCCTTCTCCTTCGCCTTCCTCCCTTCCTCGCCACCGCCCATCAGGGACCTCACCGCTCGCTCCAGCTCCGCCGCCTCCACGAAGTTGTCCCGTTTCCTGTCCACCTTCAGCGGCACGGCCACGCCCATGTCGCAGACCAACGTGAAGGCGTTGAAATGCTGCTCCGCGCCCAGCGGCCATGGCAGCATCGGCACGCCGAACCACAGACTCTCCAGAATGGAGTTCCAGCCGCAGTGGGTGACAAAGCCCCCCAAGGAGGCGTGCGCCAGTATCTCCTTCTGCGGCGCCCTCTTGGGCCACACGAGCCCTCTTCCGTTTGTCTCTCCCAAGAAACCCTCCGGGAGAAGCTCCGCGAGGTTCGCGTCGCTGGGGTCTCCCGCGCCGCGGGAGATGTCCGCCGGCAGCCCGCGGAGCACCCACAGGAAGCGGTGGCCGCTGCGCTCCAGGCCCCGCGCTATCTCGTGCGCTTGCGGCTTGGTCAGGAATCCTTTGCTCCCGAAGCAGAGGAACAGCACGGAGGCCGGAGGCTGCGCGTCGAGCCACCGCAGGCACTCGTGCGGCTGCTCCTCGGCGTGAGCGGGTGGCGTCAGCGCGAGCACTGGGCCGATCGGGTACACGGCCGGGGCGCGGGCTCCACGGGTGCACCGACCTTCAGCGATGGCTGCAAGGACGCGCGGTTCCAGCTCGTCTGCCGTGTTGACGATGATGCCGCTGGCTTCCACGTACCGTCTGCCGGTGTACACGAACCACTTGTAGGTCGGACTCTTCCGCTCCAGCAAGGTCCCCGGGAGGACGGACGGTGGCACCGGCGGGAGGCCGGGCAAGTCCAGAGCGCCTTCCATCTCCTCGAACTCAACGACCACTTCCTCGTCCAGAGCGGGCGAGCGCAAGAGGAGTGACAGCATCGCAGCGCTGGAGGTAAAGTACACGTAGGACGGCACGGCAAGCTCGCCGGACACGTCTAGCGCCGGCGTGCAGAATATGTCGACGACGAGCGCGGCCACCGGACAGGTCAAGCCAATTATAGCTGCGCGGAGATGGGGCACGTGGAGCTGCACTGCGCGGGAGAGGAACTCCTCGACGCCCGAGTGGTCCGTCGGCAGCTTCACGTCCGGGAGATGGTGGAAGCCGATGTCCCCGGCGCCCGCCGCTTCCTCCCGACGTACGTGGTCGGAGATGTCGGACGCAGACTGCGCTGTCGGCGCCGGCATGAGGAGCACCGTGAGCGACAGGGGCCGGCTGCTGCTGGCGAGCAGCTGCTTCCCGGCCTGTAGCATGGGCATGAAGTGGCCGGCGCCCCAGACCGGCAGTAGCACAATGGTCGGATTCGCCATTGACGGTCTTCGGCTGGCTACTGGATCTGTCTTTAGCTGGTGGCCTGGTGCCTTTTTCCTTTTCTATGGTAAAATAGTTGCATGAGTGTCTCATGAGTTGGTCTTTCTTATAGCCATTGCAGATGAGTGGCATTTGTACGGAACAAAAAAGAGGTGACAACGATGTGAGTCCTTGTTGGAATTTTTTTTAAAGAAAATGGCATGGGTCCATGTTGGAAACTTGGAATAACGGTGAATTCGTGATCAACACCAAAGCCACCTAACTTCCTGTATTTCTATGGAACAAAAGGACTATCTAATTGCTATGCAAAGCATAATTGCATTCGGCACCTAGTACGGCCCATCGTAATCGGCAACTACCTTGTGCTGCCGATCGTACTAAAATTAATGCAATTTAAAGGGTAAATTATAGGCATAGGTACAGGCATCACATCGGAAAACAGTAGGGAGGCGTGGATCCACATCCACCTTGTTCGGCGGGTCGTACTAAAATTGATGCAAACTAAACGAGAATGGCCTTTGGATCTCGGCCTACATGGAGGCTGAATTAACAAAATCAAAAATTGAAATTTGCAATGTCAAAATAACTGAATTATTTTGTAAAAGTAAACAAGTATGTGTGTAAAATTTTAGGATGAAATACATTGAAATGAGACATGTATACAAAAATATAAATTCATGGTCTCGGAGGATGAATAGTATCATGTGTTAAAAAGCTTCAGATTTGTCATTTTTACACAACGCTCATCTCAATGTATTTCGTCCTGAAAATTTACACACTTGTGCATTATGCCTTCATATATATTTGTTTTTTTTTAAATGAAATGTAAAAATATGAATTTTCATGATTTTTGAATTTTCCGACTCGAAACATGCGGTACCCTTGCCACAAGCCGGCCACGCCTCCGCCACGCGCTTCGTGGTGGGCTCCGGGAATCTGCCTGTGTATATAAAGGTGAGACCCGGCGGCGGGTTAACTCAAGAAACAAACAATCGAGAACTAGGTCAAGCGTATTTGCTTTCTTGTAATCGAGACTCAAGCAATACAACCAGAAAGCAGGACGACGTAGGCTTTTACCTCGTTGAGAGGGGCCGAACCTGGGTAAACTCCTTGTGTCTTTTGTCCCGTTCAACCCCTTCAAGCTAACCTAGTTGCAATGGCTTCATACCTAAGTCCTTTCATTAGGGCATCTGCCGTGACAAATCCACGACACTAACCCTACTTTGTCACTAGGTGAAATCATGCAAGATTGAACCCAAAGCTAAGCACCTCTCCCATTGCAAGAAAAACCAATCTAGTTGGCTAAACCAAACCGATAATTTGAAGAGAAATACAAAGATACCAAATCATACATATACGAATTCAGAGAAGATTCACATAATATTCATGGATAAGCTCATCATAAATCCACAATTCATCGATCTCGACAAAGACACCGCAAAAGAAGATTCCATCGGATAGATCTCCAAGAACATCGAGGAGAACATGGTATTGGGAGTCAAAGAGAGAGAAGAAGCCATCTAGCTACTAGCTATGGACCCATAGGTCTGTGGTAAACTACTCACGCTTCATCGGGAGGGCAATAATAGAGTTGATGTAGATGCCCTCCGTGATGGAATCCCCCTCTAGCGGGATGCCGGAAAAGGCCCCAAGATGGGATCTCCCGGGGACAAAAGGTTGCGGCGGTAGAAAAGTGTTTTTGTGGATGCCTCTGAGGGTTTTGGAATATATGTGAATTTATAGGAGGAAGAGCTAGGTCAGGGGGTCACCGAGGGACTGACAAGGTAGGGGCGCCCCCCCTAGGGTGCGCCTCCCACCCTTGCCGCCGCCTCGTGGCTCTTCTGACTTGCACTCCAAGTCCTCTGGGTGTCTTCTGGTCCAAGAAAAATCATCGTGAAATTTTATTCCGTTTGGACTCCATTTAGTATTCCTTTTCTGCGAAGCTCAAAAACAAGGAAAAAACAAAAAATAGCACTGGGCACTAGGTTAATAGTTTAGTCCCAAAAATAATATAAAATAGCCTGGCTCGGGCTCGAGCGCCTGGGGAAGGCAGACGCGGCGGCAGGAACTTGGTGGCGGCAGACGGCGGACCCGGCGTCGAGGCTCTAGATCCCGATGAGATGGAGTCGGGGAGGCAGTTCCCGGCCGGATTCGAGCGGCGGAGAGGCGGGGCGTCCATGGCAGCTCCTGCGCGCAGGACAAAGAGGGAGGTCAGGGAGGAGGAGGGAAGGAGGGAGAAGGAAGGAGACAGGGTGGCGTGGGTTGGCCTGCTGGAACTGGTCACCGACGGGTGTCGGGGCTTGAGCGGGCATTGGGCGCGGGACGAGCAGGCGTGGCACAAGGACGAAACTGACACTTCTCGTCCGTCCGCTCAAAGCAGAGGTGAGGCTGATGGTGCTAGACGACGGGAGGTCGACCGGAGGACGCAAGAGAGGCTTGGGAGGAGGAGTGCAGGGGATCCGGTGGACGGAGAGGCGCTGGCGCCGGGATGCTCGGAGGTGGCCTCGTTCCAATCTGGATCGAGCGTTGTGGGAGCGAACGAGCGGGAGGCTCGTGGGGCCTCGGGTGCTTGTGGACGATTCCCTTGAACTGGATCGAGCGAGGCTGTGGGTGCTTGGGTTGGCACGGAAATCAAGGAAGATAGGATTTCATTTGGGTGGATGCGGTTGGACTGGTGGAAGAAACGAGTGTCGGAGTAATGGGCCACGGGTAGGCTCACCCGAGTCCCAAGATTTACCAAGACTTTGGGCCAGCTCCACCTAGCTGGGCCCCAAGCCGAAGCTCCGCCCTCTGGGGCCGGCTGGCTCAGTGGCCGGCTGCCAGAGGGCGGATGACCCTGCATCAGATCTGCAGGCGGCGGTTCGCTGCTGCCGCCCGCAGAGGGCGACAACAGTGTGCGGCTGTCCCACAACTACAGCATGGCCGAGCCCCCCTTCGAGAGTACAAGACGGAGCATGGCTACAGTAAGGCGCGTCGCCTCCGATGCTCAGGACGAGCATGGCTACAGTGCTCCGTACAGACGGAGATCTCTGCATGGCGGGGCACTGTGCCATGTCTCCCCTGACGTCGCTCCGAGCAGGCGGAGTCCTGTTCCCCACAACGGCCTGTCGGTACGCCCTGCCCGAGGCAGGCCCTACAGGGCAGTGACCTCCAGGAAGGCGACGGAAGCTCGACCAAGCGGATTCAAGAGGAGCCGGCCTCCAGCAGGCGGCCGTCCCTTGTCCCGAGGCATGCATGCCATTAAGCTGATGAGACTAGGTGTGGCTATAGTATCCTCCCGCCAGGCGGCGGGACTGTAGCCATGCAAAGGTGACCAAGCCCTCGTCACCAACGACATGGCTACAGTAAGCAGCCACCAACCAGCCGGCGGGGCCCCACCAGGCGGCGGGCCCCAGCGGTCGGCGGAGAAGCCAGAGGCCGGAGACACTGACAGCCGGGCCCGCGGCCAGCCGGATTACCATTGTACCCCTGGGGGGTAGGCCTATATAAACCCCCCAGGCCACCCATGCAAAGGGTTGGAGGCCATTAGCACTAGCCACCCCATAGAGCTGGAAGAGAGCTGAGCCTTGCTCCCTCCTGCCTCTAGCATACAGCTCGAGGAGCACCCTTGTATCACTTGAGCTTTAGTGATCATGCGGAGACCCCGCAGAGCAGGACTAGGGGTGTTATCTCCTAGGAGAGCCCCGAACCTGGGTAAAGTCCGCCGGCGTCGTGTTCACGCCTTATCCCGCTTGTGCACCGCGACGTTCTACTCGCTCCCACCATGATAAGCCATCCATTGGCATATGTCGCACCCAACCCCCGACATTTGGCGCCCACCGTGGGGCGAGGTGCACCGTCTCCCGGAGATCTGCTCTGGACGGGAACCCTGTTCCTTCCTGGCGAGCGAAGCCAGCCCAGCACGCCCGACGGCGTCAGCCTCGACGCGCTGCATGGCGCGGAGATCGCCTGCGCGGCGAGTTGCCTCGCTGACCTCGTCGGCGAGATCGACCTCTCCGACGAGCCAGCCTCCGACGCGGGCACAAGCTGCCCCGAGAGCCGCCTCGTCAGCCTCCTCGACCAGCTCCATGTAGCCAGCGAGCCCGCTGTGGACCTGGAGTCTGTCAGCTCGACCGATCCGATGATCGTCGACTCCGACACGGCGTCGCTCGACGCGTTTCCCACCAACGTGGTGGTCTACGATGAGCCGCCTCCTTGCGAGTACAGCGGCGGGAGCACCGTAACGGAGGTGCTCGTCATCAACAGCGAGGAGCACTCGGACGAGCGAGCTCAAGATTCCCTTGAAGCCACCCTGCGTGACCTCTCGGCGCCTATCCCTGAGGGCGCGGATGCTGAGGTGCAGGAGGCACGCCGCCTCCAGCTTGTCGAGAGTGCTGGCCGCCTAGCCAGCATGCGCCGGCTGTCGGACGCCTATTGGTGCAAGATGGACCGGGCTGTAGGCGGCACCCCGGCTCCTGTGGGGCCTAGCTGCCTCGGCACGGTTCGGCAGCATGGCGCGGCCGTTGCCACCATGTTCGGGGTAGAACGCCCCGTCTACGCCACGCCTGTAGAGAACATCCGGGCCGCCCAGGCGGTGACGGATGAGTTGAACAAGTACGACGGCGACGAGCTCCGCCACATGACCAAGCGAGTCCAACAGCTCCTGGACGCGGCAGCCGCGCAGCACGAGGCCGCCTGCCGCGCTGAAGACCCAGCCGGACGAGACAACGAGCCGCCCCCACGCCGAGATCACGGGGCGACCTCCCGGACGCCAACTGGTGGCGCCCGTGGAGGAATGGGCAATGAGCCGGCTGCTAGCCGCAGTCGGACACGCATCTCCATCAGCGGGACGAGGAAGGCCGCCCTCGTGTAGTAGAGCGGCGAGGCGACCTGCCGCCTCCCCCGCCTCGTGGAGCAAGATACCCCACTCCGCCTCCTGTCACGCACCCGACACTCGGCGACCGCCTTGGCCGCCGGGAGGGAGTCGGAGAGAACGATGCTTGCCACCGGATCGATCGCCTCAACCGATCCCTGGCACTTGAAGAGGAAGATGCGCTGGGCCCGCCCTGCTTCGGCCCCCGAATCCGCGATGAGCCCTTCCCCAAAGGGTTCACCCTCCCGCGAGACACGCCCAAATACACCGGCTCCGTGAAGCCGGAGGACTGGCTAGTCGACTACTCCACAGCCGTCAGTATAGCAAACGGCAACAAGCGCGTTGCCGTGAAGTACGTCCCGCTCATGCTTCAAGGCACTGCTCGGACGTGGCTCAACAGCCTGAAGCCCCGCAGCATCAACAGCTGGGTTGATTTCACCGAGGCCTTCATCCGCAACTTCACCAGCACTTACAAGCGGGCCCCCAAGCCCCGCAGCTCTCTCTATGCGTCCAAGGGCCCACCGAGTCCACTCACGACTACCTCACGCGCAGGACCGAGCTGCGCAACACCTGCGAAGGCGTGCACGAGGTGCAGGCAATCGAGTACTTCACTGCCGGGTGCCGAGAGGGCACCCTCCTCAAGCACCGCCTCCTCTGCGACGAGCCCGAGACCCTTGACGAGCTGCTGGTCATCGCCGACAAGCACGCCACGGCCGACTCCTCCATGAAGGCGGAAATCCTGGTTGACGCGTCTGGAAAGGTGGCACCCTAGGCACCTCGGACTCCGGCTGGCGACACCAGTCGGCGACAGTAGCCAGGAGATAACAAGCGAAAGGCCAATCAGCCGGCTTCCACTAGCCGGCAGGTGGCGACGGTCGAGGATCAGCAGCCAGAAGGGCCGCCAGCCCCCAAGCGGCAGAAGGGCGGCAAGTCCAACTGGTTGCGCGCCTTCTCTTACGAGCAAACTCTAGATGCACCCTGCAAATTCCATAGTTGAGCGAAGCCCTCCAACCACACCACTCGAAAGTGTCACTGGCTCACCAGGATTGCCAAGGGATATGGACTCCTGCCTCCTCCGCCTGCTGGACCGCCGCCTCCT
The DNA here is from genome assembly GCA_021437245.1 of Aegilops speltoides. NCBI lineage: Eukaryota > Viridiplantae > Streptophyta > Magnoliopsida > Poales > Poaceae > Aegilops > Aegilops speltoides. The sequence continues at coordinate 409,576,591 of CM038141.1, read as the reverse complement.
CAGCCTCAGCAGCCGGCGGCCCGACCAGTCGGCACCATCCAAGACGAGTACCCAGAGGAACACGGAGCTTATGTTGTGTTCACCAGCATGGCCGATGACAGACGCAGCAGACGGCAGCAACAACAAGAAGTACAAGCTGTGGCCTCCAGCACCCCAAAGTTCATGCATTGGTCCGAGAAGCCTATCAGTTGGAGCAGGGCCGACCACCCGGAAGTCATGCCTTCCCCTGGTTCGTACGCCCTAGTCCTAGAAGCGACCCTTGCAACGGAGAGACGAGCAGCCCGTTTCTCCAGAGTCTTGATAGATGGCGGCAGCAGCATCAACATCCTGTATCGCGACAAAAAGGAGAAGTTGGAATCAAGCAGAAGCAGCTCGTCCCCAGTCGGATTGTGTTCCATGGCATAGTCCCTGGCCTTTCCTGCTCACCAATCGGCAAGACACAAATTGATGTCCTCTTCGGAGACAAGAATCACTTTCACCGAGAGCCAGTTTGGTTTGAAGTGGTGGACCTTCAGAGCCCCTACCATGCATTGCTAGGCCGGCCTGCTCTAGCCAAGTTCATGGAAGTCCCCCACTACGCCTACCTCAAGATGAAGATGCCGAGTACCAAGGGGATCCTGACAGTAGTCGGAGACTACAAGAAATCGGTCGCTTGCACCGCAGATAGCAACCGGCTGGCCGACTCCCTCGTGATTGCAGCCGAGAAGCAGCTCCTTGACCGGGTGATGGTGTTGGCAGGCAAGAAGCCGGAAATGCCACCCACGCCCCAGGAGTCGGAAGCCGAGGGCTCGTTCAAGCCGGCCAAGGAAACAAAGAGGATACCCTTGGACCCAGAGCACCCGGAGAGGCACGCTGTCATAGGCACAGGCCTTGACAGCAAATAGGAAGGCGAGCTTGCCGATTTCCTCCGTGAGAATCGGGACATCTTCGCATGGTCCCCCAAGGACATGTCGGGTGTTCTGACGGATTTCGCCGAGCACAAGTTACATGTCCGACCTGACGCCAAGCCGGTCAGGCAGCCCTTGCGCCGCCTATCAGAAGAAAAGATAAGAGTTGTTGGAGAAGAGATAGCCCGGCTTCTAGCAGCCGGATTCATCATGGAAGTGTTTTTCCCAAATGGTTGCCAACCCAGTCCTAGTGTTGAAAAAGAACAAGCAGTGGCGCATGTGCATTGACTACACCAGCCTCAACAAAGCCTGCCCCAAAGACCCCTTTGCTCTACCGAGGATTGATCAGGTGATCGACTCCATAGCCGGATGCGAGCTGTTGAGTTTCTTGGATGCATACTCTGGATATCACCAGATAAAGCTGAACCCGGCCGACAGGCTGAAGACCGCCTTCATCATGCCATTTGGGGCTTTCTGCTACCTGACCATGACGTTCGGCTTGAGAAACGCCGGCGCCACGTTTCAGCGTTGCATGCAGAAGTGCCTCCTCAAGCAACTCGGCAGAAATGCCCATGTTTATGTGGATGATGTGGTGGTGAAGACGGAGAAGCATGGCACTCTGCTGGAAGACCTCAAGGAGACCTTTGAGAACCTGCGCCGATTCCAGATTAAGCTCAACCCGGAGAAATGTGTCTTTGGAGTGCCAGCCGGCCAGCTTCTTGGTTTCCTGGTCTCATAACGCGGCATAGAGTGCAATCCGTGAAGATCAAGGCAATTGAGATGATGAAGGTGCCCACCCGACTGCTGGACGTGCAGAAATTCACCGGCTGCCTGGCGTCAGTCAGCCGTTTCATCAGCCGGCTGGGCGAGAAGGCTCTTCCCCTGTACCAACTCATGAAGAAGACCACTTTTTTCGAGTGGAATGACAAGGCGGACGAAGCATTCCTCCAACTCAAAAGATGTTGGCAACCCCGCCTGTCCTGGCTGCTCCGACTGAGAAGGAGCCCATGCTCCTCTACATTGCAGCCACCAGTCGGGTTGTCAGCATAGTCATGGTGGTGGAGCGCAAGGAGAAGGACAAAGCGTTGCCGATCCAGAGACCGGTGTATTACTTGAGCGAGTATTGTCCGCCTCCAAGCAAAACTACCCCCACTACCAGAAGATGTGTTACGGCGTGCACTTTGCCGCCAAGAAGCTGAAGCCTTACTTCCAAGAGCACCCCATAACTGTCGTCTGCACAGCCCCGCTTGCTGAGATCATTGGAAGCCGGGATACCTCAGACTGAGTGGCCAAATGGACTATTGATCTGGCCCCTTACACCATCTATTACCAGCCTCGCACCGCCATCAAGTCACAGGTGTTGGCCGACTTCCTCGTCGATTAGGCCGAGACCCAATATTTGCCGCCTGCTCCAGACTCCACTCACTGGCGGATGCATTTCGATGGTTCAAAAATGCGCACTGGTCTGGGAGCCGGCATCATCCTCACCTCTCCCAAAGGCGACAAGCTTAATTACATGCTGCAAGTCCACTTCGCCGCCTCCAACAACGTAGAAGAATATGAGGCACTCATACACGGGCTCCGGCTTGCCAAAGAGCTCGGCATTCGCCGGATCCTGTGTTATGGCGACTCCGACTTGGTGGTCCAGCAGTCTTCAGGCGACTGGTACGCCAAGGATGCAAACATGGCGAGCTACCGCTTTCTGGTGCAGCAACTCAGCGGATACTTTGATGGGTGCGAGTTCCTTCACGTGCCAAGGAATGACAACGAGCAAGCGGATTCCTGTTGGGGAATGTAGTAATTTCAAAAAATTTCCTACGCACACACAAGATCATGGTGATGGCATAGCAACGATAGGGGAGAGTGTTCGTCCACGTACCCTCGTAGACCGTAAGCGGAAGCGTTATCACAACGCGATTGATGTAGTCGTACGTCTTCACGATCCGACCGATCCAAGCACCGAACGTACGGAGCCTCCGAGTTCAGCACACGTTCAGCTCGATGACGATCTCCGGCCTCCGATCCAGCCGAGCTCTGGAGATGAGTTCCGTCAGCATGACGGCGTGGTGACGATGATGATGTTCTACCGGCGCAGGGCTTCGCCTAAACTCCGCGACGATATGACCGAGGTGGAATATGGTGGAAGGGGGCACCGCACACGGCTGAGGAACGATCCGTAGATCAACTTGTGTGTCTATGGGGTGCTCCCCGCCCCGTATATAAAGGAGCCAGGGGGGAGGAGGCCGCCGGCCTAAGGGGGCGCACCAAGGGGGGAGTCCGACTCCCACCGGGAGTAGGACTCCCCTTTTACAAGTTGGAGTAGGAGAGAGGGGGAAAGAGGAGGAAGAGGAGAAGGAAAGGGGGGGCGCCGCCCCCATTCCCTTGTCCTATTCGGACTAGGAGGGGGAGGGGCGCGCGGCCCCCTCCTTGCTCCTTCCTCTTCTCCCTCTTGGCCCATGTAGGCCCATTAACCCCGGGGTCCGTAACCTCCCCGGACTCGGTAAAATGCCGATTTCACCGGAACCATTCCGATGTCCAAACATAGGCTTCCAATATATCAATCTTTATGTCTCGACCATTCGAGACTCCTCGTCATGTCCGTGATCACATCCGGACTCGAACAAACTTCAATACATCAAAACTTATAAACTCATAATAAACTGTCATCGAAGCGTTAAGCGTGCGGACCCTACGGGTTCGAGAACTATGTAGACATGACCTAAAACCATTATCGGTCAATAACCAATAGTGGGACCTGGATGCCCATATTGGTTCCTACATATTCTACTGAATATCTTTATCGGTCAAACCGCATAACAACATACTTTGTTCCTTTGTCATCGGTATGTTACTTGCCCGAGATTTGATCGTCGGTATTCAATACCTAGTTCAATCTCGTTACCGCAAGTCTCTTTACTCGTTCCGAATACGTCATCTCATAACTAACTCATTAGTTACATGCTTGCAAGGCTTAGGTGATGAGTATTACCGAGAGGGCCCAGAGATACCTCTCCGACAATCGGAGTGACAAATCCTAATCTCGAATTATGCCAACCCAACATGTACCTTCGAAACACTGTCGAGCACCTTTATAATCACCCGATTCGTTGTGACGTTTGGTAGCACACAAAGTGTTCTTCCGTAAACGGAGTTGCACAATCTCATAGTTGCGGGAACTTTGTATAAGTCATGAAGAAAGCAATAGCAGTATACTAAACGATCAAGTGCTAGGCTAATGAATGGGTCTGTCAATCACATCATTCTCCTAATGATGTGATCCCTTTAATCAAATGACAACACATGTCTATGGTTAGGAAACATAACCATCTTTGATTAATGAGCTAGTCAAGTAGAGGCATACTAGTGACTATGTGTTTGTCTATGTATTCACACATGTATCATGTTTCCGGTTAATACAATTCTAGCATGAATAATAAACATTTATCGTGATATGAGGAAATAAATAATAACTTTATTATTGCCTCTAGGGCATATTTCCTTCAGTCTCCCACTTGCACTAGAGTCAATAATCTATATTACATAGTAATGATTATAACACCCATGGAGTCTTGGTGCTGATCATGTTTTGCTCGTGAGAGAGGCTTAGTCAACGGGTCTGCAACATTCAGATCCGTATGTATCTTATAAATCTCTATGTCTCCCACTTGGACTTGGTCCCGAATGGAATTGAAGCGTCTCTTGATGTGTTTGGTCTTCTTGTGAAATCTGGATTCCTTTGCCAGGGCAATTGCACCAGTATTGTCACAGAAGATCTTCATTGGTCCCGATGCACTAGGTATGACACCTAGATCGGAAATGAACTCCTTCATCCAGACTCCTTCATTAGCTGCTTCAGAAGCAGCTATGTACTCCGCTTCACATGTAGATCCCGCCATGACGCTTTGTTTAGAACTGCACCAACTTACAGCTCCACCGTTTAATAAAAACACGTATCCGGTTTGCGATTTAGAATCGTCCGGATCAGTGTCAAAGCTTGCATCAACGTAACCATTTACGACTAGCTCTTTGTCACCTCCATATACGAGAAACATATCCTTAGTCCTTTTCGGTATTTGGGATGTTCTTGACCGCTGTCCGATGATCCACTCTGGATTACTTTGGTACCTTCTGCCAAACTTATTGCTAAGCATACGTCAGTGCGGTACATAGCATTGCATACATGATAGAGCCTATGGCTGAAGCATAGGAACATTTTTCATTTTCTCTATCTTCTGCTGTGGTCGGGCATTGAGTTTGACTCAACTTCACACCTTGTAGCACGAGCAAGAATCCTTTCTTTGCTCGATCCATTTTGATTTTCAAAATTTTGTCAAGGTATGTGCTTTGTGAAAGTCCTATTAAGCGTCTTGATCTATCTCTATAGATCTTGATGCCCAATATGTAAGCAGCTTCACCGAGGTCTTTCATTGAAAAACTTTTATTCAAATATCCCTTTATGCTATCCAGAAATTCTATATCATTTCCAATTAATAATATGTCATCAACATATAAAACTAGAAATGCTACAGAGCTCCCACTCACTTTCTTGTAAATACAGGCTTCTCCAAAAGTCTGTATAAAACCATATGCTTTGATTACACTATCAAAGCGTTTATTCCAACTCCGAGATGCTTGCACCAGTCCATAAATGGAACGCTGGAGCTTGCACACTTTGTCAGCACCTTTTGGATCAACAAAACCTTCCGGTTGCATCATATACAACTCTTCTTCTAGAAATCCATTCAAGAATGCAGTCTTGACATCCATTTGCCAAATTTCATATGAAATGTAGCAATAGCCAACATGATTCGGACAGACTTAAGCATCGCTACGGGTGAGAAAGTCTCATCGTAGTCAACCCCTTGAACTTGTCGAAAACCTTTCGCAACAAGTCGAGCTTTATAGACAGTAATATTACCATCAGCGTGAGTCTTCTTCTTAAATATCCATTTATTCTCAATAGCTTGCCGATCATCGGGCAAGTCAACCAAAGTCCATACTTTGTTTTCATACATGGATCCCATCTCAGATTTCATGGCCTCTAGCCATTTTGCGGAATATGGGCTCATCATCGCTTCCTCATAGTTCGTAGGTTCATCATGGTCAAGTAACATGACTTCCGAATAGGATTACCGCACCACTCAGTGCGGATCTTACTCGTAGACCTACGAGGTTCAGAGAAACTTGATCTGAAGTTTCATGATCAATATCATTAGCTTCCTCACTAATTGGTGCGATCGTCACAGAACCGGTTCTCGTGATGAACTACCTTCCAATAAGGGAGTAGATCTGATTATCTCATCAAGTTCTACTTTCCTCCCACTCACTTCTTTCGAGAGAAATTCCTTCTCTAGAAAGGATCCATTCTTAGCAACGAATGTCTTGCCTTCGGATCTGTGATAGAAGGTGTACCCAACAGTTTCTTTTGGGTATCCTATGAAGACACATTTCTCCGATTTGGGTTCGAGCTTATCTGGTTGAAGTTTCTTCACATAAGCATCGCAGCCCCAAACTTTGAGAAACGACAACTTTGGTTTCTTGCCAAACCACAGATCATAAGGCGTCGTCTCAATGGATTTAGATGGTGCCCTATTTAACGTGAATGCGGCCGTCTCTAAATCATAACCCCAAAACGATAGCGGTAAATCGGTAAGAGACATCATAGATCGCACCATATCAAGTAAAGTACGATTACAACGTTCGGACACACCATTTCGTTGTGGTGTTCCGGGTGGTGTGAGTTGCGAAACTATTCCGTATTGTTTCAAATGTAAACCAAACTCGTAACTCAAATATTCTCCTCCATGATCAGATCGTAGAAACTTTATTTTCTTGTTACGATGATTTTCCACTTCACTCTGAAATTCTTTGAAATTTTCAAATGTTTCAGACTTGTGCTTCATTAAGTAGATATACCCATATCTTCTCAAGTCATCTGTGAAGGTGAGAAAATAACGATATCCGCCACGAGCCTCAACATTCATCGGTCCACATACATCTGTATGTATGATTTCCAATAAATCCGTTGCTCTCTCCATAGTTCCGGAGAACGGTGTTTTAGTCATCTTGCCCATGAGGCACGGTTCGCAAGTACCAAGTGATTCATAATCAAGTGATTCCAGAAGTCCATCAAGATGGAGTTTCTTCATGCGTTTTACATCGATATGACCTAAGCGGCATTGCCACAAATAAGTTGCACTATCATTATCAACTCTGCGTCTTTTGGCTTCAACATTATGAATATGTGTATCACTACTATCGAGATTCAATAAAATAGACCACTCTTCAAGGGTGCATGACCATAAAAGATATTACTCATATAAATAGAACAACCATTATTCTCGATTTAAATGAATAACCGTCTCGCATCAAACAAGATCCAGATATAATGTTCATGCTCAACGCTGGCACCAAATAACAATTATTCAGGTCTAAAACTAATCCGAAGGTAGATGTAGAGGTAGCGTGCCGACCCGCGATCACATCGACTTTGGAACCGCTTTCCCACGCGATCGTCACCTCGTCCTTGGCGATTGCTCGCTTATTCCGTAGTCCTGTTTGAGTTGCAAATATTAGCAACAAAACCAGTATCAAATACCCAGGTGCTACTACGAGCTCTAGTTAGGTACACATCAATAACATGTATATCACATATACCTTTGCTCACTTTGCCATCCTTCTTATCCGCCAAATACTTGGGGCAGTTCCGCTCCGGTGTCGATCGCTTGCAGTAGAAGCACTCAATTTCAGGCTTAGGTCCAGACTTGGGTTTCTTCTCTTGAGCAGCAACTTGCTTGCCGTTCTTCTTGAAGTTCCCCTTCTTTTTCCCTTTGCCCTTCTTCTTGAAACTAGTGGTCTTGTTGACCATCAACACTTGATGCTCCTTCTTGATTTCTACCTCCACGGCTTCCAAAGATCGCGAAGAGCTCGGAATAGTCTTGTTCATCCCTTGCATATTATAGTTCATCACGAAGCTCTTGTAGCTTGGTGGCGATGATTGGAGAATTCATCAATGACACTATCATCGGAAGATTAACTCCCGGTTGAATCAAGTGATTATTATACCAGACATTCTAAGTATATGTTCACCGACGTAACTATTCTCCTCCATCTTGCAGCTATAGAACTTATTGGAGACTTCATATCTCTCAATTCGGGCATTTGCTTGAAATATTAACTTCAACTCTTGGAACATCTCATATGCTCCATGACGTTCAAAACGTCGTTGAAGACCCGGTTCCAAGCCATAAAGCATGGCACATCGAACTATTGAGTAGTCATCAGCTTTGCTCGCCAGACGTTCTTAACGTCGTCGGTTGCATCAGCGAAGAGGCCAGGCACCCAGCGGTGCTTCCAGGCGTAACTCTTACGTGCAGCAATGAGGATAATCCTCAGGTTACGGACCCAGTCCGTGTAATTGCTACCATCATCTTTCAACTTTGCTTTCTCAAGGAACGCATTAGAATTCAACGGAACAACAGCACGAGCCATCTATCTACAAACAAACATAGACACGCAAGATACTATCAGGTACTAAGTTCATGATAAATTTAAGTTCAATTAATCATATTACTTAAGAACTCCCACTTAGACAGACATCTCTCTAGTCATCTAAGTGATCACGTGATCCATATCAACTAAACCATAACCGATCATCACGTGAGATGGAGTAGTTTTCCATGGTGAACATCACTATGTTGATCATATCTACTATGTGATTCACGCTCGACCTTTCGGTCTCTGTGCTCCGAGGCCATATTTGCATATGCTAGGCTCGTCAAGTTTAACCTGAGTATTCTGCGTGTGCAAAACTGGCTTGCACCCGTTGTAGATGGACGTAGAGCTTATCACACCCGATCATCACGTGGTGTCTCGGCACGACGAACTTTGGCAATGGTGCATACTCAGGGAGAACACTACTTTATAATTTTAGTGAGAGATCATCTTAAAATGCTACCGTCAATCAAAGCAAGATAAGATGCATAAAGGATAAACATCACATGCAATCAATATAAGTGATATGATATGGCCATCATCATCTTGTGCTTGTGATCTCCATCTCCAAGCACCGTCGTGATCACCACCGTCACCGGTAGCGACACCTTGATCTCCATCGTAGCATCGTTGTCGTTCGCCATCTATTGCTTCTCGACTATCGCTACCGCTTAGTGATAAAGTAAAGCAATTACAGTAGCGTTGCATTTCATACAATAAGCGACAACCATATGGCTCCTACCAGTTGCCGATAACTTCGGTTACAAAACATGATCATCTCATACAATAAAATATAGCATCACGTCTTGACCATATCACATCACAACATGCCCTGCAAAAATAAGTTAGACGTCCTCTACTTTGTTGTTGCAAATTTTACGTGGCTGCTACGGGCTTAGCAAGAACTGTTCTCACCTACGCATCAAAACCACAACGATAGTTTGTCAAATAGACTCTGTTTTAACCTTCGCAAGGACCGAGCGTAGCCACACTCGGTTCAACTAAAGTGAGAGAGACAGACACCCGCCAGCCACCTTTAAGCACGAGTGCTCATAGCGGTGAAACCAGTCTCGCGTAAGCGTCTGGCGTAATGTCGGTCCGGGCGCTTCATCTCACAATACCGCTGAACCAAAGTATGACATCTTTGGTAGGCGTATGACTTATATCGTCCACAACTCACTTGTGTTCTACTCGTGCATATAACATCAAACCATAAAACCTAGGCTCAGATGCCACTGTTGGGGAACGAAGTAATTTCAAAAAATTTCCTACGCACACACAAGATCATGGTGATGGCATAGCAGCGAGAGGGGAGAGTGTTAGTCCACGTACCCTCGTGAGACCGTAAGCGAAGCGTTATCACAACGGTTGATGTAGTCGACGTCTTCACGATCCGACCGATCCAAGCACCGAACGTCACGGAGCCTCCGAGTTCAGCACACGTTCAGCTCGATGACGATCTCCGGCCTCCAATCCAGCCGAGCTCCGAAGATGAGTTCCGTCAAGCCGACGGCATGGTGGCGATGATGATGTTCTACCGGCGCAGGGCTTCGCCTAAACTCCGCGACGATATAACCGAGGTGGAATATGGTGGAAGGGGGAACCGCACACGGCTGAGGAACGATCCGTAGATCAACTTGTGTGTCTATGGGGTGCCCCCCGCCCCCGTATATAAAGGAGCCAGGGAGGAGGAGGCCGCCCGGCCTAAGGCGCGCGGGGGGAGTCCTACTCCCACCGGGAGTAGGACTCCCTTTACAAGTTGGAGTAGGAGAGGGGGAAAGAGGAGGAAGAGGAGAAGGAAAGGGGCGCGCCCTTCCCTTGTCCTATTCGGACTAGGAGGGGAGGCGGCGGCCCCTCCTTGCTCCTTCCTCTTCTCCCACTTGGCCCATGTAGGCCCATTAACCCCGGGGTTCCGGTAACCTCCGGTACTCGGTAAAATGCCGATTTCACGGAACCATTCCGATGTCCAAACATAGGCTTCCAATATATCAATCTTTATGTCTCGACCATTCCGAGACTCCTCGTCATGTCCGTGATCACATCAGGGACTCAACAAACTTCGTACATCAATACTTATAAACTCATAATAAAACTGTCATCGAAACGTTAAGCGTGCGGACCCTACGGATTCGAGAACTATGTAGACATGACCTAAAACCATTCTCGGTCAATAACCAATAGCGGGACCTGGATGCCCATATTGGTTCCTACATATTCTATGAAGATCTTTATCGGTCAAACCGCATAACAACATACTTTGTTCCTTTGTCATCGGTATGTTACTTGCCGAGATTTGATCGTCGGTATTCAATACCTAGTTCAATCTCGTTACCGCAAGTCTCTTTACTCGTTAAAGAATACGTCATCTCATAACTAACTCATTAGTTACATGCTTGCAAGGCTTAGGTGATGAGTATTACCGAGAGGGCCAGAGATACCTCTCCGACAATCGGAGTGACAAATCCTAATCTCGAATTATGCCAACCCAACATGTACCTTGGAAACACCTGTAGAGCACCTTTATAATCACCCAGTTACGTTGTGACGTTTGGTATCACACAAAGTGTTCTTCCGGTAAACGGAGTTGCACAATCTCATAGTTGCAGGAACTTTGTATAAGTCATGAAGAAAGCAATAGCAAGTATACTAAGCGATCAAGTGCTAGGCTAACGAGAATGGGTCATGTCAATCACATCATTCTCCTAATGATGTGATCCCTTTAATCAAATGACAACACATGTCTATGGTTAGGAAACACAACCATCTTTGATTAATGAGCTAGTCAAGTAGAGGCATACTAGTGACTATGTGTTTGTCTATGTATTCACACATGTATCATGTTTCCGGTTAATACAATTCTAGCATGAATAATAAACATTTATCATGATATGAGGAAATAAATAATAACTTTATTATTGCCTCTAGGGATATTTCCTTCAATGCCTTGGCACGGATTGGCTCCACCCGACAAGCAATACCAGCCGGCGTCGCCCTACGCCGCCTTCTGAAGCCGTCTGTCAAGCCGTCTCCTGATTCAGACTCCATCTTTGTGCCCCCCCTAAGCAGTCAGATCCGACTTGGTGACTCCAAAGGTCGGCACGGGGGTTCTGACAGGCGTCCCGGGGACTGCTACCGCCATGACCAACCCGGGGACTTCAGAGCCCGGCCCGGGGACTTCGGAGCCCGGCCCGGGTACTACACCAATCGGCCCAGGGACTTCATCAGCACAGCAGGCGGAAGCAGCCACCAACCCGCCGCCTTCCGGCCCAGTTGCCCTCGTGCAAGTCGTGGAGGCCGCAGTCGAAGAAATTGCGGCACCCTCATGGGCTCAGCCAGTCCTCAAGTTCCTGGTGGATAAGGAGCTACCCACCGATGAAATTTTAGCCCGACAAGTACAGAGGTGAGCTGCAGCCTACACCATAGTCAATAAAGAGCTGGTCCGAAGAAGCGTCACAGGAGTCTACCAGCGATGCGTAGAGTCGGACCAAGGCCAAGCGATACTCAGAGATATCCACCAGGGCGAGTGCGGCCACCACGCGGCTTCGAGGGCGCTGGTGGCCAAAGCCTTCCACCACGGTTTCTTCTGGCCGACCACCCTGGAGGAGGCCAAAGAGCTGGTCAAAAAGTGTCAAGAGTGCCAGCGATTCCGTTCCAAGCCACACCAGCCGGCTTCTGCGCTCAAGACCATTCCCATAGCCTGGCCCTTTGCCGTGTGGGGATTGGATATGGTGGGACCGTTCAAGACGGCCCGTGGTGGCATGACTCACTTGCTAGTTGCGGTAGACAAGTTCACCAAGTGGATAGAGGCAAAACCAATCAAGAAGCTGAACGGGCCGACTGCCGTGACCTTCATCGCCGACATCACCACGCGGTACGGCATCCCACACAGCATCATCACCGACAACAGCACCAACTTCGCCAAGGGAGCCTTGGCTCATTTTTGTGCGACTCAGGGCATCTGCCTGGACCTAGCGTCCGTTGCCCATCCACAGTCAAACGGCCAGGTGGAACGTGCAAACGGCCTCATTTTGTCCGGCCTCAAGCCCCAACTGGTCGAGCCTATGGAGCGCTCGGCCGGCTGCTGGCTCGACGAGCTGCCGGCCGTCCTCTGGAGCCTGCGCACGACTCCAAACAAATCAACAGGCTTCACGCCTTTCTTCCTCGTCTATGGTGCCGAAGCCGTCATCCCGACTGATATCGAGTTTGACTCCCCAAGAGTCACTATGTACACCGAGGCGGACGCCAAGGAAGCATGTGAAGACGGCGTCGACTTGCGAGAGGAAGGCCGGCTGTTGGCACTCAGCCGGTCGGCCATCTACCAACAGAGTCTACGCCGATACTACAACTGCAAGGTGAAGCCAAGGTCCTTCCTGGAGGGAGACCTTGTGCTCCGGCTGATCCAGCGAACAGCCGGACAGCACAAGCTCTCGGCACCTTGGGAAGGCCCTTTCATCATCAGTAAGGTGTTAGGCAATGATGCCTACTATCTGATCGATGCGTAGAAGCCCAGGGCGCGCAAGAGATGATTCAGGCAAAGAAACGGAGAGGCCGTGGAATGCAAACCTCCTCCGAAGGTTTTACAGTTAAAAGCAGTATGTATCACGCTATCTTTTGTACTATGTATAAAGACTTCGGGTCCCCCGAGAAGAGATCGGGGACTGCCCTCATTTTATCTATATGATAAGTATCGTGCCTATGCGAATGTATACTCTATTTTTCTTCCGCCTGGCACCGGGTTCGACCAGTCGGCCCGGAGCCTTGCCGCCTTCTACAATATGCCGCCTCTTGCAGCCGGACAAGTAGTGTGCCGGCACCAAAGCTTCCATTGTCAGAAGCCGCAGCTCGTAGAGCGGCTGCATGGCAGGCAAAGGTTGCGAAGAGGTGCCCCGCACGAAAAAACGACTAAGGAGGAAAACACATATGGTAGCAGGCGGCCTCGCACCTTGCCGTCTGGCTGCTTGGTAGCCAGATGGCCGGCTTCCACCTTACTACCCGAAACTCCGAATGGCTAAGTCCTAGCGCCCTTCACAAATGGCCAGAACGCTCAAACCAGCCACGGTTCACAGAGCGGTCATCTGGCTGGTGAAAGCAAAGCCAAAGGGTCGGCGGCAAAGGAAAAAACTCCAAGGAGAAAAAGGAAAAAAAAGGTCGGAGGTCGGCACAGCAAGCATGAGCAATGATAGAATATGTTACATAGATAAAGGCCTCTGGCCAGCATTCAAACAAAGTTTGATATACACCCCGCGGGTGGAATTGCGCGAATTTAACAAAGTGTTCAGAGCACAAACAGAAAGTAGGTAAAGAGCCTAAGGAGCAGCAGAAGGTTCCGGCTGGGCGGTGCCGGTTGGCGCAGCAGAGGCCTCCGGCTGGGCGGTGCCGGCTGGTGTAGCAGAGGCCTCCGGCTGGGCGGTGCTGGATGGCGCGGAAGGCGGCTCCATCTGGGCAGAGGGGTCGCTGGCGGCAGGCGGGGCGTCGAAGCGCTGGAGGACGGAGTTGGTGGCATCCGTCGGAGGAACGGGCGGCGGGTCCACCCCCACCTGAGCGCCTCCAGCAGCAGGCGGCACCTCAGCGTGCGGCTCATTGCTTGAGGCTTGGTCAGGTTGGGGCTGACCGTCTGCCCCGACCTCTGGCATGTTGACGTCGCTCTCGTCTTCCTCCTCCTCCTCCTCCTCCTCCTCTTCCTCCTCCCCGTCCTCCCCTTCATCGTTGGAGTCGATGACTTCAGCAGAATCCTTGCTGTCTGCCGGGTTCAGCCCGAGAAACTCGTGCGGAGCCTCGCCGCCTTCCTCGACCACCTCCGGCACGAAGACATTGGTGTCGGTGAAGTCGGCGATCGTCGCCGCCCTATTGACGAGCTCGGCTTCCACCGCCGCCAATTCCTCCTGCGCCTCCAGCCGGAACGTGGCTAACTGGGCTAGATCTAGCCCAGGGTACCACGCCTTGACAAATTCTAAGGCCCGGCGCGCTCCTGCCCGGGCTGCTGAACCTTTCCAAGCCTCCAAGCGGTCGGCCGCCACCCCCAGCCAGTCGGCGGTTCGACTTGGGGTACGCGAAGCCGGCAGGCCCGGCCAGAGGGCGGAGACCGCCTGGGCTCTGGCGCGCTGGAGGCGGCGCAGCAGACGGTGGGCAGGCCGAAGCCGGGCTTGAATGCTGAGGGCCTGTTCGCCAAGAGTCTGCGGGGCGTCTGCGGCGATCTGCGCGCCTCCCGCCCTTTGCTCGTCACGCTGGGCCACGATCATCTGGATCGCGGCTACGGTATGGCCCAGGAAGAAGTCTGCATGGGCAGAAGAAGAAAAAGGACAAGACCGTGAGCAGGGGCCGGCTGCTCAAAGCAAGAAATCAGGGGAACAGAGCTTACCGTCAACCAAATCCTCAATGCTGCCAAAGCAGGCCATCACCTGGGCCTCCCTGTCGGCCCAGGCGGAGCATTCGAGCTCGAACTCAGCAAGGAGGCTGGTCTCCGCTGTCTCCGTTTTCTGCTGGGCCGCCTTGAGGGCTTCCGCCTGTTCGGCAAGTTGGGTAACTAGGCGATCCCGCTCCTCCACCAGCTTGCCGCACTCCGCCTCCTTGCCGCGAAGGGCGGTCTGGGCCTCGCCCAGCTACTGCTGTAGGGCGGCATTAGCCTCTAAAGAAAGAAAGAAGGGAGGAAGGCATCATTCAAACATAAAAGACAAAAGAAAGAAACGATCAAGAAGATTCGACCCGACTGCTCAGCAGTCTGCCCGAACCTCGGGGACTACAGCCCGCGGGCGCGCCAGTGCGCCCCCGCGGAAAAGAAGTAGCCGACAAGGGAAAAAGGACAACTGAGGAGATTCGGCCCGACTGCTAAGCAGTCGGCCCGAACCTCGGGGACTACAGCCCGCGGGTGCGCCAGCGCGCCCCTGCGAAGAAAGAAGAAGAAAGAGACTTACGTCGGCTTTCGGCGAGATGGGCCGTCTGCGCCTCTAGCTCCCGGACCTTGGAGTTGTAGGCGGTCGCCCAAAGGTTGTGGTAGTCCTGCAAAGGAAACATCAAAATAAAGTCAGCAATCGGCAACCACAAGTTAAAGTTCCGACCTGCCTGCTCAGCAGCCGGCCCGGAACTTGGGGACTACACCCAGTGGGTGCGCTTGCGCGCCCCCACGAAAGAGGAAAAGAAGAGCACTCAGAGAAGAAACTAAAAGATGGCTTACCCGGATGGCGGTGCGCGACTCCAAGTAGGCCTCATTGCAGCGCTTGAGTGCCACTGCCTCCGCCCGGAGCTTGGCCTGGACGTCAAGTGACGCCTCATTCAGGGCGCCAGTCCCGCCTCCGTGTACCCAGCCCACGGGCGAGGCACTGGTCGCCTCGGTGTCAAGGGCGGACGAGCTCGAGGCGCCGATCTCCTGCGGCCGCGGTGCCGAGGCCGCCTTCTCCAGATAGCGGCGCATCGTAATGCGGACCGCGGGAACCAGGACCGTCGCCACCGGAGTCCCGACCGGTGGCACAGGCGGCGCCACTGGCTGTTCGCCCTACGGCTCGCTGGCTGGCGGAGGCGGCGGCGGGGGTGGCGGCACGAAGACGTCCGGCATGGCCACGTCACCGACCCCCTACTCTCGGATCGGGTAGTCGCCGCGGCTCCCCGGGCCATCGCCTCGAAGTCAGGCGGAGGCGGCGCAGTATCCAGAGGGGTCACGAGTATAGGCTCCTAGCGGCGTGCAGCCTCCGCAAGCCGTTCCTTCTCCGCGGCCAGGGCCTCCGCCTGCGCCAGCGCCCTCTCGGCGGACGCAGCAGACAAGTCCGCTTGCTCCTTAGCCAGGCGGTCGGCCTCCGCCTCCTCATGCGCCTCCCGCGCATTCCGCTCTGTCGCCTCCCGGAGGTCGGCAGCCGGGTCAATGTGCCGGCTGGTTGAAGAGGTCGCAGCCGACCTGAGGACCGAGCCGGCGCCCGACTTCTCAAGGGTCAGCGGGGCCCTGAAATCAGAAGACAAGTCAGAGTATTTTCATGACAGATTGATGAAGAACAAGGAGTAAGGAGACGATGCTTACGCCGACACGATGACAGGCACTTTTGGCTGCCTCTGGTACTGGGCTGCTTTGGCCGCGGTCTCTTTCCGCCTGGTCGTCGCGGCCGGATTCTTGGGCTTCTTGGGGGCGCTGCCGAACAGGGTCGACCCCTGTTTCCGTTTGCATTTGCCGCCTGCGGTGGGCGGCCCAGAAGAGGGGCCGGCGACGGTGGTGGCGAAGCTCCGGGCGGGGCGCGGCTCGTCATCGTCTTCATCATCGTCAGGCCAAGCCTCCACTCCGCCGCCTCCCTCGGAGCCGCCTGCTCCGCTGTCGCCGTCCGCTCCGCCTCCGCCGCCTGTCGCGTCGTCGACCAGGGCGGCCGCCCCCAGGTCGGGGTCATCCACATCGCTCTCCGCCCTGTCCGCCTAGAGGTTATCACCCGGCCCCAGGAGGGCGGCCGTTGCCTCGGACATATATATCTACAACCAAGAAGAAGTCAAGTCTCGAAGGGCAGAGCCACGAAGAGAAATGAAGCAGCAGAAAAGTGGCTCAAAAGACAAAGACAAGAACTTACCGCAAGGGGTGGGCTGTGGCGCGAGTACGGCTGCTTCCCGTACCGCCATTCCATCTCCAACATCTTGAGGTCGAAGATCTCGTTCACCATCCGCGAGACTTCGGCAGGCGGCATTCCCTTCGTGCACAGCCGGCACGGATCGTGGTGTCCGCCCATCCGGAAGATCGGATGAGGGCGGCTCTGGAGCGGGAGGGTCCGGCGCTCGACGAAGGCGACGAGGAGGTCGGAGGCCACGAGGCCCTCCGACTCCTGGAGCACCCGGAGTCGGCCGATGGCGCCGGCCGCGTCCGCCGACACCGGCTTCGCTTGTACCCCCAGGTGGGTCGAGCCCCGGTAGGAGGGCCGGCCTCGTAGGCCGGCAGGTTGAGGAGGTCGGCAACCGGGTCCACGTTCTCGACGTAGATGTACGACTGCTGCCACATTTTCACCGACTGCGCCAACTTGATGGTGGGGAAGGCGATCCGCTTCACCGGTCGGCGCACGGCGACGTAGCCCCCGCACTCGGCCGCCGTCTCCCTGGCGGAGGTGCCGAGCTTCCCGTAAAAGAACGATGCCCACAACTCGACGGTGGGGAGGATGCCGAGGTAGCCCTCGCACGCCATGATGAAGGCGGAGAGAAGGGTCACGGCGTTGGGTGTGAGATGGTGGGGTTGGAGGTTGTAGAAGTCAAGGAAGGTGCAGAAGAAGTTGCTCGCCGGAAGGCCGAAGCCCTGCAGGAAATGCGAGCGGAAGACGACCCGCTCGCCTTCCTGCGGCGCCGGCCTGATCTCCGTCTCCGGCGGTACCCGCGCCTTGACGAAGGCCGCGCTGGGCATCCGGCGCGTGTCACGGAGGAAGGTGATGTGGTCGTCGATCACCATTGACCCATCCCAATCGCCCATGGCCTCGGCTGGCGGCACGGAGGGGAGAAACGCGTCGCCGACGAGCAGCAACGAGCAGCTATGGCAGCACTGCAGCAGCTACGGTGGAAGCAGAGAGAGAAGAAGAAGAGTGGAAGGGGGCGCGGGAACTTTGCCGCACCTCCCTCCCCTCCCTACTTATAGCGTCGGGCTATGAAGCCGAGGGGGCAGGACGTGGGGTCGTGGGATTTACTGCGCCCACGTCCCCATGATCCCCCTGTCTCCCGCGCGCATTTACCTCGTCATGGGATGGCAACCGCCCCTTCTGGCGCAGTAAATCCGCCCGGTTGCCGAGGCGTGGTAGTGGCGGGCCCGGCCCGGTGTCATGGCCCATCCAGAGCGTGGGATGGCAGGCTTGCCAGGCTGAAGCACGCCGCGTGGCGCGTCTATGGTGGGCGGCTGCCTGGGAAGCTTAACAGGCATGCCACCTGTTTCCCGCCTGAAGGTTCAAATTCCATCGTATGGCCCCGCCTGGTGGAGGCTGGCTGGAGCGGTCGGCTAGCCACCAGGCGGACCGACATTTTTCCAGAGCTCAGGAAGGGGAGAAGCCGCTGAGACCTCGCGGCCCCTCGACCACGACGCATCAACGGCTTCGGGGACTACTGTCGGAGTAATGGGCCACGGGTAGGCTCACCCGAGTCCCAAGATTTACCAAGACTTTGGGCTAGCTCTGCCTAGCTGGGCCCCAAGCCGAAGCTCCGCCCTCTGGGCCGACTGGCTTAGTGGCCGGCTGCCAGAGGGCGAATGACCCCAGACCACGACGCTCCGGGCGGCCGGTTCCTGGCTGCCGCCCTCCAGAGAGGGCGGCAACAGGTAGGCGGCCGTCCCACAACTACAGCATGGCCGAGCCCCCCTTCGAGAGTACAAGACGGAGCATGGCTACAGTAAGGCGCGTCGCCTCCGATGCACAGGACGAGCATGGCTACAGTGCTCCGTACAGACAGAGATCTCCGCACGGCGGGGCACTGTGCCATGTCTCCCCTAACGTCGCTCCGAGCAGGCGGAGTCCTGTTCCCCATGACGGCCTGTCGGTACGGCCTGCCCGAGGCAGGCCCTACAGGGCATTGACCTCCAGGAAGGCGGCGGAAGCTCGACCAAGCGGATTCAAGAGGAGCCGGCCTCCAGCAGGCGGCCATCCCTTGTCCCGAGGCATGCATGCCATTAAGCTGATGAGACCAGGTGTGGCTACAGTATCCTCCCGCCAGGCAGCGAGACTGTAGCCACGCAAAGGTGACCAAGTCCTCGTCACCAACGACATGGCTACAGTAAGCAGCCACCAACCAGCCGGCGGGGCCCCACCAGGCGGCGGGCCCTAGCAGTCAGCGGAGAAGCCGGAGGCCGGAGACACTGACAGCCGGGCCCGGCGGCCAGCCGGATTACCATTGTACCCCTGGGAGGTAGGCCTATATAAACCCCCAGGCCACCCATGCAAAGGGTTGGAGGCCATTAACACTAGCCACCCCATAGAGCAGGAAGAGAGCCGAGCCTTGCTCCCTCCTGCCTCTAGCATACAGCTCGAGGAGCACCCTTGTATCACTTGAGCTTTAGTGATCATGCGGAGACCCCGCAGAGCAGGACTAGGGGTGTTATCTCCTAGGAGAGCCCCGAACCTGGGTAAAGTCCGCCGGCGTTCGTGTCTACGCCTTATCCCGCTTCCAGGCACCGGCGACGTTCTACTCGCTCCCACCATGATAAGCCATCCATTGGCATATGTCACACCCAACCCCCGACAACGAGGGAGGGAATTGTTGGCTGGTTGTGGATCCCGATGGAGAGAGTGGCGGCGGCGAGATGAGGAAAATGAGGGAGTTGGTCTAGGGTTAGGGTAGGTTTACACTGCTTTGGTATGAAGTGGACTGCTATTTATAGTATGCGGTAGGTAGGAGGGAGTTGTGGGGGCAAATTGAACCCTCCGATTGTAATCGTACGGTCCAGGACAATTAGGTTGGGGTAGTCCAAACAATGAAACTAAGATGCTTTAGGGATGTTTGGGGATGATCCGGACCCATCGGTAATGACTGCCCGGGTCGGGTCCGGGGCAAGTTTTCGGACGCGCGTGATGGGGGGTCTGAGAGAGGTCGACAAGGGGGCCTGACAAAATGACAACGGAGACAAAGAGAGAAGCGGCAACTACGAACAACTACGAGTTTTTGAAAACACGCGAATGCAAAACATGATGCCATGATGAAATGCAACACGCAAAAATAAATCGCACGGCGACATCAAAATTATTGGAAGGCTTCTGGAGCGTCGGTCTCGGGGCATCACATGGCCTATGGGCATAAAGAGGACTTGATACTTTAGTGCTATGGTTGGGTTTTACCTTAATGATCTTTAGTAGTTGCGGATGCTTGCTAGAGTTCCAATCATAAGTGCATATGATCCAAGAAGAGAAAGTATGTTAGCTTATGCCTCTCCCTCATATAAAATTGCAATAGTGATTACCGGTCTAGTTATCGATTGCCTAGGGACAAATAACTTTCTTGTGACAAAAAGCTCTCTCCTAATACTAACTTAGTTGTGTCTTTATCTAAACAGCCCCTAGTTTTTATTTACGTGCTCTTTATTATCTTGCAAACCTATCCTATCACACCTACAAAGTACTTCTAATTTCATACTTGTTCTAGGTAAAGTGAACATTAAGCGTGCGTAGAGTTGTATCCGTGGTCGATAGAACTTGAGGGAATATTTGTTCTATCTTTAGCTCCTCGTTGGGTTCGACACCCTTATCGGAAGAGGCTACAACTGATCCTCTATACTTGTGGGTTATCAATCTCCGATTTAATCAGTCCTCTCATCAGATGTTTTTCTCCCATGAATTCCACCATAATTTCTTAATCGGGTCCCTTACCCCACTAATTCCACCAATAAAGATGCCACCTTCTTAATTGTAATTCTCAAGGTATTGACTTAGCTCGTAGAGCGAACCAAAATTTGATTGAATGGTTAAAAGAACAGTGTTATTCCTAACCCATCAAAGTTCAAGTCTTAAACTTGATATTGATGCTTGCATTTCCCTAGAGTCCATGTAGGAAACATGGAATAACAGTGAACGAACTCGTGACCATCACCAAAGTCACGTAACTCCTTGTATTTGTAGGCAACAAAATGACTTTCTAAGTGTTGATGATGATGATGATCATCATCATCATCATAAAAGTGATTGTAATTGGCACCTACCTTCATACAAAAATTAATACAACCCAAAGAGTACACCATAGGCATAGGTATAGGCATCACATCAAAAAATAGTACTCCCTCCATCTTGGTGCACAAGTCATTTTAGGTTGTGCACCGCAACCAAGGCGGGGGGAAAACCGAGAGACTTTAATTTTATTTGCTAATTAATAGCATTGCATGCAATGAACTGATGCATTGTCGCGTTCGGTAGTCTCAAGTTATTGAAAGCATACACATTCCACATCTCTTATTGATTGATTTTTTTATTTATGTCAGGACACAAGAAACAAGATGAGAATTAATACATCGCGCCTAAGTGTTTTGAGATTTTTGGTTTTCGTGAGGTGAATTATACACCTAAATGGAGGGAGTATAGTTGTTAAAGATTGAGATTTAGGAGTGGATCCACCTCCACCTTGTTCAGCGGGTTGTAGTAAAATTGATGGAATCTAAACATGCATGGTAGGCATGACATCACATCGGTAAATAGTTGGTGTAGGTTGGCATCACATCAGAAAATAGTTGTGCAGGCCAAAGACCATATGTTTTAGGACGTTGTAGTTAATGTTCTCCCTGAAAATTTACGAAACCAGTAGTTTAGCAGTTTGTTTTTTCTATCGTGAATAATTTGAGAGTTAAAATTTTTGACCGTTGCCAAGCAGGCAACAACTAGTTGGTGAGCCTGTCCCATCCGATGGTCATATCAGGAACTCGGGTTGCCACCCAAGCTATACGTTGCCACCCCCTCCACCATTAGTTAGTTGGCTGCACTGAATTTAATATTCAACAAGTGGCACTTACAATTACCCACCTTCCTCAAACATTTGAGAGAATCCTAGCGAGAAAATCCTCAAATACCCAGAGTCAAAGAGATTGAGTTGTTGGGAATCATTGCATGAAAAAAAATTCTAAAAAAATGAGATCCATAGGCAGTCGCATCCAGGACATATTTTTATAGAAGAAGCCCACCTGAGTGAAAAACCAGAAATTCAACCCCGACGGGATTCGAACCCTGGCCGCTGGGTGTGCCGCTGCCTACCCTTGCCATTAGGCTACAGCACACGCAATGATCTATCATGGAGATGCATAGCAACGAGGGAGAGAGTGTGTCTACGTATCCTCGTAGACCGTAAGCGAAAACGTTTCACAACGCGGTTGATGCAGTCGTACTCCTAATGTCGTAGCAAGCAGCTGCTTCCCGGTCTGTAGCATGGGCATGAAGTGGCCGGCGCGCCAGACCGGCAGTAGCACAATGGTCGGATTCGCCATTGAGTGTCCCATGAGTTCAGGACGCTCCGTGCAAATGCCCACTATACCCCTATATGTATGCTAGCGACAAAAATATAGCATACATCATCACTAGCGTTGGAAGGTTTCATATATGTTGTATGAACGTCCACGTACGTCCTCATCTAATTATCATTAGCATTGGTAGGTTTGCCTCTTCATCTCCGATTTAATCAGGTCCTCTCATCGGATCTTTTTCTCCCATGAATTCCCCACCATAAAGTCTTCATCGGTCCCTTTCCCCCGATAAAAATGCCACCTTCTTAATTGTAATTCTCAAGTTATTTTTTTGCGAGAAATTTTCAATCTATTCATTTTCAATCATGGCAGTACAAAAAACAACTAAGGTAATTAAAATTACAACCATGTCCGTGGACCACCGAGCAACGATTACAAGCACTGGAGCGAGCCGAAGGCGCGTCGCTGTCATCGCCCCTCCCCCATCAGAGTCGGGCAAACTTTATTGTAGTAGACAGTCGGAAAGTCGTCGTGCTAAGGCCCCATAGGACCAGCGCACCAGAGCAGCAACCATCGCCGGTGAAGAAAGTCGTAGATCAGAAAGATCAAACCTGTAAACACCCAAATAAAGACGAGCAAAGACCGGATTCAAACAGATCCACCGAAGACCAGCACCGGCCGAATTCCGTGAGATTTGATGGAGACGAACCATCGGGATGGGGATAGAACGTGGGTGACATTATTCCTACAAAGGGACATCACCGCCGCCACACAACCCCAATCAAGACGCTGAATCTAATAAGAATGAGAATGGGATCCCTCCCGCCAGGGGGGGTGGGCTGAGATCCTCGGCACCTCCATGACCTAGAGCGAACCAACATTTGATTGAATGATTAAAAGAACAGTGTTATTTCTAACCCATCAGAGTTTAAGTCCTAAATTTGATACTGATGTTTGCATTTTCCTAGAGTCCATGTTGGAAACTTGGAATAACGCTGAACGAATTCGTGACCATCACCAAAGTCACGTAACTCCTTGTATTTGTAGGCAACAAAATGACTGTCTAAGTGTTGATCATCATCATCATCATCGTAAAAGTTATTGTAATCGGCACCTTCCTTGCTGATCATACTAAAATTGTAATAGGTGTCACAACAAAAAATAGTATAGTTGTTAAAGATTGAGATTTAGGCGTGGATCCACCTCCACCTTGTTCGGCGGCTTGTACTAAAATTGATGCAATCTAAACGTGCATTAGGCATAGCATCACATCGGTAAATAGTTGTTGTAGGTTGGAATCACATCAGAAAATAGCTGTGTAGGTGAAATATCATACTTTTTAGGACGTTGTAGTTAATGTTCTCACTGAAAAGTTAGGAAACCAGCAGTTTAGCAGGTTGGCTTTTCTACTGTGAATAATTTGAGAGTTAAAACTTCTGCCCGTTGCCAAGCTGGCAACAACTGGTTGTTGAGCCTGTCCCATCCGAAGGCCATATCTAACAAATTGAAAGACAAAAATATATCATAAATGACTTCAATTTTGTTACCTGCTTTTCTCGGGGCTGGATCCAGGACGGCCAGCGCCGGCGGGCGACAGGCAAGGGGGGCACGGTGGCAGCATTACTATGCGGCACAGCCTAGGGAACGAACTGCAACAGATCTTGAAAGAAGACAATGAGGCACGGTTTTGCTTCCGCGAGAGGCACGGTTGTGCTTTCGCAAGAGGCACGGGCGTGCCTCTTTCAGAAAGGGAAAAAACACATTTTCTGTTTTTTTCTTCTTTCGCGAGAGGCACAGTTTTGCTTCCACGAGAGGCATGGTTGTGCTTTCGCGAGAGGCACGGGCGTGCCTCTTTCGGAAAGGGAAAGAAACGTGTTTTCTGTTTTTTTTTCTTTCGCTAGAAGCACGATTTTGCTTCCGCGAGAGGCATGGTTGTGATTTCGTCAGAGGCACGGGCGTGCCTCTTTCGGAAAGGGAAAAAACCCGTGTTTCCGGTTTGATTTTTTTTGCGGTTTTTTTCGTCCGGTTTTTCGTGGAAAAAAAGTTCGTCAAAACCTATCAACGTGAGATCTACTTCTGAAAATCTCGATGCGAGGAATCCAACGGCGAAAGCGGTTCGAGATTTGGATGCACGGTTTAAGAGATAAAACATTTTGAATAAACAGATCTACGAAAGAAGGGAAAACTCCCGGGTTGTGACAAGTGGCGCACATGCAGCGCGCCACTTGTCGCAACCTGGGGAAGTTGGTGTGATCTCCGCAAGGAGTACTCCTTAATTAGTGATTTCGCTTTTTGTTTCCATGTCCTGTCTTTCTTTTCTACTTTAAATAATTTGGCACTTCAAAATCATTTCGAAGAGTAAACAATTGAAAATTTTCAAAACAAAATGTTTATGGATTCAGAAAATGTTTCTGATTTTAAAAAATTGTTTACATATTTAAAAAAAAGGTCGCAATTTTGAAAACAAATGTCCGGGAAATGAAAAAAAGTTCATGATTTTCTTAAAAAGTGCATGTATTAACATATGCTATTGAAATTGAACAAAATCTCGCCAATTCAAAAATATTCATGAATTGAAAATATCTTAAAAATTCAAAAAACGTTTTAGAATTACAAATTAGTTTAGCGATTCATAAAATGTTTCTTGATTCGAAAAATGATCATGCATTTTAAAAAATGTTTGTTAAATCAAAATAATGTTCATGAATTTCAAAAATTGTTCCAGTAAATTCCAAAGAAATGTTCATCAATTCTAGACATGTATGCCTTTTCAAGAAAAATCTTTTTAAAAAATTCACATTTTTAAAAAAAATGTCTGCAAATACTATAAAATGTTCATGAATTCAAAAACTACTCATGATTTTAGAAAATATTGGAAAATCTGTACAAATGTTCATCATTTCAGTTTCAAGTATATCTACGAGTTTAAAAAAAGTTCATGATTTCATGAAAATATGAGTCATAGTGTATCTCAGTGATGCAGCAAAATGTGGTCATGGACATTGGAGATTATGATTTTTTTTCTCCAGTTGCAACGCACATGCTGTTTGTGATTTTATAAAAAAGTGTTTGCTTATTCAAAAAATGTTCAAAGTTTTGAAAACAAATGTCTAGGAAATCAGAAAATGCTCATGATTTTTTAAAAAGCTTGTGTATTAGAAATTTTTAACGAAATTGAACAAAATTTGGCTAATTCAAAAAAAAACAAATCATGAATGAAAAAAAACACTGAAAATTCAGCAACTATTTGTGACTTGCAAAATAGTTTATTCATTCATAAAATGTTTGCTGATTCAAAAATGATCATTCATATGAAAAAATGTTCGTTAAATCACAAAAATGTTCATGAATTTCAAAAATTGCTCCACCAATTTCAAAAACAGTGTCTGTCCATTCTAGAAATGTTCGCCGGTTAAATAAAATTGAAAAATATATTCACATTTATTTGCAAACTGTATAAAATGTTCATGAATTAAAAAAATGTTCAAAAATTGGTAAAAGTGTTCTTGAATTTGAAAAATGTTCACGACTTGAAAAAAAGTTCATGATTTCACAAAATTGAGAGTGATAGTATAACTCGGTGATGCAGTAAAATGTGATCATGGCCATTAGAGATTATGATTTTTCTCCCGTTGCAACGTACGGGTCTTTTTGCTCGTACGTAATAAATAATTCTGATCTAACGGCTGAAAATGAAAAGGATGCAGGGTACGCCATCTGCTGGTTCACAGGGCTACGAATTTCCTTCAGCTTCCTACTAGGGGGCTCTCTTCTCCGTCCGATCGCGTCTCTCCGGGCTCCGGCCGCTCAAGCTGTCGGCGGCGACGACAGATAAAGTAAGACCTGGCCTGTAATTCCCTATTTACCCCCCGTTCTCCCGGCCCGACACCACGCTTATCGCCTACCGATCCTTGTCCCGCAGCGCCGCCCGCAGCCTGTTTGATGAAATGGCTGCGAGCGGCGTCGACCTCATCGGCGCCCTCCCGGACGAGATCCTCCACCACCTCCTCTCCTTCCTCCCGGCGCAGGAGTCCGTGCGGACGTGCGTGCTCGGCAGGCGCTGGCGCCACCTCTGGAGGTTCACCACGGGCCTGCGCATCGTGTGCGTCGACTGCCCAGGGTCCGTGAAGCAGCTCCTGTCGTTCATGCACCACCTCCTCGTCCTCCGTGAGCACACGAACCTGGACTCTTTTGAGATCAAGTTGAGGGAATTCTCCATAGCAGATCAGCCCTATGTCAGCCTTTGGATCCGTTACGCCATGCTGTGCAATGCCCGTACGCTCACCGTTCATCTCTACCACAACACCCGTTATGGTTGGTCTTTCTGTCCAGACTTGAAGCTCCTTGTCTCTCGACGTCTCAAGGCACCTATCATTACATCATTATATATTAATATGCATTGCTGTCCTTGTGTCATTATGTTCACACATTCGCACATCACACAACAGAGGATCACTTGATCCTTTTGCTTTGTATGCTTTTCAGTTTGTTTCCAAAAGGATTTGAATCTGTGGCCCACATTTAGCAAGTTGAAGATTTTATTACTCAATGAAAATTGGTGCATAGCTCCTCACTTCAGTGCAATAACTTGCTAAAAACAGAAGAACTCAGGATAGGTTGTCTATGATGCAGAGTTTGGGCCAACATGGTGAGAGGAGACATGAGAAGTATCTGGGACTGCCAGTGTATGTGGGCAAGTGAGAAAACAAAAACATTCGCCTATTTGAAGGACTTGACGGGGATGTTTTGCTGCTTTCTGAGATCAACATTGTCAGCGTTGGGAAGGACTCGAGGGAGATGTTTTGCTGCTTTACTGTTGTTGTGTTCTGTGTGTGTTGCCTGTATGCAGGTCTCAGGTGTGTGTTGGTCCGGGCATCCCCTGGAGGCTGGCTACTTTGTACTGAACCTTGAGCCTGGGTGGAATGCCTTTTTTCTGGAAAGGTGATGTCGCAACATTTATCTGACCCCTGCCCACAGATTACCCACTCTTCACGAATGTGGTTGCAAGATCGACCTCAAGTGCAGAATGAGTATTTTTGGCTCCCAGGCTACCTAGAGCCTGAAATTTTGCAAAAACCGGAAATTAACTAAGTTTCAAATAATTCGGAAAATAAAATAAACATATAAAGTAGTAATCTAAACGCTCTTATATTAGTTTACGGAGGGAGTACATATGAATGCATACTTCATGTTTGTAAATTTTCATGACAAAATATGTTTTGATGCGATCTACCAAAAAATGAATTCATGGACTTTTATGGGGAATGGTGCAAGTGCTAGAAATACATCATAACACTTTACAAACATGTACACCATTATGTCCATGCATGTTTTATTTAGAACTTTTTTGACACTTAAAAGGTTAGTTTTCGAGTTTTTGCTCCATTAGTAATTTCCGTCCAGTACCTCACTACATCAGTCAGTCTTCGGTCTTCAGTGGTATTACAAAAAGTGAGCACACGGTTGCATCCTTGGACACAAACTTCAACCAGCACCCAATTGTACAAGCTAATAGGTAACTACATCAACACCATATGATCTGCCAAGACTACTTGCCGTGACATAGTAAACCTGGAACTCCATCATGTCGAGCATCAATGGTCATTACAGCTCCTTCAGGAAGCTAGAGTCATCTGTGAGACTCCCTCGACTGCGCCTCCTGAATCCTGATGGATGTGATTGAGCTACGTTTAGACACCAGCAGGTCTAGCAAAACTGGTGCTGCTGCTGCCAAGTCAAGCGAAACTGAACAAATTAGATACGTGATTACATCCAGGGTCTTGAGCTGATGTAAGATCCATCAAAATAGAAGAAAAATATGATTCTATACAACTAGAAGAAACAATAAATGAGAACCTAAGCAACGGTAACTTGAGACGAGAACTCTTTTCCACTAAAGTAAATAACATAAGCTGCAGTTCACTTTAGACTTTGATTAATCCAAAAGATATGCATCGGCCTACATACATTTCTTGTCTACTTAACGATTTCCTGTTTTTACAGATGGTTGATACGTTCATGGCTGTTAGGCATCTTCCTATAATATGATTAACTGAGCATCGTGTCGAGACATGAAAGGAATTCGTACATTCCGGGAGCAAACGTATAGTGTCATTCATGATTTAGTTGTCTTGATTGGTGTGAACCTGGCCAAGTTATCCGGTATGATGGTCACTTTGTATTGCAAAATCAGTACTGTGGCAGGGATTCTATTCTCTGGATAGCCTACTTCACCCAACTTAAGACAGATGAAACAAGAATGAACTCTAGATACTAGTTTGGCCGAATGTGCTTATAAAGAGATAGATTAGGTAGTATGTTCTGTTGTAAATTCCCACTCACCTGGCGATCTGGCGATGTCCCAAGAGTATAATGTTGAATCTGGCTCCACTATAAAGCTTAAATATGCATGTTAAAATCACAAACAAATACAAGATTTGGCGATGGCCATTACCTGGAGCTATATATCCTAGAGTCTCGCTTCGGTACAACCCCCCTCACAAAACATATAATCTTTTTTAAGTTACCTCATGTACTATAAGTAAGTGCACAACCATCTTTTTTTTTTTAAGGGGTGAAAAACATTTTATTCATCACCAAAGACCACACGACGTGGGATACAATTTGGAACCTGGGGTTGGCCCAGCCAGACATGGCGCCCCGGCCCTAAAGAAAGCGAAAACTTAGCAAGTTTATGTGCGTCTCTATTAGCCGCACGACCTTCAAAAGTGAAAATACAAATGCAAGAAGAAGCTCTGAACTTAATTTCTTGAATAATAGCGGCGTTTTTCCCCCTATGTGACTTTTGGATGTCACTCACCACTTGCTTCGCGTCAGAAGCGATCATCAGGTTATTCAAGTTGAGATCTTCGGCCAGGGCTAGAGCTTCACGGCATGCGATCGTTTCCAGGATAGCTGGGTCGTCCACTCCTGCCACGACCAAAGATGAGCTTCCCAGATAGTTACCTTGTTGATCCCGACAAACCGCCGCGGCAGATCCTCCTCTCCCCGTTCTTACAGCAGCATCGACGTGAATTTTAACCCTAATCAGATGTGCTTGGTAACCTTGTTTTCTCCTTCTTGTGCGAGATAAATAACGCTAAGAAAAACAACAGCCCTTTCATTCTTTGGTTTTTCTTTCCCTTTTTTATGCACAGTTTTCGCTCGGGTTTTTATTTTTCCTTTTTGCTTCATAAAATACAAATATTAGTATTTTAAAAAATTGTACAGAAATTTTTCAGAAAATGTTCATCTCTTTCAAACTTGCTCAGAATGTCAAAACACGAACATTTTTTAAAAAGAGCGAACTAGATTTCAAATGCGAACATTTTTTGAAAAACAATAAAAAAAATTAAATTACATAAAAAATCAGAAAAATATAAACATAATTTGAATTCTAATTTTTTTGAATATATGAGAAATAGAAAAAATAAGTTGAAAGAATGAAAAGTTAAAGAATATGAAAAACAAAGAAAGAACAAAAAAACAGGAGAGAAGATAAAAGAAAAAAAATGTGGCTCGCGACCTCTGAGAAGGTTCCCAAAACTGGAAAAATTGGCTGGGAAGCCGATGTTCTCAAAACCGGGAACGCTTTTTTGCAGCCTTTTTTTAGTGATTTTCTTTTGAATTTTATGAATTTTTCTGATCCATGAAATATATTTTAAAATAAGATGAACTTTTCCGTATCCGCGAGCTCTTGGGCCGGTCCAACACACGCCCGACGGGATTGATGTTGTCGCCTAGTTCTGCCAAGGCCTAAGCGATTTATTTAATTTAATATTTTATATTTTTATTATTATTTTCATTAATTCATTTTTCTCCTTTTTAATACCAGAATGCAAGTTTTAATTAACTTTTTTAAATAATTATTTCGTATAATTTTATCTAATTTATTTATGGTTTTCAATTTTATCTGCTTATGTTAAAAACTCAAGATAACAATTTTAAGTACATGTTCAAATTATGATTTTAAATATGTTTTTCCTTTGAACGTGGAATAGATGCCTACTATGGGTATGCCCACCGGCTTGCAAAAGAAGGGACCATTCCAAGATTGTTAAAAAAACACCTTGTTCAAGTCCGGGTAGGCCAGAAGACTCTGTTTAAGAGCACATTGTTTGTCGATATCCGTCGAATGAATCCCATTTTTATTTGCTTTTATGACAATCTCAAGGCACCATGCCAAGTTGTTTTGGTTTTCTACAATTTTTGCATCCTCTGGAGTTTTCTCGGTCAACAAGGGTGATAAATGGCCGGGCGTGTTGCAACTTACATACGGTGTCAGAAAATCTCTCAAACATGACATGGAAGCCTAACATGGGCATGTCCACCTGCCTGCAAAAGTTGAGGTCATTTCAAGGATGTCCAGAAAATGCCAAATTTATCAAAATCAAAACAACTTGGCATGGTTCCTTTAATTGGTTATATAAGATGATGGAAAATTTGGGGTCATTTGATGGATGCCAAAAAAACATGCTATAAGACAGACCCTTCTCACCTACCCGAACACTCTCTATTGAACATGATTTATTTTTGGCATGCATGAAATAACCCCCATCTTTTTCTAGTAGGTGGGCATGCTCACGATAGGCATCCATACCAGGTTTGAATGAATTCCTGACACCGTATGCAAGTTATGTCACATCCGGCCATTTATCGGCAAGTTTTCACCGAGAAAACTCCAGAAAATGCAAGAATTATCAAAAACTCAAACAACTCGTCATGGTACCTTGGTTTGATCATAGAAGCCGGTGGAAAATTTCTGAGGCCATTTTAAGAATGTTGAGAAACAACGTATATAAGTTTTCGACATTCTTGAAATGACCGCAACTTTTTCAAGCATGTGGGCATGACCATGGTAGTTATCTATACCAGGTTTGAACGATTTCTGACACCGTATACAAATTGCAACACACTCAGCCATTTATCAGTCTTTTTGATCGAGAAAAATCCAGAAATACAAAAAGATTCAAAATCCAAAATAGCTTGGCATTGTGCCTTGAATTGGTCGTACAAGACGATGGAAAATTAGTGTCATTTCAAGGATTTCAAAAAATAATGTGCACTCGATGGAGCCTTCTTGGCTTTCTGGCCTCCTGTTGGGGATATAACCCATGATATGACCCGCCATGATGGGCCGGGTCATTCAAGGGGCGACTTACGATCAAGATTTAAGATGGGCAACGATGCTTAAGATCTCAGGACCTACGGGACGGTTCATAGTGTGGGCCGGCTCAAGGCCTAGTACTTGAAGACAACAACTCATGGCCCAGGAGTGCGAGTCGCCACCTGGAGCTTCCTTACTTAGGGAGAACAATACAAGTAGGAAACATACTGGGTCACGGATCACAATATGACCTGGACTCTATTGTAAGTCCAGGGTCTCCGCCTGTATATAAAGGGGAGCCCCTCAGGCGAAAATACTAGGTTACAAGCTCTCGAGTACTAGGTTAGCCAAGTCGCACCCTTGTAATTGAGATCATCATCAAATAACACAGAGCGGGACATAGGATTTTACCTTCACCGCGAGGGGCCGAACCTGGGTAAACCCTTGTCTTTCGATTCCGATCAACCCCGTTCAAGCGATCACCTAGTGGTGATGGCCTCACGACTAAGTCCTTTCACGAGGACATCTGCCGTGACAAAACCACGACACTACCTGAACACCCTTCGTTGAACATGATCTATTTGTGGACATCCTTCAAATGATATCAAATTTTGCAAATAGGTGGGCATGCAAATGGTAGTCATCCATGTCAAGTTTGAACGATTTTTGACACCATATTCAAGTGGCGACACGTCTTGATCTTTTGTTACCGAGAAATCTTCAGAAAATGCAAAATTTGTTAAAAACCAAAACAACTTGATATAGTGCCTTGAATTAGTCATACAAGACCATGGAAGAAAATGGGGCCATTTCAAGGATGTCGGGAAACATCATGCTCTCAGACGGAGCCTACTGGCCAAACACCCTCCGTTGAACATGGTGTCTTTTTGGACAGTCATGAAATGAGTTCAACTTGTGCCAGGTGGGCATGCCCATGGTAGGCATCCATGTCAGGTTTGAAGGAAAAAATATTTAAAATTATGATTTAAATAGGTACTCAAAACAATTATTTTATTTGTTCCCTGTATTCACGCGCGATAGTGATCCGGCCCAATAGGCAGCTTCTTGTGAGTAAAGTGTTTAATTTGTGAACGTTTCTTCAAATTCATGAACTTATTTTCAAATCAATGAACTTTTCTCAATTTTATCAAATTCGTGAACTTTTATTCTAATTGATAAACGTTTTTCAATTTCGCGAACGTTGTTCCTCCTTGGAGCTACGGGTGTTCGTGCATAAAAGTATTTTTGAGGTGTTCTTTTTAATTGCCTTAATATAGAATTTTTTAGGCATTTTGATGATATGCCTTGAAAAAGCAAAGGTGCACATGCCTCAAGTGAATGGAGGCATTTTCGAATTTTAGAAAATATATCCACAAATGGCAGGAATCCTACAGTTAATATTTTTATATACTTATAGAAAGTTGAAGTCATAAAGATTATTTCCCTTTCTCTAACCATAAACTATCGCCTAGCTGGTCGCCCCAATTTTTTTGACCAGCTTTATTATTTGAGAGGTCACTAGATCGAGTACTCAGAAGGGGATCCCCTATTTGAGAGGCCATCGACCTTCACCGCATGTTGCCCAACCGCTATACTACACAGGCTCTGGTGATTCATTAGGGCGCAACCTATTTAATAAGTAAACATAGCCACACTTTTACTGCATATATAAATTAGAAAAATCCTGATTTTTGAAAAAAAAAGTGTGAAGAAAAATTGAAAGTTCACAGATTTCAAAACGAACCATGAATTTAAAAGGAGTTCACGAATTCAAAGAATCTCCATGAATTTGGAAAAAGTTCATCAATTTTGAAAAATAGTTCACCAATTTTGAAAAAGGTCATCGTTTTGATAAATATATATTTAATTTTGAAAAAAGTTCATCAATTTTACAGAAAGTTCAAAAAATTGAAAAAAGTTCATCAATTTTGGAAAAATGTTCGTCGAATTGAAAACAGTTCATCAATTTTTAAAAAAGGTTCATCAATTTTGAAAAAAGTTCACCGATTTTTTAAAAACGATCATGGGTGTTGTAAAAAAGTTCATCGAAAAATGAAAAAAAGTACAATTTTTTGTTCAAAAAGTTAATCAATTTGAAAAATAAGTTCAAAACATTTAGTTGTTTTCATCGATTTGAAAAATAAGGAAGAAGAAAAAAATGAAAAAAGGAACGAAAATGTAGAATTAATAAATGAATAGAAAAGATGTACAATATCGGGTAAGGTTGTGTGGTCGGGTGGTTAGCACGTTGCACGTGGAAAATCCTATTCGCCGCTCGCTGCGGCAAACTGTCGAGCAATCGCACAGGGGCAGCGCAGAGAGCGACAAAAATGGGCCGGCCCACACATAATGCGTCCAAACCGGTTTTGGGCACCTTCCAGAAGGTTCCCTAAACCGGGTTTTTTTCCTGTATCGTTTTTTCCTGGTTCTTTTTTGGCTTTCTTTCGTTTTTTTATTTCTCTTCTTGTCGTTTCTGTTTCTTTTTCATTTTTTCGTTTTTTGTTTCTTGTTTCACTTTCTTTTTCAAGTTTATTTCTCTTTTTCAGAATATGTTCATAGTTTTACAAAATGTTTATCATTTTCTTTTTTATTTCCTTTTCTTTTCTTCTCTTCCTTTAAAAAAATAAAAAATTTAAATTTTGTTCGTGTTACCAAAAAATGTTCTCAAAATTCAAAATTTGTTCTCGTTATACAACAAAGTACAAAACTTCTGAAATTCAGAAAATGTACTGAATTTAAATTTTTTGTTCACATATTCAAAAAATGTTCGCGCTTCCAAATTTGTTCGGGATTTTTCCAAAATTCTCTCCGTTTCAATATATGTTCTCAAGATTCAAAAAAGTTCGTGCTTTAAAAAATTGTTCGGACTTCCAAATTTGTTCAGAATTTTTCAAAATTTCTCTCCGTTTCAAAATATGTTCTCAAGATTCAAAAAATGTTCGTGCTTCCAAATTTGTTCAGGATTTTTTAAAATTGTTCACCATTTCAAAATTTGTTCTCAAGATTAAAAAATGTTTGGGAATTGAAAAAAATGTTCCAGCTTTCCAAATTTGTTCACAAATTCAATAATAGTTCATGTTTTTCATCAAAATTCACAAAGTCAAAAAATGTTCTGGAAGTTTTAAAAATATAAACATTTTTATTTTTTGTTCACAAATTCAAGAAATGTTCCTCTTTTTCAAATTTGTTCACATCATCAAAATGTTCCTGTTTTAAAAAAATTGTAGAAAATTCGAAAAATGTTCGTGCTTTAAAAAATTGTTCGTGCTCCCAAATTTGTTCTCCATTTCAAAATTTGTTCTCAAGATTCAAAAAATGTTCGTGCTTCCAAATTTGTTCTCCGTTTCAAAATTTGTTCTCAAGATTCAAAAAATGTCTGTTCTTTAAAATTTGTTCTCCATTTCATAAAATGGTTGAACCATTTCAAAAAATGTTTGTCATTTAAAAAAACATGTTTACAAATTTGTTCTTGTTTCTCGAAAATATTCTGAATTTTTCAAAAACTGCTTGTAATTCTAATTCTTTTTATATAATTCAAAAACTATTTCGTAATCTGAAATTTTCCAAAAAAATTGTTCGTATTTTCTAAAATGTGTGCAATAATTAAAAAATCTGTACGCTGCAGCAAATATGATCTTGCAAATCTGTACGATATACTATCACAGTATATTTCTTTAAAAGTGGTGCGCGCAGGTACTTAACATGAACTCCCAGATGGTGTGGTGGCTACCATCTCGCGTAATGAACTGTCTGGCGTGAGTTCGATCCCTAGCCGCTACGGCCGGCCGACTGTTTGCCGCAACGAGCGGCGCATAGGAGCTCCCCGTTGCGCGTTAGTATATTTGGTCTCGGGTTCGACTTGTTACACACCCAATTATTTTGCGCTTTTTGGAAACAGAAGGAAAACAAAACTACAGATAATTGGGCCAGCCCAGTTAATGCGGCTGCAGGCGCCGGTTAGGAAAATTGCCTTTTAACCGGCGGCGCTGAATAGAATTTGCCCCTCAGAGGTTCCAATAAAACTCATAACTTTTTCTTGTCCGTGTGTCATTAGACACTTTGTGCTGATTTTAAAACCAAAGGGCATCGTAGTGGAGTGACAAAGCTGGATTGTCTAAAGGACGAGGTGACGAGTTCGATTCCCTGTATGAACTAATAACTTCTTTTCTCGCAGTTGTGCGTGCTCTCGTCGTTTCAGCTTGCTCGTCCATACGCACGCCGTCGACGACGTACTTTAAAAACCATCATGCCCATTATTATGAAGGGGTATGTGATAATCACAGTCGTTCATGTGTTTAAGGGGGGTGTACCGAAACGAAAGTGTATATCCTGTTATCCCCTTCAATCCGATAGAGCTGTTGGAACTTGATTGTCCGACTATTGCGGACCCAGATTGAACAAGAGGTTTCCAATGACAAAGCCACCCAAATGTGCATTCATATCAACATCATAGGTTCATGGTGAAAGTAGCCAATGCATCGGCTATATTAACAACCATATGTTCTCCTTTTTCCCAAGCCCAATGCCATAGGTTCTTCACCAACATGCTTTTCATGTAAGCATGTGTCCAAATGCCCATTTGGCATGAATACATAAATCAGGAGTCAGAGCCTTGAAAGCACTACCTGAATTATCTATCGACGGACAATCTGTAAGGATTGGAATAATGTACCGATGTCTAATGCTTCTTAGAATCTCACATTCTGATATGAAACTTTTATCTGCACATCTCATCTTGGGATCGAAAACCTTAATAGCCATTTCAGCTTGAGTCAATTTTCGTCTGTAAACTGAACCACAACTTCCTTTGCCCATTAGATTTGCTTCATAGAAGTCCCCAGTAGCCCGAAACGGTGTTGTTCGCTCGCATGAGATGCCAAGAGCGAATGATTTTTCACGCAGGGACACCAGGAAGAGCACATTTTTCCGGATCTCATGTTTTGCATGAAGTATGTGTGTACTCTTTCTTGCGCAGAAAGTAAATGTGTACTGGCCTCACCCAACACGTGCATGTGTGTATCCATATATAGATATGATAAGCTAAAACAACTTGATGAGAAATTGGATTTAGAAAGTCACTATCCAAAAATTTAACGTATAGTAAGAAGAGGCAGGGGAGGTATGCCTAACATATAGAAGAGAGAAACCTCCAACAGGGAAGAACTGGCATAACCTCCAACATCAAAAACATCATAGAAGATGCATGTGAACTTCATTTTCGATTAACTCGAGCTTGTCATCAAGATGACCATAAGCTAAGACTCACAAAGAGAACCGGCAAAACCCCCAACATCGAAAACATCATAGAATATGTATGTGAACTCTGTTTTCGATGAACTCGAGCTTGTCATGAAAATGACCATAAGCTCGAAATCTCACAAGGAGAAGAACCAAACAAGAACCAATAAAGATGATGCAAGGATGCAATGGTCTGAGCTCTCTACGAACGATACGATCAAGCTTGATAGTACGACAATCGATCCTATAACCCGGTCTCCCAACTACAACCACGAGACCGCTAAAATAGAAACCTTATCAAGGGCAAACCTTTGCCTTGCACATAGTCCACTTGAGATAGATGATGACGATCTTGACTCCCTCAAGTTGGACCACCTTTCTTGGTCGCGTTAGCTCGATGAACACTAGTGGATTGCTCCCCCATACTCCACTATGGGTGAGCCACTCTTTGGCACATCTCCACAAGTCCATTGTTACCACAATGGACGGCAAGCTTCAAGCACTTGATCCCTTCGTGATGCTCCAATTGAACTTGCACACCGCGATCTTGATGAAGATCACCACTTGATGTCATCCTCTCCATGGGTTGTATGATACCTTCCTCTTGACGCAAGCCCATGGAAACATACCTAACCCCACATAGAACTCTCACGTAGACCATGGGTTAGTACACAAAGCATAATGAACAATGCTTATCAAACCATGGGATCACTTGATCCCTCTCGGTACATCTTCTATGCTTGTGTTGATCAACTTGAATCACTCTTTGTACTTAGTCTTGATCAACCTTGAATATTTCCAACTCTCTTCATTTGGATGATGTCTTGAAGGTAAACGTGAATGATCACACAATCTTCTTCTTCAAGACATGCTTACAATAAGCTCAACACTCACATGACCAATCTTTGGATAATTCCTTAATAGCACCTTGGTCAACTCATAAACTCCTTGAAACCAACACATGGACTTCAAGAAATGCCTATGGACAAAACCTTCAAATATAACTCGATGTAACCATTAGTCCATAGAGAATGTCATCAATTACCAAAACCACACATGGGGCACCACATGTTCTTTCAAAGTGTATATCCTATTGTCCCCTTCAATCTGATTGAGCTGTTTGAACTTGATTGTCCGACTGTTGCGGACCCAGATTGAACAAGGGGTTTGCAATGACAAAGCCACCCAAATGTGCATTCATATCAACATCATAGGTTCATGGTGCAAGTAGGCCAATGCATCGACTATATTAATAACCATATGTTCTCCTTTGTCCCAAGCCCAATACCATAGGTTCTTCACCAACATGCTTTTCATGTAAGCATTGTGTCCAAATGCCCATTTGGCATGAATACATAAATCAGGACTCAGAGCCTTGAAAGCACTACCTGAATTATCTATCCACAGACAAGCTGTAAGGATTAAAATAATGTACCGATGTCCAATGCTTCTTAGATCTCACATTCTAATATGAAACTTTTTTCTGCACATCTCATCTTTGGATTGAAAACCTTAATAGCCATTTTAGCTTGAGTCAATTTTCATCTGTAAACTAAACCACAACCTCCTTTGCCCATTAGATTTGCTTCATAGAAGTTCCCAGTAGCCTGAACGTCGTTGTTCGCTCGCATGAGATGCCAAGAGCGAATGATTTTTCGTGCCAAGGACACCAGGAAGAGCACATTTTTCCGGGTCTCATGCTTTGCATGAAGTATGTGTGTACTCTTTCTTGCACAGAAATTAAACGTGTACTTGCTGCACCCAACACGTGCATGTGTGTATGCATATATAGATATGATAAGCTAAAAAAACTTGATGAGAAATGTTGGAAATATGCCCTAGAGGCAATAATAAAATGGTTATTATTATATTTCCTCGTTCATGATAATTGTCTTTTATTCATGCTATAATTGTGTTATCCAGAAATCGTAATACATGTGTGAATACATAGACCACAACATGTCCCTAGTGAGCCTCTAGTTGACTAGCTCGTTTATCAATAGATGATCACGGTTTCCTGGCCATGGACATTGGATGTCATTGATAACGGGATCACATCATTGGAGAATGATGTGATGGACAAGACCCAATCCTAAGGATAGCACAAGATCGTGTAGTTCGTTTGCTAGAGCTTTTCCAATGTCAAGTATCATTTCCTTAGACCATGAGATCGTGTAACTCCCGGATGCCGTAGGAGTGCTTTGGGTGTACCAAAGCGCCACAACGAATCGGGTGACTATAAAGGTATACTACGGTATCTCCGAAAGTGTCTATTGGGTTGACACGGATCGAGACTGGGATTTGTCACTCCGTATGACGCAGAGGTATCTCTGGGCCCACTCGGTAATGCATCATCATAATGAGCGCAAAGTGACTAAGTGGTTGGTCACGGGATCATGCATTACGGTACGAGTAAAGTGACTTGCCGGCAACGAGATTGAATGAGGTATTAGGATACCGACGATCGAATCTCAGGCAAGTAACGTACCGATTGACAAAGGGAATTGTATACGGGATTACTTGAATCCTCGACATCGTTGTTCATTCGATGAGATCATCGTGGAACATGTGGGAGCCAACATGGGTATCCAGATCCCGTTGTTGGTTATTGGTCGGAGAGTCGTCTCGGTCATGTCTGCATGTCTCCCGAACCCGTAGGGTCTACACACTTAAGGTTCGGTGACGCTAGGGTTATAGAGATACTAGTATGCGGTAACCCGAAAGTTGTTCGGGGTCCCGAATGAGATCCCAGACGTCACGAGGAGTTCCGGAATGGTTCGAAGGTGAAGAATTATATATAGGAAGTCCAGTTTCGGCCGTCGGGAAAGCTTCGGGGGTCACCGGTATTGTACCGGGACCACCAGAAGGGTCTCGGGGGTCAACCTATCCCGGAGGGCTCCATGAGCTGAAGTGGGAGGGAAACCAGCCCCTAGTGGGCTGGTGCGCCCCCTTGGGCCCCCCTGCGCCTAGGGTTGGAAACCCTAGGCGTGGGGGCGCCCACTTGGCTTGGGGGGCAAGCCACCCCTTGGCCGCCGTCCCCCCCTTGAGATGGGATCTCCAAGGGGGCCGGCGCCCCCTGGCCCCTATATAAAGAGGGGGTGAGGGAGGGCAGCCGCACCCAAGTCCCTGGCGCCTCCCTCTCCCTCTGCAACACCTCTCCCTCTCGTAGAGCTTGGCGAAGCCCTACCGAGATCGCCGCTACTTCCACCACCACGCCGTCGTGCTGCTGGATCTCCATCAACCTCTCCCTCCCCTTGCTGGATCAAGAAGGAGGAGACGTCTTCCCCAACCGTATGTGTGTTGAACGCGGAGGTGCCGTCCGTTCGGCACTAGGATCATCTGTGATTTGGATCACGACGAGTACGACTCCCTCAACCCCGTTCTCTTGAACGCTTCCGCGCGATCTACAAGGGTATGTAGATGCACTCCTCTATCTCATTGCTAGATGACTCCATAGATTGATCTTGGTGAAGCATAGAAAAAATTTATTTTCTTCAACGTTCCCCAACAAGAAATTGGATTCAGATAGTCACTATCCAAAAATTTAACGTACAAGTAAAATTGGTCCTAGTTAAGATTGACCCAATTCGAAACTGATACAACCATACCCTACGAATTACACATCAGAAGCCAGCCATAGAATGCTTTGTGGGAGTAGGTTGAGATATAGGATGGTTGGCCGCGTTGGTGGATTATGGTATTGAGTGTGCATTTTCTCCAAACGAAACCCCATGATATAAATTTCTAGCTAGTTCAAGTTGTGTGAGCGTCTCGCACTTCATGTCCTTGTTAAAGGTGCCGCCCTGAAGCTTCGTATTGGAGGTGATAGCAGATGTCGCCCTTTTGGTTTGACATGACAACATCAGCACAAGGGTGGTGACTTATCCTTCAAGACGTTGTTAAATGTCATGCTCTTTATTTTTTGACAAATGGTCCATTTTATTAGCTTAATATGAAGCATCAAGAATATACAAACACAAAGGTATACATCCGCCTCTGCATATCTAGGATGCACATAGCGAACACAAATACACACACAAATATCACACCAGCAACTAGCAAAGTGAAACAAGAGCGAAGTTATGCCAAGGCGGATAGAAAAAAAAGAGCAACGATGATACATGTCGAGCAGGTGTTGAGCCAAAGAAGATGATGCAAGCGCATGTGATCCGGACATGGACACTGCCACGCGGACTAAACACACACACACACACACACACACACACACACACACACACACACACACACACACACACTATGCAAGTGGCCTAGCTGTTTGTCGATGGTAAATCTTGGCATGACCACATCATGCTCTTTGTTAAGTCTCATGCTGTCCTGCCGATGGATTATAGTCAACAAGATGATATGCATGTTTGTGGTAGGATAGAGGTGATGCTCACACAAGGATGGTCCAAAGTGGAGGGGCTCGGGTTTTTCCTTTAGTTCTTATACTCCAAAGCGGTTGATTTGCTCTGTGATGATGTTTGACATTTTTTCCAACGTATTATGATTGTGTACATCCCGTGTGTGCCGAGGATGGTAGGTTTAACTTCCTTATGAAAAAAGCCCATATGTTCTTTAGATGCAAATGTGACTAACTGCTAAGTCCAGGTTTGGGTCATTGTCCTACTTCCCTTTTGGTCTTGTGGGGAGGTGTATATTTCGAAAAGAAGGGTTTTCTTAAAAGAGAAGCTTGGGAGGCACCTGCTTCCCGGCTTATTTCCAAACAATTGGGGACGGGGAGAGCTTACAAATTGAGGTGGACATATATTTTGCGTTCTCATTTGGCTTGTTCTTAGTTCTGCCCATAAGCTAATAAATAAGCTGAAAAAATTGTCAGAAGTGGGCTAGCTTATTATACCAATAGATTTCTAAATTTGGTTAAATATCATTCAAACAGAGAATCAATTTGTGGTTGCATGGTTAGAAGGTTTTATCTCCGGCCCACCAAGGATCAAACTCCATGTTTGACACTTGTGTGTTTCATAAAGACGAAATATTCTTTTAGTGAGAGATGACATTTCAGTCGATGGCAAGGTGTGTAGGATAACTTCGTCAATCTTAAGGCATGTCGGCTCAATCTCTCAGAGATGCTCATAGAGCTACCGTATGAGTATGTGGGTTTACAGTGCAAAAATATCATTAGGTTGTGTTTTTTTGTTGTGAGACGGCGTGGGTACGATTTTGCAGCGCATGCTGTCCCACCCCCATCGATGGACTGGAGTACACTGGATCCAACTCCCTTCATCAGCACAAGAGACAAGCGCCAGACAAGCTAGGGTACGGTTGGTATACAACTTCCAAAAATCAAGATGCGTACTGGGCATTCCCAGTCCTGCACTGCACTACCTTTCGTCAAAACCAAACGAAGCTAATCAAGGACGATCACGACGGCCATGAACACGCATGCAACTTTCGGTTACACGGCACGCTCGTTTACACGTTAGCAACATGCTGCTACGGTTGCAGGACATAAATTCCGTATGATCCTCATTCTCCAGTTGGGTGCAACCACCGGATCTGATCCGGCTCGCGTCGTGCCCTCGATATGTATTGCTCATTTATTCCGTCAGTCCGTGAAGTGGACTGTCTTGCCTGCCAGAACATCTCGACCTGGACTGATATTTAGGCTGGTCATAGTGGGAGTAACATAGGTAGTAACATAGATGCCACATAAGCAAAAATGGTGATGTGGCAAGTAGTTAATAAGGAGAGAGGCAAATAAAGTAACAATATGTTACCATCACATAGCGGTTTCCAATGCATAATGAGTACAAAGTAATAAATGAAGACAACTATGTTACCACACCTATGACACTACCCACTATGAAGGTAGTAACATAGACTAGTAACATATGTATGTTACTAGTCTAAATTACTCCTCATTATGACCAGCCTTATAGCAGCAAAATCTTTTGGTAGTAGTATTCCATTGGTACTGCTCCCTCCGGTCAGTTTTAAAACTGCGACATTTATTTTGAATCGTATTGCCGCCCTTATGAAAATCTACATTCACCACCTGTGAATTAACATTTTTCCCTTCCCTTGGATATTGTGAGGCTGTGTACCTGTGTCCGATTGATTCTGAGTAGAGCAGGGGCGGAGCCAGGATTCGAATATGAGGGGGGCGAATTTTTTTTTTTCCACTTAACCACTCAAGAGATAAAAATTGGACTAAAGTAAGAGGG
This sequence comes from Aegilops speltoides, assembly GCA_021437245.1. NCBI lineage: Eukaryota > Viridiplantae > Streptophyta > Magnoliopsida > Poales > Poaceae > Aegilops > Aegilops speltoides. The sequence continues at coordinate 409,533,817 of CM038141.1, read as the reverse complement.
TTCAATGCGCGGTCTAATGCTACTCCCTCGCAAGTGTTAGTACACAACAACGGCGGACAAATGCATAGTGCGGAGCAGGTCGCACTAAAATGTACAACTTTGCACAAGAGATAAAATATCACAAATAACAAGTCCCAGCAGCACGTTGATATAAACCATATAGAAATGTATATTTTGCAATATAAAAAGTCATTTCAATTAAAATTTAGGTCCATGACTACGAAGCTCATCGAACAATTTGCTAATCTAATTGGAAGAACTTTTCCACAAACAATCTTTTCATGCAGCGACAATGTAAAGGCTCAAAGAAAGTGATCTCTCACTATAAGAAAGAACGCATGCAATAAATTTATCAATTCTCTAGTATGAAAGTGAACCAATTGATTAGCAGAGTTGGGTGGAGCCGGCAGTCCATCAACACAAGTGTAAAGTATATAAGATACCTTCAGATTTGAGTGGTTGAAGAATAAACACGATGATCAACTGACTCGGATGCAATCAGCATTGTGGCAGAATTAAGGAGGCAGGGGCAGCGAAGTCCACGGCTAGCATGGCACCATCGTCGCGGTGGTGTCCTTATTTGGCTTCTGGGTGCTGGCATCGTGCCGAGCGGTGGCCTCGAATAACGGTGAGCGGTGGCAGCGGCGGCGGCGGCGGCATGGAGTCGATCTAAACAATCTGCAGACGCACGCTAGCCGCTAGGTTTCGTCGTGCAAGTTACAGTTCCGCTGAATGGCCAATCAACGTGGGGCATGGGCTTTTTTGGGCTTCGGCACGTACAGAGCAAAATGTCGACAGATGAGTTTGGGCTTTAATAGTACAACTAGTAGTTAACCTATATACGGATAGTACATGAATTCTTGTACTGCTGCGTTCCCTCAAAAAAAAAAAACTTGTACTGCTTTTTTTTTTTTTTGAGGGGTGAAAACATTTATTCACTCAAAATCCACAACGCGTGGGATACAATTCGGAGCCTGGGGTTGCCCTAACCAGATGTGGCGCCCCGGCCCTAAGGAAAGAGAGTACTTTGCAAGTTTATGTGCGTCTCTATTAGCCGCACGACCTTCAAACGAAAAACTACAAACGAAGGATGATGCTCTACTTCTAATCTCTTGAATGATCGCTGCGTTTCTGCCCATGTGTGACTTTGAGATGTCACTTACCACTTGCTTTGCGTCAGAGGCGATGATCAAATTATTCAGATTGAGATCTTCCGCAAGAGCAAGGGCTTCACGGCAAGCAATCGTCTCGAGAATCGCAGGTCGCCCACTCCTGCAATAACCAGCTACCGAGCTTCCCATGTAATTGTCGCTCGTCCTCGCAAATCGCAGCAGCTGATCCTCCCTCCCGATTCGACAATTGCATCAACATGAATTTTGAACCATCCCGATGGGGGCTTTTGGCTTGGTATGGACAGCGTGTCCTCCGGTACTCTGAATTGTTTCATTATCCAACACATGTAGATCCGCTATGAATCTCTTTACAAATTCAGTAGTGGCATGTGGTGTTTGGAAGATCCCTTCATGGATTGCCTTTCTCCGCGCCGTCCATATAGCCCAGAGGGTGACCGCTAGCAGTACGAACTTGTCGTGTGACAGGGTTTCCATCAAAGTAAACAACCATGGCTTCGCTTTAGGTTCTGAGCTCGCGACGAGCGCTTGTGCAAGGTCATCATCTGTTAGTGCCCAAATACATCTTGATGATGTACAGCTGAGGAGAGAATGCCTCCATGAATCTAGTGCCCCACACATACCGCATGCAGAGCTGTCCGACATGTGTCGATGAGCTCGGACATCCTCTGTTGGGAGGGACTGTTTTGATAGTCGCCACAAGAACATTTTCACTTTCCCTGGTATCTTTGTAGCCCATAGCGTTTTCCACGATCCATCCTCCGCAACCGCCGATGAAGATCTGTGCTTTCCACCAGCCTCCCGGCGTATACGTTTCCACTAACATGCGATATGCTGACTTGACCGAGAAAGCACCATTCCTTTCAAAGTTCCAGCTCCAGAAGTCCTCGGTGTTTCGCGTACATAGAGGAATACTTAGAATGACTTTCGCATCCATTGGCAAGAACACCTGATTAACAAGTTGGACGTTCCATGCTGCGTTGGTATGATCAATCAGCTCAGCTACCCGATAAGGTGGGTTGGCCACCCGGCATCCAAACGGCCGCAACATCTCGTCCCTCGGCAACCATGTATCAGCCCATATGTTTGTGGACTCGCCATTGCCAATACGACGTATGATTCCTTGCTTAAGCACGTCCCGACCTTCAAGTATTGCACGCCAGACCTGACTTGGGTGACCCCCCAGAGTTGCATGCAATATATCTGTATCAGGGAAGTAAATACTTTTCAACAAACGTGCACTAAATGCCTCCGGGTTCTGGAGGAGTCTCCATGCTTGACGAGCCAGCATTGATAAGTTAAATAGCTCGAAATCCTTAAACCCTAGGCCTCCCATTCCTTTTGGTTCTGTCATGGCCTTCCAGGATACCCAATGGGGTTTTCTCTTACCATCCTTAGATCCCCACCAAAATTTCCTTATAAGCATATTTAGATGTTCACACAACCCTCTCGGTAACTTGAAACAGCTCATAGAGAAAACCGGTACTGCTTGCGCCACTGCTTTAACCAAAACCTCTTTCCCTGCTGTTGACATGGTGTTCTCTAGCCAACCTTGCACTTTACTCCACAGCCGGTCCTTCAAATATTTGAATGCCCCATTCTTTGAATTTCCTATGTCAGATGGCATACCCAGGTATTTTTCATTGAGTGTTTCATTTGGGACACTGAGGGTGTTTTTGATTACTTGTCCGATGCTATCAGGACCCCTTGTCAAGTAGATGGATGATTTTGCAAAGTTAACCCGTTGCTCAAGCTTCACAATAATCGCTCAAGAAGAGGTTCACCTCCTCAAGACCAAAGATTACTCGCCTTACAAAACAGCAGTGTCATATCACCAAATAACAAGTGATTTACTTTGGGCGCCGTAGGAGCCACTTGTAACCCACTCAAATTGGATGACTCACTCTTGGATTTTAACAGGCACGAGAGGCCCTCTGCTGCAAGCAAGAACAAATAAGGGCTGATTGGGTCCCCTTGTCTGATCCCTCTTGATGGTTCAAACTCCTCCAACTTATTGCCATTAAAGAGCACAGAGAACTTAACCGAAGTGACTAAGTTCATAACAATATTTACCCATCTTTCTGAGAAGCCCAGTTTTATCATCACCGCCCTCAGATAGGGCCACTCAACCCTATCATATGCTTTCATCATATCTAGCTTTAGTGCAAAAGACTGGTGCTTCTTTGACTTGTTCCTCTTCATAAAGTGTAAACACTCATAAGCAGTTATGATGTTGTCGATTATTAGCCGACCAGGACAAATGCGATCGCTCCTCGATATTATATCGTGCAAGATAACTTTCAGACGATTAGCGATCACTTTTGAGGCAATTTTGTAGAGCACATTGCACAAGCTAATAGGTCTAAACTGAGCTAGCAAGGTGGGTGATTTTACCTTTGGGATTAATACCAGAATTGTCTCGTTAATGCATGCCGCAGATTCTGCCCTCTACTATCTTCAAGACCGCCTTTGTCACCTCGTTCCACACACCTCCCAAAGGACGTTGAAAGAAATGGGCTGGGTATCCATCTCGTCCTGGAGCCTTCGTAGGGAACATCTGAAAAAGAGCTACTTTCACCTCCTCCTCTTTGTATGGAGCATTAAGAGCATCATTCATCATGGCTGTAACCTTGCGAGGTATAGTATCTAGGACCGGTTGCATGTTCACTACTCCTTCCGAGGTGTAAAGGTTCTTGTAGAAGGACGTTGCCATATTCTCCATCTCCAACACATTATCTGTTACCGTTCCATCCGGACGCATGAGTTCTTTAATTTGATTTTTCCTCCTTCGCCTGCTAGCCCGTAAGTGAAAGAAATAGGTGTTCTTATCGCCATGCATCAGCCAGTCAACACGTGCACGTTGTCGCCAAAGTATTTCCTCTCGGTGATATAGCTCAACGAGACGGTCTGTGATCTTTATTTCATCTCTAGACGGCCCTGATCGCCCATGTAGTGCACGTTGTAGCTGCAATCTTGTCTTGAGTGCAGAGATCTCCTGCCGTATACTGCCAAAGTGCACCCGATCCCAAGTTGATAGCTCGCCTGACAAATCCTGCAGTTTCGCCTTGATCTGACCCACTGATTCGCCTGGCGTTTCTGCCCACTTGTCGGCCACCACCGCGCCCAGGGAGGGGTCCCTCTCCCAGCAAACTTCGTACTTGAATGATTTTGGACCCCTCCTGCATGCATGCGGCTCTTGCATCGTAAGTAGCAAGGCTACGTGATCAGAGCTCGCCGTCGCTATGTGTTTAACCTCCGCTGTTGGAAACTCCATCAGCCAATCTGGCGTTGCTACAGCTCTGTCGAGTCGCACTCTCGTAAATGATCCCCCAGTGACCTTTTTCTCAAACGTCTAGTTCTGCCCCTTGTAACCTATATCAGTTAGGTTGCATGTATCCAAAGCATCTCGGAACATGTCCATCTGCGCCTGGCTTCTTGGGCCTACCCCGTCATGCTCATGACCGTATAATACTTCATTGAAATCACCAACTACAACCCAGGGATGGCTGCTGGTATTCGCAATACCCCTCATCATGTCCCAGGTCTTATACCTTTCTGGCACTTGCGCCTCGCCATAGACAAAAGTGATCCTAGTGTGCACCGGAACAAGTTCCCTCACAAGAACATCAATGTGATACTCTGAGTAACCAAGAATTTCCAAATTTATTGATTCATTCCAAAAGATTCCAAGACCACCACTTCTCCCTCATCACTAAAGAAAACTCTTTTCAAAACCTAGCGATCCTACCAAGCCTTCAACACGTGAGCCCTCTATTTGGGTTTCTAAGATGCATACTATAGAGGGGCATGTTGCCTCGAGATCGAGCTCTCGAACTGTCATGGTTTGCCAGCCCATGCAGTTCCACACCAGTAACTCATTGCGCCAGCGCGACCCCGGGAGGCCCGCCAAACGCAGCATCGAAGTTTTGTTTAGAGCAAAGCTCTTTGTGTTGGTGGGATCACCGAAACTGAACTTGACTTGGTTCTCTTAGAATCTTGCTTCGAGGAGGGGCTCTCTGGAGCTGTAGTGGTGGCAAGAGGAGAGCTTTGTTTGCATGGTGTGATGGCTGGGGGTGATGGTTTTGCTCCCTCGAGTTCCTATCATCCCCTCTTCTGTTTCGCTCCGCTTCCTCCATAGTGATATCTCGCTTGTCGTTCTTCCGAGTCCATGAAATCCTCTCCATAGCTACCCTCGCAGAACCACGCCCCGGCCGCCCGTAATCGACCACGACCTCTGCCTCCTCGGTTATTGTTCCTCTCCTTCACGGGGCCACGCCCCGGACCCCTAAACCAGCTTGCCTTCAAATCCTTAAAACCGGTGCTTTTGGTGCCCAAACGCCATCGCCACACTCCTTAAACAGGTGCCCCAAGTTGCCACACACCGCACACCACCAGAAGCCTCTCAAATTTAACCCGAAAGATCACCCTCGATTCCATCCTTTTTCTTAATGACCAGCGAGATCTGCATTCTTGACGGTTTTGTGACATCGATTCGACTCTCACCCGCAAAGTTTCCTCAAAATCATGAGATTTGGGTTCAGCATATATGAATTCCCCACCGCTGCAGATAACGCTTTAATCTTGGAGAAGAAACCGTCTGGAAGATCATGAATTTGCATCCATATGTCTAGCTTGGTAAGATCTATGAGTGAGGGTTTAGTGAATCCATCGTGAGGCGCCACGATCACCGCTTTCCCTTAAAATTCCACGGACCCTCCTCCATCACACGCTCCCGCCTCCAAGGCATGCAAACCGCAGAGTGTACAAGTTCTCCTCAAGTGGCACGATCTTCACTTCTTTCGCCAGATCCCATGCAACTCTCATCCGCTTATAGAACCAAGATCGATCAGATGTCTTTTCGGTGTGAACCCTAGCTAGCGCCATCCACCTGGTCGCTTCCTCCGCCAGTTCTTCGTCCTCAACCACTACATCCTGAAGATCATCTTCCTTCAAACCCAGCTCTTCCATCATCGCTGCCAGATCTGACTCCGCCTCTGCCGCATCCGATGGTGCGCCTTCTTCTTTAGATCGCTTGCCCGAAGAAACCAATTCCACGAGCGGTAGGGTCCCCATCGCTTCATCTACCCCCGCCATGATCGGCGCCCCAAGGGGCGACCGGACGCCGGGAGAGGAAGGAGGCGGGGTAGATCAAGGTCTCTACGGCAGGGAGAGAATCGCCGCCGCCGAGAGTAGGGAAAACCCTAGCGAGAGGGAAAACCTTAAAAAAAAAAACTTGTACTGCTGTGTATTAGCGCTAATATCTGGACTAGATCGTAGGGGGGGCGATCGTTGGGGGGGTCTAGCCCTGCTCGCCCCTGTCTCCGCCCCTGGAGTAGAGGGGGTACAGACTTTAGTGGGTGTAGTTGATGCTGCTAGCCTTCTAGTGCACTAGTATACTTGCCACGATGATGCCAGTGCAATTGTGTTCTAGCAGCTGTATGTGTACCGTGGGGTAGTACGCAGCTAGCAATGATCCTCGATTCGTTGCAATGCCATATATTGCAGTGGTCCTCTCACTAATGATACGTTTGAGGTTTTTTAAACTCGTGTCATGATTGCAGCTCATGATGTGGTGGCTAGCTTTCCAGCAAGGAGGCGAAATAAACAAGTGGCCACCTTTAAGTTCAAAACAAATACGTACTCATGAGTTAGTACGTGTGCACGCTTTTGAAAAATTAAATTTGGGCAAGGATTGGTCTAACAATACAAAGTTTATGTCAAATGAATTTGAAAACATTGGACTCACATCTAAAAGAAGTATCCAATGGTGTATTTTTTGGGGCACATAGCCCATGGTGAAATTGTTGTAAGCACCTAGTATACCTGGTCAGTGGGATCGAGTTAAAAAAGAAGTGCTATTCAGTCGAATGCAAAGATAAAATAACTGAATTTCTGTATTTTTAAGTGGGGACTGAAATTTGGAACCATGTCATGTCATGGCATCCCCCTTTGTCTCTTCCCCCTAATCCAACCCTCTCCGAAACCTTCTCTTGAGTATATAACCTTATCAAAACCCCTCACTCACATTCAGCTGAGACCTCAGACTCACTCACACACACCTCTGCCTCAGCGGCTCAGCCACAGCGGCGCCTCTGTCTCTCGCTAGCTGTCCTGCCCGACATACATGGAGATGGACAGTGAGCCGTCGACGCCGAGCCAATCCTCCTACTTCACCGGCTGCATGGCCTCCCCGGCGTGGCTGCCGGCCGTGCACCGGAGCCCCGGGCGGTTCCACCTCCTGTCGCGCGACGGCGGCCGCGACAGCGGGCGGCGGGCATGGAGGCGACTGCTCAGGCGGCTGGTGAGGAAGAGCGCCTGCTGCCCCAGCCCCCGGGCGCCGCCCCCCATGATCACCTTCCAGTACGACGCCGCAAGCTACGCCAAGAACTTCGACGAAGGCCGCCGGCCCTCGTCCGCCTCCGCCGCCGCCGACAAGCCTGCCGCCGGGCAGCTGATCGAGCCGGCCGAGCGCCTCAGATGACTCCTTGATTTTCCTCTGCTTTTCCTTGTCGTCGGTTCGCGCGTAGCTGTTGCTCCTGGGTGGCGGTAGTTGCGACGTCGGTGTCCATGTCTCGGCGGAAAATCGCTGCTTGTACAGAAGATGCAGACTGTTCTTGTGGAAATGTGACTCCCTCTCGAGTCTCGTCTCGTATCTCCTTGTCTTCGTGTGATGATCCGATCGAACGAACGAGTTGTCACCACGCGCGCGTACGAGCTGTGTGGTGACTGGCCATGTGAACAGTGGCCAAATTGGCCGTCAATTTCCGTTTCGTCCTTGACAAACCACAATGACACATCGCTGCTGCTCGGGACGACGAACTCGGCGCACTCGCCGAGCAGGCAGTGCAGTAGAGCGCACTCATCGACCGTCGGCAAGGGGGGGAATTGATTCGATCGGCAGGGAAGGGAAAGAGATGTGCTAATCAATCAATTTGGCCGGTGGAGCCAGGAAGAATGTGACGTTTTTTTAAGAGATAAGTGAGCTGAACGCAAAGTGGGGCTGATCAACCACTGGGGGAGTCAAGGTAATCATGACAGGATCATGGACGGGAGAGAAAAGGGGGGCAAAGAGTCCCGGTTACGCTCGGCCGTGTCGGCCTGGTCCAGATATCAGGTGGAATGGAATGTTCACAAAAGGGGAAAAGGATCGGGTGGAGAGATAGATGGCCTTCGGCTTGAGAACTTGCGTCCAGGGCAACGTGCCTCGGCAACATGGTCAGATCCATGTTGACGTGGCCTTGCCGCGGCCATGGCATCGGCTGTGTACCGGCAGGAGCAGCTACATTTTGGTTGATTATCTGTTCGTTGTAATGTCAGGTCTGGTTGTCAAGTGATCACACGGGTGCCCCCACTAATCCGCATGATGCCTCAGTAACTACTGTCTGCTGGTCTACTCCGTGGCCCAATGGATAAGGCGCTGGTCTACGAAACCAGAGATTCTGGGTTCGATCCCCAGCGGAGTCGAGTCATTTTTGGTCAGAAATGTAATCTCGAGAAGGTAATTCATCGACTGGACAATGCAATCCTTGGTAGTACCATTTGTCGACGACTCCGTGGCCCAATGGATAAGGCGCTGGTCTACGAAACCAGAGATTCTGGGTTCGATCCCCAGCGGAGTCGATTATTTTTGGTACATTTTTGTTTCTGCCCTCCTAGTTTTTAGTGGGGTCAGAGCCTATAATGACAATATTTTAACAGAGCCAAGAGGAATTGTTTTTCCCTTTCTAGTTTTCAGTGGGGTCAGAGCATACAATGGCAATATTTTAGCAGAGCGAAAACGGAAAATTTCAAGGAAGGCAAAGGAAGGTTGTTTTGGGTCTCCTGAGATGTACTCACAATGCACAAGTATCAAGGATGGCTAGGGTTTCGAGATACAACTTTTTAACCTAGCTATCGTTGCTAAGCAAGCTTGGAGGCTCGTCCAAGATCCTGACGCAGTCAGCTTATGTGGGCTGTGTATTTTCTGGATGGCGATGTTTTGCAAGCTAACTTGGGGAGCCACCCTTCCTAGGTATGGCGAGTTGTTCACGAGGGTATCTCTCTGCTCAAGCAAGGACTGATTCGAAGGATTGGCAATGGGCATTTAGTGAATGCGTGGGAGGATAACTGGTTACCTTGAGAATTTATGCTAAGATCTCCCCAATGGTGGACTACCAGTCCTCCTAGTAGAGTCAGTGATTCTATTGATGAATCGTCTAAGTGATGGAATAGAGAATTAGTTAATGAATATTTTCAGACTCCTAATGCGCAGATTATTCTCAACATTCCCCTGAGTACTCGCAACTTAGAGGATAGTTGGGCATGTCACTACGATCGAAACAATATCTTCACTGTTAGATATGCTTGTAAGATCCTAGTTGACACCGAAAAGAGAAGGGACACATGGCTTGAAGGTAGGTCCTCGTTTTCTGACGCGTTCTCGGTTCAGAATCAGTGGGAAAAATTGTGAAAAATTAGGCTTCCAAGCAAAGTCAGAAATTTTGCATGGCGTCTTTCTCACAACTTGTCGTGGATTTGTCACGGCGGATGTCCTAGTGTGAGGACTTAGTCGTGAGGCCAACACACCTATGTGGTAGCTTGAGAGGGGTTGATCGGGATGAGAGATGCGAGGCGGATCAACACACAAGACAAGGATTTAGACAGCCTCGGGCCCCGGAAAACATCATCCGGTAATAGCCCTACATGCTGTTTGTGGCTAGGTCTCATTATGCTCATGAGGGAGTCGTCGCATAAACCGGCTCTCCTAAACGTGTCTAGCCTTAGAGATTGTCCCCCCCCCCCTCTTGGGGTGCGCTGCCCCTCCTTATATAAGTTGGAGGGGCGGGTTACATGTGGAGTCCCAGTAGGATTAGGACTAGTCTATCTTCTATTACAAGTCGGATACAAGTCCGGGTCTTGATTCCCTTGTAAGGGAAATATTCCTGATGCCTTTCCTCTTAAGCCGGCCCTACCATAACATGAGACGGCCTACTGGGCTTTGGGCCTTGTCGCCCGTCTGACCCGCCCGCCGGGTCACCAGTGAGTTGCAATGTTCAGGCGGGTTGCCCATAAAACCGCTAGGTCTGGGTGGGTTGCCAGTGAGTCGCCAAGCTCCATCCGAGTTATACGTCTGGCGGTTACACCGTGGGGTATATCCCCAACATTAGCCCCCAGTTTAGCTTGGATTTTTCCATGGTAAACTTATGCTGTAAAACAAACACAAGAACAGATTTCACAGGTTGTGCTCCGGTTTAAAAGTATTCCTGAGCCGACACCTGATCATCCTTAAGTCCTTGTCAATTCCTCCTGGATGCGTGTCCATGATCTCATAGAAAATCTTCTTTAGCAGATATGTTCAAACATTGCCAATGCAAAAAATCCGGGCACTTCTTCTAAAAATCCGGGTCAACAGGCCAGCTTCATAATCAATTTGCTAACATTGGTTTCTCACAGAAAATTATTGTGAAGAATAATTCATTTGATTCAGCTCCCAATGCTTAAAAATATTGGTCTTTGAAATACTCATCTGATCTTTAGCCGGCTAGTAGAACTTGCCGGTTTATCATTGCCAAAATTGCCAGTTTGTAAATATTGATGGCACCGGGTCATAATTGTTGTTAACATCAAGCTTGAAAATGTACCTCCCTTATATGCATATCACTTGTAGCCCCCAAGTCGAAGGGAGCGTAGTAACATCTTAAGACTTGCCTCAATAAAATGTTGCAACCTTGAAGAAATCCAGGTTGTTCATCTCAGTCACTAGTTAAAACTGAATATTACACATATGTTGCCCCCAAGTACCGGGTTGCCATGCTTGCAGCAATCTGGGACTTGTAATTGCCTTATGCTAATAAAAACTTCAACCAGTGTTGCCCCCAAGGGCGGGGTCATTATGCAATAATGAGCAGGGACTTTGTAGATATGATCATGTAGACTTGAACAACAACGTGTAGCCCCCAAGGGCCGACTCAGCAATACTGAGTTGGAACTTTATATATACTTCATTGAAAATAACATCATATGAAGTAGCTGTTGGAGAACGCAGTAATTTCAAAAAAAAAATCTACGCACACGCAAGATCATGGTGATGCATAGCAACGAGAGGGGAGAGAGTTGTCCACGTACCCTCGTAGACAGAAAGCGGAAGCGTTAGCACAACGCGGTTGATGTAGTCGTACGTCTTCACGATCCGACCGATCAAGTACCGAATGCACGGCACCTCCGAGTTCAGCACACGTTCAGCTCGATGACGTCCCTCGAACTCCGATCCAACCGAGCTTTGAGGGAGAGATCCGTTAGCACGACGGCGTGGTGACGATGATGGTGTTCTACCGATGCAGGGCTTCACCTAAGCACCGCTACGATTTTATCGAGGTGGATTATGGTGGAGGGGGGCACCGCACACGGCTAAGAGATCCAAGGGATCAATTGTTGTGTCTATTGGGTGCCCCCTCCTCCGTATATAAAGGGGGGTAGGAGGAGAGGGCCGGCCAAGGGGAGGAGGCGCGCCCAAGGGGGGCAATCCTACTCCAAGTAGGATTCCCCCCTTGTCGGTGTCAAAACCGGCGGATCTCGGGTAGGGGGTCCCGAACTGTGCGTCTAGGCGGATGGTAACAGGAGACGAGGGACACAATGTTTTACCTGTGTTCAGCCCTCTCGATGGAGGTAAAACCCTACGTCCTGCTTGATTAATATTGATGATATGGGTAGTACAAGAGTAGATCTACCACGAGATCAAGGAGGCTAAACCCTAGAAACTAGCCTACGGTATGATGGTTGAGATGTATGTTGTCCTACGGACTAAGGCCCTCCGGTTTATATAGACACCGAGAGGCTAGGGTTACAGAGTCGGTTACAATGGTAGGAGATCTACATATCCGTATCGCCAAGCTTGCCTTCCACGCCAAGGAAAGTACCTTGGGACACGAGCCGAGTCTTCAATCTTCTATCTTCGTAGTCTTGGAGTCCGCGGATATTGATAGTCGGTTGTTCGACACCCCTAGTCCAGACTCCCAAGAGTAGCCCTGAACCAGTCTTCAATGACGATAAGTCCGGCGTGCATAATGTTCGGCATTGCAAGGCGGGTTCCTCCCTTGAATAATCCGGAGAAGATAATGAACACCAGATAGTGTCCGCTCGCAAAATAATTTCCACATTCCAAACGCAGAGAATAAAACATATACACCGATCCAATCTGCCGACGTATTATGCGGCGTGACATCACACCGCACCAAGCCTTTGTTTGAATTATCGTACCACTTCAAAGACGTTTAGCTAAGCGGTTTCTTGGCACGCCCCGTCAAGCGTAGATCGTGTTCCCCTTATTCCGGATTCTCATCAATACGTGCGTGGGTAACCCAACCGCGCCATTGATGGTGGCGCTTGGGAGATAAGCGAGTTTTACCGGGCGGTGAGGGATGCATAGTTTTGTCCGCCTATATATAAGGGATAAGGATTTACCTTCTCACCACGCCTTCTTCCTCCTTTGCTTATCCATCCTGCGAACTCAAGCTCCAACGCCTAAGCTCACAAGATCTCACCTCAACCCTTCTCCGAATATGTCCGGAGGGGAGGCAAATGGATGGCGCGGATACCTTTCGGCGACATCGCAGATCGGCTGCCCGACGGGCAGCTCATCCCCACCCTGTGGCCTCATGAGAGGGTCGTCTTCCTTCCCCACTTCCTCCGCTGGACTGGGCTTTTCGCTCCATCCATTCGTCCGGGGGCTCATGTTTTACTACGGCCTGGATTTCCACGATCTGGCGCCGAACTTCGTCCTCAACATCTCGGTGTTTATCGTCGTGTGTGAGGCCTTTCTCTGCATCCGCCCCACTTCGCCTGTGGCTCAAGACCTTCAACGCTGTCAAGATTGTGAAGGGACGCATAAGCGGAATGCGGAGGCGCCATCTTGGGCAAGCTGCCCAACGCCCTTGGCTGGAAGGGACCTTCGTGGACTCCGTCAAGGGGTGGCAGTCGGGGTGGTTCTACATCACCGAGCCGCGCGAGCCTACATGGGCGGCGGCCCCCGAATTTAGATCTGGAATCCCCACGCAGCTCACTTCCTGGAAAGAGAAGGGCTTGCAGTGGGGTGATCCGGTGGAGGTGACGGGACTTCAAGCCTGCATCAAGAAGCTGGTGAGCAATAGGCTCTGGCTCGTCGACGTGGTCTAGGTCATGCTCCTCTGGCGGATTCTCCCATGCCAAGAAAGGGCATTTAATCTGTGGGAGTTTAATCCGGAACAGCACCAGACGTTGAGTGGGCTCTTTGATACAACGTACGAAGGTGCCTGGAGGGTGCTGTTCAAGAGCGCTGATGCGCCCGCATCCGCGACCGAAGACCGCGGATTCAGCTCGCAGTCTCCGACTGATGGGGTAAGTGATTCGACCCCATTACGGGACACTTGTAGTAATTAGATTGACTCTAGCGAGGTTTTTAATCTGCCTCTTCCTTTGACAGGAATGGATGGAGAAGGCCGAGCTGCTCATCAGCCTAGCTCCCATGCCAGAAGAACCAGTGGATGCCCATTTAGCAAGGCTGCTGGTTCCGCACCACCACGTGGTGCCGGAGAAGAAGGCCAAGAAGGTGGCCACGGGACTCGAAAGAGTTCCAGAATCAGGCGTCGACGACGACGAGGACTCCTCCTCCGAAGATGAGGAGGAGGAGGAGTACTCTCTCCCGGAGGAGGGAGAGAGGAAGAGGAAGGCCTCCCCAATCGGGGCGGCTGAAGGGTCCAAGAGGGGGAGAACTATCCTCGGACAGTTCGCCAACATCAACGTTGGCGAGGAAGAGTGGCCTCAAGGGCCAAAGCGTCCGGCAGGATCGTAAGTATTCAGATCTTTTATATGCCGCATAATCGTATGCCATATAGTGTCCTTCTAACGCCGCATTCGCTCGTAGTCCGGTCGTTGACGATCTTCCCGACTTCGATGGCGGGTCTTTGGCGCCGCCGGATGTAAATTCCATCCCGCCTCTACCCCACGCGTTGACGAGGACGACGAGGCGGAATCCTGTGGGGACCCGCCAGAGGAGGCTCGGGCGCCGTCCAGCGACCTCCGGACTTTGTGCGGACTCTACCTCGGAACCCGCAGTGGTTCCAGAGTCCGCAAGCGCCCTTCAAAGAAGGGCAGGATTACGACACCGCGGCCTCCGCCCAACCGAGGCGCCGGATAACTCGGCCGGAGGCGCTTAAAGCGCTTCCATCGAGGAAGAACACCGCACTCTCATGAGTGCAGTGATTGAGAAGGTCCAGCTTCGCCAAGGGCGGGCTGGTGAAGCTCTGCAACAGCCTTCTAACAAAGCTTTGAGGTAAGAAGTTTAAAATTATGTAATGTAATACAAGATAGACAAGAGCCTCGATGCTTAGTGCGGTGTTCGTAAAGAAAAGCCGGACTAAGGATCTTTGACAAGATATACGCAGGGTTTCTAAAAATATGTCAATATGGGTTTGCAGGCTGCACTGTTGACCTCTGCCGCATTAACGGCGGAGGTCGAGGCGCTGAAAAAGGACCTTGAGCGGTCGGAGCTAGAGCTCGGCCATGCCAAGAGGCAGCTCAAGGAAAAAGAAGGTGAGTAACACCACTTTAAAGAAGTACCTTACAGAAAAGGGTTTTGGTTGCAAATAAAATTAATAAGGATAATATGTGTAATGCAGGGGCCACTAAGGATGTGGCAGCCACGAAGGATCTTGTGTCCATGACGAACATAATGCGCCACAGAACAGGCTGAGCGAGAAAAGCAAGTGGCGCTGGTGGCGGAAGTGCGGCAAGAGCTCCGTGCTCTCATGGAAAAGCATGAGAGTTTGGAGCGTGACTCAAGACTCGAGAGTCCGAGCTTGCCTCGCTCTCGAAAGTGCCAAGTCCGCCAAGGCCGAGGCCCGAAGGCCCTTCAGAGGTAGAGGACATAAAGAAGATAGCGGCGGTAAGGCCTTTTTCATGCAGAGCGAGCACGTTAATGTAAATTACGGATACTTACCCAATTCGAGCTCTCGTGGGCATTTGCAGATCTGCGCGTAGTGCGTTTGATGCCGCCGCTTTCTATCGTGGCGAGGAGGGGGCTCGACGGAGAAGGTCTTCGGTCTCGAGATGCCGAGGCCGCCATCCGGTGCCCCCAAGCGACCAGTGAAGCAGCTGGTCGAACTCCACAAAGTAGCCGAGGAGGCCATGAAGGGCCTCATAGTCCGGCTATGGCTCGACAGGCCATGCCCGGCAGCTACTTTGGCCTAGTGCGCGGCTGGTGGATCGTGCCCTGGCTGGATGTGATCAAGCGCTCGCTTTGTATTGAAGGTGCTCGTCGGGCCCTTGCCCGCATAAAGGTGCAATGGGGCAAACCTGGATGCGAGAAGCTTCTCACGGATCCCGCCGCCGGGCAAGGAGCATCGCATGCCCGAGCAATATTATAAAGTTGTCCTAAAGGGAGCCTGCGATATTGCGATGAGTGCCCCGAGATGTAATTTTGAGTGAACTCATTGTGTATTTATCACGGCGCTGAAAACTTTGTTTATATGCGCCATGAGCAACGCTTATTGAATTTAAAATATTACCTTCATGCGGCCGCTTGTAAAATCGAGAGATGGCAAGTCGTTAGCTTCAGCCCCCAAGCTACAAGGGCTGGGGTGTTCGTGATAAACTTGAGCACTCTTGTTCCCATTATTGGGTCCATCTAGGGAGGCGCTCAACATGACGAACAAGGCGACCGGACTTATAATGCTTGAACACTCTCACTTAGCCATAGAATTCTATAATTTTAAATTTCGGTGAAGCCCTGGTATTCGAAGACCGAATCCGGCGCTATCCACGCCTTCGTCGGACATCATCCGGAACTTCGCTCGAAGCGGCATGAGTCTTTAGGGACCCGAAAGAACCTCTCGAACAGCGACCAGTCTCTCGCCCTATCATGCCAGTCAGTTTTAGCTTTCTCCGAGGCGTTAACCGGCTCAACCGGGCGCAATCGCGATGGTTCTCCAGTGCTACCTTAGCCGATGGAACGGAACATAAGGTACCAAAACATGGGAGCCGGGCAAACCCAACTATTGACCCAAGACATGATTCGAGCTGATTCATATAATGCTATAAGTTCGGGTGCCGACTTGTGAAAGTGTTAGGACTTAATTACACCATAATCCGGGAGCGAAGCCCTGGCGATTCGGCCGTACCAAAGTATCTTGGGTGCAAGATGTCATAGAATGAACATATATAAGAGGTAACACAATTGCAATAAAAGGTAATGTACTTGCAAAAGGAAGTGCTGCGTTATTTCGAAAGAAGGTCACTAATAAAGCGGGTGATACAAATAGTCTTGATAAGCAAGGGATTTGGACTAAATTAACATGTCCCCCTCCGGGGATGAGCTGCAGACTTGGTGTATGTAATCGAATTTAATGCTCATAATGGAGACCACCTGATTGTTCGTCGCAACCTTCTTGAGTCCCTGACTATTGCATCATGAGTTCGGCAAGTGCGCCGTCGAGCAAGGCTTCCGATTAACAGAGTCCTGTATTCATGAAAAGAAGAAAATATAAAAAGTAAACCAAAGGGGGGTGCTCATATGAGCCCCTGGTGCGGTCGAGCCGCACTCTTTGTCCCTTGTGATCAAGCCCCTCCCCTGCGCCCATGGTATCTCCAAAGCATAATGATGTGCGCGGAGTGTTATTCTTGCGATCATGCGCGGGCGAGGGGTGGGGCCGCATTGCTACACGTGCTCTGATCGCGCCAGGTGGTCTTGGTTGGCATTGCTCCGGGCACGTTTTGCTGTATCCGGTTTTTTAATTGCCGGACTTGAGAATTGCCTGAGAAGGCTGCTCTGTACTTCTGCCGCGAGAGCCGCTGTATGTTCCTCCGTTCGGAGGGAGCGTTCCGTATTTCCATTGACCGTGATGACTCCACGAGGGCCTGGCATTTTGAGCTTTAGGTATGCATAATGCGGCACGCGTTGAATTTTTCAAACGCGGTTCGTCCGAAAGCGAGCATGATAGCCATCGCAAAACGGGACTATGTCGAAGATTAACTCTTCGCCGGAAGTTATCCGGTGATCCAAGACCACTTCGGTGTGGTGAGCGCATCGGTTGGCTTCCACTCGGGATGACACCTTTAAAGGTTGTCTTTGTAGGTTTAATCCTTGATGGGTCTATGCCCATTTTGTGCACTGTATCCTGATAAAGCAGGTTCAGGCTGCTACCGCCGTCCATCAGGACTCGTGTCAGGTGAAACCCATCGATGATTGGGTCTAAAACCAATACGGCGAATCCACCATGGCGTATGCTGGTCGGGTGGTCTCTTCGATCGAAAGTGATCGGGCAAGAGGACCATGCGTTGAACTTCGGGGCGACTGGCTCCATCGCATAGACGTCCCGTAGTGCGCGCTTCCTCTCCCTCTTGGGTATATGGGTCGCGTACATCATATTCACCGTCCGCACTTGTGGGGGAAACCTTCATCCTCTATTGTTCGGGCGGCGGGTCTCTTCCTCGTCGTCGCTATTTAGCCCCTTGTCATTGTGTTCGGCAATTAACTTGCCGGCCTGCTTGAACACCCAACAATCTCTATTGGTGTGGGTAGTTGGCTTTTCCGGGGTGCCATGTATCTCGCATAGACGGTCGAGTATTCGATCCAGATTGACGGACCCGAGTGGTTCTTTTGAGCGGCTTCTTCACGACGGGTTTAGAGCCTCGGAATCCGGCATTGACCGCCGTATCCTCCTTTATCGCCGTTAGCACGCGGCGCTTGTTTTTATTCAACGTGACTGCCGTTGCTGTCCTTAGTATCCGGACTGCCATTGTTTTACGAAGATTGTTGCTGCGGGCTAGCGGTTGTCCTCTCCCGCACAAAAGCGGGTCATTAGCGATGTGAGGGCTGCCATGGATTTGGCTTTTCCTGCCCGGTGCGGGCTAGCCATTCGTCCGGATGTTATGCTTGAAGGCTGCAAGGGCCTCTGCATCCGGACGGTCGGCGATTTGGTTTTTCTTTGTTAGGAACCGTGTCCGAATTATCCGGCGATTAAATCTGGCAGCTGAATGATGTGGCTTAAGTCATCGGCGTCTGGAGGTCGCACATACGTGCCTTGGAAGTTATCAAGGAATGCGGCCTCCAGGTCTTCCCAACACCCAATCGACTCTGCGGGTAGGCTGTTAAGCCAATGCCGAGCTGGTCCTTTAAGCTTGAGTGGGAGATATTTGATGGCATGGAGATCGTCGCCGCGGGCCATATGGATGTGGAGAAGGTAATCTTCAATCCACACTGCGGGGTCTGTTGTACCATCGTAAGATTCGATATTTACGGGTTTAAACCCTTCGGGGATCTGATGATCCATTACTTCATCGGTGAAGCATAGCGGGTGTCTGGCGCCCTGTATTGAGCAATATCGCGACGCAGCTCGAGGGCGTTATGCGCTATGTTCGCCCGCCAAAGATTATGTCCGCGCGACGGTATTCGTCGTGGGTCGTAGGGCGCCCACGTGATCCATAGATGGATCTGGATTGTTTTGCTTTGTCCTCCAATATATCTCGCAAGTCCGGCGCGTTCCCTCTTGGCTTCGCGCTTTTAGAGCAATGCAGGGGTACGTATTTGGCTGAGGGCCTGGACGCCTCTCTATCACGACCACGAGGTGGTCGGTCAGTCATGTCGTGCGCTGGTGATGAAGGTATGTATGCTTCCTCCTCTAGTCGCGGGAGCAGCTTGCGTCTTGGGTAACTTTTGGAGGGGCGTTCGAGTTTATACTCTTCGGCCGCGAGGACCTCGGTCCATCGATCGGCCAGCAGATCCTAGTCAGCTTGGAGCTGTTGCTACTTTTTCTTTAGGCTATTTGCCGTGGCTATGAGCCTGCGCCTGAAGCGTTCTTGTTCGACGGGATCCTCGGGTATGACGAATTCGTCATCGTTGAGGCTCACTTCGTCTTCGGAGGGAGGCATATAGTTATCATCCTCAACCCCTTTGTCTGCCGCCCTGTGGTGAGGGCTTACTTCTGTGTCCTTCTGCGCTGAATCTTGCGGGAGGGGATCGTCTTCGGCACTCTCTGGAGTGTTATTGTCTCCCGTGCCGGAATCTCCATTCTTATTGTGGCGGGATTTAGCGGCGCGCTGGCGACGGCGTTTGGGGTGCTGCTTTAGAGAATCTTCCTCCGCTGCTTTTTCGCCATCCCTTCTTTTGGGGTATCCACCATGTATCGTCATAAGGCGAGGTGGCCTTCGATGCCTCTGTAGGCGCTGGCTCTTGTTAAATCTCCGGCATCGTCGTCCATAGCGTCGATGTCGTCGGAGTCGTAGTCTAGCATGTCGGTTAGATCTTCGACAGTGGCTACAAAGTGGGAGGTGGGTGGGATCTGAATTTCTCCATCGTCCGTGCTCCAACCGTCCTGGCCATAGTCCGGCCAGGATTCTCCTGATAGCGAGAGATGCTTCTGGGAATTCAGGATATCGCCAAAAGGCGAGTGCTGGAAGATGTCCGTGGCGGTGAATTCCATAACCGGCGCCCAATCTGGATTAATCGGCAGGGGCGCAGGAGGCCCAGAGTCCGACAAGGAGTCCGGCGCCTCGGGATCACAAGTTTCGCAGGGGACAGGATTGGTATTCGGCTCCATCGCCGTGGGTGTTGAAGCCCCCAGGGCGGCGTCTATCCACCGGCCCTCGATATGGGTGATCGGCTCGGGCTAGTGGTCAAGCGGATCGAAAAGCGCCACCAAAGCACTTTGTCCGTGGCGAGCTAGATCATGCCCATCGTCACAGTGCGGAGCGATTGGCTGTGACTCGAGTCCGTCGAAGGTCAAGTCTCCGCGGATATCGGCCGTGAAGTTTAAGCTTCCAAATCTGACCTGACGGCCAGGGGCGTAGCTTTTGATCTGCTCCAGATGGCCAAGAGAATTGGCCCGCAGTGCAAAGCCGCCGAATACAAATATCTGTCCGGGGAGAAAAGCCTCACCCAAGACAGCGTTGTTGGTTGAAGATGCCATCGGGCCTATCAGGGACGGCACAGAGGAACTCTCAATGAAAGCACCAATGTCGGTGTCAAAACCGGCGGATCTCGGGTAGGGGGTCCCGAACTGTGCGTCTAGGCGGATGGTAACAGGAGACGAGGGACACAATGTTTTTACCTGTGTTGAGCCCTCTCGATGGAGGTAAAACCCTACGTCCTGCTTGATTAATATTGATGATATGGGTAGTATAAGAGTAGATCTACCACGAGATCAAGGAGGCTAAACCCTAGAAGCTAGCCTACGGTATGATGGTTGAGATGTATGTTGTCCTACGGACTAAGGCCCTCCGGTTTATATAGACACCGGAGAGGCTAGGGTTACACAGAGTCGGTTACAATGGTAGGAGATCTACATATCCGTATCGCCAAGCTTGCCTTCCACGCCAAGGAAAGTACCTTCCGGACACGAGCCGGAGTCTTCAATCTTCTATCTTCGTAGTCTTGGAGTCCAGCGGATATTGATACTCCGGCTGTCCGGACACCCCCTAGTCCAGGACTCCCTCATCCCTCTTTCCTAGTCCAAGTAGGAGAGGGGAAGGAAGGGAAGGAGAAGGAGAAGGAAGGAGAGGGAGGAAAAGGAGGAAAGGGGGCCGGCCCCCTAGTCCAATTCGGTTTGGGCTAGGGGGCCGCGCGCCCTGTCTCCTCTCTTCCACCACTTGGCCCATGAGGCCCATTGCTTCTTCCTCGTATTTCCGTAACTCCCCGGTACCCCGTAAAATACCCGAATCACTCGGAACCTTTCCGATGTCCGAATATAGTCGTCCAATATATCGATCTTTAGGTCTCGAACATTTCGAGACTCCTCGTCATGTCCCCGATCTCATCCGGGACTTCGAACTACCTTCGGTACATCAAATCACATAAACTCATAATACAATCGTCATCGAACTTTAAGCGTGCGGACCCTACGGGTTCGAGAACTATGTAGACATGACCGAGAAACGTCTCCGGCCAATAACCAATAGCGGAACCTGGATGCTCATATTACCTCCCACATATTCTACGAAGATCTTTATCGGTCAAACCGCATAACAACATACATTGTTCCCTTTGTCATCGGTATGTTACTTGCCCGAGATTCGATCGACGGTATCTCAATACCTAGTTCAATCTCGTTACAGGCAAGTCTCTTTACTCGTTTCGTAATACATCATCCCGCAAATAACTCATTAGTTGCAATGCTTGCAAGGCTTAAGTGATGTGCATTACCGAGAGGGCCCAGAGATACCTCTCCATCAATCGGAGTGACAAATCCTAATCTCGAAATACGCCAACTCAACATGTACCTTCGGAGACACCTGTAGAGCTCCTTTATAATCACCCAGTTACGTTGTGACGTTTGGTAGCACACAAAGTGTTCCTCCGGTAAACGGGAGTTGCATAATCTCATAGTCATAGGAACATGTATAAGTCATGAAGAAAGCAATAGCAACATACTAAACGATCAAGTGCTAAGCTAACAGAATGGGTCAAGTCAATCACATCATTCTCTAATGATGTGATCACGTTAATCAAATGACAACTTATGTCTATGGCTAGGAAACTTAACCATCTTTGCTTCAACGAGCTAGTCAAGTAGAGGCATACTAGTGACATTATTTTGTCTATGTATTCACACATGTACTAAGTTTCCGGTTAATACAATTCTAGCATGAATAATAAACATTTATCATGAAATAAGGAAATACATAATAACTTTATTATTGCCTCTAGGGCATATTTCCTTCAGTCTCCCACTTGCACTAGAGTCAATAATCTAGTTGACATCACCACGTGATTTAACACCAATATACACATCTGTATGTGATTAATACCCATAGTCCACATCATCATGTGATCAACACCCAAAGGGTTTACTAGAGTCAATAATTTAGTTCACATCGCTATGTGATTAACACCCAAAGAGTACTAAGGTATGATCATGTTTTGCTCGTGAGAGAAGTTTAGTCAACGGGTCTATCACATTCAGAGTCGTATGTATTTTGCAAATATTCTATGTCTATAATGCTCTGCACAGAGCTACTCTAGCTAATTGTTCCCACTTTCAATATGTATCCAGATTGAGACTTAGAGTCATCTGGATCGGTGTAAAAGTTGGACCGATGTAACTCTTTACGACGGGCTCTTTTATCACCTCCATAGTCGAGAAATATTTCCTTAGTCCTCACTAAGGATATTCTTGACCGCTGACCAGTGATCTACTCTTAGATCAAAATTGTACTCCCTTGCCAATACTTAGAACAAAGTATACAATAGGTTTGGTACATAGCATAGCATACTTTATAGAACCTATGACTGAGGCATAGGGAATGACTTTTCATTCTCTTTCTATTTTCTGCCATGGTTGGGTTTTGAGTCTTACTCAACTTCATGTAAGTGCATCTAGTGCCCCTTAGTGATTTTGGTGTATTGAAGACTTATAGGTTAAGTAACTGATGCGTTTGTGAGTGTACACAGGTCTATAAGTCTATGAGGAGTTTGATATTTACAGAGAAAGTCGACCCTAAAATGAAGTTCTTCGATGAAGACTTTGATATTCGAAGACTTTTGAAGACTTTGAAAGTGAAGAAATTGGTGTGACCATGAAGACTTGATATTCATTCGAGGAATATGAAGCGTGAAGACTTTTGTTTTCGTAGTTTCATTTCTCTTTCTTGAGTCATAGGAAACACCGTCTTGTTAAAGGGGTCGAGGAAATACTAAGAAAAAATTTCCATGTGATGCTCAACTCAAAATCCTACACCTACCAATCCCTTGAGTGAAGCAATTGGAAATCTCATCTGATTCGATCAAATTCATCGAGTGTGAGACGCAGTTCTTACATTCCTCGAGGACTTCTTTCTGATCGAGGAGTTAGGAATTCGCCATGTAATTGGTGCCTAGGATGAACATGATAGCCCCGAGGACTTTGAAAGTCAAATTTCCGACCGTTCTTTGTCTTTTGGCGGTGGACCAAAATATCTTATCCACCTAACGGTCATATCATTGAAGGGCATTTATGTCTTATCATGTCGGGCTGCTCCCTAGGCTATAAATAGCCACCCCCTACAACCACTAGTTGGTTGGCTGCTCCGAGAGAATTTGACACTTGTCATTTGAGAGGAACCCATCCTCTGAGGACTTTGAACGAAAATCATCAAGTGAGGAAAATCCCAAAACCAAACCCACAAAAACCCCAAGTGATTGAGCATCATGAAGAAATTGATCTGCGTGGATCCGACGCTTATTACCTTTGAAGATGTGCTTCTTCCAGACGGTTAGGCGTCAAGGTCTAGAGCATCCAAGAGGAATTGTGGATCGCCGAGTGACCAAGTCTGTGAAGGTTTGGAAGTCACTGAAGACTTACCACGAGTGATTGGGACGAGGCTGCGTGGTCTTAGTTCAAGGAGAATACGGTGAGGATGGGTGTCTGAGTTGCGGCTCGAGAGGCTGGGTGTCGGGACTGTGTGTCCTCGAGTTTAAATACTCAACCGCTCCAACCAGACGTATAACCGAGACAACAGTTGGAACTGGTTTACCAAATCATTGTCTTCACCAATGGTGGTTCTATTTCCTCAACTCTTCCATTTCCTCATTACGTGTTGCATTTTGTTCATATCGTGCTTGAAGACTTTGGTGAAGACTTTCACAAATTCCTCAGTTCAATTTCTTCAGTCTGTTTGTCTTCATCTTGTTATCCTGTGTTTACGCTTCCCGTACTCTGTTCTTAGTCTTCATTTCATCATGCTGACTATGTGTGTATCCTGTTATGTTTACCACTGAGTACATATTCCGCTGCTAGTAGTTCTTCGCTAAGGAATTTCCTTACCGGCAAATTCCTCACTGAAGAATTTCATAAAAATCGCCTATTCACCCCCCCTCTAGTTGATATAACGCACTTTCAATTGGTATCGGGCGAGGTACTCCTTGTTACGTGTGATTTTAGTTTAACCACGGAGTTCTAGTTATGTCGACCGCAGGTATGATCAAGGTCTCGGCTGGGTGTCCTACCTTTGATGGAACGGACTACCCCTACTGGAAGAACAAGATGCGAATGCATCTTGAGGCAATTGATAATGATCTCTAGTATGTTGTGGAAAATGGCGTCCCCGTTGTCACTGAAACACTGACCGCTACCGATATGAAGAGATTCAAACAACTCGACTCTCAAGCGAAGAATATCATCTGTGGCCATCTGAGCAAAGGACAGTATGGAAGAGTGAGTGCTTTGGAAACTGCTAAGCTTATCTGGGATAGGCTGTCCAAAGTAAATGAAGGAGTCTCAACTCAGCGTGACTCTCGAGTTGATGTTCTTCGGAATCTCTTCAACCGCTTCAAAAGACTCGACAACGAAAATGTCCAACAAACCTTCGATCGCCTCACTGACATCTCAAATGAGCTTCAAGCCCTCGGTGCCACTGACATCACTGACCATGAAGTTGTGAAGAAACTGCTAAGATCGCTTGATTCCTCATTTGATACTCTGGGACTGATGATACAAGAGCGTGCTGACTATAAGTCGCTTGATCCTGCTGATATCCTCGAAAGGCTTAACA
Source organism: Aegilops speltoides (assembly GCA_021437245.1). Taxonomy (NCBI): domain Eukaryota; kingdom Viridiplantae; phylum Streptophyta; class Magnoliopsida; order Poales; family Poaceae; genus Aegilops; species Aegilops speltoides. The sequence goes on along the minus strand of CM038141.1, from coordinate 409,509,212 downwards.
CCCACGAGTTCGACTTCTTTGAAAAGAGAGATCTCTATGGCTCAAACTATGGCAAACCACGTGCCTCGAAGGCAAAGGTTGTGTCGACTCGACGAATATGAGGATTACGGTAGTAGCCTTGGTGATCTGAAGAGGCGAGCCAGATCTAGCTCGCTTGTGAAGAAATTCAGAAGTTCACAAGGCGTGGTCGTTTTGGAAAATCCTCAAGAGGAAATGATTCTTCATCCGGTGACTACAAGAGAAGACTTTGCCACAAATGCAAAAAGCCTGGTCACTATATTCAAAATTGTCCTCAGTGGGAAAAGGAAATGAAGAAGAAGAAATACAAGGACTATAGTTTTGATGATATGAAGAAGAAGAAGAAATCATCAAAATCTTCGTCTTCAAAACCATCAAAGTCTTCATCTCACAAGAAGGGCAGCTCCAAGAAAGCTCGGGCATTCATTGGCAAGGAAATGGACTCTGAAGCTGAATCTGAGGAAAATGATGAAGAGGAGGAATCTTAAGAATCTGAGTGCAGTGTGGCGAGTCGGCCGTTACTCTTGCTTTCGTCAGCAAGTCCATCTTCAACACTGAAGAAACTGACTCCACCGACAAGCATACTGAAGATAATGATGGCTACGCTCCCACCTGTTGCTTCATGGCAAAAGGAGCTAAGGAACTCAAATACAACTCCTCTGATTCTAGTGAAAATGAATCTGATGAGGATCTTAAACCTAGCTACTCTAAACTTGCTAAAATTGCTGTGAAACAACAACGGGCTCTTGAGAAGGTTCAAAACATGCTAGATAAAAGTTATGATATGTTGGGTGAAGAAATGGATCGCACTAAAGCCCTGACTGAAAATCTTCAGAGACTTCAGTCTAAGTATGATAACCTTCAAGGTCATCATAACTCTCTCTTGTCTGATCATGAGAAACTTTCTTATGAATTTCTTCAAGAAAAGCAAGACAATGAGAAGCTTTCTCTTGAAGCTATTCAAAGAAAGGCAGATCTTGAAAAGCTAAGAGTGTGTTATGAAGATCTTCAGAAGGAGCGTGATTCATTACTAGCTCAACAAATCAGCGCTTCTCAGGAAGAATTTGTTCCTCCATGCTTAAAGTGCATTGAACGTGAATCTGCAAATTCTTCACCTGAATGTTCAAATGCTTCAACTGTTACAAATTCTTCATCTGTCTCTGCTATCACTAATTCCTCATCTGAGGACTTTGCTAGTATCTTGACAATGCAGGGCTAAAGGAATTGTACATGACAGCATGTACAAAAGCCTCAAAGGGCATCGACACTTTGTGATGTGCTCAAAAAGCAGATCCTCAACCGAAACCCTAGGAAAGAGGGTATTGCCTTTGAGAGGAAACTCAATGCCGATGGAACATATTGGAAGCCTGAGCAGTATCCCAAAACCTCATGGGTTGCTGCAAAGGGACCTCGATTGATCCATCTAACTTATCCGCTTTACATGTGAATCTCCTCATTCTTCCGATGAGTCATTTGACTCCAACTATAAACTGTTCAAAAATCGAATGGTGAAGTATTTGCTAGATATGTTGGCACTAAGCTGCAGAGCGGTTCCCTATGAAGAAAATCTGGGTTCCCAAAAGCTGTGTTGAAAGTCTTCAGGTGAATGTCCTCATGACACCACCTGTGAAGAAACGGAACCCCATATCAAATTCTTCATATGGACCAAATTCTTCACGAGGATCAAATTCCTCAACTGGATCAAAGTCCTCATATGATTATCACCGTGCTAACAAATCTGTCTCGCAGGGCAAAGCTAAGGGCTATGAATATGTGCATTATTCTTCAAACCATTATGTTCATAAGTCCTCGAAGAATTACTCTGCTTATTCATATGCTTACCCTAACCCCTCTCATGCTAAGTGAAATGGTTTGGCATCTTTGCCACCTTTCTCACATGGTGCTCGCAGGATGATGAACTCTTTGCCACCCCTACAGATGTGGGTGGTGAAGAAAAGAACTAATCTCTTCTGCAGAGGTCAGGTCTCGGGCGTGCTCTAACGTCTGAAGAATTTGTTGAGGACCCGACAAAATGCTCGAAAGGACGCAGCGAATCATGATGAAATGAACTTTCATTTCACATGTCCTCATCTTGCTATATCATTTATTGCTTGATGAAATTCATCGATGAACTTGATATCATATTCTTCAATGATGAAGCATATGAGATTGTAAGTTATACTAATTCATCTGCAGGATGATCAACCCAAAACCACCGAATGGGTCCTCGATAGTGGATGTACAAATCACATGATTGGTGACAAGAATCTATTGATGGATGCTCCTTATCACCGTCACCTCTGAAGCATATCATCTTTTGCCGACAAAGGCAAAAGTCGTATTGGGTCTTGGTAAGGTTGCTATCTCTAAGGATAAGCACATGGACAAAGTCATGCTTGTTGAGTCCTTAGGATACAATCTCATGTCGATCTCAATGCTTTGTGATCTTGATATGGTTGTTGTCTTTGGCAAATATCATTGTGTTGTGATTATGGAAGTCGACAATTCCAAAGTCTTGAAGGCTTTAGGAGAGGAGACTGTATATTGTTGATTTCTCTGGGACCACAACCAGCCATGTGTCTACTTGCAAAAGCTTCGAAGGCTGGCTATGGCATCGACGACTTGGTCATGCAGGCATGAGGAATATGAACACGCTTGCAAAGAAGAAGCATGTCATTGGCATTGAGAATGTCAAATTCCTCAAGGATCACTTATGCGGAGCATGTGAAGCCGAAAATGACCAAGGCCAAGCACCCAATGAAGACTATCATGACCACTACCCGTCCATTCAATTGCTTCACATGGACCTCTTGGACCTAATCATTATTCAGCAAATCACTAATGATGCATCTCTATATGGTTTTGTCATTGTTGATGATTATTCTCGATACACATGGGTACACATTGTTACTTACAAACATGAAGTGCAGGAAGTCTTCAAGCGATTTTCTCGAGGGCTTCAACCAACTTTGGTGTGAAGATCAAGCATATCGAAGTGACAATGGGCCGAGTTCAAGAATTCTGGTCTTGATGCCTATCTTGATGAACTTGGTATTACTCATGAATTATCTCGCTCCCTATACTCCTCGTGAGAATGGCGTCGTGGGCGCAAGAACAGAACTCTTGTTGAGATGGCTCACACTATGCTTGATGAATACAAAACGCCTCGGCGTTTTGGATTGATGCAATTGATATCGCCGCCACATCATCAACAGAGTATATCTTCACAAATTCTTCAAGAAGACGCCTATGAACTCCTCGCGACAAGAAACCCAATGTGAGTTATTTCAATGTCTTCGTGCTAAATGTTGGATTAGAGATCCTCACCACAACTCTAAATTTGCACGAAAGCACATGAAGGTTTTATGCTTGGTTACGGAAGGACTCGCACACCTCTGAGTCTTCAACATTGTTCTTCACAAGATTGTTGACCTTTGTAGATGTGCGGTTCGATGAAACTAATGGCTCGCAAAGAGAGCACCTACCTTCTGTTTTAGATGAACCAGCACCGAGGATGCTATCAAGCTCAAGGCAACCGAGGATGTCATTCCTCTTGAAGAATCTTTGAAGAATTCATTCCTGTTCGTGAAGAACGTCGAGTGATGCACTGAAGAACATGATGAGGAAAATGGTGCTGAAGAAAATGCTGATCAAAATCCTCAGCGACAACCCACTCATCCACGCGTTGCAAAAGAAGTGCAAGTGGAGAAGATCATAGATGACATCAGCGCACTAGGTCCTCTCACCCACTCAAAAGCCTCACACTTATCTAACTTTTGTGGGCACTATGCTTTTGTCTCTATCTCAGAGCCCACTAAGGTAGATGAAGCATTTCTGGAGCCGGAGTGGATTCAGGCTATGCAAGAAGAATTACATCAGTTCGAGTTGAACAATGTCAGGAATTGGTAAATCGCCTGATCCTCGCAAGCATAATATCATTGGCACAAAGTGGATCTACCACAACAAGCAAGATGAAAATGGCCTTGTGGTGAGGAATAAGGCACGACTAGTAGCTCAAGGCTACACACAAGTTGAAGGAATTGATTTCGATGAAACTTTTGCACTGTTGCTAGACTTGAGGCTATTCGCATTTTACTTGCCTATGCTAACCATCATGATATCATCTTATATCAAATGGATGTGAAAAGTGCATTCCTCAATGGTAAGCTTGAGGAAGAAGTATATGTTGCTCAACCCCGTGTTTTGAAGATCCCAAGAATCGACAAAGTCTTGAGACTCAATAAGGCCCTTTATGGCCTCAAGCAAGCCCCTCGGGCGTGGTATGACACACTGAAGGAATTCTTCGTGAAGAATGGCTTCACACCCGGTTCACTTGACCCTACTCTATTTACTAAATCATATGATGGTGAACTGTTTGTGTGCCAAATATATGTTGATGATATTATCTTTGGCTGTACTAACCAACGATATAGTGATGAATTTGCCTATATGATGAGTGAACAATATCAAATGTCTATGATGGGAGAGTTGAAATTCTTCTTAGGTCTTCAAATTAAATCAAGAGCAGCAATGGCATATTCATATCTCGGAGAAATACCTCAAAGATGTACTGAGGAAATTTGGCATGCAAGATTGCAAAGGCGTCAAAATTCCTGTGCTCACAAATGGCCATCTATGCACTGATGAAAATGGTATTGACTTCGATCACAAGGTATACCGCTCCATGATTTTTTCTTTATTGTACTTATGTGCATCTAGGCGGATATAATGCTTAGTGTTTGCATGTGTGCCCGATTTCAAGCTGCACCAAGGAATCACACCATAAGGCTGTGAAGCATATTCTTGATATCTAGCTCACACACCAACACTAGGACTATGGTACCCCAAGGGCTCTGCTTTTGATCTCATTGGATACTCGACTCGACTATCTTTGGTGATCGTGTGGACCGCAAGTCAACATCGGCACTTGTCATTTCCTCGGACGATCTTTGGTCTGTTGGTCCTCGAAGAAAGCAGACTGCGTATCTTTGTCTCATCACTGAAGCTGAATACATTGCTGCTGGCTCATGTTGTGCTCAACTGCTTTGGATGAAGCAAACCCTCAAGGACTATGGCGTCAACGTGAAGAATGTGGCTCTCCTCTGCGACAATGAGAGTGCCATCAAGATTGCTCACAACCCAGTTCAGCACTCGAAGACTAAGCACATCCAGATTTTTCATCATTTTCTTCGTGATCATGTGCTGAAGGGCGATATCTCCATCGAGCATGTGAAGACTGAAGAACAGCTAGCTGATATCTTCACTAAGCCCTTGGATGAGAAGAGATTTAGCAAGTTGCGGTGTGAGCTAAATATCTTAGAATCTTCGAATGTTCTTTGAAAAGGACACACATCCTAACCCTTATGCATAATTGATGACTTAGATGTGCAACCCACGAAGAAACATTTTTCTTCAATCAATGAAGAATAACACTCTTAAGTGTGAAGAAATTAATGAAGAATTTGATTCTCAGAACCCTACGACAATTGTACGTGGTGTCTGAAATCATCATTCGTATACGGTGGGCTACGCCATCACAAAAGTTGAAAATCTTCAATTTGAGATTTTCCTCATTTTTGAAATTCCTCAGTTTTTCAAACTCTTCAACTTTGCAAAATCTTCAATGTTTCCGTCGTTTTTCTTCATTGGCTATATATATATATGAGTTTATGTCCTCTACAGCATTCACTTATTGCTAATTCTTCAAGTTGCGATTTCTGCTAAGTGAATGTGATCGGACCCTTCCCCCTCTATGCTATACTCAATCCAATCTATTCACAAATTCTTCATGTGCGTTCTGATTGAAACTCGTTCAAAGTCTTCACTGGTCCTTGACAGTTGAAGAAATTGCGAACGAATCTTTTAAACAAATCTTATCCAAGTTTTCGGTTTTGCCGCTCAAACCGTTCCACATCCCACGATGTATTAGTTTACTCACCCAAGATCTTACACGATCTCATCTGCACAGTACGTGGGTGACACATGTCGCGTGAAGGAGAAAGGGCAGGGCCACGTTCGTCCCAAAATCTTCGGGCGAACAGTTTTTCACCGTGGCTATAAATACCCCTCTACCCTCCTCACTTCATTTACTCCGCTCGATCGCTGTCTCTCGCTCGAGCTCTCCTCAAACCCTAGCGCCGCCGCCACTCCATCGCCGCCGGTGAGGAAAAGCTTCACTGCCTCGACCTCATCGCCGTCGTACTCGCGCCGGTCGCGGAAATCTTCACTCCGCCGCCACCGTAGCTGTCTCCCTCTGCCAAGTTAGGGCGTGGGAGATCTAACGTGACGAACTTCACTACAGTTCATCTCTGTTCGTCGTGTTCTTCAGTTCGGGTAATTAAAAGTAGCTTTTATTACTCGTGTTGATTCTCGAATCTTTCTGAAAATCTTCAAAGGTGTTTTTGCTCTTCAAATCTTCACATATGAACACCTCACACACTATATGCTCTTGATTGATCTCTCTAAGCATTCATTTCTTCAAGATTCCTCAATTGTGCGGATTTTCAATCTGTACAACTCTGGAACCTAAGACGAAACGCTTAGTGAAATTCCTCAAGGCTCAACTGGTCAAATTCCTCAATTGTTCCTTTTGGAAAATCTTCTGAGAACGCATATGACCTCTCCAAATTCCTTGCACCTACACTCTGTTCACAGGTACTCATGTCCGCTGCTAAATCACTAGGTTCTCATCAACTTAACTCATTTGCAGCGTTCCTCGAAGAAAAACTGCATACTTCTTCAGAGTGCTCTATTGTTCAAATTCCTCACCAAGAAAATGGCGAAGGCAAGAGACCGCAGAAGGGAGGAAAGAAACGGAAGTCATGACTGCCTTTGAGATTCTGAGGAAATATACAAAGACTCTGCACACTGATGAATCCAAATTTGGCAAGGAGACCAAAAATCAGCGCAAAGTCTTGATCTGAGAGGATAGAAAGAAGATGGGCACGAGAATGGAGAGAATACCGCTATGTCACTCCCAAGTACATGAGGAAATTCGCTTTGAACCCTCCATGCCCAAGAGCTCCTCTGGCACCTGGCCAAATCGCTGATCCCACTAGCATCAAGAGTGGTGAAGACTTTCCTGAAGAATGGTCTAGGCGTCAAGCCAAATTGGCAAGACAGGCCAAGGAGGCAGTGAGGAAATTCAATGAGGATTCTGCTGCTGTTGCCGCTGCTGAGCCCTCGGTCAAGCCGAGGAAATCAATGCCTAAGAAGCCTGCTCACAAGCCAAGTGCTTCACCGTTAGCGCCCTCACGGCCCAGTTCCTCAGCCGCGCCCTCACGGCGAATTCCTCAGACTGCTGCTGCTCATGCAAAATCCTCAGCAGCTCCCTCCAAGTCCTCAACACATGTGCATCTAGCTACTTGTCAAAGGACTCAGGGTTTCTCAATTGCCTCTGGTGTCTCAGCAAGTTCCTCAGCTGCACCAATGTCCTCAACAGGCCCCACTCTGCTAAAGACAAAAGCAACTGCTGGACGCGGTCCTCGGCCAAGTCCAAAGAAGAAACAGGTTGCATTCGACGTTCCTTCTGATGATGAAGCCTCTGATGAAGAACTTGAAGAAATCATCAGAGACAGACTGACCAAGGCCGCTAGAGCCAAAAGAACAAGTGTGCCTCTGCTTTTGGATCCGAAGAAGATCCTTGACTTCATTGACCTATGGCATCAGGATCCAAACACTCCCATTCCGGATCTGCCACTAACTCCTGGTCAAAGTCATATGCTTGACCATTTCATTGCTGAAGAGAAATGGAAATTTGAAAAGGCTCGTGAATTGAAGAGAGCAAAAGCCAGAAAGGAGAAGCTTCTGAGGAAGAACATCATCAACTTGACTCCTAAAGAACTTCTCAAAGCACAATCTGAAATTCGAGCCCTCAACAAGGATTTCGATGCTTACAATGCTGATTGGCAAGGAGCCAAGGTGAGATTCGTCACTCTGACGAAGAAAATGTCAACTGTTGCAGCTCCATCGCAACAAGAAAATCCTCGGTGAAGAATCTGCTCAGCCTCTTTGAAGAACATGCCAAGCCTTGCTGATGACTTTCAGCGTCTTGATGAGAACACAAGTTCGAGGCTGATGACTCCATTCCAGCTTCTGAAGAAATTCCCAGGGCATCCACTAGCGGTGCGCCTAAAGAATCTGAAGGAAATAGGGCAACTGCACCAGTTGCGCCTGAAGAAACTGTACCACAATCCTCAGCTCCTCCTGCGCCAACACCAACTCCAATTCTTTCTTCTGCCTATGAAGTGAAGAAGACAAAGGCTGCAGAATGAGCTGCAGTGAAGAAAAGGAAGGCATCAGCTGCGTCAAATTCTTCGGCTGCGAAGAAAATGAAGACAATGACCAGCTCGATTGAACACCCTATTGATGCCATTCCTATTTCCTCCATGTCATCTAAGGAAATTGTTCCTTATGGAGAAGAATACATGATCCCAAGTGGATCAGATGAAGAAAATCAATCTGTTGCTACTTCAGAACAGCTTGATGAAGAAATTGAAGTGGAAGGTTTCCCTTCAACTCCTGTTGCTTCCTCACCCGTGCCTCAATTCACTGCTGAAGAGGCAGGAGTTGAGGAAATTGAAAAAGAAGATGAAGACGTGGATATTGGGTGCACTACACCTGTGATGAACGATGACTTTTGGGAAAGTCAGCATCCCAATACTCCTCTCTTCACTCCGCTTCAACAAGTTCCTCTGTCCCCGGCTACAACTGTTCAAATGGGCTCTGAAGAAACTCATCCCACATCATCTGTCGACGAAGAGATTCCAGCCACTATGTTGAAGAACCCTTGCTGATCCTCTGCTTGCACAAGGAGAGGAACCAGAAATTGCTCAGCCTGAAGAACCTGAGATCGCGATTCCAGAGGTTGTGCTGCAAATCACTGATATTCCTATGCCCAAACCGAAGAATCCGTTCTCAAGCAAGCAAAAATTCAAGGCTGAAGACTTCTTTTCTGAGCATGTGTTCTTCACTGCTTATAATCCTTATGACTCTGCTCGAATGAGGAAAAGACGCTTCTGGACTCCCACTCAAGCAAACTTCTATTCCTCAGTGCTATTTGACAAGGACAAGATCTTCGATCATGAGCATATTCCTCATGTGGATATGGAATCACTGCCGTGCTTCGAGCCAGTCCTCCGTGTTCTTCACGATCTGAGGCTGCTGAATTTCTGCAGCGATATATGTGTTGGAATGAAGAACTCATTCTTGATTCTATGCCACTCTGCACATCACGGAGATCTTTGAAGACATCAATTCATGGGTCTTGGATTGGATGACAGAGAACACTCACTACAAGGCACCAACAACTGAATTGCTTCGTGTCCTTCCTCTTGATCCTCCCCATGAATCTGCACGCTGCATTTACAATGACCGTGAATTATCTGATCACTTTATGCAAGTGCTTATGAAGCTGCTGAAGCCAGGCCAAGCCCCTCGAACCAAATTCCTCGTCAAGGATTTGCTGTATGTGCCTCGGACTGTTTATAGAATCTTGACGAAGACAATGAGTCCCATCAAAGGCCACGCCTCAAATGAAGAAGATGTCGTTGGCATCATGAAAAACATGCTTTTCAATATCATTCATGGCGTTCCTGTCAACTTCCATGATTTCTTCATGAGGACTCTGGCCAATGTTGCAATGCCACCTTTTGAGCTGAAGCCATATCGCCTTGGATCATGAGATTCATAAGGGCAAGATCTTCTTTGAACTACAAAGTCGACACTCTGAACCATGGCAGCTTCTGCCGCCATTGAAGTCCTCAAGCGACCAATTTCATCATCGATGACAAGGGCAAGGCAGCAGCTGTAATTGATGAAGGCACTCGTCCATTGGATGGTCAATTTCGCAAGGCTGCATCTTACTCCACCAATGGCGATTACGCAACGCATGACACCGCCGCAAATACCTCAACCAAGCAACAGCCTCAAGCAAGCGCACCTGTGGTGATGGTGATCGTGAGTTACTCCTCGGTCTTCATCGGAAGGTTGAGCATAATCGAAATTGGTGAAGCGCCAATTTGCTGCAATTCTTCACAACATGACCTCAACGCATAATGCGGTGAAGAAAACCAGTACTACCTTCATCAAACCCTCAACCGCACTGGCTGTTCTTAATCATGTCTATTCAGCGGAAGAATTGAAGACTATGGGTCTTGAGGAAGCATTGACTGGTGCGCACCACCTCGAAGAAATTCAAGAGAGTCAAAGTTCCGATCGGTGGCGAGCTCTTATTCTTCATCGCGTGAAACCGATGAATATGAAGATTTAGACGACACTGCGGCAGGCCCTACTTCAACATCCAACCCCGACAACGCTGGCGCTCCTCCATCAACTTGAAAATCTTTAGGGGCGTTAGTCCTCAGTTTCGATCCTTTTGGTCATTCGATGACAAAGAGGGAGAAATCTGAGTTAGTCTTCAAGCGGGTTTATACTATGGGCGTTTTATTATTAAGTTACAACTCTCGTTCTTCCGAAACTTTTATTGGATCGAGTTGTAATCTTAAAATCGATGGGGCCCTGATACTTTTGAACGGTGCATTGTGCTGACTTGCACTATGCTCGATACTTTGATCGTGCTTGATCGTTTGATGCTCGATTTTGATACGTGTTATGCTCTGATGCCTTTGAAGTACTAAGCTCTGAATGTTGAGCTCTGATACTTTTGATGTGTTATTCTGCATGCTTATTCCTCGTTAATATCATTGCACGCATGCTGAATCTCATCAGGCACCATATTTCATCATGCATTTCAAATTCTTCATAGTATATATATCAAATCGTGTATGAATTACAAGATATAAGGGAGATCTCCATGATTCAATTCTTCAAATGTGCATTGCCTCAAAAGCAAATTCCTCATTATGCACATATTAGGGGAGTTCTTCTATATCTTGCAATCAAATTCCTCAATATCAGTATTTACACTTCATATGTTTATCCCGTTGAAAACTTAACCTATGTTGTCATCAATCACCAAAAGGGGAGATTGTAAGTGCATCTAGTGCCCTTAGTGATTTTGGTGTATTGAAGACTTATAGGTTAAATAACTGATCTTGTTTGTGAGTGTACACAGGTCTATAAGTCTATGAGGAGTTTGATATTTACAGAGAAAGTCGACCCTAAAAATGAAGTTCTTCGTTGAAGACTTTGATATTACGAAGACTTTCGAAGACTTTGAAAGTGAAGAAATTGGTGTGACCATGAAGACTTGATATTCATTCGAGGAATATGAAGCGTGAAGACTTTTGTTTTCGTAGTTTCATTTTCTCTTTCTTGAGTCATAGGAAACACCGTCATTGTTAGAGGGGTCGAGGAAATACTAAGGAAAAATTTCCATGTGATGCTCAACTCAAAATCCTACACCTACCAATCCCTTGAGTGAAGCCATTGGAAATCTCATACAGATTCATCAAATTCATCGATGTGAGACGCAGTTCTTACATTCCTTTGAGGACTTCTCTGGCGAGGAGTTAGGAATTCGCCAGTCTGAATTGCCTACATAGTGAGGAACATGATAGCCCCGAGGACTTTGAAAGTCAAATTTCCGACCGTTCTTTGTCTTTGCTTGCGCGTGGACCAAAATATCTTATCCACCTAACGGTCATATCATTGAAGGGCATTTATGTCTTATCATGTCGGGCTGCTCCCTAGGCTATAAATAGCCGCCCCTACAACCACTAGTTGGTTGGCTGCTCCGAAGAACTTGACACTTGTCATTTGAGAGCAACCCATCCTCCGAGGACTTTGGCGAAAATCATCAAGTGAGGAAAATCCCAAAACCAAACCCACAAAAACCCCAAGTGATTGAGCATCATGAAGAAATTGATCCTCGTGGATCCGGCGCATTACCTTTGAAGATCGTGCTTCTTCCAGACGGTTAGGCGTCAAGGTCTAGAGCATCAAGAGGAATTGTGGATCGCCGAGTGACCAAGTCTGTGAAGGTTTGGAAGTCACCTGAAGACTTACCACGAGTGATTGGACGAGGCTGTGTGGTCTTAGTTCAAGGAGAATACGGTGAGGACTGGGTGTCTGAGTTGCGGCTCGAGATCGGGTGTCCGGATGTGTGTCCTCGAGTTTAAATACTCGGCCGCTCCAACCAGACGTACAAGAGAGACAGCAGTTGGAACTGGTTTACCAAATCATTGTCTTCACCAACTGGTGGTTCTATTTCCTCAACTCTTCCATTTCCTCATTCTGTTGCATTTTGTTCATATCGTGCTTGAAGACTTTGGTGAAGACTTTCACAAATTCCTCGTTCAATTTCTTGATCTATTTGTCTTCATCTTGTTATCCTGTGTTTACGCTTCCCGTACTCTGTTCTTAGTCTTCATTTCATCATGCTGACTATGTGTGTATCCTGTTATGTTTACCTCTGAGTACATATTCCGCTGCTAGTAGTTCTTCGCTAAGAAATTTCCTCACCGGCAAATTCCTCAGTGAAGAATTTCATAAAAATCGCCTATTCACCCCCCCTCTAGTCGATATAACGCACTTTCACTTCACACCTTGCAACACAGGCAAGAACTCCTTCTTTGATTGCTCCATTTTGAACTACTTCAAAATTTTATCAAGGTATGGACTCATTGAAAAATCTTATCAAGCGTCTTGATCTATCTTTATAGATCTTGATGCTCAATGTGTAAGCAACTTCACCGAGGTCTTTCATTGAAAAACTCTTATTCAAGTATCCTTTTATGCTATCCAGAAATTCTATATCATTTCCAATCAACAATATGTCATCTACATATAATATTAGAAATGCTACAGAGCTCCCACTCACTTTCTTGTAAATACAGGCATCTCCAAAAGTCTATATAAAACATATGCTTTGATCAACTCATCAAAGCGTATATTCCAACTCCGAGATGCTTGCACCGGTCCATAGATGGATCGCTGGAGCTTGCACATTTTGTTAGCACCTTTAGGATTGACAAAACCTTCTAGTTGCATCATATACAACTATTCTTCCAGAAATCCATTCAGGAATGCAGTTTTGACATCCATTTGCCAAATTTCACAATCATAAAATGTGGCAATTGCTAACATGATTCGGACAGACTTAAGCATCGCTACGGGTGAGAAGGTCTCATCGTAGTCAACCCCTTGAACTTGTTGAAAACTTTTCGCAACAAGTCGATCTTTGTATATAGTAACACTACTATCAGTGTCCGTCTTCCTCTCGAAAATCCATTTATTCTCTATGGCTTGCCGATCATCGGGCAAGTCCACCAAAGTCCATACTTTGTTCTCATACATGGATCCCATCTTAGATTTCATGGCCTCAAGCCATTTTGCGGAATCTGGGCTCATCATCGCTTCCTCATAGTGCGTAGGTTCGCCATGGTCAAGTAACATGACTTCCAGAATAGGATTACCGTACCACTCTGGTGCGGATCTTACTCTGGTTGACCTACGAGGTTCGGTAGTAACTTGATCTGAAGTTTCATGATCAATATCATTAGCTTCCTCACTAGTTGGTGTAGTTCTCACATGAACCGGTTTCTGTGATGATCTACTTTCCAATAAGGGAGCAGGTACAATTACCTCATCAAGTTCTACTTTCCTCCCACTCACTTCTTTCGAGAGAGACTCCTTCTCTAGAAAGGATCCATTCTTAGCAACGAATGTTTTGCCTTAGGATATGTGATAGAAGGTGTACCCAACAGTTTCCTTTGGGTATTCTATGAAGATGCACTTCTCCGATTTGGGTTCAAGCTTATCAGGTTGAAACTTTTTCACATAAGCATCGCAACTCCAAATTTTAAGAAACGACAGCTAGGTTTATTGCTAAACCATAGTTCATATGGTGTCGTCTCAACGGATTTAGATGGTGCCCTATTTTAATGTGAATGTAGCTATCTCTAATGCATAACCCCAAAACAATATTGGTAAATCGGTAAGAAACATCATTGATCGCACCATATCAAATAAAGTGCGGTTATGATGTTCGGACACACCGTTATGCTGTGGTGTTCCAGGTGGCATGAGTTTGTGAAACTATTCCACATTATTCTAACTGAAGGCCAAACTTGTAACTCAAATATTCATCTCCACGATCAGATCGTAGAAACTTTATTTTCTTGTTACGATGATTTTCCACTTCACTCTAAAATTCTTTGAACCTTTCAACTGTTTCAGACTTATGTTTCATCAAGTAGATATACCCATATCTGCTCAAATCATCTGTGGAGGTTAGAAAATAACGATACACGCCACGAGCCTTAATACTCATTGGTCTGCATACATCAGTATGTATTATTTCCAACAAGTCAGTAGCTCGTTCCATTGTTCCGGAGAACGGAGTTTTAGTCATCTTGCCCAAAAGGCACGGTTCGCAAGCATCAAATGATTCATAACCAAGTGATTCCAAAAATCCATCTTTATGGAGTTTATTCATGCGCTTTACACCGATATGACCCAAACGTCAGTGCCACAAATAAGTTGCACTATCATTATTAACTTTGCATCTTTTGGCATCAATTTTATGAATATGTGTATCACTATGATCAAGATCCAACAAACTATTTTCATTGGATGTATGACCATTAAAGGTTTTATTCATGTAAACAGAACAACAATTATTCTCTGACTTTAAATGAATAATCGTATTGCAATAAACATGATAAAATCATATTCATACTCAATGCAAAACGCCACATAACATTTGTTTAGGTTTAACACTAATCCCGAAAGTATAGGGAGTGTGCGATGATGATCATATCAATCTTGGAACCATTTCCAACACACATCGTCACTTCATCCTCGACTAGTCTCTGTTTATTCTATAACTCCTGTTTCGAGTTACTAATCTTAGTAGCCGAACAAGTATCAAATACTCAGGGGCTACTATAAACACTAGTAAGGCACACATTAATAACCTGTATATCAAATATACCCATGTTCACTTTGCCATCCTTCTTATCCACCAAATATTCGGGGTATTTCTGCTTCCAGTGACCATTTCCTTTGCAGTGTAAGCACTCAGTTTCAGGCTTTGGTCCAGCTTTGGGCTTCTTCACGGGAGTGACAACTTGCTTGTCATTCTACTTGAAGTTCCCTTTCTTTCCCTTTGCCCTTTTCTTGAAACTAGTGGTCTTGTCAATCATCAACACTTGATGCTCTTTTCTTGATTTCTACCTTCGTTGATTTCAACATCACGAAGAGCTTGGGAATCATTTTCGTCATCCCTTGCATACTATAGTTCATCACGAAGTTTTAGTAACTTGGTGATGGTGACTAGAGAACTCTGTCAATCACTATCTTATCTAGAAGATTAACCCACTTGATTCAAGCGATTGTAGTACCCAGAAAATCTGAGCACATGTTCACTAATTGAGCAATTCTCCTCCATCTTCTATAGAACTTGTTGGAGACTTCATATCTCTCAACTCGGGTATTTGCTTGTAATATTAACTTCAACTCCTGGAGCATCTCATATGGTCCATGACGTTCAAAAACGTCTTTGAAGTCTCGATTCTAAGCCGTTAAGCATGGTGCACTGAACTATCAAGTAGTCATCATATTGAGCTAGCCAAACGTTCATAACGTCTGCATCTGCTCCTGCAATAGGTCTGTCACCTAGCGGTGCATCAAGAACATAATTCTTCTGTGCAACAATGAGGATAAACCTCAGATCACGGATCTAATCCGCCATTGCTACTAATATCTTTCAACATAGTTTTACTCTAGGAACATATCAAAATAAAAAACATAGGGAAGCAACAACGCGAGCTATTGATCTACAACATTATTTGCAAAATACTATCAGGACTAAGTTCATGATAAATTAAAGTTCAATTAATAATATTACTTAAGAACTCCCACTTAGAGAGACATCTCTCTAATCATCTAAGTGATCACATGATCCAAATCAACTAAACCATGTCCGATCATCACGTGGGATGGAGTAGTTTTAAATGGTGAACATCACTATGTTGATCATATCTACTATGTGATTCACGCTCGACGTTTCGGTCTCAGTGTTCCGACGCCATATCTATATATGCTAGGCTCGTCAAGTTTAACCTGAGTATTCCGCGTGTGCAACTGTTTTGCACCCGTTGTATTTGAACGTAGAGCCTATCACACCCTATCATCACGTGGTGTCTCAGCACGAAGAACTTTCGCAACGGTGCATACTTAGGGAGAACACTTATACCTTGAAATCTAGTGAGAGATCATCTTATAATGCTACCGTCAATCAAAGCAAAATAAGATGCATAAAGGATAAACATCACATGCAATCAATATAAGTGATATGATATGGCCATCATCATCTTGTGCTTGTGATCTCCATCTTCGAAGCACCGTCATGATCACCATCGTCACCGGCGCGACACCTTGATCTCCATCGTAGCATCGTTGTCGTTTCGCCACCTATTGCGTCTACGACTATCGCTACCGTTTAGTGATAAAGTAAAGCAATTACAGGGCGTTTGCATTTCATACAATAAAGCGACAACCATATGGCTCCTGCCAGTTGCCGATAACTCGTTTACAAAACATGATCATCTCATACAATAAAATATAGCATCATGTCTTGACCATATCACATCACAACATGCCCTGCAAAAACAAGTTAGACGTCCTCTATTTTGTTTGTTGCAAGTTTTACGTGGCTGCTATGGGCTGAGCAAGAACCATTCTTACCTACACATCAAAACCACAATGATAGTTTGTCAAGTTAGTGTTGTTTTAACCTTCTCAAGGACCGGGCGTAGCCACACTCGGTTCAACTAAAGTTGGAGAAACTGACACCCGCCAGCCATCTATGTGCAAAGCACGTCGGTAGAACCAGTCTCGCATAAGCGTACGCGTAATGTCGGTCCGGGCCGCTTCACCCAACAATATCGCCGAACCAAAGTATGACATGCTGGTAAGCAGTATGACTTGTATCGCCCACAACTCACTTTTGTTCTACTCGTGCATATAACATCTACGCATAAAACCTGGCTCGGATGCCACTGTTGGGGAATGCAGTAATTTCAAAAAAATTCATACGCACATGCAAGATCGTGGTGATGCATAGCAACGAGAGGGGAGAGAGTTGTCCACGTACCCACGTAGACCGAAAGCGGAAGCGTTAGCACAACGCGGTTGATGTAGTCGTACGTCTTCACGATCCGACCGATCAAGTACCGAATGCACGACACCTCCGAGTTCAGCACACGTTCAGCTTGATGACGTCCCTCGAACTCTGGTCCAGCCGAGCTTTGAGGGAGAGTTCTGTCAGCACGACGGCGTGATGACGATGATGGTGTTCTACCGATGCAGGGCTTCGCCTAAGCACTGCTACGATATTATCGAGGTGGATTATGGTGGAGTGGGGCACCACACACGGCTAAGAGATCCAAGGGATCAATTGTTGTGACTATTTGGTGCCCTCCTCCTCCGTATATAAAGGGGGGGAGGATGAGAGGGCCGGCCAAGGGGAGGAGGCGCGCCCAAGGGGGGCAATCCTACTCCAAGTAGGATTGCCCCCTCTTTCCTAGTCCAAGTAGGAGAGGGGAAGGAAGGGAAGGAGAAGGAGAAGGAAGGAGAGGGAGGAAAAGGAGGAAAGGGGGGCCGCCCCCCTAGTCCAATTCGGTTTGGGCTAGGGGGGCCGTGCGCCCTGCCTTCTCTCTTCCACCACTTGGCCGATGAGGCCCATTGCTTCTTCCTCGTATTCCCGTAACTCCCCGGTACCCCCGAAAATACCCGAATCACTCGGAACCTTTCCGATTTTCGAATATAGTCATCCAATATATTGATCTTTATGTCTTGAACATTTCGAGACTCCTCGTCATGTCCGCGATCTCATCCGGGACTCCAAACTTCCTTCGATACATCAAATCACATAAACTCGTAATACAATCGTCATCGAACTTTAAGTGTGCGGACCCTACGGGTTCGAGAACTATGTAGACATGACCGAGACATGTATCCGGTCAATAACCAATGGCGGAACCTGGATGCTCATATTGGCTCCCACATATTCTATGAAGATCTTTATCGGTCAAACCGCATAACAACATACGTTGTTCCCTTTGTCATCGGTATGTTACTTTCCGGAGATTCGATTGTTGGTATCTCAATACCTAGTTCAATCTCGTTACCGGCAAGTCTCTTTACTCGTTTCGTAGTACATCATCCCACAACTAACTCAGTAGTTGCAATGCTTGCAAGGCTTAAGTGATGTGCATTACCGAGAGGGCCCAGAGATACCTCTCCGTCAATCGGAGTGACAGATCCTAATCTCGAAATACGCCAACTCAACATGTACCTTTGGAGACACCTGTAGAGCTCCTTTATAATCACCCAGTTACGTTGTGACGTTTGGTAGCACAAAAAGTGTTCCTCCGGTAAACGGGAGTTGCATAATCTCATAGTCATTGAAACATGTATAAGTCATGAAGAAAGCAATAGCAACATACTAAACGATCAAGTGCTAAGCTAACGGAATGGGTCAAGTCAATCACATCATTCTCTAATGATGTAATCACGTTAATCAAATGACAACTTATGTCTATGGCTAGGAAACTTAACCATCTTTGATTCAACGAGCTAGTCAAGTAGAGGCATACTAGTGACATTATTTTTGTCTATGTATTCACACATGTACTAAGTTTCCAGTTAATACAATTCTATCATGAATAATAAACATTTATCATGAAATAAGGAAATAAATAGTAATTTTATTATTGCCTCTAGGGCATATTTCCTTCAGTAGCCTCCATCGTAGGGCTCGAACCCACGACCACAAGGTTAAGAGCCTTGTGTTGTACCAACTGAGCAGTGGACCCTTCAATATAATGGATTAAGGCTTGTGTACTTTGAATTTTTGACAGGAGCAATTGGTAGCCCCCAAGGGCCGGCTCATTACGATGTGATGTGCCGATTCTTCAATAAGGCAAGTAAAAATGACCTTGCATTAGCCCCCAAGTGTCGTGGTGCATGCTTGCAGCGACATGGGACTTCCATATTTGGTATAATCATGATTTGAATAATGTAGCCCCCAAGTGCCGGGTCGTAAGCCTGCAGCGACTCAGGACTATTCCTTCCATTGTAGAATAAGTCATATCCATTGATAAAGTAATAGCCATTGCACTGTAGCGACTTTGAAAACCTCAATCATAATATTGGTTATTGATAACCATAACAAAAATCTAGCCATGTTGGCTATTCAAGATTTGAATAATATAATCCGGTATGAAAACCTCAATCATTCAATATCATAATGAAAATCCAACCAAGTTTGGCTTTTAAAGATTTGAATACCTTATATATTGACAAGTAAATCTGGAATTTAAATACCCGGCAACTCTTGGCCGATGGCGACTTAATACACGTCCATTGTAATCCAGAGATTTTTGTAACCCGACGGCTTATAGCCTTTGTGAAAATCAATAATTCATAACCCTTTTGAAACACCAATTTCAATTTTTGATGATGGGCTTGAACTTAATCATTTGTCATAGCTCTGCAAATCCTGACAGAATTTAAACAACATATGCCCTGGCGACTTAACATCGAAGGCCAGGGCAGGTAACAACCCAAACATAATATAGTCTTATGCAATTATAGAAAAGACTAGCATTAAGGCCATTCAAGCCTAAACATATTGGCAACTTAAAGTTAAAAGCCAGGGCAGGTTATCAAACCTCGCATATTCATAAAGCCAGGAAAACATACCTATAGGATTGATTTATACTGCTGGCTTACATTGCCATACCCAGTGACGGTAACAATCAATGATTTATAAGCACATGATTCCAATGGTGCAATCCAAAATATACTGGCGACTTAACATCCAAAACCAGGGAGGTTTACCAAACCCAAAATATTCATATCATTATTGAAAGACATACCTATAGATTAATACCATGGTGATGCCTTGACAATTATAATCCGGAACCAGTATCAATCCGGAGTCATGAAATATAATCATTTTGATTGCTCAAGGCAAAATATCCTGGTGACTTAAAGTCTGCTATCAGGGCAGGTTATCAAACCCAAAGATGCTCAATGACGAGTCATATAATCAAGGCTACATGTCCTGTGAAATTGGTTCATACTGCCAACTTATCATAAGTTACGTGGTAAAGGCAATAGCCCATAGACAGAAACATAATGTCTTGTTCAATATAAGTACACTGTTGGTTTATAACACTGCATGCACCAAGGGGTGATATCCCAAAACTTAAGCAAAAATCTCTAAGCATACGCTCATTGTATCCTGGCGACTTATAATCCAAAGCCAGACCGGGTTAATAACACTCCGGATAAAGATATACATGCACTATCAGGCAATGTGGCCCTATTTGGTTTTTTAACCATGTATTGATATGTAACAAGAAGAAAAACTTCAAGAAGTGTTCATACGAAAGACAAACCAGAAAAACGAGGCTTTCATAGGCCGCCAAGCCTAAAACTCAAGTGCTTTCATGGGCCACACAACCGCTGAGTTAAACCTTAATTTAAAACCTTGTAAGCCGGGCCTCACATGACCAATCACCGTTTTAACTTTGACAAGTTCAATGTCTTTATAAGAATAAATGTCAAGAGTACAGCGGGTCATTCCAGGATTACCTGGGCGGAGTGGCATACTTACAAAGGCAGGCTAACCCGGATATTTTGGTGAATACACCTAGGCGTCCAAGCCTAAAGGGTCATAGCTATGCTAGTGAGCCCCCAAGTTTTACTTGAGGTCTATAAACCGGAAGCCTTCAAGTACCTTTCAATCATGTCATATAAACTGGATCAAGAGGGTAGTAACACTATATTCTCTTTGGTGAATACACCTATGTTTGAACAGGAAGCTCCCAAATGACATATAATGAGCCTCAAGGCAGGATACCTATTTGAACTGCGCAGTGCAGCAAGTCCTCTTCGGTAATCCTTTAATTTGGGCAGGAAGCTCCCAAGTGATTTGTAATAAGGTGTGTAAGCCGGATCAAGAGGGTAATCTGTAGCTATGCTCAGTGAGCAGGAAGCCCCCAAGTGACCAATAATATGATAAGCCAATAAGGCAGGATACCCATGTTTGAACTGCGCATAATGGCAGCAAGTTCTCTTTGGCAACCTTTAATTTTTCCTGAGAACTCAAACTTGTGAGAGATGGATTCTTTTTGAACCGGAATTTTAAACCGGATAATGAGAGCTTTCAAAGCTTTATGGGAGACAGATTTCCCTTGAACCAGAAATTTCCTGACGGCCTTTAAATTTTCATCAATATAACAGCAGCCCCCAGGATTGGGTTATTTTTCCCTCCAACGACCCGGAGTTCTTGACTTCACTGAAACTGGCCAATTATGCCAAGTCATGTCATTGTAGCCCCTGAGTCTCAAGACGACTCAAGGAGTTGGCTTGAGATTCTTCATATTTAACCGTGATATAAACCAGTAATCCGGCCAATGGTTCATCCCAGCTGGTTGTTGATGTTAAACAAACTTCAGTGGTGGCGACTTGTGCACCTACCCATGAGCCATCCGGCACAAATGGAGACAGATGATATATGATGAATTTCTTCAGAGTTGTTAGAATAAACCGGGCAGCAGGAGCGACAACTTTCGTACGCTCATTAAACAGCTTGTGCACCCAGGTGTGGCCCGGTATGTTGATGCAGACCATACTGCGAGAGACGGATGGAAAAGACGACCGCAACATCAGAGGCGGTATGGATGCGGGTGAGTCAGTCGCGGGGTACGAACAGATGAGTCGGCTGTAGCGCTGTAAGCCAGTGCAGACGAACGAGTCAATCGCAGGTGCGGTCCCGGGTGGCGGTTTGCGCATGTCCATTAATCGGCGCGTCACAGATGAACGTCAGTATAAATGATGCTGATGCGCCCCATATCCATTGTATAACAACACCTTTGTCATGAATAATTGCCCTGCATAAAAATGTTGCAAGACAGAGTAACTGCTCACAGACAGATTACTGTATATAGATGAAATAGATAGGAGGGGTATTGATGACCCACAAGTATAGGGGATCTATCATAGTCCTTCCGATAAGTAAGATTGTCGAACCCAACGAGGAGCAGAAGGAAATGACAAGCGGTTTTCAGTAGGGTTTTCTCTGCAAGCACTGAAATTGTAGGTAATAGATAGTTTTGTGATAAGATAAATTGTAACGGGTAACAAGCAATGAAAGTAAATAAAGTGCAGCAAAGTGGCCCAATCCTTTTTGTAGCAAAGAACAAGCCTGGGCAATTTCTTATGATGAGAAAAGAACTCCTGAGGACACATGGGAATTATCGTCAGGCTAGTTTTCATCACGCTCATATGATTCGCGTTTGGTACTTTGATAATTTGATATGTGGGTGGACCAGTGCTTGGGTACTGCCCTTACTTGGACAAGCATCCCACTTATGATTAACCCCTACTACAAGCATCCGTAACTACAAAAGAAGTATTAAGGTAAACCTCACCACAGCATTAAACATATGGGTCCAAATTAGCCCCTTACGAAGCAACGCATAAACTAGGGTTTAAGCTTCTGTCACTCTAGCAACCCATCATCTACTTATTATGCATTCCTCTAGGCCCAAATAATGGTGAAGTGTCATGTAGTCGACGTTCACATAACACCACTAGAGGAGAGACAACATACATCTCATCAAAATATCGAACGAATACCAAATTCACATGACTACTAATAGCAAGACTTCTTCCATGTCCTCAGGAACAAAAGTAACTACTCACAAAGCATATTCATGTTCATGATCAGAGGAGTATTAATATGCATTAAGGATCTGAACATATGATCTTCCACCAATTAAACCAATTAGCATCAACTACAAGGAGTAATCAACACTACTAGCAACCCACATGTACCAATTTGTGGTTTTGATACAAGATTGGATACAAGAGATGAACTAGGGTTATGAGAGGAGATGGTGCTGGTGATGATGTTGATGGAGATTGACCCCCTCCCGATGAGAGGATCGTCTGTGATGACGATGGTAATGATTTCCCCCTCCCGGAGGGAAGTTTCCCCGGCAGAACAGCTTCGCCGGAGCCCTAGATTGGTTCCGCCAAGGTTCCGCCTCGTGGCGGCGGAGTTTCATCCCGTAAGCTTGCTTATGATTTTTTTCCAGGGTAAAAGCCTTAATATAGCAGAAGATGGGCACCGGAGGGCCACCAGGGGGCCCAGGAGACAGGGGCGCGCCCAGTAGGGGTGGGCGCGCCCCCACCCTCCTGGCCTGGGTGTGGGACCCCTCTAGTAGTTTCTTCGCTCAATAATTCTTATTAATTCCAAAAATGACTTCCGTGGAGTTTCAGGATTTTTGGAGCTATGCAGAATAGGTTTCCAATATTTGCTCCTTTTCCTGCCAGAATTCCAGCTGTCGGCATTCCCCCTTTTCATGGTAAACCTTGTAAAATAAGAGAAAATAGCCATAAGTATTGTGACATAATGTGTAATAACATCCCATAATGCAATAAATATTTATATAAAAACATGATGCAAAATGGACGTATCAACTCCCCCAAGCTTAGACCTCGCTTGTCCTCAAGCGGAAGCCGAAATCGAAAAATATCTCCGCATGTTTAGAGAAATAGGTGTCGATAAAAATAAAATACGGACATGAGGGCATCATGATCATTCTTATAACAGCAACATAAATAGATTTTATCATATGATTTCTTATGCTCAAGTAACAATCCATTCACAATGTCAAGTATGGTTCATAAACTTCATTGGGAACTAACAAACTATAATCTCGGTCATTGAAGCAATTACAATTTATCATAACATCAGAAAGTGTCAAAAATAGAGCTTTTCAGCAAGTCCACCTACTCAACTATCATGTAGTCTTCTACAATTGCTAATACTCACGCAATACTTGTGGTTATGGAGTTTCAACCGGACACTAAGAAAGATAGGGGCTTATTGTGTTGCCTCCCAACGTATTCACCTTTGGGTGGTGTCAACAATAATAATTCATGCTAACTTACATCCAATTGGATATATATATCAAGATCTTTCAAACACGAGGAGCTTGCCAAAGAATAAAATGAAAAAAAGAAAGGTGAAGATCACCTTGACTCAAGCATAAAGTAAAAACATAAAGTAAAAGATAGGCCCTTCGTAGAGGGAAGCAGAGGTTGTCATGTGCTTTTAGGGTTGGATGCACAAAATCTTAATGCAAAAGAACGTCACTTTATATTGCCACTTGTATATGGACCTTTATTATGCAGTTTGTCGCTTTTATTGCTTCCATAACAAGATCATATAAAGCTTATTTTCTCTGCACTAATAAGTCATACATATTTAGAGAGCAATTTTTATTGCTGCAGCATGACAACTTACTTGAAGGATCTTACTCAATCCATAGGTAGGTATGGTGGACTCTCATGGCAAAACTGGGTTTAAGGATAGTTGGAAGCACAAGTAGTATCTCTACTTGGTGCAAGGAATTTGGCTAGCATGAGGGGGAAAGGCAAGCTCAACATGTTGGGAAGATCAATGACAATATACTTTAACTGAGATGTGAGAAAGCATAAACCATTACGTTGTCTTCCTTGTCCAACATCAACTCTTTTAGCATGTCGTACTTAATGAGTGCTCACAATATAATCATAAAAGATGTCCAAAATAGTATATTTGTATGTGAAAACCTCTCTTTCCTTATTACTTCCTATTAATTGTAACGATGACCCAAACTATGTTTGTCAACTCTCAACAATGCCTCATACTTTTTATGTGTGAAGTCATTACTATCCATAAGATCAATATGAACTCTTTTATTCTTTTACTTTCTCTAGATCATAGCAAAATAGCAAAGTCCTTGACTCAACACTAATCTTTATTATAGATAGCTAACGAACTTGATTACACAAAGAGATCATAAAGCAAAACTAAAAAATACTTGATATCACAATCTACTAGATCAAGATACTACTAAAAGGATCGAACTAAATAAAACGGTAAAGATAGGAGTGTGATGGTAATACGATACCGGGGCACCTCCCCCAAGCTTGGCAGTTGCCAAGGGGAGTGCCCATACCCATGTGACTATGTCCTCAGAGGTGATGGAGGTGGTGATGATGATGGTGGATAATCGCACATCGAGAGTAAAAGCTCCTCCAACTTGCGGATAATGCCCTTGAGTCCGGCGATATGATCCTTTAACAAAATATTCTCCTGTGTGAGATACTTATTCTGTATGCGAGCTAACTCAATCATCTTGAAAGCTTCAATCTCAGTTGGAGTAAAGAGGTTAGGTAAAGGTTGAGGGATGTCTTCTTCTTCCACCGCCGGAGCTTGAACCTCCATAGCCTTCTTGATCCCTTCATCCTTTTTTATCTCTTCCGGTTCTTCTCTTTTCAGCTCTTTCTTCAATAGCCAAGCATCCTTGCCTTCATTGTTGAAGGAGGGCGACGTCATGGTGCTTTAGATCAGTCAGAAAAATAGCTCGAAACGAAAACAGAGGATATTTTCGTGATACGGTGGTCAAAACCTTCGGGAGATTATATAATGAATTTTTACCGACCAAAATACGTAACGTGCAAGAAAACGGAGTCTGGGAGGCACACAAGGTGGCCACGAGACAGGGGGCGCGCCCAGGAAGGGTGGGCATGCCCTCCACCCTCGTGGAGGCCTCGTGTCCTTCCCGGATTACTTCTTTCTTCCTAAAATTCTTAAATATTCCAAAACAGAGAAAATTTGCCATTAGAACTGTTTTGGGGTCGGTTTACTTACCGCACCACATACCTATTCCTTTTCGGAGTCTGAAACGTTCTGGAAAGTGCCCCTTATGTATTCCACCGGGGTTACGGTTCCAATAATATTAGTTTCAACATTGATAGGATTACCTGAGATATAATGTTTGATTCTTTGACCGTTCACCACCCTCGGACTTGTGCCTTCGAAGTTGTTGATTTTCATGGCACCGGAATGATAGACCTCCTCGATAACATAAGGACCTTCCCATTTAGAGAGAAGTTTTCCTGCAAAAAAATCTTAAATGAGAGTTGAATAATAACACATAATCACCTACGTTAAATTCTCGCTTTTGTATCCTTTTGTCATGCCATCATTTAACTTTTTCTTTGAATAACTTGGCATTCTCATAGGCCTGGGTTCTCCATTCATCAAGTGAGCTAATGTCAAACAACCTCTTCTCATCGGCAAGTTCATAGTTGAGCTCTTTAATAGCCCAATATGCTTTATGTTCAAGTTCAAGAGGTAGGTGACATGCTTTTCCATAAACAATCTTATACGGAGACATACCCATAGGATTTTTATATGCAGTTCTATAGGCCCATAATGCATCATCAAGTTTCTTGGACGAATTTCTAGATCTATTCACAGTCTTTTGCAAAATTAATTTGAGCTCTCTGTTGCTCAACTCTACTTGACCACTAGACTGCGGGTGATAAGGAGATGCGATTCTATGATTAACATCATACTTAGCAAGCATCTTACGGAAATCACCATGAATAAATTGTGAACCACCATCAGTCATAAGATATCTAGGGACTCCAAACCTAGGAAAAATAACTTCTTTAAGCATTTTAATAGAAGTGTTATGATCAGCACTACTAGTTGGAATAGCTTCTACCCACTTAGTAACGTAATGAACATCAACTAAAATATGTGTGTAACCATTAGAGGCAGGAAAAGGTCCCATATAATCAAAGCCCCAAACATCAAATGGTTCAATAACAAGAGAGTAGTTCATAGGCATTTCTTGATGTCTACTAATATTACAATTCTTTGACAATCATCATAAGGCAAGACAAACTTACGAGCATCTTTGAAGAGAGTAGGCCAATAAAAACCGGATTGCAATACCTTATGTGCAGTTCTATCTCCAGCGTGGTGTCCTCCATATGATTCAGAGTGACACTTGCGTAGGATCTGTCCCTGTTCATGCTCAGGTACACAACGTCTAATAACACCATCTACTCCTTCTTTATAAAGGTGTGGGTCATCCCAGAAGTAATGTCTTAAATCATAAAAGAACTTTTTCTTTTGCTGGTATGTGAAACTAGGTGGTATAAATTTAGCAACAATGTAATTAGCATAATCAGCATACCAAGGAGCAGTACGAGAAGCATTAATGACCGCTAATTGTTCATTAGGAAAGCTATCATCAATAGGTAGTGGGTCATCAAGAACATTCTCTAACCTAGACAAGTTGTTTGCAACAGGGTTCTCAGCTCCCTTTCTATCAATAATATGCAAATCAAATTCTTGGAGCAAGAGAACTCATCTAATGAGTCTAGGCTTAGCATCTTTCTTTTCCATAAGATATTTAATAGCAGCATGATCAGTGTGAATAGTAACTTTGGAATCAACAATATAAGGTCTAAACTTATCACATGCAAACACAACTGCTAAGAACTCTTTTTCAGTAGTAGCATAATTTCTCTGGGCAGTGTCAAGAGTTTTACTAGCATACTGGATAACATTCAATTTCTTATCAACTCTTTGCCCTAGAACAGCACCTACTGACATAATCACTAGCATCACACATAATTTCAAAGGGTAAATTCAATCGGTGGTGAACAATATGTGCGATGATCAAAGCTTTCTTAAGTATTTCAAATGCTTCTACACAATCATCATCAGAGACAAAAGGAATATCTTTTTGCAATAAATTAGTCAGAGGCCTAGAGATTTTAGAAAAGTCCTTAATGAACCTCCTATAAAACTGGCATGACCAAGGAAACTTCTTATACCTTTTATGTCCTTGGGACATGGCACCTTTTCAATAGCATCAACTTTAGCTTTATCAACTTCAATACCTCTCTCGGAAATCTTATGCCCCAAGACAATGCCTTCATTAACCATAAAGTGGAACTTTTCCCAATTCAGTACGAGACTAGTGTCTTCACATCTCTGCAAAACTCGATCAAGGTTGCTCAAGCAATCATCAAAAGAGGATCCATAAATGGAGAAATCATCCATGAATACCTCACAAATCTTTTCACAAAAGTTAGAGAATATAGCCATCATACATCTTTGAAAGTTAGCAGGTGCATTACATAAACCAAAAGGCATACGTCTATAAGCAAAAGTACCGAAAGGGCAAGTAAAAGTAGCTTTTGATTGATCCTTCGCGGACACAGGTATTTGAGAGAAACCAAATTAACCATCTAGAAAGCAAAATTGTGTATGCTTGGATAGTTTTTCTAGCATTTGATCAATAAAAGGTAAAGGGTAATGATCTTTCTTAGTAGCCTTATTTAATTTACAGAAATCAATTACCATCCTATAACCTGTGATAATTCTTTGCGGGATCAATTCATCTTTATCATTAGGAACGACAGTAATACCTCCCTTCTTAGGAACACAATGGACAGGGCTTACCCATTCACTATCAGCGACGGGATAAATTATACCTGCCTCAAGGAGCTTTAGTATCTCATTTCTTACCACTTCTTTCATCTTAGGATTTAATCATAGTTGAGGATCTCTAACTGGTTTGGCATCTTCCTCCAATTTAATTTTATGTTGGCATAAAGTGGGACTAATGCCCTTAAGATCATCCAGAGTATATCCAATAGCAGCACGGTGCTTCTTCAGAGTTTTCAATAATCTTTCTTCTTCTTGCTCTGAAAGGTTAGCACTAATAATAACAGGATATATTTTCTTTTCATCAAGATAAGCATACTTAAGATTATCATGTAATGGTTTGAGCTCAAACACGGGATCACCCTTGGGTGGAGGGGGGTCCCCCTAGGATTTCAACAGGTAAGTTGTGTTTCAGAATAGGACCCTGTTGAAGGAACACTTCATCGATCTCCCTTCTTTCATTCATAAACATATCATTTTCATGGTCTAGCAAATATTGTTCTAACGGATCAGTAGGAGGCACGGCAATAGAAGCAAGACCAATAATCTCATCCTTACTAGGCAATTCTTTATCATGGGGTTGTCTATGAAACTTAGCAAAATTAAACTCATGAGACATATCCCCTAAGCCAATTGCAACAATATCCTTTTCACAATCAATCCTAACATTAACAGTATTCAAAAAGGGTCTACCAAATATAATGGGAAAAAAGTCATCTTGTGGGGAACAAAGAACAAGAAAATTAGCAGGATATTTAACCTCCCCATACAAGACTTCAACATCTCTAACAATCCCAACTGGTTTAATGGTGTCCCTATTGGCAAGCTTAATGGTAACATCAATATCTTCTATTTCAGCGGGTGCAATATCATGCATAATTTCTTTATATAAGTCATAGGGTATTGCACTAGAACTAGCACCCATATCACATAAGCCATGATAACAATGATCTCCTATTTTAACAGAAATAACAGGCATGCCTACAACAGGTCTATGTATCTTAGCATCTGGTCTAGCAATATTAGCAGTCTCACCATAGAAATAAATAACATGCCCATCTAAATTATCATCCAAGAGATCTTTAACCATATCAATACTAGGTTCAACTTTGATTTGCTCAGGAGGTGTATAAGTCCTAGTATTACTCTTACGAACAACAGTCGAAGTTTTAGCATGATCCTTTATCCTAACAGGAAAAGGAGGTTTCTCAACATAAGTAGTAGGAAGAATAGGATCATTATAAGTGACAGTCTTTTCTTCAACTGTAATAGGTGCGACTACTTTTACTTCAATGGGAGGATTATATTTAAACCACTTCTCCTTAGGGAGATCAACGTGAGTAGCAAAATATTCACAAAAATCAGCTACTATCTCAGAGTCAAGTCCATATTTAGCGCTAAATCCACGAAAAGCATCGGTATCATAAAAGATTTAACACAATTAAACTTAAGTGTTATACCTGACTCCTTACCATCGTCGGAACCCCAATCTTCAGAGTTGCGTTTAATTCTTTCCAATAAGTCCCACTTGAATTCAACAGTTTCAGCATATAAGAACTAGCAAAGGAAGTATCGAGCATGTTGCGATCATTGGGAGAAAGCCGAGCATAAATTTTTTGAATAATCATTTCTCTTGAGAGCTCATGATTGGGGCATGAATATAACATTGACTTAAGCCTCCCCCAAGCTTGAGCGGCGCGCGCCAGGTTGGACTGCGTAAGCACCTGCCTTTTTAAGGAGGTAGCTAGGTCTGCTCACCGGCTGCGTTCACAACGTGCAGGAGTTCCCGGGGCGATGGCCCATGACCCCTGGGGGCATAGGGTTAGTCCGGCATGCTGACCTCTCTATTAAGCCTAGGTTGGGTTGCGGTGTATTGTTTGGCCGAGGCCGGGCATGACCCAGGAAAGTGTGTCCGGCCAGAGTTAATCGAACATGGTGGGTAAGTTGGTGCACCCCTGCAGGGAAGAAAACATCTATCGATAGCCTGTCCTACGGTAACGGACACTCGGAGTTGTATCCTGATCGTTACAACTAGAACTGGATGCTGAGGCATGATTTGGATATGTTACTTTGGGAGTCAAGAATATATCCCGGAGCGTTGATAAAACAACATAAATATGACTTATGTTATACTACTCTACTCCCTCATGTTGCTGCAAGATGGTGGGATCCAGAAGATGCTAGTCTTCGATAGCACTAGCTTCTCCCCCTCTTATTCTGGCATTCTGCAGTTAGTCCACAGATACTACCCCTTTCATTGATACCGATGCATAAGTAGTGTAGATCCTTGCTTGCGAGTACTTTGGATGAGTACTCACGGTTGCTTTGCTACCCCTTTTCCTCCTTCTTTCTTCTTTCTGGTTGTTGCAACCAGATGGTGGAGTCCAGGAGCCAGATGCCAACTTTGATGACTGCTACTACCCCGAGGGTGCGTACTACCACGTGACGGACGCCGACGACCAGGAGTAGTTAGGAGGCTCCTCGGCAGGAGGCCTTGCCTTTTCGATCATGTTGCTTTTGTGCTAGCCTTCTTAAGGCAAACTTGTTCAACTTATGTCTGTACTCAGATATTGTTACTTCCGCTGACTCGTTTGTATTCGAGCTTATGTATTCGAGCCCTCGAGGCCCCTGGCTTGTGATACAAAGCTTGTATTATTTTAATTTGTGTCTAGAGTTGTGTTTTGATATCTTCCCGTGAGTCCCTGATCTTGATCGTACACATTTGCGTGTATGATTAGTGTATGATTGAATCGGGGGCGTCACAGGATTCCATAACGGAGGGCATCTACATCAACTCTATTGCCCTTCGGATAAAGTGTGAGTAGTTTACCACAGACCTATGGGTCCATAGCTAGTAGGTAGATGGCTTCTTCTCTCTCTTTGATCTTCAATACAAGGTTCTCCTCGATGTTCTTGGAGATCTATCCGATGTAATTTTCTTTTACGGTGTGTTTGTCGAGATCCGATGAATTGTGGATTTATGATCAGATTATCTATGAATATTATTTGAATCTTCTCTGAATTCTTATATGCATGATTTGATATCTTTGTATTATCTTTGAATTATCGGTTTGGTTTGGCCAACTTAGATTGGTTCTTCTTGCAATGGGAGAGTTGCTTAGTTTTGGGTTCAATCTTGCGGTGTCCTCCCCCAGTGACAAAGTAGGGGTAGCGAGAAACGTATTTGTATTGTTGCCGTCAAGGGTAAAAAGATGGGGTTTTCATCATATTGCTTGAGTTTATCCCTCTACAAAGGCGTTACTCCATTCTTATGAACTTAATACTATAGATTGATGCTAGATAGCGGTGGATGTGTGGAGTAATAGTAGTAGATGCAGGCAGGAGTCGGTCTACTTGACACGGACATGATGCCTATATTCATAATCATTGCCTTGGATATCGTCAAAACTTTGCGTTTTTCTATCAATTGCTCGACTAATTTATTCACCCACTGTATTATTTTCTTTCAAGAGAGAAGCCTCTAGTGAAACCTATGGCCCCGGGTCTATTTCCGTCATATATTTTCAGATCTATAAACCAAAAAACTCAAAAATACCTTGCTGCAATTTATTTATTTTTACTTTTTTTTATGTTTTAGCAATATTTTATATCTATTCTTTTTCAGATCTCACCTTTGCAAGTGACCGTGAAGGGATTGACGACCTCTTTATCGCGTTGGGTGCAAGTGTTTGTTTGTTTCTGCAGGTGCATAGATTGGAGACTTGTGCGTATCTCCTACTGGATTGATACCTTGTGAGGGAGTCCTGGACTAGGGGGTGTCCGGATAGCCGAACTATCATCATCGGCCGGACTCCAAGACAATGAAGATACAAGATTGAAGACTTCGTCCCGTGTCCAGATGGGACTTTCCTTGGCGTGGAAGGCAAGCTTGGCAATACGGATATGTAGATCTCCTACCATTGTAACCGACTCTGTGTAACCCTAGCCCTCTCCGTGTCTATATAAACCGGAGGGTTTTAGTCCGTAGGACAACAATTACAACAATCATACCATAGGCTAGCTTCTAGGGTTTAGCCTCCTTGATCTCGTGGTAGATCTACTCTCGTACTACCCATATCATCAATATCAATCAAGCAGGAGTAGGGTTTTACCTCCATCGAGAGGGCCGAACACAGGTAAAACATCGTGTCCCTTGTCTCCTATTACCATCCGCCTAGACGCACGATTCGGGACCCCCTACTAGACATGCGCCGGTTTTGACACCGACATTGGTGCTTTCATTGAGAGTTCCTCTGTGTCGTCGCTGATAGGCTTGATGGCTCCTTCGATCACCAACAACGACGCGTCCAGGTGAGACTTTTCCCGGACAGATCTTTGTATTCGGCGGCTTTTGCATGCGGGCAATTAAGCAGCCATCTGGAGCAGATTAAGCTATGCCCCCGCCATCAGTCAGATTTGAAGCTTTGAACTTCACGGCCGACATCGCGGAGACTTGATCTTGACGGATTCGAGCCACTGCCGAAAGTGCGCCGCTCTGTTATGATGGGCATGATTTAGCTCTGCTGCGGACGGTGCCACGAGGCGCACATGAGTCGCGCCGAACCTTAATTGGAACCGACCGCCTGGTCGAGATGATTGGCTAGACACGCCTCGGGGCTGCAACCTCTGGCGATGGGCGAATCGACCTTGTCCCTTGCGACGCTCGTGACTCCGAGGTGCCGGACTCCTCGCCGGACTCCGAACCTCCCGCGCCCCCTCCAATCGAATCCGGTTGGGCGCCGATCATGGAGTTCACTACCGCGGACATCTTTCAACACTCACCTTTTGGCGGCATCCTGAATTCGCTAAAGTATCTCTCGCTATCAGGAGAGCCCTGGCCGAATTGCGGTCAGGATGGTTGGGATGTGGACGATGAAGAAATTCAAAGCCCACGCACCACCCACTTTGTAGCCACTGTCGACGATCTAACCGACATGCTAGACTATGACTCTGAAGACATCGACGGTATGGGCGATGATGCCGGAGAGCGACCAAGAACCAGCGCCACGGGCACTGGAAGACCACCTCGTCATCGACATATATATGGTGGACAACCCAAAGGATGGGAATGGCGAGAAGCGGTGGAGGAAGACTCCTCCAAGAAACAGCAATAGCGCCGGCGTCGTGGCGCCGCTCTAAATCCCGCCACAGCAAGAATGGAGATTCCGGCACCGGAGATAATAACACCCCAGAGAGTGCCGAAGAAAACCCCCTCCAGCAAGATTCAACACAGGAGGACGGAGAAGCCAGCCCTCATGAGAGAGCGGCAGACGAAGAGGTAGAGGATGATAATTACATGCCTCCCTCCGGAGACGAGGCAAGCCTCAACGATGAAGAATTCGTCATGCCCGAGGATCCCGTCGAACAAGAGCGTTTCAAACACCGGCTAATGGCCACGGAGAACAGCCTAAAGAAAAAGCAGCAACAGCTTAGAGCTGATCAAGACCTGCTAGCCGACAGATGGACTGAAGTCCTTGCGGCCGAAGAGTATGAACTCGAACGCCCCTCCAAAAGCTACCCCAAACGCAAGTTGCTCCCCCGATTAGAGGAGGAGGCATATAAACCTGCATCACCAGGCGCACACGGTGACCGACCACCTCGTGGCCACGACAGAGAGGCCTTTAGGCCCTCCATTAGAACCGTACCCTCGCACCGCTCGAAAAGTACGAAGCCACGGGGGAATGCGCCGGACTTGCGAGACATATTGGAGGATAAGGCAAGACAATCAAGATCGATCTACGGATCGCGTGGGCGCCCCACGATGCGCGATGACGACCGTCGCGCCGGATACAGCAACTCCGGCCGGGCCGAACACAGTAGACAAAGCTTGTTGGAGCTACGTCGTGATATAGCCCAATATAGAGGCGCCACACACCCACTATGCTTCACAGATGAAGTAATGGATCATCAATTCCCCGAAGGGTTTAAACCCATGAACATTGATCCTACGATGGCACAACAGACCCCGCGGTTTGGATCGAAGACTATCTCCTTCATATCCACATGGCCCGCGGTGACGATCTTCACGCCATCAAATATCTCCCACTCAATCTTAAAGGACCAGCTCGGCATTGGCTTAACAGCTTGCCAGCAGAATCAATTGGGTGTTGGGAAGACCTGGAAGCCGCATTCCTTGACAACTTCCAAGGCACATATGTGCGACCACCAGACGCCGATGACCTAAGCCACATAATTCAGCAGCCAGACGAATCGGCCAGACAGTTCTGGACACGGTTCTTAACAAAGAAAAATCAAATCGTCTACTGTCCGGATGCAGAGGCCCTCGCAGCCTTCAAACATAACATCCGCGACGAGTGGCTTGCCCGGCACCTAGGACAGGAAAAGCCGAAATCCATGGCAGCCCGCACATCACTTATGACCCGCTTCTGCGCGGGAGAGGACAGCTGGCTAACCCGCAGTAACAACCTCAGCAAAAATTCTGGCAGTCCGGATACCAAGGACCGCAATGGCAGGTCGCATCGCAACAAAAACAAACGCCGCGTTAACGGCGATAATACTAAGGATACGGCAGTCAACACCGGATTCAGAGGCTCTAAACCCGGTCAGCGGAAAAAGCCATTCAAAAGAACTACTCCGGGTCCGTCCAATTTGGATCGAATACTGGACCGCTCTTGCCAGATACATGGCACCCCCGAAAAGCCAGCTAATCACACCAACAGGGATTGTTGGGTATTCAAGAAGGCAGGCAAGTTAATTGCCGAAAACAATGACAAGGGGCTGCATAGCGATGACGAGGAGGAGACCCGGCCGCCGAACAATAGAGGACAGAAGGGTTTCCCCCCACAAGTGCAGACGGTAAACATGATATACGCAACCCACATACCAAAGAGGGAGCAGAAGCGTGCACTCAGGGACGTATATGCGATGGAGCCAATCGCCCCGAAGTTCAACCCATGGTCCTCCTGCCCGATCACTTTTGATCGAAGAGACCACCCCACCAGTATCTGTCACGGCGGATTCGCCGCATTGGTTTTAGACCCAATCGTCGATGGATTTCACCTCACGAGTCCGATGGACGGCGGCAAGAACTGAACCTGCTTTATCAAGATACAAGGCGCAAGATGGGAATAGACCCTCAAGGATTAAACCAACAAAGACGACCTTCAAGGGCATCATACCAGGTGTAGAGGCCAATTATGCGAGCTCGATTACACGGAAGTGGTCTTCGGATCCCGGATAACTTCGGCGAGGAGTTAATCTTGATATAGTTCCGTTCATGGCGGCTATCACGCTCCGCTTTCAGACGGACCGTGTTTGCAAAGTTCAACGCGGTGCCGCGACTACGCATACCTCAAGCTCAAGATGCCAGCCCTCGAGTCATCACGGTCAGCGAAACACTAAACGCTCCCTCCAAGCGGAGGAACACACAATGCTCTCGCGGAAATCTGAGCAGCCTCTTAAGGCAATTCTCGAGTCCGGCCGTTAAGCATCCAAACACGGCTAAACGCGCCCGGAGTAACCTACAACAAGACCACCCGGCACGTTCCGAGCACGCGTAGCAATGCGGCCCCAACCCCTGCCCTTGCAAAATTGCAAGACTGGTCCTCCGCATACATCATTACGCTCTGGAGATACCATGGGCATAGGGGGAGGGGCACGAGCACGATAGGCCCAGAGTGCGGCTCAACCACACCAGGGGCTCCCAAGTGTGTCACCCTTTTTCTTTTTTCCTTTTTCTTATCCACAGGACTCCGTTCACTGAGGCCTGTCCGCAAGATGAACTGCCAGAACTCACGATGCAACAGCCAGGGGAGCAGAAAGGCTACGACGAGTATCCAGGTGGTCTCCATTACGAGCATTAAATCCGTTTTATACACCATTCCGCAGCCTACCCCTGGAGGGGGACATGTTTAATAGTCCTATCCCTTGCTTATCGCACTATTTGTATCGTTCTGCATTCATGGTAGTATTTCTTGAATAAACAATGCATCGCTTTTTGCTTATAATTGCATTTCTTTCTTATATATATGTTCATTTATGACATGTTGCATCCGTACACTTTGGTACGGCTAAATACACCAGGGGCTTAAGTTCCCCACATTATGGTGTGATAAGTCCGAACACTTTCACAAGTGCGGCACCCCGAACTTATAGCATTATATGCATCGGCTCCGAATCATGTCCTGTGTCAATAGTTGGGTTTGCCTGTCTCCCATGTTTTGGTACCTTATGTTCCGTTGTATCGGCTAAGGTAGCACTGGGAGAACCACTGCGATTGCGCCCCGGTTGAGCTGGGCGAGCGCCTCAGTGGAGAAATCTAAAACTGACCGTCATGATAAGGCGAGAGCTGGTCGCTGTTCGAGAGGTTTTTTCGAGTCCCTAAAGACTTATGCCGCTTAGAGCGAGGAACCGGCTTTGTCCGGCCCAGGCGTGGATAGCGCCCCGAACTCGGTCTTCCGAACACTAGGGGCTTCACCGAAATTTAAAATTATAGAATTCTATGGCTAAGTGAGAGTGTTCAAGCATTACAAGTCCGGTTGCCTCGTTCGTTGTGTTGAGCGCCTCCCTAGATGGACCCAAAAATGGGAACAAGAGCGCTCAAGTTTATCCCAAACACCCCAGCACTCGTGGCATGGGGGCCGAAGCCGACGACTTGCCATCTCTCAGATTTGGTAAACGGCCGCACAGAAGGTAATATTTTAAATTAACAAGCGTTGCTTAGCGCATATGAACAAAGTCTTCAGCGCACAGGATAACAAAATGCGAGTCTACTCAAATATTAAATCTTTGGAGCACTCACCTGCAATCATGCGGGCACCCTTCAGGACACTCTTATAATATATTTCGGGCGTACGATACTCCTTGCCCGCCAGCGGCGCGTCCGTCAGAAGCTTCTCAGCGTCCATCCTGCCCCAGTGCACTTTTGCACGGGCAAGGGCCCGACGGGCACCTTCAATGCAGGCGGAGTGCTTGACGACTTCAACCCAGGGACATGCATCCACCAGCCGCCGCACCAGGCCGAAGTACCTCCCAGGCATGGCCTCCTTGGGCGACAGCCGAACTATGAGGCCCTTCATGGCCTGTTCGGTCACCTTGTGGAGCTCGACCAGCTGCTTCAGCTGGTCGCTAAGGGGCACCGGATGTCCGGCCTCAGCACACTGAGACCAGAAGACCTTCTCCGTAGAGCTCCCCTCCTCGACCCGATAGAATGCGGCAGCATCGGACACGCTGCGGGGCAGATCTACGAACACTCCTAGAGAGCTCTGAATTTGGGTAAGCAATAGGTAATTCACATTTACATGCTTACTTTGCATGAAAAATGCCTTACCCGCCGCTATCTTCTTTAACGCCTCGATTTCCTGGAGGGCCTTGTGGGCTTCGGCCTTAGCGGCTTTGGCACTCTCAAGAGCCGATGCAAGCTCGGACTCTCGAGTCTTTGAGTCGCGCTCCAAACTCTCATGTTTTTTCACGAGAGCCTGGAGCTCTTGCTGCACCTCCGCCACCCGCGCCTCCTGCTTCTCTCACTCGGCTCGTTCCACAGCCGCATTGCGTTCCGCCGCGGACACCGCCTCCTTCAGGGTCACCAGCTCGTTCGTGGCCCCTGTAGTACCCACGTTATCTTTGTTATTTTCTCTTGCAACCAAATCCTTTTCTGTAAGGTACAACTTTAATAAGGTGTTACTCACCTTCCTCGTCCTCGAGCTGCTTCTTGGCACGGCCGAGCTCGCTCTCGGACTGCTCGAGGCTCTGCTTCAAAGCATCGACCTCCGCAGTCAGTGCGGCAGAGGTCAGCAGCGCAGCCTGCAATCCCATATTGACATATTTTTAGACTCCTGCGTATATCTTTTTAGATCCTCAGTCCAGCTTTTCTTTCCGATCACCGAACCGAGCATCAGGGGCTACTGTCTAAGTGGTATTATATTGCATATCTTAAAATTCTTACCTCAAAGCCTGTTAGAAGGCTGCTGCAGGCTTCGGTCAGCCCGCTCTTGGCGAGCCGAACCTTCTGAATCACCGCACTCATGACAGTGCGGTGTTCTTTTTCGATGGAAGCGCCGTTGAGCGCCTCCAGCAAGTTATCCGGCGCCTCCGGTTGGACAGAGGCCGCTGGTGTCACACTCTTGCCCTTCTTACGAAGGGGCCGCTCGCCGGACTCCGGAACCACTGCAGGTTCTGGTGCGGAGTCTGATGCAGAGTCCGGGAGGTTGCCTTGCGGCACCTCTGAGGCCTCCTCCTTCTGGCGGGTCCCTTCCCGGGATCCCACCTCGGCGTCGTCAGCGTCACGGGGGGTTGAGGCGGTCGGAAGAGAATCCATATCCGACTTGCCCAAGGACCCGCTCGACGAAGCGGGAAGATCGTCCTTGGCCGGACTACAGGTTGTATGCGGCATTAGAAAGACATTGTGTGGCAAAAAGAAAAATTATAAATTATCTAGGAGTCCGGATACTTACAATCTCGCCAGGGGCTTGGCCCTTGAGGGCCACTCCTCGTTGTCGTTGCCAACGTTGGCGGAGCAGTCCGGGGGAAGGGTCCTTCCCTTCTTGACCCTTCGGCCTCCCTCGTTGGGGAGGCCTTCCTCTTCTTCTCTCCCCCCGCTGGGGGAGAGGCCTCTTTCTTCTCCTCCTCGTCCTTAGGGGAGGAGTCCGCCTCGGAGTCATCGGACGATGAGTCCGATACCACTCGACGCGGGAACTCCTTGGGTTCCGTGGCCTTCTTCTTGGCCTTCTTCTCGGCACCACGTAAAGTGCGGGACCAGCAACCCGTCAAACG
Organism: Aegilops speltoides; assembly: GCA_021437245.1. Lineage (NCBI taxonomy): Eukaryota > Viridiplantae > Streptophyta > Magnoliopsida > Poales > Poaceae > Aegilops > Aegilops speltoides. Next base: position 409,470,178 of record CM038141.1, on the reverse strand, counting down.
GGTGTCCGCTGGGTCTTCTGGAAGGGGAGCCGGACAGTTAACCTGTCCGGACGTCTTCTGCCAGTCCTGTTAAAGGCATTGGGAGTTTAGATCCTGCATAGAGTCAAACTATGAAAAGCAAATGTCCCATAAAGGATAACATAGCTTACCTCACCAGCCGGACGCTGCGTGCTGAATTCGTGATCTTCGGTAGCGGATGCGGGAGCTTCGGTGCCCTTGAACAGCACCCTCCAGGCAGCTTCGTACGTAGTGTCGAAGAGCCTGCTCAAGGTCCGGTGCTGTGCCGGATCAAACTCCCACAAATTGAAGTCCCGTTCTTTGGCAGGGAGAATCCGGTGGCGAGCATGACTGGATCACGTTGACAAGCTTGAGCTTCTTGTTCACGTGGTGCGGAGATAGGATCGAGTCGATCGGCTCCTCCAAACTACCCCAAAGCAAGCCCTTCTCTTTCCAGGAGGTGAGCTGCATGGGGATGCCAGATCTGAATTCGGGGGCCGCTGCCCATTTAGGGTCACGCGGCTCGGTGTTGTAGAACCACCCCGATTGCCACCCTTTGACGGATTCCACGAAGGCACCCTCGAGCCAAGTGACGTTGGGCATTTTGCCCACCATGGCACCTCCGCACTCCGCTTGACTGCCCTTCACAACCTTCGGCTTGACATTGAAGGTATTTAGCCACAAGCCGAAGTGGGGCTGGATGCGAGGAAGGCCTCGCATTACCTGACGATAAACGCCGAGATATTGAGGATGAAATTTGGGGCCAGATCGTGGAAGTCCAGGCCGTAGTAGTACATGAGCCCCGGACGAAGGGGTGGAGTGGGAAGCCCAGTCCGCGGAGGAAGTGGGGAAGAAATACGACCCTCTCATGGGGCCTGGGGGTAGGGATGAGCTGCCCCTCATCGGGCAGCCGGTGCGCGATGTCATTGGACAGGTATCCGGCGCTGCGCAGCTTCTCGATGTGCCCCTCCGTAACGGAGGAGGCCATCCACTTGCCTCCCGCTCCGGACATGGCTGGAGAAGGTCGAGGTGAGATGTGCGGACTTGGGCGCTGGAGCTCAAGTGCGCGGAGATGGATAAGAAAAGGAGGAAGAAGGCGTAGGTAAAAGAGGTGGATCCTTATCCCCTTATATATGGGTGGACGAAACTATACGTCCCCACCGGCCTGGTAAAACTCGCTTATCTCCCAAGCGCCGCAATCAATGGCACGGTTGGGTTACCCACGTTCGTATTGATGGGAATCCCGGAATAAGGGGAACACGATCCGCTCGACAAGGCGTGTTAAGGAAACGCGCCGCTAAACACGCTGAAGTGGTATAATAAAAACAATTCCAGTAAAGGCTTGGTAGTGGTGTGACGTCATGCCACAAAATACGTCAGCAGATTGAACTTGTGTAAATATTATTCTCTCTATGGTGGTATGTGGAATTTATTTTACAGAGCCGGACACTATCCTGGTGTTCACAATCTTCTATGAATTATTTGTTGGGGAACGTTGCAGAAAATTAAAATTTTTCCTACGGCTTCACCAAGATCCATCTATGAGTTCATCTAAGCAACGAGTAACGAGAGAGAGTTTGCATCTACATACCACTTGTAGATCGCGTGCGGAAGCTTGCAAGGTGATGATGGAGTCGTACTCGAACGTGATTCAGATCACCGATGCCAAGTGCTGAACGGACAGCACCTCCGCGTTCAACACACGTACGGGACGAGCGACGTCTCCTCCTTCTTGATCCAGCAAGGGGGAAGGAGAGGTTGAGGAAGACAGCTCCACCGGCAGCACGACGGCGTGGTGATGGTGGAGAAGCAGTACTCCGACAGGGCTTCGCAGAGCTCTTACGGAGGAGGAGATGTGTTGGGGAGGGGAGGGGCTGCGCCTTGGGAGTTGGTACAGCAGCCCCTCCCTCCCCCTTTATATAGGCACCACAGGGGTGGGCGGCCCCGAGATCCAATCTCCGGGGCGGCGACCAAGGGGGTGGAGTGCCCCCAAGCGGTGGGCGCCCCACCCCTAGGGTTTCAACCCTAGGCGCAGGGGGTGGGCCTAGGGGGGCGCACCAGCCCCCTGTGGGCTGGTTCCCTTCCCCCTTTGGCCCATGGGGCCCTCCGGGATAGGTGGCCCCACCCGGTGGACCCCCGGGACCCTTCCGGTGGTCCGTGCTTTACCAGAGACCCCAAACTTTCCCGATGGCGAATCACCACTTCCTATATATTATTCTTTACCTCCGGACCCTTCCGAACTCCTCGTGACGTCAGGGATCTCATCGGGACTCGAACAACATTCGTAGTCACATACTTGACTTCCTACTAACCCTAGCGCCACCGAACCTTAAGTGTGTAGACCCTACGGGTTCGGGAGACACTTGCAGACATGACCGAGACGACTCTCGGGCAATAACCAACAGCGGGTCCGGATACCCATGTTGGCTCCTACATGCTCCTCGATGATTTCATCGGTTGAACCACGATGTCGAGGATTCGATCAAACCCCGTATGCAATTCCCTTTGTCAATCGATGCGTTACTTGCCCGAGACTCGATCGTCGGTATCCCAATACCTTGTTCGGTCTCGTTACGGCAAGTCACTTTACTCGCATACCGCAATGCATGATCCCGTGGCCAACACCTTGGTCACCTTGAGCTCATTATGATGATGCATTACCGAGTGGGCCCAGAGATACCTCTCCGTCATACGGAGTGACAAATCCGATCTCGATCCGTGTCAACCCACAGATACTTTCGGAGATACCGTAATGCACCTTTATAGTCACCCGATTCGTTGTGACGTTTGATACACCAAGGCACTCCTACGGTAACCGGAGTTACGATCTCATGGTCTAAGGAATAGATACTTGACATTGGCAAAGCTTCTAGCAAGCGAACTATACGATCTTTTATGCTATGCTTATGATTGGGTCTTGTCCATCACATCATTCTCCTAATGATGTGATCCCGTTATCAACGACATCCTATGTCCATAGTCAGGAAACCATGACTATCTATTGATCATAACGAGCTAGTCAACTAGAGGCTCACTAGGGACTCATTGGGTCTAAGTGTTCACACGTGTATTACGATTTCCGGATAATACAGTTATAGCATGAACAAAAGACAATTATCATGAACATTGAAATATAATAATCCTTTTATTATTGCCTCTAGGGCATATTTCCAACAGTCTCCCACTTGCACTAGAGTCACCAATCTAGTTACATTGTGATGAATCGAACACCCATAGAGTTCTGGTGTTGATCATGTTTTGCACGCGAGAGAGGTTTAGTCAACGGATCTGCGACATTCAGATCCGTGTGTACTTTGCAAATCTCTATGTCTCCATCTTGAACATTTTCACGGATGGAGTTGAAACGACGCTTGATGTGCCTGGTCTTCTTGCGAAACCTGGGCTCCTTGGCAAGGGCAATAGCTCTAGTGTTGTCACAGAAGAGTTTGATCGGCCCCGACGCATTGGGTATGACTCCTAGGTCGGTGATGAACTCCTTCACCCAAATCGCTTCATGCGCTGCCTCCGAGGCTGCCATGTACTCCGCTTCACACGTAGATCCCGCCACGACGCTTTGCTTGCAGCTGCACCAGCTTACTGCTCCACCATTCAACATATACACGTATCCGGTTTGTGACTTAGAGTCATCCAGATCTGAGTCGAAGCTAGCGTCGGCGTAACCCTTACTGACAGCTCTTCGTCTCCTCCATAAACGAAACATGTCCTTTGTCCTTTTCGGTACTTCAGGATATTCTTGACCGCTGTCCGGTGTTCCTTGCGGGATTACTTTGGTATCTTGTAACCAAACTTACGGCAAGGTTTACATCGGTCAGTACACAGATGGCATACATAATAGATCCTATGGCTGAAGCATAGGGATGACACTCATCTCTTCTTTATCTTTTGCCATGGTGGGTGGTCGAGCCGAGCTCAATCTCACACCTTGTAACATAGGCAAGAACCCCTTCTTGGATTAATCCATTTTGAACCTCTTCAAAATCTTATCAAGGTATGTGCTTTGTGAAAGACCTATGAGGCGTCTCGATCTATCTCTATAGATCTTGATGCCTAATATATAAGCAGCTTCTCCAAGGTCCTTCATTGAAAAACACTTGTTCAAATAGGCCTTAATGCTGTCCAGAGTGTCGTATCATTTCCCATCAAGAGTATGTCATCTACATATAACAGAGAAATGCTACGGAGCTCCCACTCACTTTCTTGTAAACGCAGGCTTCTCCATAAGTCTGCGAACCCAAACGCTTTGATCATCTCATCAAAGCGAATGTTCCAACTCGAGATGCTTGCACCAGTCCATAAATGGATCATTTGGAGCTTGCATACTTTGCTAGCGTTCGAGGATCGACAAAACCTTCCGGCTGCATCATATACAGCTCTTCCTTAAGATGTCCGTTAAGGAATGCCGTTTTGGCGTCCATCCGCCATATCTCATAATCATAGTATGCGGCAATTGCTAACATGATTCGGACGGACTTAAGCTTCGCCACGGAGAGAATGTCTCGTCGTAGTCAATCCCTTGAACTTGTCGATAACCCTTAGCGACAAGTCGAGCTTTATATATGGTAACATTACCATCCGCGTCCGTCTTCTTCTTAAAAATCCATTTATTTTCTATCGCTCGCCGATCATCGGGCAAGTCTGTCAAAGTCCATACTTTGTTTTCATACATGGATTCTATCTCGGATTTCATGGCTCCAAGCCATTTGTTGGAATCTGGGCCCGCCATTGCTTCTTCATAGTTCGAAGGTTCATTGTTGTCTAGCAACATGATTTCCATGACAGGGTTGCCGTACCACTCTGGTGCGGAACGTGTCCTCGTGGACCTTCGAAGTTCAGTAGTAACTTGATCCGAAGTACCTTGATCATCATCAATGATTTCCTCTTCAGTTGGTGTGGGCATTACAGGAACGGTTTCCTGCGCCGCACCACTTTCCCGTTCGAGAGGTAGTACTTCATCGAGTTCTACTTTCCTCCCACTTACTTCTTTCGAGAGAAACTCTTTCTCCAGAAAGCATCCGTTCTTGGCAACAAAGATCTTGCCTTCGGATCTTAAGTAGAAGGTATACCCGACAGTTTCCTTAGGGTATCCTATGAATACGCATTTTTCCGACTTGGGTTCGAGCTTTTCAGGTTGAAGTTTCTTGACATAAGCATCGCATCCCCAAACTTTTAGAAACGACAGCTTAGGTTTCTTCCCAAACCATAATTCATACGGTGTCGTCTCAACGGATTTAGACGGTGCCCTATTTAAAGTGAATGTAGCTGTCTCTAGAGCGTATCCCCAAAATGATAGCGGTAAATCGGTAAGAGACATCATAGACCGCACCATATCCAATAGAGTGCGACACGACGTTCGGACACACCGTTTACCGAGGTGTTCCAGCGGCGTGAGTTGTGAAACGACTCCACATTTTCTTAAGTGTGTACCAAATTCGTGACTTAAGTATTCTCCCCCACGATCTGATCGTAGGAACTTTATCTTACGGTCACGTTGATTCTCTACCTCACTCTGAAATTCCTTGAACTTTTCAAAGGTCTTAGACTTGTGTTTCATTAAGTAGACATACCCATATCTACTCAAGTCATCAGTGAGAGTGAGAACATAACGATATCCTCCGCGAGCCTCAACGCTCATTGGACCGCACACATCGGTATGTATGATTTCCAACAAGTTGGTTGCTCGCTCCATTGTTCCGGAGAACGGAGTCTTGGTCATTTGCCTAAGAGGCAAGGTTCGCATGTGTCAAACGATTCATAATCAAGAGACTCTAAAAGTCCATCAGCATGGAGCTTCTTCATGCGCTTGACACCAATGTGACCAAGGCGGCAGTGCCACAAGTATGTGGGACTATCGTTATCAACTTTACATCTTTTGGAATCCACACTATGAACATGTGTAATATTACGCTCGAGATTCATTAAGAATAAACCATTGACCATCGGAGCATGACCATAAAACATATCTCTCATATAAATCGAACAACCATTATTCTCAGACTTAAATGAGTAGCCATCTCGTATCAAACGAGATCCAGATACAATGTTCATGCTCAAACTTGGCACTAAATAACAATTATTGAGGTTTAAAACTAATCCCGTAGGTAAATGTAGAGGTAGCGTGCCGACGGCGATCACATCGACCCTGGAACCATTCCCGACGCGCATCGTCACCTCGTCCTTCGCCAGTCTCCGTTTATTCCGCAGCTCCTGCTGTGAGTTACATATGTGAGCAACGGCACCGTATCAAATACCCGGGAGTTACTACGAGTACTAGTAAGGTACACATCAATTATATGTATATCAAATATACCTTTGGTGTTGCGGCCTTCTTATCCGCTAAGTATTTGGGGCAGTTTCGCCAAAGTGCCCTTCCCTTGCAATAAAAGCACTCATCTCGTGCTTGGGTCCATTCTTTGACTTCTTCCGGCAAGCGGCTTACGGGCGCGCAACATCTTTGCCGTCCTTCTTGAAGTTCTTCTTACCCTTGCCCTTCTTGAACTTAGTGGTCTTATTGACCATCAACACTTGATGTTCTTTCTTGATTTCAGCCTCTGCTGACTTGACATCGAGAACACTTCAGAATGGTCTTTACCATCCCCGCATGTTGTAGTTCATCACAAAGCTCTTGTAGCTTGGTGGGAGCGGCTGGAGGATTCTGTCAATGACCGCCTCATCCGGGAGGTTAATGTTCAACTGGGTCATACGCGCGTGCAACCTGGACATCTTGAGGATGTGTTCATCGTGAACTGTTCTCCTCCATCTTACAAGCTGTAGAACTTGTCGGAGACATCATATCTCTTGACCGGGCATGAGCTTGGAAAACTAGTTTCAGCTCTTGAACATCTCATATGCTCCGTGATGCTCAAAACGCTTTTGGAGCCCCGGTTCTAAGCTGTAGAGCATGCCGCCTTTGAACGAGGGAGTAATCATCAGACGAGTTTGCCAAGCGTTCATAACGTCTTGGTTCTTCGACGGAGCGGCACCTAGCGGTCCTTCTAGGACATATTGCTTCTGGCAGCTATGAGGATGATCTCGTGTTCCGGACCCGATCCGTATAGTTGCTGCCATCATCTTTCAGCTTGGTTTTCTAGGAACGCGTTGAAGTTCATGTTGACATTAGCGTTGGCCATTGATCTACAAGACATATTTGCAAAGGTTTTAGACTAAGTTCATGATAATAAAGTTCTTAATCAAAATTATGAACTCCCACTTAGATAAGACATCCTCTAGTCATCTAAGTGTTACACGATCCGAGTCGACTAGCCCGTGTCCGATCATCACGTGAGACGGACTAGTCATCATCGGTGAACATCTTCATGTTGATCGTATCTTCCATACGACTCGTGTTCGACCTTCGGTCTCCGTGTTCCGAGGCCATGTCCGCACATGCTAGGCTCATCAAGTTAACCCTAAGTGTTTTCGCTGTGTAAAACTGTCTTACACCCGTTGTATGTGAACGTAAGGATCCATCACACCCGATCATCACATGGTGCTTAGAAACGACGAACTGTAGCAACGGTGCAGTTAGGGAGAACACTTCTTGAAATTTTTAAGGGATCATCTTATTTACTACCGTCGTCCTAAGTAAACAAGATGCATAAACATAATAAACATCACATGCAATTATATAGTTGTGACATGATATGGCCAATATCATCAAGCTCCATTGATCTCCATCTTGGGGCTCCATGATCATCTTGTCACCGCTTGACACCATGATCTCCATCATCATGATCTCCATCATCGTGTCTTCATGAAGTTGTCACGCTAACGACTACTTCTACTTCTATGACTAACGCGCTTAGTAATGAAGTAAAGTAGTTTACATGGCGTTCTTCAATGACACGCAGGTCATACAAAAATAAAGACAACTCCTATGGCTCCTGCGGTTGTCATACTCATCGACATGCAAGTCGTGAATCCTATTACAAGAACATGATCTCATACATCACAATTCATCATTCATCACAACTTCGCCATATCACATCACATGATCAATCGCTGCAAAAACAAGTTAGACGTCCTCTAGTTGTTGTTGCATCTTTTACGTGGCTGCGATTGGGTTCTAGCAAGAACGTTTTCTTACCTACGAATCACCACAACGTGATTTTGTCAACTTCTATTTACCCTTCATAAGGGCCCTGTTCATCGAATCCGCTCCAACTAAAGTGGGAGAGCAGACACCCGCCAGCCACCTTATGCAACTAGTGCATGTCATCGGTGGAACCGGTCTCACGTAAGCGCACGTGTAAGGTTGGTCCGGCCGCTTCATCCCACAATACCGTTGAGCAAGAAAAGACTAGTAGAGGCAAGTAAGATGACAAGATCAACGCCCACAACAAATTGTGTTCTACTCGTGCATTAGAGAACTACGATAGACCTAGCTCATGATGCCCTTTGTTGGGGAACGTTGCAGAAAATTAAAAATTTCCCACGGCTTCACCAAGATCCATCTATGAGTTCATCTAAGCAACGAGTAATGAGAGAGAGTTTGCATCTACATACCACTTGTAGATCGCATGAAGCTTGCAAGGTGATGATGGAGTCGTGCTTGAACGTGATTCAGATCACCGATGCCAAGTGCTGAACGGACAACACCTCGCGCTCAACACACGTGACGGGACGAGCGACGTCTCCTCCTTCTTGATCCAGCAAGGGAAGGAGAGGTTGAGGAAGACAGCTCCACCGGCAGACGACGGCGTGGTGATGGTGGAGAAGCAAGATCTCGGCTGTGGCTTTGCGAGCTCTTACGGAGGAGGAGATGTGTTGGGAGGGAGGGCTGCGCCTTGGGAGTTGGTACAGCAGCCCCTTCCCCCCCCTTTATATAGGCACCTGGTGGGTGGCCCCTGAGATCCAATCTGTGGGGCGGCGGCCAAGGGGTGGAGTGCCCCCAAGCCGGTGGGCGCCCACCCCTAGGGTTTCAACCCTAGGCGCGAGGGTGGGCCTGGGGCACCAGCCCCCTGTGGGCTGGTTCCCTTCCCCCTTTGGCCCATGGGGCCCTCCGGGATAGGTGGCCCCACCCGGTGGACCCCCGGGACCCTTCCGGTGGTCCGTGATTTTAGTGAGACCCCGAAACTTTCCCGATGGCCGAATCACCACTTCCTATATATTATTCTTTACCTCCGGACCCTTCCGGAACTCCTCGTGACGTCCGGGATCTCATCCGGGACTCCGAACAACATTCGGTAGTCACATACTTGACTTCCTACTAACCCTAAGCGCCACCGAACCTTAAGTGTGTAGACCCTACGGGTTCGGGAGACACGCAGACATGACCGAGACGACTCTCGGGCAATAACCAACAGCGGGGTCTGGATACCCATGTTGGCTCCCACATGCTCCTCGATGATTTCATCGGTTGAACCACGATGTCGAGGATTCGATCAAACCCGTATGCAATTCCTTTGTCAATCGATGCGTTACTTGCCCGAGACTCGATCGTCGGTATCCCAATACCTTGTTCGGCCTCGTTACGGCAAGTCACTTTACTCGCATACCGCAATGCATGATCCCGTGGCCAACACCTTGGTCACCTTGAGCTCATTATGATGATGCATTACCGAGTGGGCCCAGAGATACCTCTCCGTCATACGGAGTGACAAATCCGATCTCGATCCGTGTCAACCCAACAGATACTTTCGGAGATACCTGTAATGCACCTTTATAGTCACCCGCCACGTTGTGACGTTTGATACACCCAAGGCACTCCTACGGTAACCGGAGTTACACGATCTCATGGTCTAAGGAATAGATACTTGACATTGGCAAAGCTTCTAGCAAGTTTAACTATACGATCTTTTATGCTATGCTTATGATTGGGTCTTGTCCATCACATCATTCTCCTAATGATGTGATCCCGTTATCAACGACATCCTATGTCCATTGTCAGGAAACCATGACTATCTATTGATCATAACGAGCTAGTCAACTAGAGGCTCACTAGGGACTCATTGGGTCTAAGTGTTCACACGTGTATTACGATTTCCGGATAATACAGTTATAGCATGAACAAAAGACAATTATCATGAACATTGAAATATAATAATCCTTTTATTATTGCCTCTAGGGCATATTTCCAACATTATTCGGAGGAGGAACCCGCCTTGCATTGCCGAAGACAATATGTGCACCGGACTCGTTGTCATTGAAGCCTGGTTCAGGGGTTACTGAGGGAGTCCTGGACTAGGGGGTGTCTGGATAGCCGAACTATCATCATCGACCGGACTCCAAGACTATGAAGATACAAGATTGAAGACTTCGTCCCGTGTCCGGATGGGACTTTCCTTGGCGTGGAAGGCAAGCTTGGCAATACGGATATGTAGATCTCCTACCATTGTAACCGACTCTGTGTAACCCTAGCCCTCTCCAGTGTCTATATAAACGGGAGGGTTTTAGTCCGTAGGACAACAATTACAACAATCATACCATAGGCTAGCTTCTAGGGTTTAGCCTCCTTGATCTGGTGGTAGATCTACTCTTGTACTACCCATATCATCAATATCAGTCAAGCAGGAGTAGGGTTTTACCTCCATCGAGAGGGCCCGAACCTGGGTAAAAACATCATGTCCCTTGTCTCCTGTTACCATCAGCCTAGACGCACAGTTCGGGACCCCCTACCCGAGATCCGCCGGTTTTGACACCGACACCTTGGTTCTCAAACTGAGGGAAATACTTATCTCTACTTTCCTGCATCACCCTTCCCTCTTCAAGGGAAAAACCAATGCAAGCTCAAGGAGTAGCAGGGAGCTGCCAAGGGCCCACAACCCTGGACTTGTGGCGCCCTGGTGGCCCCCCTCTTGTATTTCTCTTCGCTAGTATTTTTTATATATTCTGGAATAACTCTCTGTACATTTTCAGCTCAACCCAAGAAATTTTATTTCTGCATAAAAATAACACCATGCCAATTCTGCTGAAAACAACATCTGTCCGGGTTAGTACCATTCAAATCATGCAAATTAGAGTCCAAAACAAGAGCAAAAGTGTCTGGAAAAGTAGATACGATGAAGATGTATCAATGTGTAGAGCTCATTCGGTGTAAACTAAACAACAAATCGAATAAACGTTAACCAAACTTTCAGTTAGCTATTATTTATTGTTAGTTTTGGAGCGCAAGTTCACACCATATACTATGTGGGGACAGACCAATCCAAGTGGTGAAATTGAGCCTAATTACATTGTCAGTCTCTCTTTATGATGGATGTCTCGGTAGAATGAAACAAGTGAATCTATATGAGCATGTGAGATAATTGAATCATATGCAAAAGTACAATCAACAACATTTTATGTTATTTGATAATTACATTCATAGTGCTAATTTAAATACAAGTACAAAACATACACATGTTGTAACTTGTTACTGAACCCAACATGCAAATTAAAATTGTAATGTCCTAGAAGTTTCTATGAATATGTTACTTAATATACACTAGAAACCACTATTAGCATGATTAAAGTGTGTAGGATTTAGAAATCTCGCCATGATGTTGAATAATATAAAAAATATACATGCATAGATGTATGTGTATACACTATATAGTTTATGCAATATTAAACAAATATTCAAAAGCTTTTTTAACAAGAAATAGAATTTTGTTACATCATACATAGTGAATTTCGCAGAATCAAAATTTTGAATAATATACATAAAGAATGTGTAACAAGAATACTACAATTATTATATAGAAAACATTATCATGGGTTAACTATTATTGCTAAGTAATATAAACTTATACTAATGAAAGTTGTGATATGGTACAATTAGTTTAAAATAAATATAAAATTTTAGTACAAAAAGTATTTGGTTTCCATTGCCCCGGGTCCAAACATGGATTGCTAACTCTATTTCACCACATATTTGGATTGCTAACTCTATTTCACCACATATTGAGGATAGAATGCATAGGCAATAATCAAAAACACCAAGAGCCATATGATAGTAAATGATCCTATCTCAACGCCCTCGTTGCCATGATCCTATCTCAATGTCCTCATTGCCGATTCTGACGGGTACCTAAGTCGACCACGCAGGCAGATGCAAGGGAGACATATCCAAACGCAACAAGTAGTATCACAACTCAGGCTATGGTTGCAGGCGTAACGGCGGACGAAGGCGCCCTCATCTCGCTGAGACACACTGATAACAACAAATGCAGGTCATGATGCAAGTCTAGAAATTGAAAGAGAAAAACACAAAGATGCTAGCTAAAACATAGCAGCATCGACGAAAAAACAATGCAATGCAATGCATGCTTTCGTACCGCTTAATCTCCTTACACTAGTCTAACTACACATCACTTTCTTGAGCTAGCCAATTAAGCACCAAGATAAAGGTTAGTCAATTAGCAAGTTAAAGGTTAGTGACCAACTAAGTACCAAGATAACATATTCTCAGTTATGCAGTCAATCTGCTCCACTCTACTCCATATTTCCGTAATATAGGTGTATACCACTAAATCATGTTTCCACTTTGTGCTCAGTATACCACTAATATATGACGAAATCATCTTCTCTCTTCTACTCTACTCCTATATTTGAGTTCAATATGCTGCTTAGGTAATGTCAAACAATGGTACATATACACAATTAATTGTGCAAACTCTTCATGTACTGCCAACTCACATACCCAGAGCTGCCACTGAATCTCCTTCCTGTATCAATTCCTTCAAAAGCAACACATTTCTTGGGCCTTAGCCTGTGCACCATGCGCTTAGACACATCATCAAGAACTGCACTGCGGTAAAGGGGCTCAGGAATGGTGTCCGGGGTATCTTACAACCATAACAAGCTAGATCAACCAAATATTACTTTGAACCGGTGCAGCAAAGCTCAAAAAGATTAATACCCAAATGCAAGGACCCTAACCATAACTAAACAGAGAAGAGAAACCTTACCAATTACTCCCTCCGTCTCATAATGTAAAACGTTTTTTGACACTAGTGTAGTGCCAAAAAACATCTTACATTATGGGACGGATGGAGTACTTCATTTCCATGTTGATGTCGCACATGATGGTGTCCTTATCAGTGCTCTCTTCCCCATACTTACACAACGGCATGGTCACAGACAACAAGAACGGCGCCTGCGTGGTCGAGTAGAGAGGAGAGCTAGGTCGGGCGCGAGAGAAGTGAGCGAGGGAAAGAGGAGTGAGCCGGTCCGGGTCATTTTGACTTGGTCGGAATGACTCCTTCTAACGGCTATCAGGGAGGGTTCCGTCTGTCGGCTACCAACGTGGCCTGGCGGGTGGGCCCAACATGTCATAAACATGGTTAAAACTTAACAGTTCAGCTACCAGAGGTTTTTGAAACAACCAACCTCAAAAATGGTAGTTATTGCAAAAAAAATTAAAGAAGTAGTTTTTGGAACCCTAGCCCTAGTTGTGGTAGTTTTATACTACAATTTACTCATTTGGCCAGGGGTGCTTTCGTTCCATTCCGTTCCATGCTCGTGCGTTTGTACGGACAGACACACGAGGTCATGCGGATGCCGTTTCTTAATCAATCTTTGTTTCAATTCAAGTTCAAGTCAAATTACTAGTAGTAACTAAACTACTCTAGAGAAAACAGAGTGTGCCATCCAGCTGCCCTCCACCAAGGCGCACCACTCCATTTGTATGCAGTAAAATCTCGCACGACTCATAGCGGGCGTCTGACGACATGGAATGGACATCTAGGGCGTGTTTGGTTGCCGTGCGCTACAATACCCGCATTGCATACACTTCTCCACCCAACATGTCTATGCAAATGCAGCCTCAAATGCATCATATGCATGTTGTTTGGTTGCCTGCATGCCCTCTTACCTGCATGGGCTTAACCACACTGCCTGGTGTTTGGTTGCCTGCATGTTAGTCCACAAACCCAAGGCATGGTGTTTGGTTGTATGCAAGGCCTGAAGTGTGGTAACCTCTTTGGCTAGTTGGTGAGATTACCACCACACTTCGGCATCACACAGCATAAGCACAACAGAGTATAAACAGAGCATGAACTAGATAATTCAGATATAAGCAGTACGACAGTTCATAACAGTTCTACGCATAAACCATAGCAGACTCGATAGTACTTAGGGAGGCCCCGGCCCTACTCCTTGGTGGCGAAGGCTTTGTCATGCTTCCCGCACTTGTTGACGACCTCAATGCCATCGTCGTCGAAGATGATGACCTTGAGGGTGTCGGGAGTGAGGAGCTTGAACATCACCATGTAGCCGATCTTGATCCGATGAATGGCTGTGTAGGTGGCCCAACCCTGATCCAGGGTCACCCTGTCGTTCATCAGCTTGACCGTCACCTTCCAGGAGCAGCCGGTGTTGTTCCTGACCTTGAACTCCGTCGGCACCGTGACAAAGTGCTTGGTGAAGTCCAGGGGCATGGGGATGCACTCAAGTTTTGATGCAAGGATGACCTTGCAGAAGTGAGTTGGGCCATCCTCCTGATGGTAGTGGCCGTAGTTGCGGCGCTTGTTGCTGGGGGGCTCCTCCATGCCCTCGTCGTCGCCACCCTCAGGCGTCTTCGGGTCTTCCTCGGCGGTGGGCGGCAGCTCAACCTCGTCAGGCATTGGGTGAAGGGGTTGCTTGCCCTTGCTGTCAACGGCCGGGAGCACCTTCGTGCCCATCTCATTGCTATCCTCGATCTGCACACAAGTCATGGAGTCAGGCATTGCACAGAGTTCATGGCTAATTCAAGAGCTTGTAGTTAAAGCGGCATGACTGTCACTCTTCTCCTCCTCTCCACCCCCTATATTTACTCACCCTGCCCACCACTATTACCCACCCCCTCTCTTCTCTCACTGTCAACCTTCGTCCTCCCCATCGCCATGAGCTCTAGCTCCAGCTCCAACGGCAACCCCTTCCCTTGGGGTATTAGCTGGAGGGCCTTCTTCCTCGGATGGATGGCTGGTGAGAACTTCGGCTCCATGCCGGACATGCAGAACGAATCCAATGACGTGCTCATGAAGGCCACTCAAGATGAGCTGATGACGCTTATTCCTGACCCAGCGAAGGGCGTGATGGCAGTTGACATCCTTCGCTGAGCCATGAATCAGACCGTCTCCGACGACCCTAAACAGAGGAAGAAGTGGCACAAGTACAAGACCTACTGGGCTCCTAATGACCTCCGTGCCGCAGTGTACTGGGAGACGGGTATCGCGCCGCCGGCGGTCATCGGCGGGGAGCCTAAGGAGGAGGAAGAAGAGGTGGTGCACATGCCAGCTAGGGCGCCGGAGCCAGTCCGTCCTACCTGGCAGATCGACCTCGACTCGGCCGAGGACGACGAGGACGACCCACCGGCCCGCACGGTGATGAAGAAGAAGATGAAGGCCAGCGGCTCGACCAGCCGCTCCGCACGCCGATGGCGGCCGCCGCGGTTAGCCGGTTTCCGTTCTGTACCCCCTTTCCCCCTATTCCCCTATCCCCCAATCCCAAATCTACCGATCTTGCATGCATAAACTGCTATGTATGAACTCGTATGAACTGGTATGAACTAGTATGATTTATCCCTATGCTTAGCTACCTCTATTCCCCATTCCCGTCCGCCGTGGATCGAATCTATCGCCGTGGATCAAATCTAGCGTTCATGTCGAAGAGAGAGAAGTGCTTATCGCCATTGGGGAGTCCGGTGGTCTTCTTCCTCTGCTCCGATCTGCTGCCGCCGGTGATGGAGTCCGGTGGTCTTCTTTCTCTGCTCGGATCCGCCGCCGCCAGTGAGAGTTGGGAGAGTGGGGAAGAGTGGGGAGAGGGAGCGGTGAGGCTAATAACTGCCGGTGCTTCGGGAAGCAACGCGGCTTCTCGAGCGTGGCACAGCGTGCAGCCGCGGCCACCACGCACCGCTTCGGGCTCAGCCTCAAGAAACTGCTGATTCATGCGTTTCCAGTGAGCCAGACCCTAAGGTGCTTTAAGAAGCGTGCGATGCAGGCCCAACAGTGTATGCGGGCTACCAAACAGGCCGAATCCTTCTCGTGCGGGTCTGGTTTGACTTCATGCGGGCAACCAAACACGCCCCTAGAGTAGCATGACATCCGTGCGCCGCCGGTTGTTCTACGTGCATGAACGAGGACTAGGAAGAGCTGCAAAAGCACCACAATTTTATAAATAAGGTCAGCCAGGTGTTTGAACACTAGCTCCTCCATAAGCGCTTGCTTTATTACGAACAGTCCTCATCGTCCAAGCCAATGTCGCAAACCCAAACCGTGTAACTAAGCAAACCCAGCAGGGTTCCACAACCAACCCGAGGCCCAATGGCACTCCACGCTAATCTTGTGACAATACACGAAACAATATAAGATCGCTATCTTCATCTTCACCACGCTAAACACATTTGCCATCACCCAGGCCATGCCGATTGAGCACGTGGTCCTCACTTGGAACTCGGTTCTTGGCCACTTGCCAACGTATTTTATCTTTGCCGGGATGTGAGCTTTCACTAGTGGAAAAACAGGCTTTCCGTCCAGCCCATAAGTCGCGAAGCTGTAGGAACCGCGACCAATGGGACCTTTAGTCGCGGTTCTGGAGGTGAACCGCGACCAAAGGCCTGGGCCCTGGGCGCTCGGTGGCCACTGGTGCGTGAGGGGCTTTAGTCGCGGTTGGCCAAGCCAACCGCGACTAAATCTTCGGCACCTTTAGTCATGATTGGCCTGGCCAACCGCGACTAAAGCCCTCCCTATATATACCCATCCAGCAGCCAACACTTAGCCATTTGGAGCCATTCTCTTCACAAGTGGGTGTAGGTTTGCTTTTGGTTCCTCTTATGCACATAAGGTGTTTGATGAAATGCCCCAAGAGCATGAAACAAACATGACATGAAGTGTTGGAGCCACACTCTTCGATCGCGGTTAGCAACTTGATGAACCTTTGATGTGTCAATATGCATGTGTGTAGTTCATAACAAATGCATGATGGTTAATTATATATTTTATATTATAATAATGCAGATGAATCGGCAATGGATGTACGGTAACCGACTCTCCGCGAGTTCACTACGGGTTTGAAAGATTTCCTCGTAGTGGCTAATGCGAACAAGCGGGGGTTTTGTTATCTGTCCATGTGTTATCTGTAAGAATGAGAAGGGTTACTCTTCCTCAAGAGTTGTTCACATGCATCTGCTTGAAGGGTTTCATGCCAAGCTATAATTGTTGGACCAAGCATGGAGAAAGAGGGGTTATAATGGAAGAAGATGAAGAAGGGGATGATTTCATCGATGAAAGCTATCTTGCTCATTTCGGTGATACTTTCATGGAGGATGCTGAAGGTGAAGGGAAGGTGAAGAAGAGGCACGTGATGATCCCGTTGATGATCTTGGTCGGACCATTGCCGATGCACGGAGACGCGCTAAACCGAAAAGGAGAGGAGAATTTGGATCGCATGTTAGAGGATCACGAAAGGCGCTGTACCCGGATGCGATGATGGTCTGAAAAAGCTGGGCTGCTAATCGGATTTGCTGAAATGGAAGGCGAGGCAGGTGTAGCTGACTCGGCATTTGAAAACTTGCTGAAAATGTTGAAGAATATGTTTCCAAAGGATAACGAGTTGCCCGCTTGAGACGTCTGAAGCAAAGAAGGTTGTCGCCCTCTAGGTTTAGAGGTTTCAAGATACATGCATGCATCAACGATCGCATCCTCTACCGCGGTGAATACGAGAATTTGAATGAATGCCCGGTATGCCTTGCATTGCGTTATAAGATCGAGTCGATGACCCGGTGACGATGTTGAGGGCCGAAACCCGTGAAGAGGGTTCCGCCAAGGTGATGTGGTATGCTCCTATAATACCACGGTTGAAACGTCTGTTCATGAACAAAAAGCATGCCAAGTTGTTGCGATGGCACAAAGAGAAACGTAAGTCGGACGGGAGTTGAGACACACCGCAGATGGAACGCAATGGAGAAAGATCGACGGATGGTTCACAGATTTTGCAGTGACGCAAGGAACATAAGATTTGCTCTAAGCACGGATGGCATGAATCCTTTTGGCGGCGAGCTCCAGCCATAGCACTGCCCGTGACTCTATGCATCTACAACCTTCCTCCTTGGTTGTGCATGAAGCGGAAGTTCATTATGATGCCGTGCTCATCCAAGGTCAAGCAACCCGCAACGACATCGATGTGTACCTAAGGCCATTAGTTGATGAACTTTTACAGCTGTGGGGTGGTGTCCGTGTGTGGGATGAGCACAAACAAGAGGAATTTGACCTCACGGCGTTGCTTTTCGTAACCATCAACGATTGGCCTGCTCTTAGTAACCTTTCGGGATGTCAAATAAGGATACAATGCATGCACGCATCGCTACATGAGACCGAAAGTGTACATTTGCCAAATTGTAAGAAGAACGTGTACCTTGGGCATCGCCGATTTCTTCCGAAAATTCATCCAAGAAGAAAGAAAGGCAAGCATTACAACGGCAAGGCAGATCACCGGCGAAGCTGCGGAACGACCGGTGCTGAGGTATTTGATATGGTCAAGGATTTGAAAGTCATCTTTGGAAAGGGTCTGGCGGACAATCAGTTCGAAGGGAGCCGACGGGCACGCAGCCATGTGGAAGAAGAAATCTATATTCGGGAGCTAGAATATTGGAAAATCCTAGAAGTCCGCTCGCAATCGACGTGATGCACGTTACGAAGAATATTTGCGTGAACCTCCTAAGCTTCTTGGGCGTGTATGGGAAGACAAATGATACAAAGGAAGCACGGCAGACCAAGAACGTTTGAAAGACCACGATGACCGCATCCGAATGGTTTCAAGGTCGTGCCGCTACGCTCGACCAAAGAAGAGAAGGTCATCTTTTTGAATGCCCGAGCAGTATGAAGGTCCCGTCTGGATTCTCGCCCAATATAAAGGGAATAATAAACATGGCGGAGAAAAGTTCCAAAACTGAAGTCTCACGATCGCCACGTGATTATGACGCAATTGCTTCCGATTGCTTTGAGGGGCTCTGCCGGAAAATGTTCGATTAGCCATTGTGAAGCTATGTGCATTCCTCAATGCAATCTCTCGAAGGTAATCAATCCGAAGTTCTACCACGTTACTGAGCGATGTGATCCAATGTCTTGTCGATTTGAGTTGGTGTTCCGCCATCCTTCTTCAATATTATGACGCACCTCCTGGTTCACCTAGTCGAAGAGATTTCCGTTCTCGGTCTGTATTTCTACACAATATGTTCCCCTTCGAGAGGTTCATGGGAGTATTAAAGAAATATGTTCAGAATCGTGCTAGGCGGAAGGAAGCATCGCCAAGGGCTATGGAAATGAGGAGGTAATTGAGTTTTGTGTTGACTTTGTTCGACCTTAAGCCGATTGGTCTTCCTCGATCGCGCACGAGGGGAGACTAAGTGGAAAAGGCACGATCGGAAGGAAATCAACGATATGTATGGACGGCCATTCTCGATCAAGCACACCACCTTGTCTTGACCAATTCCAGCTTGGTGGCTCCGTACTTTGAGAAACACAAGAATATTTTACGCTCGGACAACCCGGGAAGCTGAATCTGGATTAGGAAGGCCCACATGGAGACTTTCGGCAGTTGGTTGAGAAAACATTTAATGAATGACAATGATGTTGTAGATCAGCTGTACATGTTGGCCAAGACACCATCTTCGACTATAACGACTTTCCAAGGGTACGAGATAAATGGGAATACATTTTACACGATCGCCCAAGATAAAAAGAGCACCAACCAAAACAGTGGTGTCCGCTTTGATGCAAAGAACCGAGAATGGGCAAAAGGTCACATATTATGGTTACATAGAGGAGATATGGGAACTTGACTATGGACCCTCCTTTAAGGTCCCTTTGTTCGGTGCAAATGGTTCAAGCTAACAGGAGGTGGGGTAAAGGTGGACCAGCAATACGGAATGACAATGGTGGATTTCAACAATCTTGGTTACCTTGACGAACCATTCGTCCTAGCGAAAGATGTCGCTCAGGTTTTCTATGTGAAGGACATGAGTAGCAAACCGAGGAAACGGAAAGATAAGAAAACGATCAAGACATCATGCGATGATTCAAAGCGCCACATTGTTCTTTCGGGGAAAAGAAACATCGTGGGAGTGGAGGACAAGATGACATGTCGGAAGATTATAATATGTTTGCTGAAATTCCGCCCTTCAAAGTGAACACCGACCCAAGCATTAAGTTAAATGATGAGGATGCTCCATGGATACAGCACAATCGTAAGCAAGCGAGGGACACAAGGAAGAATTGATGTGTAATAATTTATTGTACCAAACTTTGTATTTGGTCGATGAACTGAATGATGTATCAAACCTTTTGTCAAACCTTCAAGGATTAGTTTTATTTTTCTGATTTTTTGATATATAATTGTATTTTTAAGATTTTA
Source organism: Aegilops speltoides (assembly GCA_021437245.1). NCBI lineage: Eukaryota > Viridiplantae > Streptophyta > Magnoliopsida > Poales > Poaceae > Aegilops > Aegilops speltoides. The sequence goes on along the minus strand of CM038141.1, from coordinate 409,449,853 downwards.
AAATGAATTAGTTTTATTTTTCTGATTTTAAAAGGAAAAGGAAGAAGAAGAAAGAAGGAAAAGGAAAAAACAGAAGAAAAAACAGAAGAAAAAAGGAAAACAGAAGAAAAAAAAAAAGCAGAAGAAAAAAGAAAAACATAAGAAAAAACAAACAGAAGAAAAACATAAGAAAAAAGGAAAAAGGAAGAAAGGAAGAAAAAAAAGAAGAAAAACATAAGAAAAAAACAAACAGAAGAAAAACATAAGAAAAAAGGAAAAAGGAAGAAAGGAAGAAAAAAAAGAAGAAAAACAAGAAAAAGGAAGAAACAAACAGAAGAAAAAAAAGAAGAAAAAAGGAAGAAAAACAAGAATTTAAAATGAATTAGTTTTATTTTCTGATTTTTTTTGATATATAATTGTATTTTTAAGATTTTAATAACATAAATAAATAAGTAATTAGAAACTTTAATAGCAAAAATAATTATCATAAAGTAAAATAAATAAGTAATTAGAAACAAAATAAAATAAAATAAATAAGTTTTTGTTGTAAGTAGAAACAAAACAAAATAAATAAAGCAAAAATGAAAACAATACAAATTAAACAGAAAACAATACAAATTAAAAAGAAAACAGAAAACAATACAAATTAAAAAGAAAACAGAAAACAGGCCTTTAGTCGCGGTTGTCGACGCGACCCGCGACTAAAGGTACCCTTTAGTCGCGGATGGCGGACAAGCCGCGACTAAAGTGGGGGGCGCTGAACGAAAAAACACTTTAGTCGCGGGTGAGAGGCAACCGCGACTAAAGGTACCCTTTAGTCGCGGCTCTCGCCGCCAACCGCGACTAAAGTTGTGGCCTATAAATACTCGTCTTCCTCGATCGAACTGTTAAATCGCCCTCGCCCTCGCCTTGAGCGCTGCCCGACGCCGATCGACGCCTTGACGCCGACGCCTTGGCAACGCGACGCTGACGCCTTGAAAGCCTGCGCGCCGCCCCCGTCCCGATGGCGCCGCCGCCCGTTCACTGCCACCGCCGCCCGTGCCCTACGCCCTGCCCGCCGCCCCGCCCCCCGCCCGCCCGCCGCCCGCCGCCTTGCCCTTGCCGCCCGCCCCCGCCCTTGCCCTTGCCCTTGCCCCTTGCCCGCCCTTGCCCGCTGCCCTTGCCCGCCGCCTCACGCCCCGCGCCGCGCCTGCCGCCGCCGCTTGCCCTTGCCACGCCGCCTGCCGCCCGCCCACGCCACTGGCCCCGCCAGATTCCGTGCCCTCGCGCCCTTGCATCCAGGAGATCAAGAGAAGAAAGAAAAGAAGAAAGAAGAAGAAGAAGAAGAAAGAAGAAGAAGAAGAAAAGGAAAAGGAAGAAGAAGAAAGAAGAAGAAAGAAGAAGAAAGGAAAAGGAAGAAGAAGAAAGAAAAAAAAAGGAAAAGGAAGAAGAAGAAAAGGAAAAGGAAAAGGAATTTTTTCATTTTTTCTTTTTTTGTTCTTTAATTTTAACTAGTTTTAGTTTAACAAGAACGGTAAATAACTTAAAACCCTAAACCCCAAAAACAAAAAACAACAGAAAACCGCCAAAGAAAAACAAAAGGAAAAAGGAAGAAGAAGAAAGAAGAAGAAAGAAGAAGAAAGGAAAAGGAAGAAGAAGAAAGAAAAGAAAAGGAAAAGGAAGAAGAAAAAAGGAAAAGGAAAAGGAATTTTTTTTTTTTTTTTTTTTGTTCTTTTAATTTTAACTAGTTTTAGTTTAACAAAAACGGTAAACAACTTAAAACCCTAAACCCCAAAAACAACAGAAAACCGCCAAAGAAAACCGCCAACTTAAAACCCTAAACCCTAAACCCCGCCCGTCTTGCGCTCTCTGCGACACCCTCTCCCACCCTTCCTCGCCTCCTTTTGCCACCGCCTTTCGCCACCGCCACCGCCACCGCCCCTTCTTCACTTAATTAATTTGTTTTTACTACATGTTTTCAGGATGACATAATGTCGGACGATAGAGTGACCGATTATGGACAACTATGATCCGGACGGTGAAGCACATATGTTCGGCATCATAAACGGCGATATTCAATATGTGCCGACCGGAGAAGAAGAAGATGATATCTCTTCTTATCGAACCTTGACGGTGAAGATGAAGGGCGCCGTCAAGAAGATGATGTCAAGAAACGCCGATAAACGCAGCGATCTTCAAATGGAAGTAGCAACCACCTCCGTGCCGAGGTATATATATACATTGAGCCTCCGTGATACAAACTAACTGATTTGAATAAATATGTGTACTAACGCGCGACTCTCTTTCTTATTTTAGCCCTCGGCCGGATCGTCAAAACAATCGAGTACGCCGTCAAAGCGTGGCGCAACCAGACGATGAAACCAGGAGAAACATGCACCATCCGGGTTGTCGACTTTGCAACCGGCAAGTCGGCTGGAGCCCCGCAAGAACGCCACCAAGTTTATCAGCCAATGCGGAGCCATTGTTAGAGACAACGTCTCGATCACCGCCCAGAGTGGAATGAGCCAAAGAAGGCACGAATTGATGGTTTCACTTTTGTCGATAAGAGAACAAAAAAGATTGCATCAAGAAGCTTATGGAACATTTCGCTCTACCTCCGAATACAACAAATTCGATGAGGAGGGTAACAAGATTGAGGAAAACAAGGAGAGGAGGAGGAAAGTCAAACAGTTCGCTCTTCATAAGATGGCCGACGATTCGGAAATTCAAGCAAAATCTAGCCCGTGACTTTGTCAAGCGAACAAGACTCGGATTTCAGAGGACAATATGAGAAACCGAAAGATGATGGCCAGAATTTGTGAAGCAAAAGAAATCGGAGCAGTTCCTTCAAATATCGAAACAAAATAAGGAAAATGCGGCTAAGAAGGAGTACAATCATGTTATGGGGCCGGAGGGTATCGCATTTGGGTGCCTAGGTTCGAGAAGATGGAGAACGAGCTGAGGCGCGAGGAATCCGTCCAGTGTACGGAGGATGGGACCCAAGGGCCAAAAGCTGGTGGTACGGGCATGGGGAACGCTCAACCCGGAGACAGGGGAGTGTGTTTACTGTGGCAAATTAATTAAACCCACCCAAGCCCTTATTGACGCAATGAAGGCTGCTCAAGAGGGAAGATCAAGTTCAACAGAGAGAACGACGCTACCGACAAAAGCCCTCGGGAATCCTGAACACGGAGGACGTGTACGAGGCATGGGGCACATTCCGTGGAAAATAGGGTTCCCCGAGCGATGACCCGACTGATTCTGAAGCCGTAAGAGAAAGATGGATCGGGAAGCGGATGTTGTGGCGCGGTTGGCATCGGAAATGGAAGTGATGAAGAAAACCATGAGTGTACTAGTAGCGAAAGAGATTCAGCTCGGGTGCAGCATGAAGATCATCCAGCGGATCTCGGAAGCCAGCAGCGAGAAGCAGCGTGGCTTCCACGGAGGCCCCACCGGCTGGTGCGGATGCACCGACGATCGAAATTACTGCACCGGAGCCTCGGTGGTCGAAATTACTGCACCGGAGCCTCCTCGCTACCCGTGGGCGATATAAAGGAGATGAAAGAATGTCATCTGTATTATCCTATCGGGAACATTTCCATGAAGGTAGCCATCGGCAGTGCTTTACCATGTTTACTCGAGCACTCCACCACAACAACCCCATTAAAGATGGCTATGCTCGTGTCACGGTGGAGGACATAGTCCAAGGGTTTGAGGACACGGAGATTGAAATTGCTACACACGAAGGGAGAAAAGACTTGAAGATGTCAAGCGCCATTACATTCTATGGCAAAAGAAGTTTATCAAGTTTCTGTGCGAGGCGCCAAGGACAACAAGTCCACCCCTCACGGTGGTGGTGGTGGCGGTGGCGGTGGTGGTGGTGGTGGTGGTGGCGGTTCACCTACACCTCCGTCACATCACCGACGCCGCCCCAGCCCACAACGTCCGGCGGGTGATCATCCGCCGCCCCCCAGTCCTCGTCCGGCGGGTGATCAGACGCCGCCCCCCAATCCACCTATGGCAAAGAAGCAGAAGAAGTCCTGGAGTATTAACCCGGACCCTTATGTACCTAAGACCACAAAGGTACCGGAGCCATCATCAAGCCTCTCCCCACAAGGCCTTGGGAACGAGTGCCGAGGAAGTCGACGCGGCGCGATCGCTGATTTGGAGAAATGGAAGGCGGACTGCAAGAAGAAAAGAGAGCCCGAGCCCAAGCCAGATTTTCGATCAAGAAAAGAAGTGGGCTAAGTCATTTTTGAGCACACCGTCCCAAGCCGCGAAGAATCGCCCACCGACTATGCACGTGAACTTAAAAGGCAGGCACTCATGTTCAAGGAGAACAAAGAGCGGGAGAAGGCCGAAAGTATAAAAAGCGGGAAACAAGTTGCCCAGCTCGGGGAACAAAGTAAACAATCGATTGCCCCGCTTATAGTGGAAGCCTTCTGTCCGGATGCCCCCGAGATCATACAAGCTGCGGCAGCACAGGGATTGACTGTAACGAGTGCCAGAGAACAAGCGGCCAACTTAGGTATTACTCTTCGTGAACTATTAGACCTTGATGAGTTGCCGTGAAGGAGGTAGTAATTACATATGTCAAGAATGGGCCTCTCGTCGAGCTGCAGAGAAAAGGATCTACGACCAAATGAAACGTCTGCTGAATTGGTACAAGGGTTACATAAAAATTAAAAACGCCAAAGATTATATTTATGCGGAAGTTAGACATGAGCATCACTTCAAACATTACTATGTACAAGTTGAACTGAGTGAATTGTTCCAGCTTTTCAATCTGCTGTGAGCTCGACAAATCTATCATCGGTTGCTACATTCTCGTAAGTGATTTATTAATTTCTACCCCATCTCGTTCATATTGCCCGCACTATATATATGTCCTAACTATATTGTTGTGTCCTCTATTATACATGCAGAATGAAGAAAAGGAATGCAGAGTGAGGAACATCCATGATGTTGGGTTCATTGACCCACACATCGTTAATGATATTGTGTTGAAGCATTACCCGACGACGTGGAGGCGGACTGTGGCGTTTCTTACAAAGCAGGAACTCAAAAGTGATATTCTATTTCCTTACCATTTTGGGTGAGTGTTTCATCTTGAGCACATTCTCTTTGTTTACTCCATGCATGGTATGTGGCGGCTAATCGATGAGTTATGCATGACGATCTTGTGCATGTATCGTGTCCGCAGTTCCACTGGATTCGCTAGTAATTAAAGTTAACACCTCGTAATGTCTCGCCCACGACTCTCTCGGATAAGGATCCAAAGCTTTGGGCGACATCGAGAAAAATGCTGCGAAGTAATTATTTTCATTCATTTGCGCTCTATATCGATCGGCCTATTTCGTTCATTTCCTAATATCAAGTAACTAATAACTCTCTTGTTCATTTAATTTTCTTTGCCTCGTAGGGTTTGGAGACGGTTCGTAGATACAAAGGTCGGTGAATTCAAAAAGAGCTAGAATTCAAAAGGGTAAAGACTAAGATCGGGATATTCAGCCACCGTTGACCAATCTATGTGCATACTTTGTTCGTGAGATGATCCGAGATACACCTCGAGCGGGTTGATCCGAGTGATACCAATGCTCAGAGGAATAACCTCCGGTGGACGCTTAGTCCGAAGCTCGCTCCGACCACTTCAAGAGGAACTAGCTGGATGGTTTGCAGGAAGTCCTCCATCCTAAAGGAGAACACTATCACGAGGACGAAGAACTTTATATGGATTAAATCATGTATGGAAACTTGTTCAAAATTGTATATGGTCATCCGATGATATTGAATATATATTGTATATTCCTCTTGAATTCTTTTTGGTTCTAATTTCAAATTTATTTGAAATTGTACATTCATATGCATGTATGTAGTACCGTAGAATATATGAAACTCCTTCAAAATTAAAATAAAGCACAAAAGAAATAAAACAAAACAAATTAAACAGAAAACAGGTTTAGGGGGGGGGGCTAAAACCCTAAACTCATGGCGTGCCTTTAGTCGCAGATTGGCGAAGAACCGCGACTAAAGGTCCTCCGCCCGACGGCCGCTGGCGCCCACGTGGACGGGCCTTTAGTCGCGGTTCTTAAGCAGCCGCGACTAAAGGTGGTGGGCTTTAGTCGCGCTTTGCTGGTCGCGGTTGCGCAGCCGCGACTAATGGCAGTTGCGAACCGCGACCAAAGGCCTTTTTTCCACCAGTGTTTTCAAATCCCCATCACTTCGCATTGAGGAGCCCAGACATGCTGCGGCAAGCACCGGACATCGTACAGCTTTGATTAGATCTGAAAATTTATTTGTTTTAGTGTGTCATTTGCATTACTACGCAGATCAATATGTTTCCATCGTCTGGGTTATTTTGCTTCCATGCTGATTAAAATTTGCTTTAACCTAACCAATAAAAGTGTCCAATAAACTGCATGTCATGAGCATCACAATATTGCTTCAATGAACTATTGTTTGTTTCCATAAAACAAATTCACTCTAGGGATCACATGCAAGGTTTTTAATTTTGGAAACAAAATAATTTTGAACCCCATCCAAATATGCAAAATTTTGGAAATTTCGCATATTTCAAAAATTATTTCAGATTTTTAGATATCAAATTGAGCCTAATTTCATTGAATTCTTAAATAATTTAAATTTATTTTAAAATCTGTTTGAATCTGCATCAAAATTTCGGGGTTAAAAATATTTTGGACCCACTGAAATATGCAAAATTTCAGAAATTTCACTGAAATTTCGTTGAATTTTTTATCCCTGACACGCGTTTGGCTCCAACAAAAAAGGAATTTTATTTCCAACAATATGAAACTTGGCTTCCAGATAGTGCCATTTTGTTTATTGCAACAAGTCAACTACAATAGAATCATTGTAGAATTCAACAGCAAAATTGCCAAAACCAAACACTGTATTTCCAAAGCCAAGTAGCCATACAACATTGGTCGTGATGTATACTGTTAACAAAATAGTAGGGGTGTCGACGAGCAATGAGAATGGTGATGTTAAGAAACATCGGGGATCGATGCTTGGCTGGGGGATCGATGTTTTCGGTGCCTCTCCAGAGGTCATCGAGTCGGCTTCTACAGAGACCCAATCCGCTGGATGGGCCACCTCCAATTGTGCCACGCCACTCGCTTCCGGCCTGTAAAGCTCCGCTCTAGGAATAAAGATTATCTTTAAATATGCTTGCATATGAAAGTCAAGGAGTCCAACCTAAATTGAGCTTAAATAAAAGGAGTCTAACGTCAATACATTCTAGAGCTCACTATTGGCTTCTGTGCTATTTGCTCTCAAGCAGCTCTCTATCCAGCAAGGCGTGTATACACAAGATGATTTTATGCAATCATCACCATCTACGGGTAAACACCCCAAATCCTCAACCTTGGAGTTCTTAAGATGGTAGGCCACTGCTCTTGTGTCCGATATGTGCAAAAAGATAATCTCCTTGTAAGGATGAAATCCAAGTATCCTCGAAATGTATTTATGGAACTTTTCCTGAACACTAACTTCAGTGGCAGGAGCAGTAGTGGCATCATCGTTGTCTGAATCCCATTCCAGTTTCTCTCTGTCAAGTGTTTCATCATTGTTATCCCTCAAACCTTGCACGAACCAAGAGCCATGATTGTGTTCCCAAGGAAATTTGTCTAGCAACGGCTTGAGGCCAATCTCATGCTTCAACATCCATTCGGTGTGATCAATTGATTCATTGAGAAACCAAATCTGAAGTTTGCACCAACCACCGGCGAATCCATAGTAAACGCCCTTCTCCGATTTTCCCAAATGAATATCTCCGCGTGCTTCATTAATCGGGGGGAGTTCAATTACTCGGTACTTATTATCCTCTAAATCCAATCTGCAAAAATAAATAAATTCGTTATTTACTGCACAACGTTAGCTAGCTAGTAACCATGCATGGTATTGGGTGACCTTTTCTAAGTAAAAATAGGGAAACAAAACATACCTGATAATAAAAAATATGTTGAACACATAGAGACGTCCCCGCCAATACACAGAATCATGAGAGAACACGTGTTTCATGAGTAGTAGTAGGTTAGGGTCGATCGACCGTGGAGCCATCCCTTCCCTGGTAAAAGATCTCTCCTCCCACTGCCATGTCTTTGACGAGAATGCGCTCATGGTATAGGGCGACGGAGGCCACTCTGAGTTTGGGTTCGCGGGGTCCAATGCGGCGTCGTTCTCGGACCGGCGGCGAACACACTGCATGAATAACACCTCAAAGTGTGGCGAGAGCATAGGATCGTACGCGAGGAAGTCGCGTTTGACGAAGCCTCTGGTCGGGGTCCGATCAGGGTGACGCGGTAGACTAGCCCACTGCCGCGTGGCCGGATTGGCCACGCCTCCCCAGAGGAGGAGGAGGCCGTTGCAGTGACCCATAATGCGGGACCAGTCATCGTGGACGTCGTCGAGGTAGCTGAGGTTACCTTGGATCTTGCCCGCGACAGAGGGGCGCGAGAGGAACGCCGGGGGAAGGCGATAGCCGTCAACGAAGTTGTAGACGGCGAAGATGCCGGCCAGGGCGAGCGGCAGGAGGTCCTTGCGCAGCAGGCCGTGGGCGTCGACGACGGCACACCACGCCTTGCAGACGGAGCGGCAGGCGGCGAGGCTGCACGGCATCAGGCGCCCGAGGACGTCCGCGAGCACGTCGGGTAGCAGACCCGCCGGATCCATGATGTCTGGCGACTGCGCGGCGCGCGCGCGGTGCAAAGGAACAGGCAGGCACGCAGGTAGGTAGGGGTCTCGATAATCTGATGCTTTGCTTCTACCTCGGCTACCAACAAGGGAAGATGTATATAGCGAGGGCCAATGGTGGGTGGGTAGTGGGTTAGAGTTCGTTCCAGTTTCACACTCCGATTTGTTTTTTAGTCCGAGTACGACCCCGTGAAAGCCACCAAAGTGCCAAGGGTCTCCAACCGAGGTAGCCGAGGACTTGATGATCGCGCCATTCCGGCCGGCGAAGAAGCTGAAGAAACCAATCCAGGCTCCGGGCCACTCTGAACAAAAACTCTTCTTCAGCCGGCGACCTCCCGATTGCAGAACCTTAGGGCGTTGGATCACGTATCAGATTTGGCCATAGACTCGCTCCACCGGAAATTCCATCTGCCCCTACCGTGAGCATGCAATCAAATCGGAGTCCGGACTAGTTTTGGGGGTAGCACTGGAGGTCGGACAGCTTTGATTCGATCTGGAAAATTATTTGTTGTAGTACTGTAATTGTTTACTTCCATCGACTGGATATTTTTTTTCTTCCATGTTGATTCAAATTTGCTTCGACCTAACCAAAAAAGTGTCCAATAAACTGCATATTATGAGCACGTAAATGTTATCTGACTGACGTTCCGTGCGAGGTCAACCCCAGCGAACGCCCTCATCGCCGTTGCATGGATCTCAACGCAGGGGCAATGCCACATCCGACGGATCGAGGTATTCGCTGTCAGTTTGCCTTAAAAACGACATTTATATATAACTTTGACATTTTTTGATTTTTTTTTAGTTCGTCCGAAAATCCTTTTTTTACTTCTCACATGACCGTTAATTATAAGAGGGATTTTTTTATTATAGGAGGACAGCCTTTATATTATTAGAGAATGGCATTTTTTGGACGGGAAGGCCTTCATGGCTAGCTTTATTAAATCAAATCACACTTATATTATCCGCTAGGAACTTAAGAATAAAACTAGGGGGGGTATCCAACCAATCAAATGGCGGATTATTCCTTCCAAAACTAGCTAGCTCATGGGCAACTATATTAGACTCCCTATTACAGTGTACAGTATAAACCTTTCCGAAATCTTTCAGTAGACTTCGACACTCGTTGAGGATTGGTGCTGTTACTAAGGAGTAGCCTTCATTCTTGTTCAGTGCTTCTACCATGATCAAGCTATCTGTTTGAATATGAATTTCAGTACACCCTAAACTCCGGATAGAAAACAAACCCTGCCTCATTGCTTCTGCTTCCGCCGCTACCACATCCAAAACAAATTCCATCGTTGTTGTACATGCACCGATGAATCCCCCGGAATGGTCACGGACCACAACTTATTTAAGAGGATGACATTTTTATTATTACAGGATGGCAGTTTTATTTATAAAATTATGGCTTTTTATTATTGTGAGCATGGCATTTTTGTTATTTAAGAGGATGGCATTTTTTATAAGCGCATGGAAGTTTTTTTAAATAAATCATGCTTTTTTATTTTTATAATAGGATGGGAATTTTTATTATTAGAGAATGATATTTTTGTTGTATGGCGATGACATTTCTATTACGGGAGGATAGCTGATTTATTTATAAGACCATGCCATTTTTATTACCATGAGGATGACATATTTATAATTTAAGAGGATGGCATTTTTATTATTAAGAGGATGACAGTTTTTTATAAGAGATGGCATTTTTTATTTTTATAATAGGATGGGCATTTTCATTATTGTGAGATGGCATTTTTTATTTGAGGTGGCATTTTTTATTGCTTTTCGTTGCACACCTAACCGCACACCTTTATCTGATCCTCTCGCCACTGCTAGGGAGCGCCACCAGCGGCAGGAAAGCTGCTGCCCGTTGGGAGCCAGCATGGAGGAGCTTGTTCGTTATGTATTGATGTATTGAGTTCGGGAGCGGAATAGGACTTTCGCTGTGTATTGATGTATTTTTAAGGACAAGTTTTTTAGGCAATGTATTTTCAAGGAAATGTGATATTTAATACATGGCGAACCAAAGCGGGAACTCCTATTCGACGCATTTTGCGTCGAACAGCCAGCCGACGCACGCACAGACCCCGTGACTGGGCCGGCCCAATAGTGTGCGCTGTAGTAGAGCAGCAATGATGGAAAAAGAACAAAGCGTGAAAAGGTGTGTCGAGTAGGATTCGAACACACGACCTCCATCTCGTGTACCTGAGCAGCTAACCAGTGGAACCAACAAACGTTAGTGTACAAATGGGAGCGTACATGCATAAGAACTACTCGGACAGCTGTTTTGAATTTTTTGGAACTTTATCTGGAAATTCTGATTCTTTGTAAAAACAAACAATGTTTGAAAATCTAATAATTTCTTGAACAACTCGAATTTTTTCCAAATTTTGAAAAAATAAAAAAGAAACGTGAACATGTTTCAACAGAAAACATTTTGAAATTCCAGGATATTTGATGAAAACACAAACATTTATTGAAATTTGAGAAACAAAAATTTAATACTGGGAACAATTTTTGAACAGTGCAAACATTTTTTTAATTCCAGAATATTTTCAAAAACTAGAATATATATTGAATTTGAGAACAAAATTTGATAATGGGAACTGTTTTGAATTGCTGAACATTTCTCGTAATTCTCAAACATATTTTGCAATTTTAACATTTTTGGAAACACGAACATCATTTGAAAACAGGGACAGTTTTTAATATTCTGAGCACGAACAATTTTTGAAAGCACGAACAATTTTTGAATCTTGAGAACAAATTTTGAAATGGAGAACAAATTTGGAAGCACGAACAATTTTTGAATGTTGAGAACAAATTTTGAAATGGAGAACAATTTTTTTAAGCGCGAACAATTTTTGAATGTTGAAAACAAATTTTGAAATGGAGAACAAATTTGGATGCGCGAATTTGAAATGGGAAGATTTTTTGAAACTCCCAAACATAATTTGATATGTGAACAAAAAGAAGACAAAAAGAGAAGAAAAAGGAATTGAAAAATGAAATAAAGAAACACAAAAACGAAGAAAGAAAAAGAAAAAACAGGAAAAAGAACAAAGAAAAAGCAAACAGAAAAAATTTGAAACGAACATTTTTTGAATCTTGAGAACAAATTTTGAAACGAACAACAATTTTCAAAATTCCCGATCAAATTTGGAAGCAAGAACAGTTTTGCAAAAGCACGAACATTTTTTGAATCTTGAGAACAAAATTTGAAACAGAGAACAATTTTGAAAAATCCAAACAAATCATTCGTGCTTTTCTAAAAATCCAAACAAATTTTGAAACGGAGAAAATTTTTCAAAATAACAAACAAATTGTAAAATGGAGAGCAATTTTAAAAATCCCAAACAAATTTGAAATGTGAACATTTTTAAGTACATGAACAAAAATTTGAAAAAGAAGAACATTTTTTGAAATTTGTGAACAATTTTTGACAATAGGCATTTTTTGAAATCCATGCCATTACTTTCAAATTTCACAAATAATGAACAAAAATAATTCGAACAAATTTTGAAAAAACAGGAACATTTTCTAAAAATACGGAACAAAAAATTGAAAGCAGAAACATTTTTTGAATTTGTGAACAAATTTTGTAAAATGGGAACATTTTTTGAAATTGTGAACAAATTTTGTAAAATGGGAACATATTTTGAATTTGTGAACATATTTTTTTAAAAGAAGATAAGAACACATATGAAAATAAAAACTAAAGAAAGAAAATGTGTTGAACAGAGAAATTAACTTGAAAAGGAAAACAGAAAGAAAACAAAAAAGAAAAGAAAAGAAAAGAAAATGTTTTGAATATGAAAATATTCAAAAAAACATTCGAAAATTACGAAAATTCAAAAAGAACATTTTTTTAACAGCAAGAACATTTTTCGAAAATTAAGAACAAATCTGAATATGTACTTAGTTTAAACAGATAAAATAACGTTGAAAAAATAACAAGAATACTAAAACGAAAAAAAAGAAAGAAGAAATTAGAAAAATAAACAGAAAAGAAAAAAACCGGTTTAGGGAACCATCTAGAAGGTTCCCAAAACCAGAGAAAACCGGCTGGGAAACTCTAGAAGGTTCCCAAAACCGGAAACACTATAACACGTTAAATGGGCCGGCCCAAGGTAGCGCTCGATCGTTGGCTCTGTGTGCGTTTGGTCGACTGTTTGACGCAACGAGCGTCCAATAGGAAATTCCATGTCATCGATCGCGACGACTATTTCTCACCATAAGCGAGTCGAGAGGAAACTCTCGCGTCGAAGTAACTAGTGTTGGGCCGGCCCATTTTAGCGCGTGCAGATTGAAAAAATGGGTAAGGAAAGGTGCCCTCCCCAGGAATTGCACCCTGGTTGCGAGGGGGAACACCAGCACAGCTAACCACTTCGCCACTGCTGCAGCTAACCACTACACCCCCTTCCAGTTACTGGTTAGTAGTAGTATCGCGACACACTAGAGGCGATTAGAGCTGGCTTTCTCTGGTTTTTCTTTGATTTTCTATTTTTATTTCTTTTTAATCCCCATTTTTTTCTTTATCTCTATTTGTTTTTCTTTCTACATTCTTTTATACATGATCAACATTTCTTCTGATAATCCTTCAACATTTTTTAAATACTTGTTCAATATTTTTTTCAAATGTTTTTTGATGCGTGATTTTTGTAAATATACATATATGTGTATAGAATATTTCAAATATAAAATAAGTACAAAAGAAAACAGAAAACATAAAAAAAGGAAAAAAGGTTGTGACCTCCCGCGCTCGTGGGCCGGTCTAGCTCGCGCGCTCTTCAGCGAGAAAAACATGTCGTCTCGCATCACACGAGAAAGAGGAGCGCCCGTCGTCAAATGGGTATCCTCCTATTCCCCGTGTGTGTTAGAGATAGCGACCAAACTTGCACCCGAGCCCTCGGTAATGGCCAGCCCGTTAGTTTGGTTCTTTTTCTGTCTGTTTTCTTCTTTTCTACGGTTTCATTTTTCTTTTCTCTTTCTTTACCTTTTCTAATCAGCGAACTTTTAGAAAACATTTTCACTTTTATGATCATGAGTAATTATCAAATTCACAAAAGTTTTTAAAAATCATTTGCATTTTTCAATTCATAAACTTTTTTGTAAATTAAGAAGAACATTGAAATGCATGATCTTTTTCAAATATGCAAACAGTTTTACAATCCATGAGCAATTTACAAACTCGTGAACATTTGAAATTCATGAATTGAGAACATTTTGAATGTTTACATTTTTCTCAAGCATACAAACATCTTTTGAAATTTTTGAACATTTTTCAAACTCTTGAATATTGTTTTCATTTGTTATACATTATAAAACAATTTAATCTCATTTGTATATGTAAACATTTTTTTTGAATCAGCGAAAAGTTTTTAAATTAGAATATTCTTGAATTCATGGACATTTTTGTAAGTTGGGGACAATTTTTATTCATGAACGGTTTACAATTCGCAAGCAATGATTTAATTGGAGAACATTTTATGAATTTCAGGCCATTTTCTCAATCCGTGGCCATACATTTGAGTTCATGGTTATTTTTTTAAAACAGGCAGAATTTCAAGTTTAGAACATTTTTAAAAAAATCATGAACATTTTCTGAAATCCGGGAACATTTTTCTATTTCACATTTTTTTAACTTGGAATAATTTTGGAAATGCAGGACCAAATTTCATTTTTGTGAACATTTTTTAGATAAAAAGAAACAAAGTCGTGAACATATTTTGAAGTTCAAAACTTTTTGAAATCCCAAACATTTTTCAAAGAGGAAAATAAAACAAAAACAAAAGAAATAAATCAAGGGCGCGCCTGGCCCACAGATGGGCCAGTCCAGAAGCACACCAAGGGTAGCGGGGGCTGCACGTTTACACGTCACCCAACGTTGTATCCGCTAAATAGGAGGTCTGGTCGCCAAACCCAAGCTAAACCAACCCACCGGTTGTTCAAGGCTCGGGTAATAAAATGGCCCGATACAGTCCCAAACCATTTCAGAACCATGGTTTTAGCCTATATGGCTCGAGAGCAACTAATTGAGGAGTACTCGTTGTGGGGTCCTGCAAGGGTCACTTTTGGTGGGTTGTGTCACATGTCGCGTGTTGGGTGCTCCCTCGAGATTTTTTTTTTAGTTTTTCTGTACGCGTTTCGGGGTTTAGATGGTTTTTGCCTGGTTTCCTCTATGTTTTTGGACAAAACATTTTACGTGAAAATATACATTTTCTGTTTTCCTTTCGCCGAGATGCATGAATTTACTTCTTGTGGATGCACAGATTTGCTCTCGCGAGTGTACCTCTCAGAAAAGAAAAAAAAACATGGGTTTTTTTTGCTTCCGTGAGAGGTACAGATTTACTTCTCGTGGAGGCACAGATTAACTTTGACTAAGTTTATAGAAAAGAATATCAAGGTTCATAATATGAAATCAATAATGTTAGATGCATCATCAAATTAATTTTCATACCATATAACTTTGGTATTGTAGATGTTGATATTTTTTTTTATAAAGTTGGTCAAACTTTACTAAGTTTGACTTTGACCAAATCTTATATGCAGACTAAAAAGAAACGGAGGGAGTACATGAATAACCTGCATAGGAGATGATATATATTTATTATTAAAAACCAGATCCTTTCTGGTAAGTCATAATGCCCAGCATAAGGCGGTCGTCCCCACAAGAATATGTGCAGAAAATTATTTATTAATACCCTGCAACCAGTTGTCGAACATGTTACGTGCACTACGTGGCGGGTATAAATTTAAAGCTATTTGAACTATGGCTCAAATTGCCCGAGCGGACTTTCACTCAAAAAAATAAGTGTTTAATAGACTCGTCATGTTGGCGAAAGACACGTGTCTTGGTACCTTCACAGTTGCGTCGTGTCAGATTATCTCTTGGTAAGATGACCCCTCTATTTAGAAACCAGAGGAGTATCTTCACTCTTAGAGAAATTTTAAGTTTCACGATGAATCATTGCATCGTACATGGATTTGACTGAAAACTTGCCATTCTAATGCAATTTCCATCGAAAAATGCCCGGTTTACCGACAGCTGAATAGCCTCCATACGTATGGATGTAAATAGATGGCTGGTTGCAAGCAATAAGTGCTAGAGCTTAGTATTGTCTTCTAAACTACTTGCTATCAAGCAATTATCCATCCAGCAAGGCGTGTATACAACAGACGACTTTATCCAATCATCACCATCTAAGGGTAAACATCCCAGATCCTCAACCTTGGAGCTACTAAGATGGTAGGCCATTACTCTCGTGTGCGACGTTCGCAAAAAGATAATCTCCTTGTAAGGATGAAATCCGAGTATCGTAGAAATATAATCAGGGAACTTTTCCTTAACACTAACTTCAGTGGCAGTAGCAGTGGTGGCATCGTCATTGTCTGAATCCCATTCCGGTTTCTCTTTGTCTACTGCTTCATCATTGTTATTCCTCACACCCTGTACGAACCAAGAGCCATAACCATGCTCCCAAGGAAACTTTTCTAGCAACGGCTTGAGGTCCATCTCATGCTTCAACATCCAGTCAGTGTGATCAATTGATTCATTGAGGAACCAAATCTGAAGCTTGCACCAATCACCGTGGAGGAACCCATAGTAAACGCCCTTCTCTGATTTTCCCAGATGGGGCAAAATAACCCCACGTGCTTTATTAATCGTCGGGGGGAGTTCAATTACTCGGTACTTATTATCCTCTAAATCTAACCTGCACAAATAAATAAATTCGTTATTACTGTACAACAGTAGCTAGCTAGCCGCCAAGGTACTAGCGACCTTTGCTAAGAAAAAATTAGGGAAACAAAACATACATATACTCTCTCAGGTCCTTTTTACTTCGCGTAATAGATTTGCATCAAGTCAAATATTGCAAAGTTTGACTAAATTTATTAAAAAATGTGAACATCTACAGTATCAAATATATATACTATGAAACTATATTTCTCAACAAATCTATATTTTTTGATTTAACGCTGTGAGTGTTGATATTATTTTCTATAAGTTTGGTCAAAGTAGAGATACTTTGACTTCGAACAAAACCTATATACGGACTAAAAAGGACAGGAGGAAGTACCTGATAACAAAAAATATGTTGTACACATAGAGCCGGCCCCGCCAATACACAGCATCATGAGAGAGCACATCTTTCATGAGCGGTAGTAGCTTGGCGTCGATGGACCTTGGAGCCATCCCTTCTCTGATAAAAGATCTTTCGTCCCACCGCCAGGTCTCTGACGAGAATGCGCTCATAGTGTAAGGCGATGGAGGCCACTCTGAGTTTGGGTTCGCAGGGACCAATTCAGCTTCGTTCTTGTATCGGTTCCCATACCTGCGCCTAACACACTGCATGAAGAACACCTCAAAGTGCTGTGAGACCGTAGGATCGAACGTGAGGTAGTCGTGTTCGATGAAGCCCTTGATCAGGGTCCGATCAGGGTGACGGGGTAGACTAGCCCACTGCCGCGTGGCCGGATTGGCCACGCCTCCCCGGTGGAGGAGGAGGAGGCCGTTGCAGTGACCCGTCATGTGGGACCAGTCATCGCGGACGTCGTCGAGGTAGCCGAGGTTACCCTGGATCTTGCCCACGACGGAGGGGCGCGAGAGGAACGCCGGAGGGAAGTGATAGCCGTCAACGAAGCGGTAGACGACGAAGATGCCGGCCAGGGAGAGCGGCAGGAGGTCCTTGCGCAGCAGGCGGTGGGCGTCAACGACGGCACACCACGCCTTGCAGACGGAGCGGCAGGCGGCGAGGCTGCGCGGCATCAGGCGCCCGAGAACGTCCGCGAGCACGTCGCCCGGCAGCAGACCCGCCGGATCCATGGTGTCTGGCGACTGCGCGCGCGGTGCAAAGGAACAGGCAGGCAGGCAGGCTTCTCGCTAGCAGGTCGATGCTTTGCATCTACCTCCGCTACAAACAAGCGAAGATATATATAGCCAGGGGCCCAGGGCCCAAGGCTAATGGTAGGTTCGAGTTTGTTTCAGTTTCACACTCCGATTTGTTCAAGTCCAAGCACGACCCCGTGACAGCCACCAAAGTGCCAAGGCTCCCAGCAGAACTATTCCGGACTTGATGATTGCGTCATTCCGGCCGACGAAGAAGCTGAAGAAAGCAATCCATTGCAAAACCTTAATTAGGGCGTTGGATCACGTACGGATTTGGCCATGGACTGAAGAATCAAATCGGAGCCCGAACTTGTTTTGGGAGAAGCACTGGAGATCGGACAGCCTTGGTTCCGTCTGAAAAAGTATTTGTTGTAGTACTGTATATAATTGTTTACTTCCATCGACTGGATAATTTTTCTTCCATGTTGATTCAAATTTGCTTCGCCCTAACAAAAAAAAAGTCCAATAAAGTACATATTATAATTATGAGCATGGAAATGTTGCTAACATTGCCTGGGAGACCAACCCCCACAAACTCCCCCATCGCCATTGCACGGATCTCAATGCAGGGCAATGCCTGGCTGAAGGCGTTCGATGCTGTTTGCGAGTGGGCTGGAGGGGTTCTGTAAACATTCACGTAAAAACTGATTTTTATATGGACTTTTATATTTGGCAACCGTGTGGCAGATTGCAAAAAGTACCACACTATCCCCCTTCCTTCGACCCCGCCTCCTCTCGAATGACCCGACAGGCTTTTCCCGCACATCTCGCGCGCCCACCCCCGAGAAAAACTACCACTTCTTCACGTCTCCCACATGATGAAAAAAATTGCGCATGTGGGATTCGAACCCACAACTACTTGGCACCAAAGCGCGCCACGACAACCAACTCGCCCTTAGGTATTTGTTGCTCAAACTAAAGAAACTAATCGTTTTGACCTCTCTTTTTTACAATTGTGTTATTGCAGAAAAAATTACCACAATTTCCCCTCAGGTCATAGTTACCATGGTATCCGGATGCAAGTTATCAGGCCTATGTTGTGTAAGTTACCGTGCTATTTACATAGAACTAACTAGGTACTACTATGTTTCAACAACTACACCCATTTCAAAGTTACCACTGTGTTTTGTACACAAGTTATAAGGTCTTCGATGCATAAATACCGTGGTACTTACACATAAGTTATAAGGGTATGTTTACATCAACCTCCCCCCGGTGAAAGTTACCATGGGGGGAGTTACCGGGTCTACAGTTCGTATATTGTCATGGTACTTACACCTAAAAACCTGGTGTGGTTCGGTAGCTTTTTCCATAGGTAAAAAATTATCACGATGTTTTTGCGTACCTTATCACGCCTATAGCAGGTCAAAGTGGGACTTTTTTGGGCCAACCCACGAGCACGTGTGCCCTCATGACACTAAACATTATGTGACTTACCCGTGGCACGCCATGTGTTGTGTTCATCCAAAAGGCCCCGCGAGGCGAGTATATGTTTTTAACAAGTTGTTTTCCTTTGGTAAAAAGTTACCTTCATGTTTATATGTAAGTTATCGGTTATGCGGTACTAATATTATCATGTTATTTACACAAAAAATATCGGGGATGTTTTGAACAACTTTTTCCCGGGATAAAAAGTAATCATGGTGATTCTAGGTAACCTATCAATCCCGCAGTGCTTAAAATATCATGCTATTTACACAAAATTTATCAGGGGTATGTTTCAGCAAAATCCCCCCCCCCCCCCCCGGGTCAAAAACTTATCATAGTGTTTAGTTATTGCAGTGCATACATTTTCATGCTATTTAGACATAAAAATACCAGGGGAGGGCGGTATACTACCGTGCTATTTACACAGAAGATACATGAGTATCTTTTAAAAAAAACTTCCCTATGGTCAAAGTTAACATGGTGTTTCTACCTCATTTATCAGATGTGCGCTGCGTATATTGCCATCTATTTACACATAAATTATCGGATATATTTTCACATTTTACTTCCCCAATGGTTGAAGTTAGCATGATGTTTGTATCTAAATTATCAGGTCTATGGCGTGAATGTTATCGTGCTATTTACAGAAATTATCATGCAAGGGGGGCGACAAATTTCTTCCGAATGATCAAAGTTACCACGATGCTTTCACCAAGGTTATCACGCCTTTACTGCTTATGATCATGCTACTTACACATAATGTACCGCCTGATATGCAAAAGTTATCATATTGGTGGTGTGTCATTTGTCGTGCTGGTGATGGAGAATTTACCACGGGAAAATTTTATGTGCCAGGTTTGATAGGTAAAACAAAAAGTTTTTCAGTGCTAACATATTAAAGGCAGAACATGTCAAAAACAATATTTTCCTTATCTTGTTGAACAATGAGTGTCATAGGTGAGGCGGTTAGCTCCCTTTGTTGATTAGCTACAGACCAGAGATCAAATCCCTATCCAAGCATTATTTTTGACTGATGATTACAAAAATTAGGAAGGCACGAGCGGGTGTGCCTGATAAAATTGGGGAGGATGTGCGGGAAAGGAAGAAAAAGGGAGGGCGATCAGGGAGGATGTGCGAGAAAGGAAGGAAATCAGGAGGGCGGTCAGATCTGACGGCGCTTGATGCGTGTGGCAGTTTTGCAATCTGCCACACGGTTGCCAAATACATATTTAGTTTTTATATATATAACTTTGTCATTTTCCATAGCTTTTTTTTTGTTTTTTAATTCATCCAAACATCCTGATTTTTTTGTACTTTTCACATGGCATTTTTTATTGTAAGAGTATGACATTTTTATTATAAGAGGAAGGCTTTTTTATTATGAGAGGATAGCAGATTTATTTATAAAATTATGGCATTTTTATTATTGTGAGTATGAAAGTTTTATTTATAAAATCATGACATTTTTAGAGCAACTCCAACGGGGCAACCCAAACGGACATCGATTTTGTCCGCATTTTGTCCATTTGGGTCGCCCGCCCGCGCATCCGTGTCCGCTTTTTCATTTGGGTTTGCGAGTGCGCCCAACGGTGGCCAGACCCATTTTCTGAAGGAAATATGCCCTAGAGGCAATAATAAAATTATTATTTATTTCCTTATTTCACGATAAATATTTACTATTCATGCTAGAATTGTATTAACCGGAAACTTAGTACATTTATGAATACATAGACAAACAAAGTGTCACTAGTATGCCTCTACTTGACTAGCTCGTTGAATCAAAGATGGGTAAATTTCCTAGCCGTAGACATGAGTTGTCATTTGATTAACGGGATCACATCATTAGAGAATTATGTGATTGACTTGACACATTCCGTTAGCTTAGAACTTGATCATTTAGTATGTTGTTATTGCTTTCTTCATGACTTATACATGTTCCTATGACTATGAGATTATGCAACTCCCGTTTACCGGAGAAACACTTTGTGTGCTACCAAACATCACACGTAAATGGGTGATTATAAAGGTGCTCTACAGGTGTCTCCGAAGGTACTTGTTGAGTTGGCGTATTTCGAGATTAGGATTTGTCACTCCAATTGTCGGAGAGGTATCTCTGGGCCATCTCGGTAATGCACATCACTATAAGCCTTGCAAGCAATGTGACTAATGAGTTAGTTGCGAGATGATGCATTACATAACGAGTAAAGAGACTTGCCGGTAACGAGATTGAACTAGGTATTGAGATACCGACGATCGAATCTCGTGCAAGTAACATACCGATGACAAAGGGAACAACGTATGTTGTTATGTGGTTTCACCGATAAAGATCTTCGTAGAATATGTGGGAGCCAATATGAGCATCTAGGTTCCGCTATTGGTTATTGACCGGAGATGTGTCTCGGTCATGTCTACATAGTTCTCGAACCCGTAGGGTCCACACGCTTAAAGTTCGGTGACGATTTATATTATGAGTTATGTGTTTTGATGTACCGAAGGTAGTTCGGAGTCCCGGATGAGATCGGGGACATGAAGAGGAGTCTCAAAATGGTCGAGACATAAAGATTGATATATTGGATGACTATATTCGGACACCGGATGAGTTCCGGGGGTCACCGTATAATTATCGGGGTGCCGGGGGTTATTGGAACCCCCGGGGGGACTATTGAGCCTACATGGGCCATAGGGAAGAGGAGAGGTAGCCCACAAGGGGCAGCTGCGCCCCCTTCCTATAGGGGGTCCGAATTGGACTAGGGAGGGGGCACCCCCCTTTCCTTCTCCTTTCCCTCTCCTTCCTTCCCCCTTCCTCCTCCTAGTTGGACTAGGAAAGGGGGGAGTCCTACTCCTACTAGGAGGAGGACTCCTCCCCCTCCTTGGTGCGCCCCAAGCTGGCTAGCCTCCCCCCTTGCTCCTTTATATACGGGGGCAGGGGGCACCCCAAGACACACAAATTGATCCCTTGGATCTCTTAACCGTGTGTGGTGCCCCCCTCCACCATAATCCACCTCGATAATATCATAGTGGTGCTTAGGCCAAGCCCATGCATCGGTACAACATCATCATCGTCACCACGCCGTCGTAGTGACGGAACTCTCCCTCAAAGCTCGGCTGGATCGGAGTTCACGTCATTGAGTTGAACGTGTGCTGAACTCGGAGGTGCCGTGCGTTTGGTACTTGATCAGTCGGATCGTGAAGACGTACGACTACATCAACCGTGTTGTGCTAATGCTTCCGCTTTCGGTCTACGAGTGTACGTGGACACACTCTTCCCTCTCGTTGCTATGCATCACCATGATCTTGTGTGTCTGTAGGAAATTTTTTGAAATTATTGCGTTCCCCAACAGTGGCATCCGAGCCAGGTTTATGCGTAGATGTTATATGCACGAGTAGAACACAAGTGAGTTGTGTGCGATACAAGTCATACTGCTTACCAGCATGTCATACTTTGGTTCGGCGGTATTGTTGGATGAAGCGGCCTGAACCGACATTATGCGTACGCTTACGCGAGACTGGTTCTACCGACGTGCTTTGCACATAGGTGGCTGGCGGGTGTCAGTTTCTCCAACTTTAGTTGAACCGAGTGTGGCTACACCCGGTCCTTGAGAAGTTTAAAACAGCACTAACTTGAAGAAATATCGTTGTGGTTTTGATGTGTAGGTAAGAACGGTTCTTGCTCAGTCCGTAGCAGCCACGTAAAACTTGCAACAACAAAGTAGAGGACATCTAACTTGTTTTTGCAGGGCATGTTGTGATGTGATATGATCAAGGCATGATGCTATATTTTATTGTATGAGATGATCATGTTTTGTAACCGAGTTATCGGCAACTGGTAGGAGCCATATGGTTGTCGCTTTATTGTATGCAATGCAATCGCCCTGTAAATTTCTTTACTTTATCACTAAGCGGTAGCGATAATCGTAGAAGCAATAGTTGGCGAGATGACAATGATGCTACGATGGAGATCAAGGTGTCACACCGGTGAGATGGTGATCATGACGGTGCTTCGGAGATGGAGATCACAAGCACAAGATGATGATGGCCATATCATATCACTTATATTGATTGCATGTGATGTTTATCCTTTATGCATCTTATTTTACTTTGATTGACGGTAGCATTATAAGATGATATCTCACTAAATTTCAAGGTAAAAGTGTTCTCCCTGAGTATGCACCGTTGCCAAAGTTTATCGTGCCGAGACACCACGTGATGATCAGGTGTGATAAGCTCTACGTTTATCTACAATGGGTGCAAGCCAGTTTTGCGCACGCAGAATACTCGGGTTAAACTTGACGAGCCTAGCATATGCAGATATGGCCTCGAAACACTGGAGACCGAAAGGTCGAGCGTGAATCAGATAGTAGATATGATCAACATAGTGATATTCACCATTGAAAACTACTCCATCTCACGTGATGATCGGACATGGTTTAGTTGATTTGGATCACGTGATCACATAGATGATTAGAGGGATGTCTATCTAAGTGGGAGTTCTTAAGTAATATGATTAACTAAACTTTAATTTATCATGAACTTAGTCCTGATAGTATTTTGCATATTATGTTGTAGATCAATAGCTCGCGTTGTTGCTTCCCTATGTTTTATATGTGTTCCTAGAGAAAACTAAGTTGAAAGATGATAGTAGCAATGATGCGGATTGGGTCCGTGGTCTGAGGTTTATCCTCATTGCTGCACAAAGAATTATGTCCTTGATGCACCGCTAGGTGACAGGCCTATTGCAGGAGTAGATGCAGACGTTATGAACGTTTGGCTAGCTCAATATGATGACTACTTGATAGTTTAGTGCACCAAGCTTAAAAGCTTAGAATCGGGACTTCAAAGACGTTTTGAACGTCATGGGCCATACCAGATGTTCCAGGAGTTGAAATTAATTCAAGCAAATACCCGAGTTGAGAGATATGAAGTCTCCAACAAGTTCTATAGCTAAAAGATGGAGGAGAATTGCTCAACTAGTGAGCATGTGCTCAGATTGTCTGGGTACTACAATCGCTTGAATCAAGTGGGAGTTAATCTTCCAGATAAGATAGTGATTGACAGAGTTCTCTAGTCACCATCACCAAGTTACTAGAACTTCGTGATGAACTATAGTATGCAAGGGATAACAAAAACGATTCCCGAGCTCTTTGTGATGTTGAAATCGACGAAGATAGAAATCAAGAAAGAGCATCAAGTGTTGATGATTGACAAGACCATTAGTTTCAAGAAAAAGGCAAAGGGAAAGAAAGGGAACTTCAAGTAGAATGACAAGCAAGTTGTCACTCCCCCAAAGAAGCCAAAAGCTAGACTAAAGCCTGAAACTAAGTGCTTCTACTGCAAAGGAAATGGTCACTGGAAGCGGAAATGCCCTGAATATTTGGTGGATAAGTAGGATGGCAAAGTGAACAAAGGTATATTTGATATACAGGTTATTGATGTGTACCTTACTAGTGTTTATAGTAGCCCCTAGGTATTTGATACTTGTTCGGTTGCTAAAAATTAGTAACTTGAAACAGGAGTTACAAAATAAACAGAGACTAGTTGAGGGTGACATGACGATGTGTGTTGGAAGTGGTTCCAAGATTGATATGATCATCATCGCACACTCCCTATACTTTCGGGATTAGTGTTAAACCTAAATAAATGTTATTTGGCGTTTGCGTTGAGCATGAATATGATTTGATCATGTTTATTGCAATACGGTTATTCATTCAAAGTCGGAGAATAATTGTTGTTCTGTTTACATGAATAAAACCTTCGATGGTCATACAGCCAATGAAAATAGTTTGTTGGATCTCGATCGTAGTGATACACATATTCATAATATTGATGCCAAAAGATGCAAAGTTGATAATGATAGTGCAACTTATTTGTGGCACTGCCGTTTGGGTCATATCGGTGTAAAGCGCATGAAGAAAATCCATAAAGATGGATTTTTGGAATCACTTGATTATGAATCATTTGATGCTTGCGAACCATGCCTTATGGGCAGGATGACTAAAACTCCGTTCTCTGGAACAATGGAACGAGCTACTGACTTGTTGGAAATAATACATACCAATGTATGCGGTCCAATGAGTGTTGATGCTCGTGGCAGGTATCGTTATTTTCTGACCTTCACAGATGATTTGAGCAGATATGAGTATATCTACTTAATGAAGCACAAGTCTGAAACATTTGAAAAGTTCAAAGAATTTCAGAGTGAAGTGGAGAATGATCGTAACAAGAAATAAAGTTTCTACAATCTGATCGTAGAGGAGAATATTTGAGTTACGAGTTTGGCCTTCATTTAAAAACAATGTGGAATAGTTTCACAGCTCACGCCACATGGAACACCACAGCATAATGGTGTGTCCAAATGTCGTAACCGCACTTTATTGGATATGGTGCGATCTATGATGTATCTTACCGGTTTACCACTATCGTTTTGGGGTTATGCATTAGAGACAGCTGCATTCACTTTAAATAGGGCACCATCAGAATCCGTTGAGACGACGCCTTATGTACTGTGGTTTGGCAAGAAACCAAAGTTGTCGTTTCTTAAAGTTTGGGGCTGCGATGCTTATGTGAAAAAAAATTCAACCTGATAAGCTCGAACCCAAATCGGAGAAGTGCGTCTTCATAGAGTACCCAATGAAAACTGTTGGGTACACCTTCTATCACAGATCCAAAGGCAAGACATTCGTTGCTAAGATGGATCCGTTCTAGAGAAGGAGATTCTCTCGAAAGAAGTGAGTGGGAGGAAAGTAGAGCTTGATATGGTAATTGTACCCTCTCCCAAATTGGAGAGTAGTTCATCGCAGAAATCAGTTTCGGTGATTCCTACACCAATTAGTGAGAAAGCTAATGATGATGATCATGAAACTTCAGATCAAGTTACTACCGAACCTCGTAGATCTTCCAAAATACAAATCCGATCTTCCAAAATACAAATCCGCACCAGAGTGGTACGGTAATCCTATTCTGGAAGTCATGTTACTAGACCATGATAAACCTATGAACTATGAGGAAGCGATGATGAGCCCAGATTCTGCGAAATGGTTTGAGGCCATGGAATCTGAGATGGGATCCATGTATGAGAACAAAGTGTGGACTTTGGTTGACTTGCCTGATGATCGGCAAGACATAGAAAATAAATGGATCTTCAATAGGAAGTGATACATCTCGAACGTATCTACTTTTCCAAACACTTTTGCCCTTGTTTTGGACTCTAACTTGTATGATTTGAATGAAACTAACCCGGACTGACACTGTTTTCAGCAGAACTACCATGATGTTGTTTTATGTGTAGAAAAGAAAAGTTCTCAGAATGTCCTGGAAATCCACAGAGGCACTTTTTGGAATTAATAAGAATTTTTGGCGAAATAATTAATGCCAGGGGGCCCACAGCCTGTCCATGAGACAGGGGGCGCCCCCCCACCTAGGGGCAGCCTGCTATCTCGTGGCCCCCCTGGACCTCCACCAACGTCAACTCCAACTCCATATATTCACGTTCGGGGAGAAAAAAATTAGAGAAAAAGTTTCATCGCGTTTTACGACACGTAGCAGCCGCCAAGCCCTAATCTCTCTCCGGAGGGCTGATCTGGAGTTCATTCGTAGCTCTGGAGAGGGGGATTCGTCGCCGTCGTCATCATCAACCATCCTCCATCACCAATTTCATGATGCTCACCGCTGTGTGTGAGTAATTCCATCGTAGGCTTGCTGGACGGTGATGGGTTGGAAGAGATTTACCATGTAATCAAGTTAATTTTGTTAGGGTTTGATCCCTAGTATCCACTATGTTCTGAGATTGATGTTGCTATGACTTTGCTATGCTTAATGCTTGTCACTAGGATCCGAGTGCCATGATTTCAGATCTGAACCTATTATGTTTTCATTAGTATATGTGTGTTCTTGATCCTATCTTCCAAGTCTATAGTCACCTATTATGTGTTATGATCCGACAACCCCGAAGTGACAATAATCGGGATACTTCTCGGTGATGACCGTAGTTTGAGGTGTTCATGTATTCACTATGTGTTAATGCTTTGTTTCAGTTCTCTATTAAAAGGAGGCCTTAATATCCCTTAGTTTCCGTAAGGACCCCGCTACAACGGGAGGGTAGGACAAAAGATGTCATACAAGTTCTTTTCCATAAGCACGTATGACTATTTACGGAATACATGCCTACATTACATTGATGAATTGGAGCTAGTTCTATATCATCCTATGTTATAACTATTGCATGAGGAATCGCATCCGCATAATTATCCATCAACGATCCATTGCCACGAGCTTTTCATATATTGTTCTTCGCTTATTTACTTTTCCGTTGCTACTGTTACAACTACTACAAAAACCCAAAACATTTATCTTTACTTTTGCTACCGTTACCTTTATTATCATACCACTTTTGCTACTAAATACTTTGCTGCAGATACTAAGTTATCCAGGTGTGGTTGAATTGACAACTCAACTGCTAATACTCAAGAATATTCTTTGGCTCCCCTTGTGTCGAATCAATAAATTTGGGTTGAATACTCTACCCTCGAAAGTTGTTGCGATCCCCTATACTTGTGGGTTATCAAGACTAATTTCTGGCGCCATTGCCGGGGAGCATAGCTCTATTCTCTGAGTCACTTGAGATTTATATCTGTTGATCACTATGAAGAACTTGAAAGACGATCGAACTACTATTTTGCCCTCAACTACGAGGGGAGGTAAGGACTGCCATCTAGCCTTGCACTTGATTCTCCTTCTGTTATCAATAGGCTAGCTACACCTAAACCTACTACTGCTATGAATTCTGATATGTCGCATGTTATTGATGATGCCGCTTCTGCTATGCATGATGAAACTACTTCTGTGCGTGATACTACTGTGCCATTAGGTGAATTTCTGGATGAACAACTTGCTAGAGTTAGGGGGAATGGAAATATTGAAGAACCTATTATTGATGATAGTGATGATGAAGGTTCCCCCAATGATTATGTATTACCTGTTGTTCCTAAGGGTTATGTTATGAATGAAGCAGCTGCTATGGAAATTCTTGCTTGCAATGATAGAAATGATCTTAAGAAATTATTAGCTAAATGGAAGCAGCAGTCTCTTAATGCTAGAATGAAACCCGATCCTACTTTTGCTACTTCACCTATCGTATTCTTGATAAGGATTATGAATTCTCTGTTGATCCCGATATTATTACTTTAGTTGAATCTGATCCTTTTTATGGCCTTGAATCTGAAACTGTTGTGGCACATCTTACCAAGTTGAATGATATAGCTACCCTGTTTACCAATGATGAGAAGTCTCACTATTTATATATCCTTAAGATATTTCCGTTCTCATTAAAGGATGATGCTATGACTTGGTATAATTCGCTTGCTCCTGGTTGTGTGCGTAGTCCCCAGGATATGATTTATTACTTCTCTGCTAAATATTTCCCTGCTCATAAGAAACAAGCTGCCTTGCGGGAAATATATAATTTTGTTCAAATCAAAGAACAGAGTCTCCCACAAGCTTGGGGGAGGCTTCTCCGGTTGCTTAATGCTTTGCCTGATCATCCTCTTAAGAAAAATGAAATACTTGATATCTTTTATAATGGACTAACTGATGCTTCCAAGGACTACTTGGATAGTTGTGCTGATTGTGTTTTCAGGGAAAGAACAGTCGACGAAGCTGAAATACTATTGAACAATATGTTGACTAATGAAAATAATTGGACTCTTCCTGAGCCAATTCCTGAAGTAATTCCTGAACCAGTTGAGCCAACTCCTGAGCCTATTCCTAAACCCACTCCAAAGAAGAGAGGTGTTTTATTTCTCAGTCCTGAAGACATGCAAGAGGCAAAGAAATGAATGTAATAAAAAGGTATTAAAGCTGAAGATGTTAAGAATTTACCACCTATTGAATAAATACATGGCCTTAATTTACCGCCTGAAGAACCATATTGTCTTGATAACCCGACACAGGTATTAAATGTAAATTCTCTCTATAGATATGATAAAGTTGAAGTTCCCTCTACTAAATTTCATAGCCCATTCTTAATGAATTTGATGACTTTATGGCTAGACAAGAAAGTTTTAATGCTTATGTTGGTAGAGAGTTAAAGAATAATGCTTTCGAGATAGGACGCGTAGGCGATAATCTGGCTATAGTTAAAGATGAACTTCACCGCGTTAGCAAATATGCTTCTATGGTTGCTACTCAAGCTGAGAAAGTACTTAAAGCTCAGAATGATTTGCTTGATGAATTAAATAATAAAAATGACTTTGCTGTTAGAGTGGCTACTAGAACTTGTAGAATGACTCAGGAACCTTTGTATCCTGAAGGCTACCCTAAGAGAATCGAGCAAGATTCTCAAATAAATAATTTAGAGGCACCTGGTTCTTCTAAAAAGAAGAAAAAGAAAAACGATAGGACTTTGCATGCTTCTAGTGAACCTACTGTAGACACACCTGAGAATCCCAATGATATTTCTATTTCGATCTTTGAAACTCAATCGGTGATGAACATGAACCTAGTGATAATGTTAATGATAATGTTCATGTTGATGCTCAACCTAGCAAAAACAATGATGTAGAGATTGAACCTGCTATTGATCTTGATAACCCACAATCAAAGAATCAACGTTATGAGAGATTTTGTTGCTAGGAAACACGGTAAAGTAAGAGAACCATGGGTTCAGAAACCCATGCCCTTTCCTCCTAAACCATCCAAGTCAAAGGATGATGAGGATTTTGAGCACTTTGCTGAAATGATTAGACCTATTTTCTTACATATGCGCTTAACTGATATGCTAAAAGTAAATCCTTATGCTAAGTATATGAAGGATATCATCACAAATAAGAGAAAGATACCGGAAGCTAAAATTTCCACCATGCTTGCTAATTACACTTTTAAGGGTGGAATACCAAAGAAACTTGGAGATTCAGGTGTTGCAACTATACCATGCTCCATTAAAAGAAATTATGTTAGACTGCTTTATGTGATCTTGGAGCCGGCGTTAGTGTTATGCCTCTCTCTTTATATCGTAGACTTGAATTGAATAAGTTGACACCTACTGAAATATCTTTGCAAATGGGTGATAAATAAACTGCCATACCTGTCGGTATTTGTGAGGATGTGCCTGTTGTGGTTGCAAATGTCACTATCTTAACGGACTTTGCTATTCTTGATATTCCTGAGGACGATAGTATGTCTATTATCCTTGGTAGACCTTTTCTTAATACTGCAGGGGCTGTTATTGATTGCAACAAAGGCAATGTCACTTTTCATGTTAATGGTAATGAGCATACGGTACACTTTCCGAGGAAACAATCTCAAGTTCACAGTATCAATTCTATTGAAAAAGTTCCTACTATCATTTTTGGAGGTTTTGAATTTCCTCTTCCTACTGTCAAGAAAAAGTATGACATTCTTATTGTTGGGGATTTTCATATCCCCGTTGAGGTAACTTAGTGTTATTCAAAATTTCTCCGGTTCCATGTTATTCGGAATGAGTTTGTTAACAAGACTTGATCAACCTTGTTAGTGGATTCATTTTGATGATCACGAGATGGATGAAACTAGAAGGCACAACCTTCTGTACCCTCTGTTTTTACTTTCTGTTATTTAGAATAAATATAGCAAAAATAGTATTAACCGTCTGTTTTCTGAATTATCCGTGCATTAAAAAATAGTCCGGAAATAAAAGTGCTCCAGATGCCCTGCAAATTTAGTATGATTTTTTCTGGAATATTTGAGGATTTTAGTCACTGAAAACACTACAGGAGGGGCAAGCACCAGGCCACGAGAGAGGAGGGCGCCCCCCCATAGGGCGCGCCCCCTCTCTCATGGGCCCCTGGTGGCCCCCCTCCACTTATGCCAGCACCCACACACTTCATCTTCTACCCAAAAAAATCCCCATCTAGCTCAAGCCCGAGTTCTAGCTCGTTTTGCTGCGATTTTCGATCTCTTAGCTCAAAGCTCCATTCACAAAACTGCTTTGGGAGATTGTTGCTTGGTATGTGACTCCTCCATTGGTCAAATTAGTTTTTGTTCTAGTTCTTTGTTCATTGCAAATTTTTGCTGCATAGGTGACCATGTTCTTGATCTTGCATGTTAAATTTTTGAGGTCCCAAGAATTTCCAATGCACGATATAGGCTCTAGGCACTTGTAGGAGTAGTTGCTATCAATCTTGTTTAGTTTTATTCACTTTTATTTTGAATTTACTAAAATTTCAGAAATTTTCAGAAAATGTTAAGGAGGCTCTTTAAAGGCTCTTCTAGCCAAAGCTCTAAGGAAAAACAAGACAAAGAGAAGGAAAAACCCAAGTATAATCTTCCTCGCTTAGCGGAAGTACGGTCATGTGAATGGCCGTGTGAGGATTTCTTAAAAGAAGCCGGAATTCGTGAAGATTTTTATACTCTAATCGAGACTGCAGGCCTCACCGGTTTCATCAACGACCGAATCGATTAGTATCTCTTACTTACCAATACTTTCGTGCAAAACTTTTATTATTATCCTAGGAAGTCACTGCCTGCAATATCATTTCATTTATATGATGAATTCAAAGAAATGTCTTTACGTCATTTTTGCGCGGTATGTAGGATACCTTATGAGGGAGAATTAGAGGAACCCCATCGTGAAGATGTGGATGGCTTCGTTAAAACTATTGTTGTAGAAGAGCCAAGGAAGGGCTCTGAGGCAAAAGTCTCTAGCATACACTTTCCTGTTTTACGCTACTTTTCCATATTTGCTAGTAGATGTTTGATTGGTCGTGGAAATAGTCGAAATTTGAGCGTTCTAGATATTATTATTCTTCAACATGCTTTGCTGGTAGACAACAATTTTAATATGGGTGCCGTCGTTGCTAGACGGCTAGCCCTGAATCATACAAAAGGCCCCATATTTGGAGGTATCTATGCGGCACGTCTTGCTGAACATTTTCAGATACCCATTAGGCACTATGAGGAGGATGAGACAAATTACCTCCTCACATTTTAGATTACAAGAGCATGGTAGCACACAAGTTTATTGTTGACAACGAAGAGAAAATGCTCTTGTATAGACTTAGATTCAATAAGAAACACTTTGAGTTTATTATTTTGCCAGCGCCTCTGTTGTTTGATTTGCTTGCAGATAATCGTCTTGTCACGCCGGAAGCGGTGAACAATCACCGAGCTCAAGCATTTACTCCAGAACCTGAACCTGAGCTGGACCTTTATCGTGCATCATCTGTCCCAGTGGGATCCGGAGATGACCAGCCAATGGTATCCTGATTACACCTCCCATTACACCGGGAAGAGTAGCGGCGGTCCTTGGTATTAGACCAACTTAGGCCAAAAGCCTAAGCTTGGGGGAGTACGTATTTCTCACCGACTTTACATTCGTGTTCACACACTAGTCGTCGGTGCTCATACTCTTTCATTGTATTATCCATGCTAGTTTAAATTTCCTTTTTCTAGTTTTCTTCTTGTGTGTTTGATAAACTTTAAGAAAAACCAAAAAAATTAGTTAGTTTAATTTCCATGCTTGTAGTAGAATTAAAACGAAAACCCAAAAATATTTCTTCTTCTTCTTCTTCTTACTTGTTGGGAGCTTTCCCGTGTAAATAGTTTTATTTTATTTTCTTTCCTTTGGGGGTCGAGAAGACTATATTGAAAATGCTTAGTGGCTCTTATATGCATGATTGTTTATTTAAGTTAGAGCCCATATTACTTTGTCTCTCTCTTGAGTTGAATGCTTGCAGATTCCAGCTTAGTCCAATGCATGTGCACTCTTATTATTATACACATCGTTCGGTCGTGCAAGTGAAAGGCAATAATGACGATA
The DNA here is from genome assembly GCA_021437245.1 of Aegilops speltoides. NCBI lineage: Eukaryota > Viridiplantae > Streptophyta > Magnoliopsida > Poales > Poaceae > Aegilops > Aegilops speltoides. The sequence continues at coordinate 409,417,076 of CM038141.1, read as the reverse complement.
TATGATGAACTTATTGGGATGAGAAAAGCTGGTATGAACTCGACCTCTCTTGTTTTTGTAAATATGATGATTCATCGTTCCTGAGTCAGCTATTATGAAGTAAACATATTTGCAATGACATTTAGAGATTATAGTTGCTTGTGCCATGCTTGATTAGCTATGAGTTATAATGGTTTACCTTGCATGCCAACATGCTATTAGAATGATTATGATGTGATATGATGGGATGGTATCCTCCTTTGAATAAATTGAGTGAATCGACTTGGCACATGTTCACGCATGTAGTTGAATCAAATCAACATAGCCTTCACAATATTTATGTTCATGGTGGATTATATCCTACTCATGCTTGTACTCGGCGTGAATTAATTTAGTTGCATGCTTACGACTGTTGTCGCTCTCTCAGTTGGTCACTTCCCAGTCTTTTGCTAGCCTTCACCTGTACTAAGCGGGAATACTGCTTGTGGATCCAAACTCCTTAAACCCCAAAGTTGTTCCATATGAGTCCACTATACCTACCTATATGCGGTATTTACCTGCCGTTCCAAGTAAATTTGTATGTGCCAAACTCCAAACCTTCAAATGAAATTCTATTTTGTATGCTCGAGCAGCTCATGTTACAACTAGGGCTGCCTATATCTTCCATGCTAGGTGGGTTATTCTCACGAGGAGTGGACTCCGCTCCTCATTCACGAGAAAGGGCCGGTAACCGAGATGCCCAGTCCCATGATCCAAAAAGGTCAAAGCAAATCAAAATAATTAAACAAAACTCCCCCAGGGCTGTTGTATGTTGGAGGCACTCGTTGTTTTGAGCAAGCCATGGATTGATGCTTGTTGGTGGTTGGGGGAGTATAGACCTTTACCATTCTATTTGGGAACTGCCTATAATGCATGTAGTATGGAAGATATAGCCATCTCATAGTTGTTGCGTTGACAGCAAAAGTATGCCGCTCAAAATGTTATTCAATCTCTATTTTAAAATCGAGCTCTCGCACCTCTACAAATCACTGCTTCCCTCTGCGAAGGGCCTATCTATTTATTTTTATGTTGAGTCATCACCCTTCTTATTAAAAGCATCTGCTGGAGAGCACGCTGTCATTTGCATTCATTACTATTGGTTTATATTGGGTATGACTTGACTGGATCTCTTTTACCATGAATTACAATGTTTAGTTAGTCCTTGATCTTTAAAGGTGCTCTGCATTTATGTTTTGCGGTCTCAGAAAGGGCTAGCGAGATACCATTTTTTATAACATGTTATGATTATTTCGAGAAAGTGTTGTCATCCGAGTTTTATTATTATGGCTCGCTAGCTGATTATGCTATTGATATGAGTAATTGTGAGACCTATGTGTTACTGTGAGTATGGTTAGTTCATAATATTTGCTGAAATTTGAAAGCTGACTTTTCATGTTACAACAACAAGAGCAAACAGAGATTGTAAAAGTTTTTCTTTATCACTTTCAGTTTATCAACTGAATTGCTTGAGGACAAGCAAAGGTTTAAGCTTGGGGGAGTTGATACGTCTCCAACGTATCTACTTTTCCAAACACTTTTGCCCTTGTTTTGGACTCTAACTTGTATGATTTGAATGAAACTAACCCGGACTGACGCTGTTTTCAGCAGAACTACCATGATGTTGTTTTATGTGTAGAAAAGAAAAGTTCTCGGAATGTCCAGGAAATCCACAGAGGCACTTTTTGGAATTAATAAGAATATTTGGCGAAAGAATTAATGCCAGGGGGCCCACAGCCTGTCCACGAGACAGGGGCCCCCGCTAGGGCGCGGCCTCCTATCTCGTGCCCCCCCGGGACCTCCACCGACGTCAACTCCAACTCCATATATTCACGTTCGGGGAGAAAAAAATCAAAGAAAAAGTTTCATCGTGTTTTACGACATGGAGCCGCCGCCAAGCCCTAATCTCTCTTGGGAGAGCTGATCTGGAGTCCGTTCGGGGCTCCGGAAAGGGGGATTCGTCGCCGTCATCATCATCAACCATCCTCCATCACCAATTTCATGATGCTCTGTCACATCCCTGGTTCTGGCAATGCTTAGTGCTAGCATCTTGTGTTGCATCATGTCTAAGTTTTAATTAAACTTGAAATGGGGACCGATAAACCCTAGCAGCAAATGAAATACAACTAGGGTCAAATTAAATCTTTTCCATCTACCCAAAATGACCTTTAGAAAAGTTCATCAATTTTGGAATGGGTGAGAACTTCTTCCAAAAATGATGCACACATTTCTAGGACATTTCTGGATTTTGGAGTTAATTCATATGTATTTGAATTTGGACAATTAAATGCAATATAATATTTTAAATGTCCAAATAATTCTGAACTTAAGTGGGGACTGTTGGAAATATTCCAAACAGAGCCACAATTATTTTCAGGGTTTTTGAAAATGCCTTAACATTTTAATTAAGTCAAAACAATTGCATAAAAATAGAAAAGAGAAAACCAGAGAGAGACAGAGAACTTACCTGGCGCCACCAACCGGCCCAGCACGGCCCAGCCCACCGCCGCTTCCCCCCGTGTCGTCTTCCTCCTCGCCCGGAAGGGCAGTGGCGTGGCGGGCGCTGGCACACGCCTGAGCCACCTCCTGCCTCTCTGCCTGTCTCCCCGTCGCCCTGAGGGCGCCACGCAACCCCCCTCTGCCTCCCCCCCTCTCTGGTTCCTCCCTCTCCCTTCCTGGCTCTCCTCTCTCGCGCACCCGACCGCTGCCGTCGCCACCGTTCACCGTAGCCACGGCCACCGACCACCCCTCGCCCTGCCGATGAGTCCATAAGCTCCGCCGCGACGACCTCTTCCTCTTCACCAAGTCACACGGCCGAACGGCCAGAACGTCGCCATCGAGCTCATCATCGTCCTCTACCCGACGATCGCCGCCCGTCGATTCGCCGCCCCGAGCGCCTCCCCGAGCCCACGGAGCTGCTCTTCGACCCCCCAGTGAGCTCCTTCACCGTCTCCCCTTATCCCCATGGCATGTAGCTCGCCGTAGCATCTCTCTCCGCCGTGCGAGCTTCACGCCGCCCGCGTCGTCGTCGCGTGGCTAGAACAAGCTCAGCTTGCCCTCGAAAGCACGTCATCGCGCTCGTGCTGCTCCCGAGAGCCAAACTAGCCCACCGTTCGCCCCCCGTGCACCACAACGCCGATTCAAGCACTCCCGAACTCCGGCCGCCGCGCAGTCGCTGCCGCCGTCGTTAGCCCACGGAGCGGCTGCTGCATGCATCCTCGTCTGCGGCCGAGCAAGGGCTATGCCTCGTGGCCTCGGTAGGCGTAAACCCGCCCGAAGCGCAATCCCGAGCAGCGCCGCCGTCGTTTTTTTGCTGCCGCCGGTAAACTCCGGCGGATCGCCGGCGTGTCGGTCGTTAGGATTAAACCCCAATCTAATTACCACCTCACTACCATCGACATGTGGGCCCAGGCCCCACCGACACTTTTAGTTAGGATTAAATTAGCACCAAGGTCTCATTAATTAGCCTAGTCAGCGACGATGGGTCCTAGCGTCGAGTTTGACCTGGGCTGACGCTGTTGACTTGATGACGTCATTACGACGTCGGTGACATAATAATGCTTTTCTGGATTTTAAATCAATCTATTTGATTTATTTATTTTCAGGAAATGCCCAAAACTTCTAAAAATCATATAAAATCAACCGTAGCTCAGAATGAAATAATTTATATATGAAAAATGATCAGAAAAATCCAATCTATCCATCTGTACCATTTTCATGCATGTTAGATCAACTTATGGCTACTGTTTAGGACAAATGAACTGAATGGCATTTAAATAACTGCATGTGGAGTTTGAATTTGAATCTTGGATTCAAACCAACTTCATTTAATCTGTTGCTAGTTGCATTAGCTCAAACCACAGCATATTGCCATGTCATGATCATGCATCATATTGTGCATTTGCATTGATTGTGTTTCTTTCTCAGTTGCCGGTAATTGCCCCCTCTCGATAGACGCGTTCCGACGATGAGTTCGATGACACCGATGAAGAGATATATTGTCTTCAGAAGTGCCAGGCAAGCAAAACCCCCTTGTTCATTCCGATACAATCCCACTCTCTCGCTCCTGCTCTATTTTACTTCATTAGGACAACAACAATACAACTGTTACTTGCTGCGGTAGTTGAACCCCTTTATCCTCTGCATGACCTGTCATTGCCACAGTAAATAGATGAAACCCACTAGCATGAGTAGGAGTTGTTTGAGCCCTGATGTGCCTACTCATTCATGCTTGTTTGTCATGCCTGCTATTGCTTAGAGTTGTGTCAGTCCGATTCATCGGGATGAATCGGAGGTGTGTAAACATGTCCTCTTGTGTGTGAGCTAAGTGTGTGAACACGATTTGGTAAAGGTAGCGGTGAGAGGCCATGTAGGAGTACATGGTGGGTTGTCTCATTGCAGCCGTCCTCAGGAACTGAGTTCTGTGTTTGTGATCCATGAACAGTTACTACCACACATTGGGCTCCAGGCGCTCCAAGCCCTCTCGGCTTCTTAATCACCCTTGTTCTTTGTCCAGGAGTTGCAACTAGTTTCTGGTGTTTATAGGTAGTGTTAGTAGTCTACCAAGTGGCACCCGGTACAGGTGGGCTTGGGACAGACTAGGCACAGTGGCACGGTGTACCAAGTGGCACCCGGATGGTGGGCTTGGGAACCCTGCTCACATCGTTTGGGGCCGTGGCGACACCCGGCGGATCTCCTTGCGGATGGAACCCGAATAGGCGATAAACACGGACGAGAGACTTGAGTGTTTAGGTAGGTCGTGGCCGACTCCCTCGCTGGCTTCCGCTTGAAGGTTGCCGAGGTACATGGCGTGTCTGAGGCGATAAGTGGCGAGCGTGTGTGAAGAAGTACACCCTGCAGGTTATCATTATCTATTGAATAGCCGGATTCCTCGGATATGGAAACTTGGACCCCTTGTATAGTTCATAGACAAGTGAAAGTGGATACTCTAAAATGCGCAAGATAAGTGTGAGTGCTATGGATGGCGTTCTCGTAGGAAGACGGGAGCGGATCCATAGTGGTGTATTGATATGGTGAATATGTGGACTCGTGTGCGCCACCTCAAAAGAGTTACTTGCAAACGTAGTTCAGGATAGCCACCAAGTCAAAGCTGGCTTGCTGCAGTCAAACTCTACCATCCCCTTTGTTGATAATGATGCATATGTAGTTAGTTCTGATGTAAGTCTTGCTGGGTACATTTGTACTCACGTTTGCCTATTTTATGTTTTTGCAGAGAGACTTCAGTCTCGCTAGTAGTTCCATGTGGACTTCGACGTTTAGCTTGCTACCTCAGCTACGATCTTGTGCCCTCGGCAGGATCTAGTAGATAATCAGGCTTCTCAGCCTTTTTCATTTGTAGATGTCTGTACTCAGACATGTTGAGCTTCCGCTTGTGCTTGACTTGTATGCTCTGAATGTTGGGTCGTGAGACCCATGTTTGTAATATCTCGCTCTTTGGAACCTAATGAATAAATACTTGAGTCGTAGAGTCATGTTGTGATGCCATGTTGTATTTGCACATATCGAGCATATTGTGTGTATGTTATTGAAATGCTTGGTATGTGTGGGATCTGACTATCTAGTTGTTTATCTTTAGTAGCCTCTCTTACCGGGAAATGTCTCCTAGTGTTTCCACCGAGCCATGGTAGCTTGCTCTTGCTCCGAGCACTTAGGCTGCCGCATGTGTCCTTCTTCGTTCTCGTGTCATCCCTTTGGGAAATGTCACGCGATGAATACTGGAGTCTGTTAGCCCGCTACTGCCCGGTTCACGAGTCCTGCTAGCCCAGTGCTACTGCCTAGATTCACTCGGCGATGACCGACACGTTCGATCTTTGGGTCATGGATGCTGTCCTGTAAGTTTGTGCCACTTTGGGTTTACGACTAGCCATGTCAGCCAGGCTCCTTATCATATGGATGCTAGCGACACTATCATATCGTGTGCCAAAAGGCTAAAGCGGTCCGGGCAAAGGTAAGGCGACACCGTGGGGATACCGTGCGTGAGGCCGCAAAGTGATATGATGTGTTACAGGCTAGATCTATGTGGCATTGAGTCGGGGTCCTGACATGCTCACCGCCGTGTGTGAGTAATTCCATCGTAGGCTTCCTGAACGGTGATGGGTTGGATGATATTTACCATGTAATCAAGTTAGTTTTGTTAGGGTTTGATCCCTAGTATCCACTATGTTCTGAGATTGATGTTGCTATGACTTTGCTATGCTTAATGCTTGTCACTAGGGCCCGAGTGCCATGAGTTCAGATCTGAACCTATTATGTTTTCATGAATATATGTGTGTTCTTGATCCTATCTTGCAAGTCTATAGTCACCTATTATGTGTTATGATCCGACAACCCCGAAGTGACAATAATCGGGATACTTCTCGGTGATGATCGTAGTTTGAGGAGTTCATGTATTCACTATGTGTTAATGCTTTGTTTCCGTAAGGACCCCGCTGCAACAGGAGGGTAGGACAAAAGATGTCATACAAGTTCTTTTCCATAAGCACGTATGACTATTTACGAAATACATGCTTACATTACATTGATGAATTGGAGCTAGTTCTATATCACCCGATGTTATAACTATTGCATGAGGGATCACATCCGGCATAATTATCCATCACTGATCCATTGCCTACGAGCTTTTCATATATTGTTCTTCACTTATTTACTTTTCCGTTGCTAGTATTACAACTACTACAAAAACCCAAAAACATTTATCTTTACTTTTGCTACCGTTACCTTTATTATCATACCACTTTTGCTACTAAATAATTTGCTGCAGATACTAAGTTATCCAGGTGTGGTTGAATTGACAACTCAACTGCTAATACTCAAGAATATTCTTTGGCTCCCCTTGTGTCAAATCAATAAATTTGGGTTGAATACTCTACCCTCGAAAGCTGTTGCGATCCCCTATACTTGTGGGTTATCAGGAAGACGGATGCTGATAGTAGTGTTACTATCTACAAAGCTAGACTTGTTGAAAAAGGTTTTGACAAAGTTCAAGGTGTTGACTACAATCAGATTTTCTCACTCGTAGCGATGCTTAAGTTTGTCCGAATCATGTTATCAATTGCCACATTTTATGAAATCTAGCAAATGGATATAAAAACCGCATTCCTTAAATGGATATTTCTTAAAGAAAAGTTGTATATGATGCAACTAGAAGGTTTTATCGATCCTAAAGGTGCTAACAAAGTGTGCAAGCTCCAGTGATCCATTTATGGACTAGTGCAAGCCTTTCGGAGTTGGAATATACGCTTTGATGAGTTGATTAAAGCATATGGTTTTATGCAGACTTTTGGAGAAGCCTGTATTTGGAAAAAGTGAGTGGGAGCTCTGTAGCATTTCTAATATTATATGTGGATGACATATTGTTGATTGGAAATGATATAGAATTTCTAAATAGTGTCACTACAAAAAAAGACACATCCGTAACATTTTGGGCCAAACAAAATTTTTTCTGTCATACATATGACACTTCTATGACGATAATTGTGACAAAACCCGGTATCATCATAGATGTGGTGGGCGCCTACTTCTATGACAAAAAATCATGACAGAAAATGGGCTTTTTGTCCTGGGCGGGCCAGAGACGCAGCTGCATGACATTCTTTGGGCTGTCCATGACAGAAAAAACCATGGTAGAAGCGAGGGGGAGGAAAATTTTGGGGAGTTGCCGGTTACGTTGGGAGGTCGGGGGCCGAGCGATGTGCGTTTCTCTCGTACATGTGCAAGGCGTTGGCTCTAACTGAACCCGAGCGAGGCGTTGGGCTCTAATCGAACTGGCGATTGCCTTTGCGCACTCTACGCGTTACTTAACCCGGCGATCGATCAATGGCGTTGGCGAACCCGATGGGCGATTCTTCGCCATCGCTGCTAATCGAAGCCGATTGATTGGATGAGCAGTGAGCATTGCGGGGGTTGGATGAGCGATGGCGGTGGCGTTGCCTCTGGATGAACAGGACCCGTGGTGTGGAGGGCTGGATGAATAGTAGGCGGTGGAGGGTGGCCGTGGAGGGTGGTTGAGCAGGACCCGTGGTGTGGAGGGCTGGATGAGCGATGAGCGGTGGAGGGCTGGATGAGCAGTGAGCGGTGGAGGGTGGTTGAGCGATGGCCGGTGGAGTAAGCGCGGTGGAGGCTGGATGAGCAGGAGCCCGTGGAGGTGGAGGAGGTCGATGGTAGCCGTGGAGGTGGAGGAGGTCGGCGGTTGAGATGAACAGTATCCGTGGAGTCCGTTTTGCGGTACGCCACACCCCTCCCGATGAACAGGACCCCCGTTTCGACCGTAGCGCTCCAACACAAGTCCGTTTCGTCCGTTTTGCGGTATGCCACACCCCTCCCGATCAACAGGACCCCCGTTTCGACCATAGGAGGTCCGTTTCCTCCGTTATGCGGTACGCCACACCCCTCCCGATCAACAGGACCCCCATTTCGACCATAGGAGGTCCGTTTCCTCCGTTTTGCGATACGCCACACCCCTCTCGATCAACAGGACTGTAACGCCCCGGATTCGATGCGCCAGGTGTCCGCCAGTTATTCGCCGCCGTTGCCATCTCATTTGCTTGCGTGTTGCACTTTGTCATGTCATCTTATGCATTTTATATCATGTCATCATGTGCATTTCATTTCGGATACGTGTCCGTCTCATGCATCCGAGCCTTTTTCCCGTTGTTCGTTTTGCAATCCGGCACTCCTATGTCCCCCGGCGTCCCCCTTTTGTCTTCTGTTGTGAGCGGGAATTAAACTTTCTCGGAATGGCCCGAGCCTTGCCAAGTGGCCTTGGTATAGCACTGGTAGACCGCCTGTCAAGTTTCGTGCCATTTGGAGGTCGTTTGGTACCCCAACGGTTAACCGGGTAACCGCAAAGCCCTCTTTGAGTTGCAGCCCAACACCCCTTCTAAAGTGGCCCAAAACCCATCTAACTCCCCTCCATGCTCTCGGTCGTTCGATCACGATCGCATGGCCAAAAACCGCTCCTCATTTGGACTCTCCTAGCTCCCTATGCCTATATAAAGGCCCTCCCATTCCATTTTCGCGGACGAAACCCTAGCCCCGCTCCCCTCGCGCGCCGGACATGTCCAACCCCGACGGAAATGTCCAGCAGCCACGTCGCCCAGACCAATCCGGGGCCGACACGTCATCGCGCCGCTGCCCCGGACCAACCCACGGCCGCCACGTCACCGCCGACCGTCCGCAGCGCCGCCCGAAGCCTTGGGGCCCATCACGAACGCTGCAGCCCGGTCGGCGTTGCCGCCGCCGCCTTCGTCGGAGCCACGCCCGCGCCCGCCGCCCCGTCCCGTCTGGCACCGCTCCCGCAGCAACGCGCCATGGCGCCCTCGCCTCGCCGCCGCCTCGCCGCCCTCCCGCGCGCCGCCGCGCCGCCGGCCGCCGCGATTGCCGCCGCCGCGCGCCTCGCTCCGCCTAGCGCCGCCCCTACGCCCTCACCATCGCCGCCGCCGCCTCCACCGCGCCGCCCGCCCCGGCGCTGCCCGTCTCGCGCCGCCCGGCTTTCGCGGCCGCCCCGAAGCTCCGGCGAGCTCGGCCTCGCCTTCCCACGCCGTTCCCCGCCGGGATCCGGCGAGATCCGGTCCGGATCCGTCATATCCGGCCGTCTCCGACCACCCCGGCCATCTCTGGCGTCCCCCACGACGAACTCCGGCGAGCATCTCCGCGCTGCATCAAAAACCGTGCGGACCCGAGGTTGCCCCGAAATCCACTAAGTCCCAGTTTTCTTGCATAAACATGCCATGTTCATCGCATCACATCTCTGCATCCGTAGCTCCATTTCGTGTGTGTAATATGTCAAATTGTTCGAATCGACGAGTACTTCATTTCACTCCATTGCATCATTTTTATTTGAGCTCATCTTGATGCCCGAAATGCTCTTGGAAGAGTGCATGTTGATGTTAATCTGCTGAAACTGTTATAACTTGCTCATTTGTCATTTTTGCCATGATTGATGTGTGCATCCTATGAGGTTGATGTCTACATGTGTTTTGAACTATGCTATGCCATCTTTCCAGGGGTGCCAACCATGTATTTTTGTGAGTTGTGTGCTGAGTGTATCAGGCTTGCTAAGTAGGGTAGTTGTTGTTGCTGTTTTCCTGACAGATTCTGTTATATTTTGTTGCTATGTTAACATACTTCTACTAGTCATTCCATGCATAATCTGGAGATGTTCTATAAACATGTTTTGATCTACATGTCATGCTCTATCCATTCAAGCCCTTGGTTGCAATTATAGCCTGCTGGAACATGTTGTTATCTTGCTCTAAAGTTTGCTAAATGATGTTGCTATCAGCCTGTTAACATTAAGTTCAATGTTTCCATGATTGTTTCCTAGTGATCCATGCACTCTATGACCTTGATATTGCCATGCTTAGCTTCATAAACATGCCTTATTACTGTTGGTTGCCTTGCCATGCCATGTATTGCTCTGTGGTGAGAGGTTCAAGCTCACCAACATGCCTACTTATTGTTGTTCCTGCCATGTATGAATCTGTAATATAACTTGCCATGTTTACATGGGTTCCATCATATTTTCTGTGCCCTTTTGGCTCATGGTCAGTAAGGGACTTTTGATCTATGCAATTAGTAGATTCATGCCATGCCTTTGTTTGCCATGATATGTTCCTGTAACATGTTGTTTGCTTGCTCTAAACATTGCAACTTTGATGTTATTTCTGATAAGTCTGGCTGTTATTATTTGCAATCTTACCATGTCTTTTTGAGCATGTTCTAGTTGTTTCTGGAGATAGCTCAGTGTTCATGTTTTGTTATGCTTTACCTGTACTTCATTCCCATGCCTTTTGTTCTTATGTTGAGATGCTGTAGCATGTTGTTTTGATGCTTGTAAGATGCCTAGCTGCTGTTATTGACAGATTGTTGTTATGACTTGTATAGCGTGTGTGTGTTGAACCGTTGCTCCGTTTTGAGTGTGCTCCATATGAAACTTGCTTGATTTTGCATGTAGCTTCATATTACCATGTTGCATCCTTGTTTTGGTGTGTTTGCTTGATGTTTGGGTGCATTTTGCATCAATGCCATGTTTAACTTGTTTTGCTCATATCTTCTAGGCCGTAGCTCCAAATCTAATGAACTTTATATGTAACTTGACTAGAATTTCGTGTAGATTCTCATGGTGCATTTTAACTTGCTGTTTAACAACTTGAACATAAGGTTTATTCAGATCTGGACCCATTTCGAAATTTGCATATGAGGACTTACCGGAATTGTTATATGTTGTTCCCGGCCTCATTTAAACTTGCCTTGATGTGTTGTTCTTGTTTGCATCATCTCTTGCCAATAGTAGCTTCATGTAGCTTGGTCAGGCATCATGCTTGTTGTGCATCATGCCTTGTTCATGTGTGGTGTGTTTACCATGTTGTGTGCTTCTTCTCGATAGTTCCCGTTTCGTTGCGATCATGAGGATTCGTTTGTCTACGTGTGGTTCGTCTTCGTGGCTTCATCTTCTTCATGGACTCGTTCTTCTTCCTAGCGGGATTTCAGGCAAGATGACCGTCACCCTGGATCTCACTACTATCATTGCTATGCTAGTTGTTTCGTTCTATCGCTATCTGCGCTACCTATCACTGTTTATCAAGCCATCCCAAATTGCCATGAACCTCTAACCTTTGACACCTTTCCATGCAAACCTTTGTTTGGCTATGTTACGCTTTTGCTCAGCCCTCTTATAGCGTTGCTAGTTGCGGTGAAGTTGAAGATTTCTCCATGGTGGACAGGATTTTGGTTGGGATATCACAATATCTCTTATATTATTAATGCATCTATATATTTGGTAAAGGGTGGAAGGCTCGACCTTATGCACGGTGTTTTGTTCCACTCTTGCCGCCCTAGTTTCCGTCATACGGTGTTATGTTCCCGGATTTTGCGTTCCTAACGCTGGTCGGGTGATTTATGGGACCCCTGACGGTTCGCTTTGAATAAAACTTGTCCAAAGAAGGCCCAACCTTGGTTTTACCATTTGCCTCACCACCACCTATACCTTTCCTTGGGTGGCCAACCCAAGGGTCATCTTTATTTTAGCCCCCGGGCGTTGCTTGTCTAAGTGCTGGTCGAACCAGCGATGTCCGGCACCCCACAGGCAACCAGGTCTATGCCAACGATGTCGGCTCATTCGGTGTGCCACGAGAGCGAGATATGTGCAGCTCCTATCGGGATTTGTCGCACGGCGGGAGGCTTTGCTGGTCTTGTTTTACCATTGTCGAAATGTCTTGTAAACCGGGATTCGAGTCGATCGGGTCTTCACGGAGAAGGTCTATTCTTCGTTGATCGCGAGAGCTTGTCATGGGCTAAGTTGGGACACCTGCAGGTATAAACTTTCGAGAGCCGTGCCCGCGGTTATGTGGCAGATGGGAATTTGTTAATGTCCGGTTGTAGATAACTTGACACCAGATCCGAATTAAAACGCATCAACCGCATGTGTAGCCGTGATTGTCTCTTCTCGGCGGAGTCCGGGAAGTGAACACGGTTTCTGTGTTATGTTTGACGTAAGTAGGTGTTCAGGATGACCTCTTGATCATTGCTAGTTGACGATCATTCCTTTGTTTCTCTTCTCGCTCTCATTTGCATATGTTAGCCACCATACTTGCTTAGCCGCTGCTGCAACCTCACCACTTTACCCCTTCCTTTCCCATTAAGCTTTGCTAGTCTTGATACCCATGGTAATGGGATTGCTGAGTCCTCGTGGCTCACAGATTACTACAACAATAGTTGCAGTGTACAGGTTTATCACGATGATCATGACGCGAGAGCGATGCTTGCTTGCGTTGAGTTCTTCTTACGCTTCTTCGATCGGGGATAGGTTCGGTCGGCAGCACTGGGCTAGCAGAGGTGGATATTTGTTTTAGTTTACATTTATGATTCATCCGTAGTCGGATGTTGTTCTTGTATGTTGTATTCATGTGACATTGTATGTATTGTATGTATCCCCACTATATTGTAATGTTGATGTAATGATATCCACCTTGCAAAAGCGTCTCAATATGGGTCTATCCTTGGTGGGACCTTGAGTTCCTTTTGGATAGGGTCGCATATTAGGCGTGTTCAAGTTGGTATCGAGCCTCGACCAACCCTAAGAGCCCCCTTGATTGATCGTGTAGTTTGGCCGTTGTTGAGTCTAGAAGAAAACTATTTTTGGAGTCTAGTTATATCGGAGTAGGAATTCTTTTTACTCCTCCGCCCTTAAATCAGCTCGGTGAGGAATCTTGACGTAGGTGTTTTGAACTACTCCTCTTCCCCTTCAAATTTTTCCTTAGGATCACGTGGTTAGTTTCATGAGTTGTCCATCCTCTTTTATCCGGTGCATTTCTCGTCAAGTTGACTCGAGCCTCGTCATCGTTGCCAAGTTCAAGCCTCAGTTGTTTTCTTTTCCCACCCGCCCTCCCTTCTTCTTCTCGGATCCGGAGTCCGTAATCGAGTATCCTTCCTACTCGTGCGAAGTCTTTGCTTTCTTTCCTCAATGATTTCAACTGGTGTTTTCTCTTCTAGATATTCGTCGATTTCCCCTTCCAGTTGCTTGTGTTTTTCCCGCCCTACCACCCTTTCCTTCCCGGAGTCTGAGTCTCTTTCGACCGTCAATTCCATTCGTGTGGAATCTCTTCAATCTTCCCTCAATTATTTCAACCGGTGAATTCTCGTTTTGTTCGACATTCTTCATCTATTTTTTTCTTCTCCGGTGGACTCAATGCAAGTTTTTCGGTGTTGATCGTATTCTTTTCCTCGACTCAAATGTTTTCCCCTTGCTCATTTGCCTCTCGTCATTCAATCATTCCGGAGTTCGGAAGACATCTCGAAGATTAAATGCGTGTTCGAATTAATTGAGGTTGTCACCTCATTCAAATATTTCAATTATTCGGTGCATCACCTATCTGTTCAACAATCCTTTTTCCAACGGTGTTATCTATTCAGTGGGCCCTAACCCACATGTCTTTTCCCAGGATCTTACCTGACTCTTCTAATGCTTCCGGAGTTATTCTCAATTCTTTTCAAGTGTGATGTAAGAATGGATTTCATCAGTCACATGCCTTATCCAATATCATTTTCAAATTCTTTTCATTGTTGGCTCAACCTCTTCGCTTTTCATTCTCCCGGAGTATCTCAGTAATTTTGGTGGTGTTTCCCGTCGTCATTTGAAGACCGAAGAAGAGTTTTTCCTCTAAATCTTGTCCGTTCTTCCGGAGATTCATGTCGCTAGCTTGATGCTATCCGCTCAAATTGTTTCTAGTCATGCAAATTCTTTTCATCCATCCGGAGTATTTCAGGAGTTGCTTTCCCTCTCGATCATCCAGAGGCCATCTTTTCGGAAGATTTCTTCGTTCTAAGTTTTCGAATTCGTTCTCCAATTATTCTACGTTTGTGCCCCTTCGTTCGTCTCAATATTCTTCCGATGCTTCGTTCAAGTGTTCGTTAATCAGCTCATGATCTCTTTGTTCTTTTACATCTAAATCCCCTCTAGCGTATTGGTTCTTCTAATTCTTCCCGGTGATTCATTCTCTTTCACCAGTCTTTTCCGAATTCTAACGGTGGTTCGTTCAAGATTCTTTTTCCTTGATTATCATTTTAATCCATTCGTTCGTGTCAATCCTACCGGTGATTCATGAAGACCTTCTCAAGTTTGTGATATGTCACTTCTCAATCCTTTTCAAGAAGAATAAGTAATATGCAAAATCCATTGCTTGCCATCAATTTAATTTGATGAAGGATAAGCATACAATAAATCTTACTCTTATTTCATCCAAGTGAGTAATCCTTTTCTTCAGAGTTTGTTCTTGATGAATAAATTCTAGTTCCAAGCGTTTTCATCTTTTCTTTCCGGAGTTCAAATTTCCTCGGCCATCTCGTCGGAACCTGCTTCTAAATCATCGCAAGGCTCATCTTATTCTTTTCATCCTTCATCCTATCTCATCATCCTTTTGTTACCGGAGTTCTTCATGGTGGTTCTTCATGATTTAATTCTTTCTTCAAGAGTTCATCAAGTATCATTCCATCCTCTCTAGTTCGTGTTCTATTATTTCCTTGTTCAGCCGGAGTGGCTTTAGAGTCTACCTTGTTCGTTGAGCTTTTGATTCCCGTCATTCTCGCCGTCCCTCTCTTATTCTCGAGTGCTATCGATTCTTTGCTTCTTCTCTTCAGTTCTTGTTTCACCTCATCCTTTTTCCCTTCCGTCTTGGTCCTAAGATCTCGGGACGAGATCTCTTGTTAGTGGAGGAGTGTTATAGCATACGGATTCGATCGCCAGTGTCCGCTTGATTATTCGCCGCCGTTGCCATGTCATTTGCTTGCGTGTTGCACTTTGTCATGTCATCATATGCATTTTATATAATGTCATCATGTGCATTTCATTTCGCATACGTGTCCGTCTCATGCATCCGAGCCTTTTCCCCGTTGTCCGTTTTGCAATTCGGCACTCCTATGTCCCCCGGCGTCCCCCTTTTGTCTTCTGTTGTGGGCGGGTATTAAACTTTCTTGGAATGGCCTGAGCCTTACCAAGTGGCCTTGGTATAGCACCGGTAGACCGCCTGTCAAGTTTCGTGCCATTTGGAGGTCGTTTGGTACCCCAGCAGTTAACGGGTAACATAAAGCCCTCTTTGAGTTGCAGCCCAACACCCCTTCTAAAGTGGCCCAAAACCCATATAACTCCCCTCCATGCTCTCGGTCGTTCGATCACGATCGCATGGCCGAAAACCGCTCCTCATTTGGACTCTCCTAGCTCCCTATGCCTATATAAAGGCCCTCCCATTCCATTTTCATGGACGAAACCCTAGCCCCCTCTCCTCGCCATGCGGACATGTCCAACTCCGCGGACATGTCCAGCAGCCACGTCGCCGGACCAATCCGGGGCCGACACGTCATCGCGCCGCTGCCCGGACCAACCCCGCCCGTCACCTCCGCCCGTCCAGCGCCGCTGAAGCCAGGGTCCATCAGCGAGCCCGCGAGTTCGGTCGGCGCTGCCGCCGCCGCCCAGCTTGCCGAGCCGCCGCCGCGCCCGCCCCGCTCCCAGCTTCGGCGCCGCTCCCCGCAGCAACCGCCTGGCGCCCTCGCCTCCGCCGCCGCCTCGCCGCCCTCCCGCCCTGGCGCGCGCGCGCGCCGCCGCTTTTTGCAGTTGCGCCGCCGCACCTGTCGCTCCCTGCCTAGCGCCGCCCTACGCCCTTACCGCCGCGCGGCCGCCGCCTCACCGCGCCGCCCCGACCTGCGCTGCCCCGTCGCGCGCCCGGCCGCTTTCGCGCCGCCGAAGCTCCGGCGAGCTCGGCCTCGCCTCCAGCGCCGTTCCCAGCCGGGATCCAGCGAGATCCGGTCCGGATCCGTCATATCCTGCCGTCTCCGACCACCCCGGCCATCTCCGGCGTCCCCCACGACGAACTCCGGCGAGCATCTCCGCGCTGCATCAAAAACCGTGCGGACCCGAGGTTGCCCCGAAATCCACTAAGTCCCAGTTTTCTTGCATAAACATGCCATGTTCATCGCATCACATGTCTGCATCCATAGCTCCGTTTCGTGTGTGTAATATGTCAAACTGTTCGACTCGACGAGTGCTTCATTTCACTCCATTGCATCATTTTCATTTGAGCTCATCTTGATGCCCGAAATGCTGTTGGAAGAGTGCATGTCGATGTTAATCTCTTTGGCTGTTATAACTTGCTCATTTGTCATTTTGCCATGATTGATGTGTGCATCCTATGAGGTTGATGTCTACATGTGTTTTGAACTATGCTATGCCATCTTTCCGGGGTGCCAACCATGTATTTTTGTGAGTTGTGTGCTGAGTGTATCAAGCTTGCTAAGTAGGGTAGTTCTTTGTTCTTTGTTTTCTGACAGATTCTGTTATATTTTGTTGCTATGTTAACATGCTTCTACTAGTCATTTCATGCATAATCTGGAGATGTTCTATAAACATGTTTTGATATAAATGTCATGCTCTATCCATTCATGCCCTTGGTTGCAATTATAGCCTGCTGGAACATGTTGTTATCTTGCTCTAAAATTTGCTAAATGATGTTGCTGTCAGCCTGTTAACATTAAGTTCAATGTTTCCATGATTGTTTCCTAGTGATCCATGCACTCTATGACCTTGATATTGCCATGCTTAGCTTCATAAACATGCCTTATTACTGTTGGTTGCCTTGCCATGCCATGTATTGCTCTGTGGTGAGTGGTTCAAGCTCACCAACATGCCTACTTATTATTGTTCCTGCCATGTATGAATCTGTAATATAACTTGCCATGTTTACATGGGTTCCATCATATTTTCTGTGCCCTTTTGGCTCATGGTCAGTAAGGGACTTTTGATCTATGCAATTAGTAGATTCATGCCATGCCTTTGTTTGCCATGATATGTTCCTATAACATGTTGTTTGCTTGCTCTAAACATTGCAACCTGATGTTATTTCCTGATAAGTCTGAAACTGTTATTATTTGCAATCTTACCATGTCTTTTTGAGCATGTTCTAGTTGTTTCTGGAGATAGCTCAGTGTTCATGTTTTGTTATGCTTTACCTGTACTTCATGCCCATGCCTTTTGTTCTTACGTTGAGATGCTGTAGCATGTTGTTTTGATGCGTGTAAGATGCCTAGTTGTTGTTATGGACAGATTGTTGTTATGACTTGTATAGCGTGTGTGTGTTGAACCGTTGCTCCGTTTTGAGTGTGCTCCATATGAAACTTGCTTGATTTTGCATGTAGCTTCATATTACCATGTTGCATCCTTGTTTTGGTGTGTTTGCTTGATGTTTGGGTGCATTTTGCATCAATGCCATGTTTAACTTGTTTTGCTCATATCTTCTAGGCCGTAGCTCCAAATCTAATGAACTTTATATGTAACTTGACTAGAATTTCGTGTAGATTCTCATGGTGCATTTTAACTTGCTGTTTAACAACTTGAACATAAGGTTTATTCAGATCTGGACCCATTTCGAAATTTGCATATGAGGACTTACCGGAATTGTTATATGTTGTTCCCGGCCTCATTTAAACTTGCCTTGATGTGTTGTTCTTGTTTGCATCATCTCTTGCCATGAGTAGCTTCATGTAGCTTGGTCATGCATCATGCTTGTTGTGCATCATGCCTTGTTCATGTGTGGTGTGTTTACCATGTTGTGTGCTTCTTCTCGATAGTTCCCGTTTCGTTGCGATCGTGAGGATTCGTTTGTCTACGTGTGGTTCGTCTTCGTGGCTTCATCTTCTTCATGGACTCGTTCTTCTTCCTAGCGGGATTTCAGGCAAGATGACCGTCACCCTGGATCTCACTACTATCATTGCTATGCTAGTTGTTTCGTTCTATCGCTATGCTGCGCTACCTATCACCTGTTTATCAAGCCATCCCAAATTGCCATGAACCTCTAACCTTTGACACCTTTCCATGCAAACCACTGTTTGGCTATGTTACCGCTTTTGCTCAGCCCCTCTTATAGCGTTGCTAGTTGCAGGTGAAGTTGAAGATTTCTCCATGGTGGACAGGATTTTGGTTGGGATATAACAATATCTCTTATATTATTAATGCATCTATATATTTGGTAAAGGGTGGAAGGCTCGGCCTTATGCCTGGTGTTTTGTTCCACTCTTGCCGCCCTAGTTTCCGTCATACCGGTGTTATGTTCCCAGATTTTGCATTCCTAACGCGGTTTGGTGATTTATGGGACCCCCTGACAGTTCGCTTTGAATAAAACTTGTCCAGCAAGGCCCAACCTTGGTTTTACCATTTGCCTCACCACCACCTATACCTTTCCATTGGGTTGGCCAACCCGAGGGTCATCTTTATTTTAGCCCCGGGCGGTGCTTGTCTAAGTGCTGGTCGAACCGAAGCGATGTCCGGCGCCCACAGGCAACCAGGTCTATGCCAACCCGATGTCGGCTCATCCGGTGTGCCCGAGAGCGAGATATGTGCAGCTCCTATCGGGATTTGTCGGCACAGCGGGAGGCTTTGCTGGTCTTGTTTTACCATTGTCGAAATGTCTTGTAAACCGGGATTCGAGTCGATCGGGTCTTCACGGAGAAGGTCTATTCCTTCGTTGATCGTGAGAGCTTGTCATGGGCTAAGTTGGGACACCCTGCAGGTATAAACTTCGAGAGCCGTGCCCGCGGTTATGTGGCAGATGGGAATTTGTTAATGTCCGGTTGTAGATAACTTGACACCAGATCCGAATTAAAACGCATCAACCGCGTGTGTAGCCGTGATGGTCTCTTCTCGGCGGAGTCCGGGAAGTGAACACGGTTTCTGTGTTATGTTTGACGTAAGTAGGTGTTCAGGATCACCTCTTGATCATTGCTAGTTGACGATCGTTCCTTTGTTTCTCTTCTCGCTCTCATTTGCGTATGTTAGCCACCATACTTGCTTAGCCGTTGCTGCAACCTCACCACTTTACCCCTTCCTTTCCCATTAAGCTTTGCTAGTCTTGATACTCATGGTAATGGGATTGCTGAGTCCTCATGGCTCACAGATTACAACAACAATAGTTGCAGGTACAGGTTTATGCGATGATCATGACGCGAGAGTGATGCTTGCTTGCATTGAGTTCTTCTTACGCTTCTTGATCGGGGATAGGTTCGGTCGGCAGCCTGGGCTAAAGGTGGTGGATATTGTTTGAGTTTCTGTTTATGATTCATCCGTAGTCGGATGTTGTTCTTGTATGTTGTATTCATGTGACATTGTATGTATTGTATGTATCCCCACTATATTGTAATGTTGATGTAATGATATCCACCTTGCAAAAGCGTCTCAATATGCGGGTCTATCCTTGGTGGGACCTTCGAGTTCCTTTTGGATAGGGTCGCATATTGGGCGTGACAAGGACCCCGTTCCGAACGTAGGAGGTCCGTTTCCTCCGTTGTGAGGTATGCCAGGCCTCGTTTCCATCGCCTGTTCCGTCCAAGCCGGTTGGCTCCCACGCGTTCCGTTGCCTCCCGATAAACACGACGCATTTCGTTGCCTCCCCATGAACACGACGCATTCTGTTGCCTCCCCATGAACACGATGACGACTCTGTTTCTCCGTTCCGACCCAGCCATGTCCGTATGCACGAGTAGGCGTTCGAGACCCTGCCTGTATGTACATACGTGGCCGTATTTTCTTTCTTGCATCCTTGCCGTTGTACGTACGTGTACATTCTACGTGCGCGCCTCTACTACGACACGTGCGTGCCTCTACATCGACCAATATGTACGTACATGTTCGCGACCAGAATGACAACGCTACGTACGCTTCGACCAGGTGGGTCCTGACTGTCAGGCACTTCCTTGCCTGCAAAGATGTAGCTGGTGGGTCCCAGCAGCCAGGGGGGCGAATCCTTTTTTTTCGGATGCACTTCCTTGTGTGCGAAGATGTAGCCGGTGGGTCCCAGCAGTCAGGGGGGCGAATGGTTTTTTTTCCCGGACGCACTTCCTTGCGTGCGAAGATGTAGCTGGTGGGTCCCAGCAGTCAGGGGGAAACGTTTTTTTTTTCGCGTAATACGGTGGCCCGTCCGGTGGGTCCCTGCTGTCAGGTGGAGGAATAATTATTTTCCGCGTAATAAGGAGGCACTTCCTTGCGGCCGTCGTGGACCCAGCTGTCAACCTCTCCACGCACAGTACTCTTCCGATGGAAGTCCGTCGTTGACCACATTGACCACACCGCGCCGAGAGCACCACGGCGGTGGACGACGACGAGGCCTATGAAGGGGACGACGCGGAGCCGGGGAAGACGCACAGATGGATGCCCGCCAAGAAGAATACGAGGTGAGGTTGCGTCGCCCATGAGAATAACAGGGTGTGGGTGAGTAGAGGGATGGCCTGGCCAGCGGTGGGAGTAGTAGGGGGCGGTGAGGCCTCCGCGGCATCACAGCCGGCCACAGGAGGCAGGAGCACCCGGCACGACCGGCGCTGCTTTGGGTGGCTGGCGCACAAAGAGAAGAGGTTGAAGAAGCACTACGGCCGTTGGATGGACATCGTACGATCACTGGAGCTAGAGTCGTTCATATTGACTAAGTTGACAAAGCCCTCTGTCCCCGTAAACTTAGTAGGCCCACAAGTCAGCCTCCCACCAAGGTGAGTCCTAGCTAGCAGGGGGAGTATTCATTTTTTTGTGCATAATAAGGAGGCATTTCCGGTGGGTCCGAGCTGACAGCGGGGGGAACGTTTTTTTCACAAAATACAGAGACCCTTCCGGTGGGTCCCAGCTATCAGGTGGAGGAATCATTATTTTGAGGCATTTTCCTGTGTGGGCCCCTACTGTCAGCCTCTTCCGATGGCTGTTGTTTGTTGACCATGTTGACCACGTCGCGCCGAGAGCACAAACGCGGTGGATGAGGGCGGGGCCCAGGAAGAGAACCACCCTGAGCTGGTGAAGCCACCGCAGCGGATGCCCACACCGAGGGGAGAACGAGCGCTGACTTGTCGGCTGCGGGGTGAGGCTGACATCGCCGAAAAATAACAGGATGTGTGGGTGGTTAGAGGGATGGCCTGGCGGTAGCACAGCCAGCCACGGGAGGAGGGAGCAGGCAGTCCCGCCGGCGCTGGTTTGGGCGGCTGGAGCTGGAAGATCAGAGATTGCAGAAGCACGGCGGCCGTTGGATGGACATCGAACAATCACTGCTATGTGTTGACTAAGTTGACAAAGCCTTGCATACACGTCAAAAAAAAAATTAGGACAGCGTCATCGTCAATCTAGTAGGCCCAGAAGTCAGCCTCCAAATCTGTGGAAAATAGCATACAACCCATTAGCCATTATTTTCAATAATTTACAGCCCATTTGCTAATTCTTAAGGATATTTGAAGCCCATATTCTTTTTATTAGCATTACAGACCATATATTCTGGGCACTGCTAAAAAACTCAACAAAATTTTGCGTATTACGATGGGGTCCGAACTCTTTTAATCACGAAATTTCGAGTCACGTTAAAAATAGTTTTCAAAAATTATATCAAAATAAAATTCAAAAAACAATTCTCTGCAAAAAAATGAATGAAATTTAGAATCTTAACTAGCAAGATGCCCGTTCGTTGCATGGAACAGGAAGATGCATTTGTATGAGTAGTTTATCTTGTGGGTGCAAAGATGATATTTTAATGTAATTGCCAGTTGGCTTTGGTTTTTATAAGAGTAGAGAGTAGAGAAATCCTGAAAAAAATGATATTTTAATGCAATTGCCGGTTGGCTTTGGTTTAAAAATTTACAGCCCATTTCTTACAACTTATAGCCCATTTTCTAGGGAAGCCCATTTCTTATCCCTCCTCATCTTGAAAGATTTGCATCCCAGCAGGGCTGAGAAAAGCAAGTAGGCCTCGGTTTTGGTATTCTCCAAAAAAAGAACTGGGCTAGCCAATTTTAGAAAGAAAAAAATATCAACTGGGCTCATCATGTGCTTAATAAAAGCGTAAGCGTGGGCTAGACAGACCACACTTCCATAAGCGCCTGTAGATTGAGCTCAAATCACTTTCAAACCGAAAACAAGCTGGGCGAGCTGTTGGGTCCACGTGTTATCCGCTCGTTGTGTAATTTTCTCGTTTATTGACTACATTGACAATGGCGTGGCACCTAGTTGTCAAACAATTAGGAGGAAGTATTGTTTTGGCTTGTAATAACGAGGCACCTGCTTGCGAAATGCAATGACCCTGGTGGGTCCCTACTGTCAGCCTCTCCACGTACATTCATCTCCTGATTCCTCTTGGTTGTTCACCATGTTGACAACACCAAACAGCGGCGAGCACGGCGAGCTAACCAAGGCGGAGAACGACGGCAAGGTCTCGGACGGGAACGAACGGCAGCCATGGAAGATGCGGTAGTGTAGTGGCAGGTGGAGGGGAGTATGAGGGCAACAACATGCAAGACAAGCATACAAATGGTACAAAAAGCCCAAGGATTAATTGTTCATCAAATTTTTAGACAAAACCCAGATTGAACATGACAGTAGCATCTAACCCAACCACTCTTTTTTGCTGTCACAAACAAATGGATCGGTCTGATCCATAAAATCAATATCCTGTGCAAAAAAATTATTTTAGGATGTCTACAACTTCTTGTTAATAGAAGCCGAGCACGTTTAGAAGCCCATTTGTCCACCTGAAACTTCTTTTTTTGCTGTTCAACATGTTCGTCCGTGAGAAATCTCTTGATGTAAAAATTAAGCCTCATGGACAATAGTAACCTCGCATTCAATAGGAAGAATGTGACAAAGCTTCTATTTGCATTGTTGGATGCATATCGTCCCATCATTATTGTCCTCAAACGAATGTCATGAGAACTGAGAAAATCCTTCTGCTTATTACGCCAACGATTGGTTATATGTTTTTCTCCATGTGGTTCTGCCTAAATAGACATGAAGATTGAAAACCGTTAAGGTCTGAAAAAAGAGTATGTCGAAAGAACGACAGCTGAACAGTTAATTCTAGTACAATATATACAGGCTTTCAATGCCCATGAAATCATCACCTCTATGTATAAATTCTCCAGAGATCGAAAGCATCGCAGCAAGCCAATAATTATGTCTAGATCAAAACTATACATTCTGATATATATGATCTTGACAGAATCCAGCAGCATTGATAGGCTATCAATGGATGAACTCTTCATTGAGCATATAGCATAATATTAGTACCCGAAGTGTACTCCAAGATGATATAAAACTTATGCGCACAAATGAAAAATGCAGCATATGATTACAAATGTGTAGATGATAATATACGGTACCTGAAAAGGTGAGGAGCCAAACACCAACATCTTGTGATTATTAAACGGGTCACGAATTACACCCAAGGTCTCCAGTTTGGGCACAGAGACAACAGTTATTTCTGAAGGTGTATAACAATTATGAAGGAGCAACCTTTCAAGTGAAGGGGCATCTTTGATGATTTGTTGTTGTCCTTCAAAACAAATTCCTATGCTTTTAAGGTGAGGCGACTTTATTTCGAGACAACTGATACCGATTTCTATTCCCAAAACAATCAGCAAGTGCTCCAGGGCAGGGCAGCTGGAGTGGATGATGTTGTGCAGTGAGGCCTCCGACAGATAAACCACCACAAGCGAAAGTTTTTTTAGCAGTGGGAGTCGAAACATTTGTACCAGATCGTCTAGTAGATGGCACCGGGCGAAGGTGGCGGTGTGGAGAGAGGAGGAAAACCGTGAGATGGACAACGGTGGTGTGGGCACGAATTCTTGGTATGTTCGTGGTATGAAACTTTCGTGGTAATGGTAGAACTCAAACTGCTGGAGTTTTCCGAATTCATGGGATGTCGATAGCGTCCACCATGCCGGGTATGGACAGCAGGTAGCTTGTCGGGATGCAGAGGCATTGAACGGGGCCCTGCTGGTGATAAGAGACGATGGCTCTGATGAGATCAAATTCAGGAGGGATAGATATCTGACGACAGTCGAGGTTGAGGGGCGCGGTGCGCCATAGACGGCGCCACCGAGTTGAGAGGACTTGTGTGCGGCAGCAATCCTTGGTGGGGAGAAGTGAGATGATCTCCTCAAGGATTACGTCCGGGAGATCGCTGATGTGGTCCACCGGAGATTCTACCGGTTCCTGAGATCCGGGTTGGAGGGCTCGCCGCTTCTCCCCGCGCTACCGGGTGCGGGATCTACAGCCGGCGTCGCCGCTGGCGGGAGCCTCATCTTCTTGGCGCTGGGGCCAGCCGACTCCATTTTCCTTGTGGGCGTCGCACCGAGCTCACGGGTTTGA
The DNA here is from genome assembly GCA_021437245.1 of Aegilops speltoides. Taxonomy (NCBI): domain Eukaryota; kingdom Viridiplantae; phylum Streptophyta; class Magnoliopsida; order Poales; family Poaceae; genus Aegilops; species Aegilops speltoides. The sequence goes on along the minus strand of CM038141.1, from coordinate 409,392,391 downwards.
GCAGAGTATCTAGAGACGAGCCTAGTGGCAGTGCGAGTGGGGAAGAAGGAGGGCTGGGGATTTCTGTAGGAGTGGAAGAAGAGGAGCAAAGGCGTTTTACATGCAGTGAGGAAGAAGGTGAGCGGGGTTTTCTGGACAAGTAAGGAAGATTGGGGAGCGGGAGGAATTGGGTGGCGAGACGGAAGCGGGAGAGCGAGTTGTTCGTGTTTATAAGGCCCGCTGCACTAACTACTCGCTTTTTCCCAAGAACCGCTCTCTTCTTTTGCGTTGCTGCATGACTGGCCATGCATGCAGGATGCTGTAGGATCGGAAGTATGTCTAGAGGGGGGGTGATTAGACTACTTGACAACTTAAAAAATTTGCCTTTTGATTGGAGTAGTTTCTTAGCAAGTTCACAATGATAACCAAGTCAAGTATCACCCTACACATGCAATTCTAGAGTTATGGCAGCGGAAAGTAAATTGCACGTATAGTAAATGAGAGGAGGAGAAGAGCAAACATAATGGAGACACGGAGATTTTTCTCGTGGTTCCGATAGGTGGTGCTATCGTCAATCCACGTTGATGGAGACTTCAACCCACGGAGGGTAACGGCTGCTTGCTTGAGTCCACGGAGGCTCCACCCACGAAGGGTCCACGAAGAAGCAACCTTGTCTATTCCATCATGGCTTCGCCCACGGAGGACTAGCCTTACTCGGGGTAGATCTTCACGAAGTAGGCGATCTCCTTGCCCTTACAAACTCCTTGGTTCAACTCCACATCATGACGGAGGCTCCCAAGTGACACCTAACCAATCTAGGAGGCACCACCCTCCAAAAGGTAATAGATGGGGTTGGTGATGATGAACTCCTTGCTCTTGTGCTTCAAATGATAATCTCCCCAACACTCAACTCTCCTCACTGATTTGGCTGTGGTGGAGGAAGGGATTGAGTGGAAAGCAACTTGGAAAGACTAGAAATCAAGTGTCATATGGTGGGAGTGGAGCAACAGTCTCAACACAAGGGTAGGTAGTTTTCTTCTCAGAAATGTAAGGTAGGAGTGGTAGTTCTTTCGATGGCTCTCTTCACGAATGAAGAGGAGGTGGAGGGTATTTATAGCCTCCACAAAATCAACCGTTACACACATTTGACCAATCTCGGTCGGACGAAGTTGACAACTTGGTGTGGACCGAAAGTTCAAATCTTGTGAGCGTTGGGATTTTCGGTGGGACCGAAAATACAATCTCGGTGAGTCCGATTCTTCCAAAGTCTAGGGTTTGCCAATTTCGGTGGGACCGACTTTCTCATCTCGGTGACACCGATTTGAGTCTGACGGATTCTTAAGCTTGGCAACACCAATTTCGAATGACCGAGTTTGGAATCGGAAAATCCGAGATTCTTAGGGTTTGGCTATATGGCTGAGGTGGTTCATCTCGGTGTGGTGAGTTTGGAATCGGTGGGACCGAGATTACTTATGGGTTTATGTTGGAATGAAAGATTGCTGATTGTTTGAGAGATAAATCACTAAGCACCTTAGAGCAACCAGATCATCATCATAACCTCACCCCCTTTTAATAGTATTGGCTTTCCTATGGACTCAATGTGATCTTGGATCACTAAACCAAAAATGGAGTCTTGAGCTTTTGCCAATGTTTTCCTTAGCATTTTGAGGGGTCCACATCATCAGTCATTGCCATTCCCATATCACTGAACTTTCGAAATATTCTCAAGAAATGATTAGTTCAATGATATATATGTTGTTATTAATTACCAAAACCACCGGGATTAGTTGCACTTTCAATCTCCCCCTTTTTGGTAATTGATGACAACATATAGATCAAAGCTTCGACAAATGATATAATCAATGAATAACATCGTCGCTTTGAGAAGTATGTGATAAGCAAGAGCTCCCCCTAAATTTGTGCATTATTTAAGATTTGCGTTTGAATGCAAATGCACAATCGATTAGGATCATGGGTTACTCTTCCATGTCACATACATCTTGGTGGAGCGCACAAAATGATAAGAATAAATAACATGCACCCAATCACCAAGACATGAGTAAATGATCATACAAGATATGAATAGAATATGATAGACATCAAGCACACATTAAGCACAGTATGATCAAGCACTCATCAAGATAGAGCAAACGTAGCAAGCGTAGTATCAAACACACGGAGTATCTCAAAAGAACTCAAAAGTATCTCAAGGAAAACCGCAAACGAAAGAGCAAAACGAGCACTCTCTCTCGAAGCCCTATGATCTATACAATTTCTCCCCCTTTGGCAACAAGTTACCAAAAAGTTCGAAAGGTATAGAGCTAATCGTCACTCGGGACTCTGCTGGCGGCTCCTGTCTGCGTCGATGGAGTGGAGATGGCTGCATCTGCGAAAGCTTCTGCTGAAGTCTGTGGAGCTGGAGGAGTGGATCTCAAGTGGTCTTTGAACCGATGGAGCTGTAGGAGGTCTTGATGGCGTAGCCACAGGATCGACCTTTGGAATAGCAGCTGATCTGGGCTTTGTGGGCACTGCAGCAGGCTGCTCATAGTCATCCTGGACCATGTCACCTTCCATCTCCTTCATGAGTTCTGCCTTCTCCCTCTTAGCTTCCTCGATATCTGCATCAAGCTTGTTGACGGTGACCTGCACTTCACTTGATCGACAGCGTCGAGCATGGAACTTATCCTCAACGATCCTCTCAAGGCTCTCCACGAGATTGCACTATGCTCGCCAGCGTAGCTCAATTCTCTGAGTGGCTTCAAGAAGTTGTTCTGCAGCGCTCTTGGGCTTAGCTGCTGCTTCCTTCTCGGCTTTAGCTTGTTTAGCGACTTCAGACTTAGCATGTCCTTCTACAGATGTGGGAGCATCCTCGGTCATCACAACCTCGTTGTCCTCATGTTCAGCTGCGGTGGCAAGTGGGGTCTATCCAACGGTAGGTGTCCGTGCCAAACTTGGCATTGATGAGCATCTGAATATGCGGAGCAAACCCACACGACCTCTTCTGGTCAGCTGCTGTCCTCTTGGATAGTCTCAACTATCAGGTCCATCACCTTAAAAGGTGTCTTCTGGTCTAGAATGTGCAGCATGTTGATAGAGTACCCTCTTATCATGCGGTGGTCCCCTGACTTAGGCATCAATGTATGCCTCAGAATGGTGTTGGTGGTTGGGAGACCTGCCTGAAGGTAGTAGCCTGAGCCAAGCTTCCATATCTCTACATCCTTCTCATCAACCTCATTATACATGTTCTTCATTGACTCGTGATTCTTCTTCGGAATGCCATAGACATCAATATCATCTTCCCTTGAAACTGGTGCGTTCAGCAATGCTCTCCATTCCTCAACAGTAGAATGGAATCTCTGCCCTTCCGTCATCCATACAATCCTGCCATCTGGATAGAAGTGTGCGGTGGCATAGAATTGCATGATCATCTCATCGTTCAGCGGTCAATTTCGACCAACGAAATCTGCAATCCCACAAGGTGAAGCTTTCATGCACATGTGGGAAGAAGTCTCGGTGCTCTTCTTTGTCGATGTATTTCGGTCAACGATCTGGTGTCGACAACAATTGGCTTCTTGTCCATGAGTACTTGTCTCATAAAAGTCTTGTTGCTCTCTTGTGTGGAATCTTGAGTCAAGCTGCAGTTCTTCTCCTCTTTGGCATATGGATCTGTTTGCCTCCATAGCTCGAGACCTTTATCCTTTCTCTCCTTCATATTTTCAGCTCGAGGATGAGCTTCATTATGAACTGGCAGTTTCTGTCTGAGCTTGAGCAAAACATGAGCCTCATCATCTGATTCTGCGGTGGCACATTATCCTTCTTCTTCTCTCAAGCGGTATGTTCCTCACAGTCTTTTGGGCTTGGCAGCTGGTTTGGCTTGGGCTGCCTTTCTTTGGAGTGAAGGCTTAGCTTTTGGAGGTGCTCCTGCCTCGATGGCATCACCCATCAACTTCGCTTCGAGGAGGCTGAGGTGCTTCCTCATCGAATCATCATCATCATCATTGTTTCTTCATGAACTTTCCTCTTCCTCTTGGAAGTCTTCTTGATCTTCTTTGGAGGTTTCTTCCATCTTGAGCTTCGAGCAAGAGAGGATTTCTTCACCTTGCTTGTGCCTTTCTTTGAATCTTTCCTTGGTAGCTCTTGGCAACCACTTGCCTTTTAGGCTTTGAGGTTATTTCCTCATCGACAATGAAGTCTGAATCTTCCTCATCTGAGTTTCTCTTCCTCCTGGCCACAGTGGCAGCTGCAGCGATCCACTTGGAGTGCTTCTCTCTCCATCATCCGAGAAACCGCTTGCTTACGGACTTGTAGCTGCTACGGAATCTCAAGCGGCATCTCGGACCTGTTACATTGTCACTTCCTTCAGACATGTCTGACAACCTGTGAAAAGAATAGGTATAGGCAGAATAGAAGAGTTATCACAAACTGCAGAGGATTTTGCAAAAGAATGAGTTCAAACTTTAGTTTTAGGTTTTCACAGAATACATGTCGGTCTGACCGAGTCTATCAATTCGGTGAAACCGAAAAGTCTAAACAGACCATATACACCACTTTCGGTTGGACCGAAATGGGTTTCGGTCTAGCCGAGACAGTTAGGGTTTCACTAAATCTTCATTTCGGTCTTACCGATTTGCACAACTCGGTTTCACCAAAAGTGCGTGCAATGGCAGAGGCCAAATCGGTCTGTCGAAAATGTTAAATCGGTCACACCGAGATGCGTTCGGCGGAAACCTAACCCTAAAATTTTCACTCGAAGTTTGTTCTATGACCTAAACGGCTGGATAGGGAGATCTCAATCTTGGCAAGAAACATGGCAATGCCTATCGTGCATAGAATCAGCGATTGGAACACGAGAGGGATGAAACTCACCCAATGCGGTGGAGCTTCACTACGGCGCAGCGGCGCGATGAGAAAGTCCGCTGACGGCGATGGAATCCATGCGAAGGCGCCTGCGCGCGGCGGAGACGATCCGGAGACCAAGGCGACGGCAGCTAAGGGTTTGAGGCGAAGCGTTTGAAGAAGTAATCAACGCGCTCGTCCTCGAGTATATATACCTTCGGTTGTCGGTGGGACCGAGTTTGAAAACTTCGGTGGGACCGAGATGGTTAGCTGCGTGCGATTACACACTTCGTCACGCCGAAATTTGAAACTTCGGTTTCACCGAGGTGAAAACCTAGATCAATCCAAGTGATTTTGATGCGTCCGATTTGAGTATATCGGTTTGACCGAAAATACTTAGAAGGTTTTGGAAGTTAGGCTTTTGACGGATCGGTGGCTCCGAGTGCTCCTCACTCGGTCTGTCCGAAAAAGTCTTGTTCAAAGTTTGTGATATAAGCATGAATAGAGTTTGAGACAAGAAAGCATAGATAGCTAGGGGAGGAACTTAGGCATTCTTGTCCATCCATTTGGTCAAAAAGAAAATATCCAAAAAGACCAAAGCAACAAATGGATGTCCTCGAATGGATAAAATCATGCATCCAACATGCTCACACAATAAGATAGCAAATGAAATATGTGTCAAACATGCACAAACAAAACACTAACAGCTAGCACACAATTTGGCGATGACTAGGTCATCTATATATGAGTATATTGACTTAGGAGTCAAATGAGAACATTTGATCATAGGTCATACTCATCGTTTAAGCACAAGTGGGGTTACCACTTTTCCATAAAGCATTAATGTGTTCACATCATTAGAAGATGCTTTAGCTCATTTCTTTAGAGCAAAGCTCCCCCTTGATGTGAGAACCCCTTTTAAAGGGTCAAACTAGCCTTGGGTTGTCGTTGAAGACTTCATGTAGATGTTGAAGATGTGGATGCTCAATGTTGATGAAGATCATCAAGAGTTAGGAGCAATCCTTTGGATTCGGGCACTTTCAATACCTACATGGGTTAGTCCCACAAGGAACAAACAAGAATATCCACGGACATAGATTGAAGTTCACAATAGATGATGTCCATGAATGCAATGATTACCTTGTCCCTTGACTTACCATCATGAGGGTTTGTGACTCCATGAACTAGTGCAAGATGTGGAAGTTGATTGCACAAGTCCTTGCCAAAATGAATGTGAGTGAAGTATATTGGCGGAGTCACCCTCAAGAACTCTCTAGTTCTTCTTCTTCGGGATCCACATCATCTTGATGGGAATCCTTGGGGTAGTAGTTGAGCTTGTTGAAGTAGAACTTGAAGTTGCCTTGGGAACCCACTTGACCATGGCCTTGGGTGCTTCAATGAATGCATCAATCTCCTCTTGAAGCTTGTCCTTGCCTTTTAGCTTGTGGTCTTGTGGTGGAAGGTCATCTTGAGCTTGTTCCTCATTGGAAGACGTAGGATCATACTTCTTCTCTTGAGAGACAAACTTTGGAGTGGGATATTGACCTTCTTCCCATTCAACACCCTCGGCGTTGAACTTTCGCTCAAAACCAATTCCTTGATTCTTCCGGTGTCTTCCTTGTTTGCGAACAATTTCCTCAAAGCTCTTGCTTCTGGCAAGACTCTTGTAGACACCTTTCTCTATAATCCCTTTCAATAGACTATTTTCTTGCTCAAGTGAAACTTGGCTTGAAACATTGTTAGTGGAATCAAGAGAATTACTAGAAATAACAACATTTGATTTAGCATGATTATTGTTACTACTAGATGAAGAATTTTTCTTATGCTTGTCATGCTTAGTTTTAATAGGTGGCAAGAAATTAGACAAGAGAAGTCGTTTGGCAAGATATGAAGAACTCTTCTTTCGAAGATCGTCATTGATAGCTTTTAGAAACTCATGCTCTTGCTCTAGATTGAGCTTCTCGAAGCGTAGCTTCTCATGAGATCTTAGGAGCTCTCTATGATCTTCTTGAGTTGTTTCATGAGCTAACTTAAGAGTGTTTAGTTCTTTAGTTAGACGCTCAATCTCCTTCATAGCATTGTCATTCGACTCTTCTCGACTATAAAGACTACTAGCATGTTCATCATTACTAAGCTCACTAGATTTATCATGTAAAAGCTCATCTTCACCAAGCAAGTCATCCTCATCACTATCAAAGTCAATAAACTCAGGATGTGATACCTTTGGGCCTTTTGCCATGAAGCATCTTCCAATTCCCTCATTTGGTGAATCAAATATGTCATAGGAGTTGGAGTTGGAGGATACGAGAGCAAGACCGCAACACCTTCATCTTGGCTGATTCGGAGTTGGAGTGATAGCTTCTTTGGAGTGATTGTCGAGTCGGAGCCGGAAACCCATTCACCAACATGAGCTTGATGTTTTCTTCTTGTGTAGCTCCTTGATGACTTGTCTTTCCTTTCCGAATCCTTGCTTCTCCGAGAGGATCTTCGTTCATAACGATCATCTCTACTCCTTCTCTCTTTTCGAGGCGACTCTTCTCTTGAGCTTCTTCTTCTTGGAGATTCTTCTCTTCTCTTGTGAGGAGTCGAACACTCATTTGAGTAGTGTCGGGTCTTCCACAATTGTAGCAGATTTCGATCACGACTAGAAGATCTCCTTTCATCATATGATCTAGACTTTGAGCTTCTTTCCTTGCTTCTACTCTTGTAGAATTTGTTGAAGTTCTTCACCATTAGGCTTATCTCTTCATTGGAAACTAGCTTGTCACTTGAGGATGTGGGAGCTTCAACTGTAGCTTTGTAAGCACCACTTGACTTGTTGTGAAGCTCTTCCTTATCTTTGAGTGTCATCTCATGAGCAACAATCCTTCCAATGACTTCGGTAGGCTTGAGATCTTTGTAGTTTGGCATCATTTGGATCAAAGTGCACACGGTGTCATACTTTCCATCCAAAGCTCTGAGAATCTTCTTGATGATGAATCGGTCGGTCATTTCTTCGCTTCCTAAGCCTGCCATCTCATTGGTGATGAGAGCAAGCCTAGAGTACATTTCAGCGACCCTTCACCTTCCTTCATCTTGAACTTGTCAAGTGACCTTGAAGAACATCTAGCTTTGATTCCTTCACGGACTCGGTACCTTCGTGCATTTCGACCAACGTATCCCAAATCTCTTTTGCATTCTCAAGGCGGCTGATCTTGTTGAACTCCTCGGGACACAAAGCATTGAAGAGAATGTCACAAGCTTGAGCATTGTTACGTAACATCCGCAACTCATCCGCAGAGCTTCGCGATCCGAACTTTTCCTTCTTGAAGAACTCACCTTGCAAGCCAACACAAATAATGCCCCATGCGGCAGGGTTATGTCCAAGAATGTGCATTTTCATTTTATGCTTCCAACTAGCAAAGTTTGAACCATCAAAGTAAGGACCTCTACGAAAATTACCCTCACTAGACGCCATACTCTCCTAGGTTGTGAAACCAAGCTTATGGAGTCCAATGCAATGGAAACCAATCCAATGGAGACCAAAGCTCTGATACCACTTGTAGGATCGGAAGTATGTCTAGAGGGGGGGTGATTAGACTACTTGACAACTTAAAAATTTGCCTTTTGATTGGAGTAGTTTCTTAGCAAGTTCACAATGATAACCAAGTCAAGTATCACCCTACACATGCAATTCTAGAGTTATGGCAGCGGAAAGTAAATTGCGTATAGTAAATGAGAGGAGGAGAAGAGCAAACGCAATGGAGACACGGAGATTTTTCTCGTGGTTCCGATAGGTGGTGCTATCGTCAATCCACGTTGATGGAGACTTCAACCCACGGAGGGTAACGGCTGCTTGAGTCCACGGAGGGCTCCACCCACGAAGGGTCCACGAAGAAGCAACCTTGTCTATTCCATCATGGCTTACGCCCACGGAGGACTAGCCTTACTGGGGTAGATCTTCACGAAGTAGGCGATCTCCTTGCCCTTACAAACTCCTTGGTTCAACTCCACATCATGACGGAGGCTCCCAAGTGACACCTAACCAATCTAGGAGGCACCACCCTCCAAAAGGTAATAGATGGGGTTGGTGATGATGAACTCCTTGCTCTTGTGCTTCAAATGATAATCTCCCCAACACTCAACTCTCCTCACTGATTTGGCTGTGGTGGAGGAAGGGATTGAGTGGAAAGCAACTTGGAAAGACTAGAAATCAAGTGTCATATGGTGGGAGTGGAGCAACTTGATCTCAACACAAGGGTAGGTAGTTTTCTTCTCGTAAATGTAAGGTAGGAGTGGTAGTTCTTTCGATGGCTCTCTTCACGAATGAAGAGGGGGTGGAGGGTATTTATAGCCTCCACACAAAATCAACCGTTACACATTTGACCAATCTCGGTCGGACCGAAGTTGACAACTCGGTCGACCGAAAGTTCAAATCTTGTGAGCGTTGGGATTTTCGGTGGGACCGAAAATACAATCTCGGTGAGTCCGATTCTTCCAAAGTCTAGGGTTTGCCAATTTCGGTGGGACCGACTTTCTCATCTCGGTGACACCGATTTGAGTCTGAAGGTTCTGAAGCTTGGCAACACCAATTTCGAATGACCGAGTTTGGAATCGGAAAATCCGAGATTCTTAGGGTTTGGCTATATGGTGAGGTGGTTCATCTCGGTGTGGTGAGTTTGGAATCGGTGGGACCGAGATTACTTATGGGTTTATGTTGGAATGAAAGATTGCTGATTGTTTGAGAGATAAATCACTAAGCACCTTAGAGCAACCAGATCATCATCATAACCTCACCCCCTTTTAATAGTATTGGCTTTCCTATGGACTCAATGTGATCTTGGATCACTAAACCAAAAATGGAGTCTTGAGCTTTTGCCAATGTTTTCCTTAGCATTTTGAGGGGTCCACATCATCAGTCATTGCCATTCCCATATCACTGAACTTTCTGAAATATTCTCAAGAAATGATTAGTTCAATGATATATATGTTGTTATTAATTACCAAAACCACCTGGGGATTAGTTGCACTTTCAGATGCATGTGCCCGCCGGCCACTGCATGCGCCTGGTTTGTTACTAGGCCTATTTAATAGGGTGGTTATGGAGTAAATTAAGGAGATTTATTTTCTCTGTGTGCATCCACCAAATTAGGCGATGCGGTAATGGATCTGAGACACTCACATTAAACTAACATTCAGGAAGAACAAAAGTTCAGCATGTCTATGCATCTCAATGATTCACCATATTATAACCAATATACAAAACTGTGAGAAGGTGTGGAAATAAAGAAAATCGGTCGATGCTTCTCACGAGCAAAGGGCCTCCTAGCACACATTAATTTCTGGGCATGCTTGTTTCTTCTCAATGTTGCGAGCACTTTGAGCATGTTGGCAACTCCACAGCTAGCTAGCTGCCTCATCTTGCAATTGATGCTGACACATTTGTAGCAAACACATGAGGCAATAGAGATGACTCAACATGGGTCCATATTGTGCAGTTCCCCTGATATCATATTCATTGTCCTGAATCTGAAAAGATAGGAAAACAGTAGCTATACTTAAATGGTGTTGCAAAACAGTAGCACATATCAATAGCTCGGCATGACAAAACACAATCATCTGGATGAAGGGGATACTGAGCTGCCTGAGGAAGATTACATATAATTTCATAAGTCCTTGGTTGATTTCCACCTTCGGCTGCACTGCTTGTTTGCTCCTCCACACATGACAGGATCGTTCCGCACTGCATTTAGCAAGTCAACGTATGAATAAGCTAATTTCATCTTGCGGTGGTCATTGTACCTAGTTACGAATGTAGGAATACCTGGAGCACCATGAGGTTAGATGACAGCAGGTAGATGTAGCCATATAAATTTTGTGCGGTGCTACCAAAATTGAGGTTTGTATCCCTTCCCGTTATGAGAATTCTTCTTGAAGTTGGTAGAATGTGACGGCTTGTTCTTTGCATCAAACTTGCCTTTCCCCTGAGATTTGTTCTTGTTGTTTTGGGGCTGGTTGGGCTGGAAGTTCTTCTCGTGTACCATATGGGCACTAGAAGCTCCCTCGGCGACCCGAGAACGTGTGTCTTTTGCTCTCGCCTTCTCCTCAAAATCAAGAGTGCTAATGAGATCCAAAATAGAAAACTCATGTCTCTTGTTTTTCAGAGAAGTAGCAAAATCGTTCAACGAAGGTGGAAGCTTGGCAATGATGGTCCCAGCAACAAATTTGTCCGGCAACACACACTTAAAGTACTCAAGTTCCATAGAGAGTGACTGTATCTCATGAGTCTGCTGAACAATAGAGCGCTCATCAGTCATCTTGTAGTCACAGAATTGCTCCATGATGTAAAACTCGTCGCCAGCGACCGAGGGCCCAAACGTGGCCTCGAGTGCAGCCCACATGTCTTTCCCGCTGTCAAACAACATATACGAATCCACAATGGAATCGTCAAGAACACTCAGCAGGGCGGCTTTGAAGAGGGTATCCATGTTCTGAAAAACTTCCTGCTGTGTAGGATTAAGATCGCCCTCAGGCTTACCCTTAGTGGCGTCATAGCAGTACATGATCTGAAACCAATATACTGCTCTTGTGTGCCACGTTTTATATTTCACCCCCTTAAAAGTAGGCGGCTTCAAAAGCGCAGCAAAACCACTCGGAGTAAATTGCCTGTGATCAGATTTTTGGATTGGATTGTTGAATATATGAGCAATTTAGTATGAGATTTAATCCGAATCAGCAGTAAATAGATCATGACGACAATTGCAAACATCAAAGTAATGATGCGGACTAAACCAGAGGACAGAATCACATCTTGTCAAATGGGAGCAGAACCGATGTGGTTGATGTTGTCACTCATGTCGTTGATGAAGAGGTTACCGAGGTCAGGGAACAAGGCTGTCGTTGAGGAAGTCATCGCTGGCAGCAGTCACAGGAGTTTGCTCCCCAAAAACCTGATCGCCCATCTCCCGTACAGGATCACGAAAGGCGGGGTTCGGAGGACTGCTATCCCTTCTCGCGGTGCACGCGGGAAGGAGGGCTGGAGAAGAATTGCGTGGCGGCGCTAAGATCTGGAACGGTGTGAAAGATACAGCGGCGGCTAGGGTAGAGCATGTCGGGTCGGAGTATAATAGTAGGCCTTTGGCCCCCAAAGCCCACGTCAAAGTCAATAATAGCTCAAAAAAATGTCAATAATAGCCCCACCAAGGTTTGTCTCAAAAAATGGAGTAATTAAGGCGTCCGTTAGTCCCTTTAGTATAGTATAAATACAATATCATTAATAATGGCCCCACCTTTTGTCTCACAAAGTAGAGTATGTTGGAGTACAACCAGCTACACGTTTACAATCCACTTCTCTTCTCTCTCCTCTTCTCTCTCCTTCAACTAAGCACAAATACTATATTTAAATCCTTATAGCCTGCTTATGTCATCTAATTGTAGTACTTGCTCTAAAAGTTACTATCCAGTGTGTAGTCTGAAACGTCGGGCATGCAGCGGGTGGTGCCCTCGATCGGCGCGCCGCATCAACGGTGGAAGCAGTGAGAGGTCGCGTCGCCCTGACTTGCCATCAATGTGGAGCGGCGGGCTCAGCTGGCGTCGGGCGGGAAGCGCGCGCGGGAGGGGGGAGGGGTTTTGTTGGGCCAAGAAGGTGAGAAGCCAACTTGGGATCGGTCCGTACGGGGAAATATCATGTGCTCCCATACTCTGCATATGACACTAGTCTATGTTACTACTCCCTCCTTTCCAGTTTATAGAGATGTTTAGAGTAACATAGTAATATGTTATAGTACAAGTTACTCCCCACTATGACCAGCCTTGGCCTCTCCCAGTGCTCCACCATGCATAGCTGCTAAGCCTGCCACGTAGGCATAAAATATGATGTGGCACCAATAAACTAAGCACCTATGCATTGAACACTTGAGTTACTAAGCCATTTAATGCACTTAGCACCTCATCTAAAGAGCATCAATAGTATAGCCAGCTGCTGGCTATAAGCCTACAGCCCATCTTATAGTCAACATGTACAAAGTGCCTAGGAGCACGTGCTAGAGCTGGCTCTTCACGAAGAGCATGCTTACCTTCTCTCTCCTCTTCTCTTTCCTCCAACTAAGCAGAAATATACTATTGTTTATTCCTTATAGCCCGCTGACTCAGCTCTATTGTACTTGTTGTAAGCACATCTAAGCACTAGCTAGCACCCCCTTGACCGTGGACCTTGACGGTGTACGTCACCTTGTGTCTCATAATTTTCCTCGTCATCATCTGAGTCCTAGAAGATCTCACCCACATCATCATTAGCATGCAACCGCCTTGATAGACAATGTGCGCAGAAGGGGTAGAGGTGACTGGGGACGCACCACCACCACGTCGTGGGCACTCCGTATGTGCTCGTTTGCATGCAGCGTGCGTGTTTTTCCATCGGTGCTAGCTCTAAGGCCGAGGCTGCGGTCGTCTTCTTCTCCGACTAGTAGTTGAGCAACGACGGCAAAGAGGTGCTGCAAGAGATGCGTATGCGCCGTTGCTTGCGAGCTTCGCCGTAGCACGACGAACCGGACGTCGCCGCGGATGGCACACGCCTCCATGCAGCCGAGTGTGTGCGCATGCATGTGTTATTCACGTGCATTCTGCGGCCGAGCGTGTGTGCATGCACGTCTTGTGTACGTGTGTTGTGTGCTCCATGCTGTGCGCGTATGTGCATGAGTTGGATCGGATGGAGTTAGTGTGTTGGCTTGTTTACATATTTTAGAGTGTAGATTCACTCATTTTGTTTCGTATGTAGTCCCTTATTGAAATATCTAAAAAGACTTATATTTGGGAATGGAGGGAGTATAAAACATCTTCAACTTAGCATCTTGATGTACCATTTCTAGTGGTTAGTGAAATGTTCATGTTCTTTTAGTTGTTTATAGGTGGGCAGGCGGCAAAAAACAAGGGAAAACGCGCAAGGTTCCTTGTAGACGGTCCACCGCGAGGTTCCTTGCTCCTCCTCGGTCGTCGGGAATCTATGCTCTCCAACTCTTTTCTTTTACGTGAGCTTTGTTCATCCTTTTCCCATCACGCGAGACATCTAGCATCAAGGTGCATGTGTCATGCAAGAAAATGGAGATAATCAGATAAGCAGTGCGTAAGTGAGTCGTGCGGGGGGAAAGTGGGGGGAAACCCTTTTCCGTAAGTGAGTCATGCACTTTGATGGCACCTACGCAATATTTTTTCTCCTTGATGGCACGTCAATGGCACGTGAATAGTGCATGTACTCAACGATGGAGCACGGGATGGTAGCAATGACATGGTCAGCCCTTTTTTGGAGAGAGTACGTACTACTAGTAAATAACTTTGATGTGTCCTGTCAACTCGCAGAATGACGAGAAGCTTGATTACGCCTTCTCCCTCGCCAACGCGTGCGCGGTGGCTCGTAACACAAGGAGAAACTTTTCCTTACAAGCGGTGGACGTGCAGCAGTTCATTTGGTGTCAGATTGCCAGAAGCACTACTGTAGAACCATCGACTTCCGGAAGAGGCGAAGAGCCAAGCGCAAGGTCACCTACTAACCTTAGGCTAGGCGTAGTGGGAGTAACATAAGTAGAGGTACCTCCTTTTTTATTCTAGAAACAACCACATGCGAATATCAAGGTGCTGGTTACGTAGAACAAATTTCCTGCAGTCCGTGCTCAGCCCTCCTCTATCTCTCTTCTCAGCCAGCCAGTAGACGCCTTGAGCCCATCGTCTGTTTGCTCACATGCGCCCCACATGTCGGTGAAAATGCAAGAGGACCCATCGAACCTGCACATCTTTCACCTCGGCGTCTTTGGTGATGAAAAACAAATCCAAGAAAGATCTTGGTGGCGCTTTTGGAGTTACTCAAGAGTAGTAAGATTCTATTTGATTTAACCCAAGATGCACATCTCGTGGCTTCAACTTATCAACTACCACTCTATTTTCTTTCATGACATGACCAGGATGCTGGATGTCCCATGTGTCGGCAAAAGGAGGAAGAACCCGACCAAATCTTCGGTTGTGCTCTCGGATTAGACTAGTTGTGCTAACTTAAAAAATTTATTGTGTACTCCCTCCGTTCCAAAATACTTGACTTCCATTTGTCCAAAAATGGATGTGCCTATATACTAAAACATGTCTAGATACATATATATTTTGACAAATACTACCTCTGTCCGGGTTTATTGGTCCCCATTATATTTCGTGCCAAATTTTGACCATAGATTAAACTAACAAAATGATTACGCATGTCACCAAACATTATATTTTTGAAAACTATGTTCAAATACGAATCCAATGAGATAATTTTTCTTGACATGCATTAACATTTTGTTAGTTAAATCTTTAGTCAAAATTTGACACAAACTACAAAGGGGACCTATAAACCAGGACGGAGGTAGTAGAACAGAGGGAGTAGAATGGATGCAAGTTTTTGTATTGGGAAGAAGAGTACATCCATATATTGATAGAGCGTTGGAGTTGGCCTTACAAGTGGGACCGCAGTTGAGGAAACCGACTATCGGCAAACCCCCACCTCGCCCACCGCGCGATGACTGAGTTAGAGAAACGATGAGGTTGAAGAGATTGCTCTAGCACGGACTCCAAGAAATATGGTGTCAGATGGAAGTCATGATGGTGGCGTGTGCCGTACTCCTGGACGTGAATGCTTGTTCTGGCCCATGCCACCCTACTACTCCTACTACTTACTATATAGTACTAGTATCGAGGATTCGAGGTGTTGGTTACGTAGTACAATATGGCTACAGTAAAAACACCCGCACGACGCGCGAAGCATGTGAAGCTAGTACAAATAGTGTACTACTATTGTTGATTGGCCTCATCCGATAACCTGTTGCAATGCACGTACAATTATGTATTCAGAAAATATTTTTTTGCCTCGTCGCACCAGTCACTCACAGAAGCAACTCGAAAGCCATTCATAAATTTAGTAAGTTTATCACAGGCATATCATTTTATTACATACAACAGGTCATCAACCCACATCGACAACGAGGATACATTATAAATACTAAAGTTTTCACCACACAACAAATAACAAGCAATGAAATGAACTTCAACTCAACCATTCCTCAGCATTGGAAACGCTTGCTTTGAACCACAAGTGTTTCTTTGGGACGGGGCATCTATTGTCGATCTCAAGACCAACGCAGGACTAATCATCCAGGCTGAAGCGGCCTACTATATCAGTACCAGTGTAGGGAACCACGCTAATGTCCGAGGTATAGACACAGTTGCTTCTCATAAATGGTGCTAGTAACGTTGTGTCAACAGCAGTTGGATCGCCTTTCACCATCATCCGATAGTTTTGTCCAAGGAAGAGTGAGTTTTCTCCAAGACTATCAATTCTGTAACAGGGAGAAGGTGTTGGCACTAGCACACTAGTATCCATCCCGAATACCATGCAACGGGTGTTGGAATAGGTTCGGAGAGTGCGACTATGGGAGACTACACCTGCTTCCTTAGCAGTAACATCATTAGTGGGCTGTATACACATGAGAAGAGGTGATCCATCTGAATTAGTTGCCATGCGCCAATGAGTATATGGGCGCTGCTCGTCCTCATGCTCGTGATCATCACCATCGTCATCTCCCCCTTGGTTATAAAAATTTTCAAGTATAGGTGGTGAAATGTTCACAGGACCTTGGAAACACAAGAAGAAGGTTAATTAGTAAAGGGAAACTTGCTAACCCGCATGCATGTGGATGAAACAATTATAATTACGGTGGAAGACAAACATACCGAAATCATAACGATTCCATGCAAAAATAGTGCCACGAGTGGTGGCAGCAAACACAAGGCCCTCGTATTGAATTGCATCACAGTACTCATGCGTGTACAGAAACTGATTTTTGAGCAATGTCCATCGAGTCAAACCAGCAACAACGGCAACAAGCTTGTCGAAGATAGCAACAACTTCATAGTTGTTGTAATTCCAAGAGCGGGTGGGAACTCGAGAATTTGCTATCTTCCGTAGAAGACAGTCAACATGATTGTATTTGAACGTGCGTACAATACCGGCGTGCTCAACCTCTGGCTAGTCTGCTGAGATTTTTGGAAGTGGAACCCGGTCACGAGTATACACATTCACAAGTTCCCACTCGTAGTTGGACCCAATGTAAACAACCCAATCTCCATTTTCGCCTGCCCAAGCCTTGCCCTCAAGCGATGGCATCTTAACATCATACGTATCATTACCAAGCGGCATCAACTTGCACAGGGCGACGCCTCCGTCATGACGGCGCCAGTCATCAGGGTCACGGCGAAGAAGATAGGGGAGATCAAACCGTTCCTTGACTCTTGGGTTCCTTGTAATGATGTTATTAGTTGAGTCAAGAATGGGCTTGAACGAACCTGCCATGCTAGCCGAGGTGATGACGTTGCACCGATCAATGAGTTCCTCCACCACGTCATCTTTCAGATCGGGGCAAGAATAACGGGGTCGTTTCCATTCTGGTCCCTCCATGGAGAAGACGATCGAACAATGGAAGAAGAAAGCATGAAGGGCTGAAGGAAAATGGAAGAGGGAGAGGAAGAGCATGCGACAGCAGTTCCAAATCGAGAGGGAAAGGTGAAGAGTCGGTGGACGGTTGCCAGTTTGCCACGGTTCACGAAGGGGCGCCCCGGCCTACATGTCGGTTCGGAAATACTCCTACTACTCGCCGTCGTCTCACTAATATGTTGGAACGGGACCACATGTCAATAAAACATGGTGTGTAATTTCTCGTGCAAAATGCGATCTGGCCACGTTGGCCCGAGGTGCCACATTAGTTTTTTTTGAAAGTTTGCCGCATTACTTATCGACCTTTATTTTTTTTAACATGCAATCTGAATGGATAGCTCCTGTGGTCATCACACATGAGCGGATATAGTGATGGTTGATTCGCCCGAGCAACTTATTACTGTGGGAATATGGGAGTACCAGGGGATTCAAGGAACAGAGAAATGATGGTTGCTTCGTCCGAGCAACTTCTTCGTGGCGAAGGTGGGGCTCTGTGATTTGTTGCTCACTAGTCATTACTCTGCGGCAAGCGACCGGGTGAATCTTTCCCCGAAGTTGTGTTGTGCACTCAATATTGCTGCATGGCAGGTGGAGCGGATTAAGGATGTCCAACATGTCGTGAAACGAAGTTGAATTGTTTCGGCATTGCTATCAATCCTTGATTTGTTTATATGTCGCATAATTTTGATGAAATTGTACTGTGATGCTATGAAGGTTTCAACTTTGGTTCCCGCAGGAAAAAAAAGGATTCAACTTAGGATTCATGTGTCTTGCCTCGAGATTATCTCGTTACAACATTACATCAAATACAAATGAAACTACCATGGCTAATGCATCCCAATGGTTCGCAGATCAGCGCCAATATTCACATCACAACTGAAGACAAAGTTGTGAGAAGGTGTACAAATAAAGAAAAATATATAATTGATCGATGTTGTTCGTAGGCATGGCTCCATTTCCTTGGCACAGTGTTCATTGCTTGGCAGCTAGTTTCACCCAACTCTGTAGCCAAAAAAGAGGTGTATGAAGGACACGACAATCCGATCATTTTGTGCAGCTCTACTAAAATCGGGCGGACCATCCCTGTTTGCAAAGATATCCAGTCAGTGTGATTACAATAATAGTGGAACTAGATGATGAAACATAACACACATAAATAGAAGCCGATCACCTCTACGATCTCTCTTTAGGACTAACTTCTTGTTGGAGAAGATTAGGCACGGAGTTGGATGAGGAGGATAGCAAAACCAATCTCCCTTTCCGCAGTCCCACAGAAATGTAAAAACGTTGCCCGTGTGACATTTGGGCGGAACTGCACAAAACACTCTTTAGAAAAGTGATTTGTGCAGTTCACCAAAAGATCGCAAAAGCAACGAGGTGAAAATGGATAGCCCTGTTTGCAAAAGGAGGTCGAAAGGAAACAATTACTGCCCGATAACACGAGCTGAAGACACATACGCCGACAAAAAAGAAGCATGTTCCATGTAAAAAGGGAAAGATAGCACATGGTGGTTTATCAAAAATGGTTTGAGGACGAGATTGCAAGATGGAAAGTACGCCGGCCGAGATACGATTTAAGCAAACAACTAAAGAAGATCCACATGCAGCAACGTGGGAAGATGGGTAGTGGAGCAAGGCCGGAGGAAGCCGTACCTGAGGGTCGTCGGGATGTTACTAGGAGGGCGCCGGCGGCCGGGATCTGCCCATACTGCGGCAGCGAGCAAGTGGCGAAGGCCCTACCGCGCTCGAGCTTGGTCAGAGAGAACGGCCGGTACCACAGATCAAGATGAGCTTCCTCAACGCTGTTGAACGGAGAGATGATGCACATCCTCCCTTTCCGCCGGCGGACGGGATGCGGTCGGATCACTGACCAACGCTGAGAGATAGAGGCCATGGCGGCCTTGTGTGAGATTGTGTGACAAGACTCACGAGAGACAAACCCATTTTTCCATTTTCCCCACGGCAATCATTTTATATTCTAGGCGTGGTACCCAACCCTCCTTCGAGTAAACAACCGCTACACGCGTCAAATTATCACGTGGGCTGCCTTTTCGTACAGAAACGAACTCCACCGTGTACCCGCGCGGGTGTGTCCGGTAACGAGACGTGATACGTGTGAACTGCGTGCACTTCTTCTTTAGGTGCAGGTACGTACCTGAGTGGGTGTGACAGAGATGGTTTGTGCAAAACAGAGGCAATGTGTCGATGATATCTCAATCAGAAAAACGTAATATGCAATGTGTGTGAAACGGAGTCATGGACGTGAGATATCGATAAAATTGAAAACAAGGATGAAGTGTGTAGCTGCGCGATCGATAAAGAGTGCCATCGAATTTGTGTTTGCCCACGTCAAAGATACAGGGCGGCTGGCCTACTGGAATTTGAGAGGGCAGAGGTGCAGTTCTTCTCCGTGGCATGGATACCTACCTACAACGTTCGACTATCGGTGTGTGGGGGGGGGTAGAGACCGGTCGACTAGTATATGTGTGGGGAAGGAGAGAAACCTAGCTATGTATTGAGGGAGATCGATCGACATCCATGGATATGTGTAGCAGACGAATAAGGTTGGGAAAAAGACAAAGGTAGAGCATCGGAGGGTTGGTGGTGGAGTGGCGTCTCACAAATAGTGGGAGAGGCCTGCTAGACAAACGGAAGGTTTGAGTGCAATATCAATAAGAGAGGGCGGGGGATGTCTGTATGTCTATGCACGTGCGTGTGAGAGACGGGTCGGGAGGTATTCAAGGATGATGAGGGGAGAAGATATGGTTGTGGTAAGCATGCATAACTACATAGGAAGATCAACCGTCGTGTGTCCGAGAAAAGGAGAGACATAACTAGCGAGGTAAGTGTATCGGTGCTTGGTGAAAACGAATTATAGTCGACCTGGCTATATGTAGGGAGATCAGTTCATATACACACCTGCATGTGTTGGAAGCAAATAAGGTCCAGAGAGGCAGACAGAGGGAGAGGGTGTGGCTAGGAGGTGGTGCGAGAGGCCTACCATGTCGAGGGGGGAGGAGTGTGCGAGCATGTGATTAATGAAAAGAGGGGCGGGAGTGTGCACCTGCGTGGAATCATATTGGATATATGGGGGCATGGACGGTGAGAAGAGAAGAGGGGAAGTATATATGTGTTTGTTGTAGGCACACTTGGCTACAGAGGTATATCAACCGGTGTGTGCCAGAAAGGAGCCGGGGGCCTACACACACCGTTGGTGGACGACCTAAAGAGAAATAATGAACGTGCACGATGGAGGGGACGCTAAGGGTGTGTGAGGCGGCGGGCGTGTGCATGCACGATAGAAAGTTAGCGCTAGCTCGCTACAAATAGAAGAGGATCGTGAAGGTGTAAAAGATGAACAAAGATCATAATTCATTATAAAAAGGTGGATACGGATACTTGAAGAAGATATCATAATGTAGAACATTGATTATAATTTGGGCTAATGTGTGGCTTTTGTAACTCAGGTCTAAATACTTGTCCTAATGTAGCGGGCGGGGCACTATACTTTGTGTGATAAACACGGTGTACGTATGGAACATGGTTTAGATTATGAATATATAGTTAGTACATCAAATGTACTATTATTTGGAATCAACATCAAGTGTATCCAAGAAAATAGAATTCGAGTTCATGTAGTACACACAGTTCATATCTATCTCTATAGTAATCATGTGGTGTGTTATTAAGGTAATACACGAATGATGGTTGAAGTTGGCAACAATCATGATTGTAGATTCTTATTGAAATATAGAAACGAATTCAAATTTAGTTCGAATTGCAGTGGTAGTATAGACATTTGGAATGCACTAAAATGTTGGTATGAGTAGGTTACATGCATTATATAGCAAGCGAAAAAACTAATTGGACATAACATGGATTCATACTCCCTCCTTCCATCTATATAGGGCGTAATGAGATTTTTAAGACTGCCTTTGACTATTGACAAGATTAATAGTACATGACATGCACAATGTGAAAATTATATCATTGAAAGAACCTTTCACGGACGAAGCTAATGGTGTGCTTTGTGTAAGTTGCATGTCATATATCATTGCTCTAATATTTAGTCAAAGTTAGCATCGAAAAATCCATTAGGCCCAATATAGATGGAAGGAGGGAGTAGCTTTGAATAGCATTTGTATAGTAAAACGGGGCAAGACTCTCTCTTTGTGTGGTGTGAATAGTTTTATTTTTTTTGTTTTCTTTTTGGTTGAGGGAAGTGCGAATTGATTTGGTACGTACAAGTACAATATTACTACATGTTAGGCTTGTCCCTAAAATTCAGTCCGCGGCTTGTTATATCCCAAAAATTCAGATATCATACTCCCAAAACTGGCGCCTTCACAACCCGCGCCTTGCTATCCCGAAATTACAACGCGCGCAAAAACTCCCTCCAGCTGCCAAATCCCGACACGTGAAATCCCCCTTCTAACCCTGAGCCGAAAGGGCCGCTAGTTCAAATCGGTGGGGGGTACTTTTGTAACACACCCTACATTTTGGACGAGCGCGTCCCTAAGTCATGCTTCACCCCCTCCCATCGCCCCCTTTTCGCCATTCGAAATCCTAGGCCGCCATAACCTCTCCGCTCCAGCCGCGAAACCCCACCCTCCTCTGTCTGCCACGTCACCGCTGCCCAGCCGGAGCCTCTTCTCCGACGACGTTATCCACCGCAACAGCTCGACGTCCCTCGTCCACCTCCCCGGATGAGGATCCGTCGTCCATCTCGCCGGCCCGCCGGTTCAATCGCCCCGTCCTCCACCTCCAAGGAGCTGCTCCGACGATCGCCTCATCTATCGCGGCTGCTCCATCCCCACAGCGCCGCCTTAACCTGCTCCACCGGAACAGCAGCATCCTCACCGACTCCTCGGACGAAGCCGAGGCCTACTCGGCACCACCAAAGAGGTTGTACACTCATTGCATCACACCTTCTCCTTAACTCGACCTCCCGGCGCCGACGGTGCTCCATCCCGCACCCCCATGGAGCGGCTACCTTGAAGCTGGCGTTGCGGGCGACATCTCCAGGGTGGCTCTCCCCCAGTGCGAGGCCCCTACGGCGGCGGCAACCATACCAGCCGAATCTGCCGCTACTGCTCCGGCTCTCGCTCGCTCGCTCGTGCTGCTGCTGCTACTCCGGCTCTCGCTCGATCGCTTGCTCGCCCTACTGCTGCTGCTGCTCTCCCCCTCGCTCGTGCTGCTGCTCTGCTCTGATTAAGCCACACTTCAGTCGACTGAATCAACTTTTGGGTCAGTCGATTTTCAGGGGTTGGGGGCTCGACGGAGTTAAGGAAGAACCACCCGCAGCGAGGGACGGGGCTCGCGGAGAGGTACCCCACTATCTATCTTAGGGTTCAGGGTGGGGGCGGGGGGCCTAGAGGACTGGCCGGGGCGGCGGTGGCGAGTTGTTTCAGGTCGGCGAGGCGGCGCTGGGGCCGGCGGTTCAGCCGGTGGTGGCAGGCGGCTCAGGGGTGTGCAGGTTGAAGATGAACTGCAGGCCCTCCCTAAACTACATGTCAAGTGCCTCTCTGCTACCATTGCGTTCAGGCCGACGGTAGCATTCAGATTCCTGAAGAAATTTCAGTTTTGACAGTTAAGTTTGAGTCAACAATTTTTACCTCATCTGTTGTAGTCGGTGGTTTTTGGTGATGTTAGTTTTACATCCATTTTCATCATCTATTGGAGATGCTATTAGAATCCCACTTGAGATTGGCGATGTACATCTTGTCTGCTTCAGCCTTGGCGTATTCGGCTCACGGAGCTGCTCCAACGACGAGCGATCCATCACTGTGAGCGATGCCACGGACGCCGTCTCTGATTCCTCGATTTTCCTCCACACCTCCGACAGCCACCTCTGCCTCAACTACTTTAGCGACCAACCCAATGATGCTGAGGTCGACACGGCTACGGCAAAGAGGTTGTACACTTGTTGCATCACTTATTACTATACATCCACGTCGATCCATTAGGACTATTTAAGTTCAACGGAAAAACATAACAATAGGGAATTTTCCAATGGCACTCTACTATTCAATTATTCATGCATTTTGTCGAAACTAATGAAGCAAAACATCCACCTGGACCTACTTTTCAAAATCCTATGCATGAAAACAAGACCAAGTGCATTAGTGCCAGAATAACATTCTAACTGTACACGCTTTCATATGGTTTCTCTTTATTTTGGCCATGTTTCTTTGCATTCCTCTGCTCTTCCAATTCCTGTAAACCAAACACCCAAGTTGACAGAAACCCTGTGTTTACAAATGCTCTGTTTACCATGTGCATTTTCCTATCCTATTCCGGTGTTTTTCCTATCCCTGCATTTTAAGAATCATGCAAGCCAAATGAGCCCTTACGAATTACTTGATTCTGAGTGCGTGTCGAAGGGAACTTTGTGTGGTTTGTCCTGCTCCGCCGCGACGTCGTCCACCTCACCGAGCTGCTCCATCGGCGAAGCATCCACCAAACCAGACATCACGACTCGACCGTCTTTCGCCACCTCAGATCTCCTTCCCGCCGCGGCACCACCCCAACAGCATCACCATCATCGACTCAGCAGATGAACCCGAGGAGTACAGGTCCACAAGAGAGGTCGCACTCTTTTGTTTACGCTTATGTTATGAATTGCTTAAACTTACTCGCTACTTTATCGTCTGTTCAGCTCTTGGACTCCCAACTCAGGTCCAAATTCATGTTCAAACTTGAGTTCTAAATTAGTTGTGGGGCACATATCAAGGAAACAATGAATAGTATGTCTGTCTAATATCTGGTTCACCTAGGGTATGCCTATGTTGTTCATCTTGGGTGGGAAACAAATAGTAAAGTAATCATCATCTGTCTTTTTATTAATTTAAAGCAATCATCAGCCTACTATCATTATTTTTGGATCTATCCACTGGTTGTTACCATCACTCTAAATTTCTGCATGCCCTCCTTACATAATCTCACCATATTTTTTGTATGCATGTCAGATATTGTACACAGTCATGCTGAACATGTAGAGAAAAAGAGAAGAGTTTTGTGCGGCAATACAATGTCATGCACACATCGCTCCATGGTGGGTTCAATGCCAAACCCTCCCCACCCCTCTCCAGTTGTAATCGAGAGGAAGATATCATTACGAGGCGGATTAGGCGATCTTGACCACTCCTATTTACCCCCAAGGTGTTTGCTCTACCTTGGCATGATGATGTTAGTCATATCATGCATATGTTGCCTTGCAAAGTGCCTACTTTTGACATCATATATGTCATCCGCTTAGTTTAGACATGTTACGTAATGCCACTGTTTAGTTTCTATATCATATATGGGAATTATGCGTCTCATGTCTTTTAGCCAGCCATAATATATGTGAAATGTGCAATGCCATCCTGTTTAACCAGGCATCATATATTTGAATGATATCTTGCCCATCCTTTTCTTCATTACATTTCCATGTCGACAATGTTTGTACATTAAACTACTCTTCCTGTGAATCAGCCATTTGGGTGGGAGATGGAAAAAATCTAGAGTGAAAACAAGGCCTTCAGAGCAGACAGTGCTACCTGTCGAAGCAGATCTCTTGTTGGGTCCCGATAGCTCCTCAGAGATGGATTCAGAGACAGATGACCAGTCCTATTCCCCTACTATGGTGTATGCTCTAACTTGGCATGATTATACTGCTCATATCATGCATACGGTGTCTTGCATTGCATAGTTTAGACATCATATACACAATATTCAACACCATGTTCTTAGTTCAGACATCATATCGAATGCCCTCTGTTTAGCATATAAATCACATCTGTGAATTAAATGATGCGATACTGATTACTTAGATAACATGTAGGTGAGTTATGTCATGCGATCATGTTTAGTTATTCATCATATCTATGAATTATGTTATGCTATGCTATCCAGTTTAGATAGACATCATATATGTGAAATTATGTCATGCTATCTGTTTTAGTTAAACAATATACATGTCAACTATTTCATGCCCTCTTTTTTCCACACTATCTATTGCATCATCTCTCATACAATGTCGTACATTCAACTATGTTTCTGTTTATCAGCCATTTGAATTGGAGCGGGTGATGCCAGTATCTAGCGGAATAAAAACATGGTCTTCAAATAAAACAGTGCTACCTCTTGGTGGAGATAGCACCCCGGTTGTACATGTACAAGAACTAGCCCTACCACACATAACCCAAACTCTCGCAGATTGTACCCCTACTGCGATGGACAAAGAACCAGCTTCACCCAATCTAACCCCAACCCCAGCCGATAGTAACCCAGTTGCTGTTGACACAACACCATCTCCACCACAGAGCTCCCAAACAAGACCAGTTAGTAAGGAAGCTCCAGTGCCCAAAGGGCCAGTACTATCACAGTGAACCCCAACTCCACCAGTTAGTACGCCTGTTCCTTTGGAGGAAGCACAACCAGCCAGTCGTAGTTTAGGATCTATCGCATTTGATGTTGTTAAATCGTATGTGCATATCTTCCCATCTTGGAAATATTATACTGAAGATGAAGAAAATGCCAGTTGCAGGTGTTTGTCCAGGAGTTATGTGTAAGTAATGTTATTCATGGCAATTACTTTGCTTCATCCCATACATCCTACCTCCATGATGGTTATAATACAGAAAATTTTTCCATTTTTTGTTGGAAATATGCCCTAGAGGCAATAATAAAATGGTTATTATTATATTTCCTCGTTCATGATAATTGTCTTTTATTCATGCTATAATTGTGTTATCCGGAAATCGTAATACATGTGTGAATACATAGACCACAACATGTCCCTAGTGAGCCTCTAGTTAACTAGCTCATTTATCAATAGATGGTCACGGTTTCCTTACCATTGATAACGGGATCACACCATTGGGAGAATGATGTGATGGACAAGACCCAATCCTAAGCATAGCACAAGATCGTGTAGTTCGTTTGCTAGAGCTTTTCCAATGTCAAGTATCATTTCCTTAGACCATGAGATCGTGTAACTCCCGGATGCCATAGGAGTGCTTTGGGTGTACCAAATGTCACAACGTAACTGGGTGACTATAAAGGTATACTACAGGTATCTCCGAAAGTGTCTGTTGGGTTGACACGGATCGAGACTGGGATTTGTCACTTCGTATGACGGAGAGGTACCTCTGGGCCCACTCGGTAATGCATCATCATAATGAGCTCAACGTGACTAAGTGGTTGGTCATGGGATCATGCATTATGGTACAAGTAAAGTAACTTGTCGGTAACGAGGTTGAACGAGGTATTAGGATACCGACAATCGAATCTCGGGCAAGTAACGTACCGATTGACAAAGGGAATTGAATACGGGATTACTTGAACCCTCGACATCGTGGTTCATTCGATGAGATCATCATGGAACATGTGGGAGCCAACATAGGTATCCAGATCCCGCTGTTGGTTATTGGCCAGAGAGTCATCTCGGTCATGTCTGCATGTCTCCCGAACCCGTAGGGTCTACACACTTCAGGTTCGGTGACGCTAGGGTTGTAGAGATACTAGTATGCGGTAAGCCGAAAGTTGTTCGGAGTCCCGGATGAGAACCCGGACGTCACGAGGAGTTCCGGAATGGTCCGGAGGTGAACAATTATATATGGGAGTCCAGTTTCGGCCATCGGGAAAGTTTCGGGGATCACCGATATTGTACCGGGACCACCGGAAGGGTCCCGGGGGTCCACCGGGTGGGGCCACCTATCCCGGAGGGCCCCATGGACTGAAGTGGGAAGGGGAACCAGCCCCTGGTGGGCTGGTGCGCCCCCTTGGCCCCCCTGCGCCTAGGGTTGGAAACCCTAGGGGTGCGGGCGCCCCACTTGGCTTGGGGGGCAAGCCACCCCCCTTGGCCGCCCCTCCCTTGAGATCCAATCTCTAGGGGGCCGGCGCCCCCCTGGCCCCTATATAAAGAGGGAGGAGGGAGGGCAGCCGCACCCAAGTCTCTGGCGCCTCCCTCTCCCTCTGCAACACCTCTCCCTCTCATAGAGCTTGGCAAAGCCCTGCCGAGATCGCCGCTTCTTCCACCACCACGCCGTCATGCTGCTGGATCTCCATCAACCTCTCCATCCCCCTTGCTAGATCATGAAGGAGGAGACGTCTTCCCCAACCGTATGTGTGTTGAACGTGGAGGTGCCGTCCGTTCGGCACTAGGATCATCGGTGATTTGGATCACGACGAGTACGACTCCCTCAACCCCGTTCTCTTGAACGCTTCCGCGCGATCTACAAGGGTATGTAGATGCTCTCCTCTATCTCGTTGCTAGATGACTCCATAGATTGATCTTGGTGAAGCGTAGGAAATTTTTTATTTTCTGCAACGTTCCCCAACAGTGGCATCATGAGCTAGGTCTATGCGTAGTTTCTATGCACGAGTAGAACACAAACTTGTTGTGGGCGTAGATGTTGTCAATTTTCTTGCCACTACTAGTCTTATCTTGCTTGGCGGCATCGTGGGATGAAGCGGCCGGACCGACCTTACGTGCGCTTACGTGAGACAGGTTCCACCGGTGACATGCACTAGTTGCATAAGGTGGCTAGCGGGTGTCTGTCTCTCCCAATTTAATTGGAGCGGATTCGATGAAAAGGGTCCTTATGAAGGGTAAATAGAAATTGGCATATCACATTGTGGTTTTACGTAGGTAAGAAAACGTTCAACCTATAGAAGCCACGTAAAAACATGCAACAACAATTAGAGGACGTCTCACTTGTTTTGCAGCATATGCCTTGTGATGTTATATGGCCAAAAGGATGTGATGAATGATATATGTGATGTATGAGATTGATCATGTTCTTGTAATAGGAATCACGACTTGCATGTCGATGAGTATGACAACCGGCAGGAGCCATAGGAGTTGTCTTTATTTTTTGTATGACATGCGTGTCATTGAATAACACCATGTAAATTACTTTACTTTATTGCTAAACACGTTAGCCATAGAGGTAGAAGTAATCGTTGGCACGACAACTTCATGAAGACACGATGATGGAGATCATGGTGTCATGCCGGTGACGAAGATGATCATGGCGCCCCGAAGGTGAAGATCAAAGGAGCAATATGATATTGGCCATATCATGTCACTATTTGATTGCATGTGATGTTTATCATGTTTTGCTTCTTATTTGCTTAGTACGACGGTAGTAAATAAGATGATCCCTTATAATAATTTCAAGAAAGTGTTCCCCCTAACTGTGCGCCATTGCAAAAGTTCGTTGTTTCGAAGCACCACGTGATGATCGGGTGTGATAGATTCTAACGTTCACATACAATGGGTGTAAGACAGATTTACACATGCAAAACACTTAGGTTGACTTGACGAGCCTAGCATGTGCAGACATGACCTCGGAACACAAGAGACCGAAAGGTCGAACATGAGTCGTATGGAAGATATGATCAACATGGAGATGTTCACCGATGATGACTTGTCCGTCTCACGTGATGATCGGACATGGTCTAGTTGAGTCGGATCATGTATCACTTAGATGACTAGAGGGATGTCTAATCTGAGTGGGAGTTCATTAAATAATTTGATTAGATGAACTTAAATATCATCAACTTAGTCTAAAAACCTTTGCAAAATGTCTTGTAGATCAAATGGCCAATGCTCATGTCAACCTCAACTTCAACGCATTCCTAGAGAAAACCAAGCTGAAAGATGATGGCATCAACTATTCGGACTGGGACCGGAACCTAAGGATCATCCTCATAGCTGCCAAGAAAGCATATGTCCTAGAAGGACTGCTAGGTGAAGCACCCATCCTAGAGAACCAAGACGTTATGAATGCTTGGCAGTCACGTGCTGATGATTACTCCCTCGATCAGTGCGGCATGCTTTACAGCTTAGAACCCGGGCTCCAAAAGCGTTTTGAGCAACACAGAGCATATGAGATGTTCGAAGAGCTGAAAATGGTTTTCCAAGCTCATGCCTGGGTCGAGAGATATGGAGTCTTCGACAAGTTCTATAGTTGTAAGATGGAGGAAAATAGTTCTATCAGTGAGCACATACTCAAAATGTCTGGGTTGCACAACCGCTTGTCCCAGCTGGAGATTAACCTCCCGGACGAGGCGGTCATTGACAGAATCCTTCAGTCGCTCCCACCTAGCTACAAGAGCTTTGTGATGAACTACAATATGCAGGGGATGGTGAAAACTATTCCTGAAGTATTTTCAATGCTGAAATCAGCAGAGGTGAAAATCAAAAAGGAACATCAAGTGTTGATGGTCAATAAAACCACTAGTTTCAAGGAAGGCAAGGGTAAGAAAAACTTCAAGAAGGACGGCAAGGGAGTTGCCACGCCCGGTAAGCCAGCTGTTGGGAAGAAGCCAAAGAATGGACCCAAGCCTGAGACTGAGTGCTTTTATTGCAAGGGAAAGGGACACTGGAAGCGGAACTGCCCCAAATACTTAGCGGACAAGAAGGCCGGCAACACCAAAGGTATATGTGATATACATGTAATTGATGTGTACCTTACCAATTACTCGTAGTAGCTCACAGGTATTTGATACGGTGCGGTTGCTCATATTTGTAACTCAAAGCAGGAGCTGCGGAATAAGCGGAGACTGGCGAAGGACGAGGTGACGATGCGCGTCGGGAATGGTTCCAAGGTCGATGTGATCTCCGTCGGCACGCTACCTCTACATTTACCTACGGGATTAGTTTTAAACCTCAATAATTGTTATTTAGTGCCAGCTTTGAGCATGAACATTGTATCTGGATCTCGTTTAATGCGAGATGGCTACTCATTTAAATCCGAGAGTAATGGTTGTTCTATTTATATGAGAGATATGTTTTATGGTCATGCCCCGCTGGTCAATGGTTTATTCTTAATGAATCTCGGACGTGATGTTACACATATTCATAGTGTGAATACCAAAAGATGTAAAGTTGATAACGATAGTCCCACATACTTGTGGCACTGCCGCCTTGGTCACATTGGTGTCAAACGCATGAAGAAGCTCCATGCTGATGGACTTTTGGAGTCTCTTGATTACGAATCATTTGACACGTGCGAGCCATGCCTTACGGGCAAAATGACCAAGACTCCGTTCTCGGAACAATGGGCGAGCAACCAACTTATTGGAAATCATACATACTGATGTGTGCAGTCCAATGAGCGTTGAGGCTCGCGGAGGATATCGTTATGTTCTCACTCTCACTGACGACTTGAGTAGATATGGGTATGTCTACTTTATGAAACACAAGTCTGAGACCTTTGAAAAGTTCAAGGAATTTCAGAATGAGGTAGAGAATCAACGTGGCCGAAAGATAAAGTTCTTACGATCAGATCGTGGGGGAGAATATTTAAGTCACGAATTTGGTACACACTTAAGGAAATGTGGAATCGTTTCACAACTCATGCCACCTGGAACACCTCAGCGTAACGGTGTGTCCGAACGTCGTAATCGCACTCTATTGGATATGGTGCGATCTATGATGTCACTCACCGATTTACCGCTATCATTTTGGGGATACACTCTAGAGACAGCTACATTAACTTTAAATAGGGCACCGTCTAAATCCGTTGAGACGACACCGTATGAATTATGGTTTGGGAAGAAACCTAAGCTGTCACTTCTAAAAGTTTGGGGATGTGATGCTTATGTCAAGAAACTTCAACCTGAAAAGATCGAACCCAAGTCGGAAAAGTGCGTCTTCATAGGATACCCTAAGGAAACCATTGGGTATGCCTTCTACCTCAGATCCGAAGGCAAGATCTTTGTTGCCAAGAACGGGTCCTTTCTGGAGAAAGAGTTTCTCTCGAAAGAAGTAAGTGGGAGGAAAGTGGAACTTGATGAGTAATACCTCTTGAACTGGAAAGCAACGCAGCTCAGGAAGATGTTCCTGTGGTGCCTGTACTGACTAGAGAGGAAACTAATGATGATGATCAAGGTACTTCGGATCAAGTTACTACTGAACTTCGTAGGTCCACGAGGACATGTTCCACACCAGAGTGGTATGGCAACCCTGTCCTTGAAATCATGTTGTTAGACAACGGTGAACCTTCGAACTATGAAGAAGCAATGGCGGGACCAGATTCCAACAAATGGCTTGAAGCCATGCAATCCGAGATAGGATCCATGTATGAAAACAAAGTATGGACTTTGACAGACTTGCCCGATGATCGGCGAGCGATAGAAAACAAATGGATCTTTAAGAAGAAGACGGATGCGGATGATAATGTTACCATCTATAAAGCTCGACTTGTCGCTAAGGGTTATCGACAAGTTCAAGGGGTTGACTACGATGAGACTTTCTCTCCCATAGCGAAGCTTAAGTCCATCCGAATCATGTTAGCAATTGTCGCATACTATGATTATGAGATATGGAAAATGGACGTCAAAATGGCATTCCTTAATGGTCATCTTAAGGAAGAACTGTATATGATGCAGCCGGAGGGTTTTGTCGATCCTAAGAATGCTAACAAGGTATGCAAGCTCCAGCGCTCCATCTATGGGCTGGTGCAAGCATCTTGGAGTTGGAACATTCGCTTTAATGAAATGATCAAAGCGTTTGGGTTTATGCAGACTTATGGAGAAGCCTGCGTTTACAAGAGAGTGAGTGGGAGCTCTGTAGCATTTCTCATATTATATGTGGATGAAATACTTTTGATGGGAAATGATATAGAACTTTTGGACAGCATTAAGGCCTACTTGAATAAGTGTTTTTCAATGAAGGACCTTGGAGAAGCTGCTTACATATTAGGCATCAAGGTCTATAGAGATAGATCGAGACGCCTCATAGGTCTTTCACAAAGCACATACCTTGATAAGATATTGAAGAAGTTCAATATGAATCAGTCCAAGAAGGGGTTCTTGCCTGTGTTGCAAGGTGTGAAATTGAGCTCGGCTCAATGTCCGACCACGACAGAAGATAGAGAAAAGATTAGTGTCGTCCCCTATGCCTCAGTCATAGGGTCTATCATTTATTCCATGACGTGTACCAGACCTGATGTAAACCTTGCCGTAAGTTTGGTAAGAAGGTACCAAAGTAATCCCGGCATGGAACACTAGACAGCGGTCAAGATTATCCTGAAGTACCTGAAAAGGACTAAGGATATGTTTCTCGTATATGGAGGTGACGAAGAGCTCGTCCTAAAGGGTTACGTCGGCGCTTAGCCGACATAGATCCGATGACTCTAAGTCACAAACCGGATCGTGTATATTTTGAATGGTGGGGCAGTAAGCTGGTGCAGTTGCAAGCAAAGCGTGGCGGCGGGATCTACATGTGAAGCGGAGTACATGGCAGCCTCGGAGGCAGCGCATGAAGCAATATGGGTGAAGGAGTTCATCACCGACCTAGGAGTCATACCTAATGCGTCGGGGCCGATAACACTCTTCTGTGACAACACTAGAGCTATTGCCCTTGCCAAGGAGCCCAGGTTTCACAAGAAGACCAGGCACATCAAGCGTCGCTTCAACTCCATTCATGAAAATGTTCAAGATGGAGACATAGATATTTGCAAAGTGCATACAGATCTGAATGTCGTAGATCCGTTGACTAAACCTCTTCCGCGAGCAAAACATGATCAACACCAGAACTCTATGGGTGTTCGATTCATCACAATGTAACTAGTTTATAGACTCTAGTGCAAGTGGGAGACTGTTGGAAATATGCCCTAGAGGCAATAATAAAATGGTTATTATTATATTTCCTTGTTCATGATAATTGTCTTTTATTCATGCTATAATTGTGTTACCCGGAAATCATAATACATGTGTGAATACATAGACCACAACATGTCCCTAGTGAGCCTCTAGTTAACTAGCTCGTTTATCAATAGATGGTCACGGTTTCCTGAACATGGACATTGGATGTCATTGATAACGGGATCACATCATTGGGAGAATGATGTGATGGACAAGACCCAATCCTAAGCATAGCACAAGATCGTGTAGTTCGTTTGCTAGAGCTTTTCCAATGTCAAGTATGATTTCCTTAGACCATGAGATCGTGTAACTCTCGGATGCCGTAGGAGTGCTTTGGGTGTACTAAACGTCACAACATAACTGGGTGACTATAAAGGTATACTACAGGTATCTCCGAAAGTGTCTCTTGGGTTAACACGGATCGAGACTGGGATTTGTCACTCCGTATGACGGAGAGGAATCTCTGGGCCCACTCGGTAATGCATCATCATAATGAGCTCAAAGTGACTAAGTGGTTGCTCACGGGATCATGCATTATGGTACGAGTAAAGTGACTTGCCGGTAACGAGATTGAATGAGGTATTAGGATACCAACGATCGAATATCGGGCAAGTAATGTACCGATTGACAAAGGGAATTGAATACGGGATTACTTGAATCCTCGACATCATGGTTCATTCGATGAGATCATCGTGGAACATGTGGGAGCCAACATGGGTATCCAGATCCCGCTGTTGGTTATTGGCCGGAGAGTCCTCTCGGTCATGTCTGCATGTCTCCCGAACCTGTAGGGTCTACACACTTAAGGTTCGGTGACACTAGGGTTGTAGAGATACAAGTATGCGGTAACCCGAAAGTTGTTCGGAGTCCCGGATGAGATCCCGGACGTCGCGAGGAGTTCCGGAATGGTCCGGAGGTGAAGAATTATATATGGTAAGTCCAGTTTCGGCCATCGGGAAAGTTTCGGGAATCGCCGGTATTGTACCGAGACCACCGGAAGGGTCCCGGGGGTCCATCGGGTGGGGCCACCTATCCCGGAGGGCCCCATGGGCTTAACTGGGAAGGGCACCAGCCCCTGGTGGGCTGGTGCACCCCCCTTGGGCCCACCCTCTGTGCCTAGGGTTGGAAACCCTAGGGGTGGGGGCGCCCCACTTGGCTTGGGGGGCAAGCCACCCCCTTGGCCGCCCCCTCCCTTGAGATCCAATCTCTAGGGGGCCGGCGCCCCTGGCCCCTATATAAAGAGGGGGGAGGGAGGGCAGCCGCACCCAAGTCTCTGGCGCCTCCCTCTCCCTCTGCAACACCTCTCCCTCTCGTAGAGCTTGGCAAAGCCCTGCCGAGATCGCCGCTGCTTCCACCACCACGTGGTCATGCTGCTGGATCACCATCAACCTCTTCCTCCCCCTTGCTGGATCAAGAAGGAGGAGACGTCTTCCCAAACCATACGTGTGTTGAACGCGGAGGTGTCGTCCGTTCGGCACTAGGATCATCGGTGATTTGGATCATGACGAGTATGAGTCCCTCAACCCCGTTCTCTTGAACGCTTCCGTGCGATCTACGAGGGTATGTAGATGCACTCCTCTATCTCGTTGCTAGATGACCCCATAGATTGATCTTGGTGAAGCGTAGGAAGAATTTTATTTTCTACAACATTCCCCAACATTTTTCTCTATAGATAAGGACCAATTTGGAAACTCGGGATGTGGTAACCTGTGCTAATACCTCTTCTATCTTCAAGAATGCTTGGTGTCAGTATCGGAATTACCTGAAGAAAACATACTTCACCGGCCAAGAAACTCATCAAATTCCCTTACGTTCTCCTGAGACACATTTACTGGACGATGACTCGGAACGCCTTGTTCTGTACTAGTCCCGAACCAAGAATGTGGTAAGGTCTATGAGCTCATTTTCTATTTTTAAGTATTATATTCTTGCATCTTACTGTACTCTGTTGATGTAGAACAAGTGCCTAAACCTGAAGAACAATTGTTCTAATTTAAGATTCCATTGCTATCATAGTTCAAAAAAGCGCTAGGCGTTAATTGTGCATTTTGCCACCGCCTTGCACTTTACTGACCAAAGCTCATGCTTATGCGCAGTTATGCACAGATTAAGCATAGTTATGCGCAATGCATTTTGCCAACGCCTAGAGCCTAAAGCGCTTAAGCTTCGCTTAGGCGCGCCTTTTTAACTATGATTGCTTTGCTCTTGTATCACTGTATTTACTGATACAAACTTATTTTTAAATTGAAGGACCCAATCGAAACTCCAATGGCACAGCAAGTATGTTCACGCATGTTTCTTTAACAGGTTTGCTCTTATCAATAGCTCTTTTGATTTCAATTTCAATTGTGTATACAGTTGACTTTCATATCATGCACACTACGAGCATCACAACAGAGCCAATAGTGTTGTTGTACATGTAGACCCGTGGTACCCATCTGAAATCTTGTTGTGCCATGTAGTTTCCGACACTTTGTATTCTTTCACTGCTGCTTTGTCTTGAACTGATATGATTTGAGCTGTGTCTCTATTTTGATTTGGCAAGACAATGCAGTGACCATAGGACATAGATATATGTTTGTTTGATGCTTTTATTATGTACTAGTACTTGGCAATAGAAGACTTGGTAGTTTAATCCTGTCCACCTTACTAATGAACTGGTTCACCGAAATGAGTTTCATATACTAGTACATGCTAAACTTGTTATGTGTTTGTTTGTTTCTTATTTTAGAATGCTGACAGAATATTGGGGAAGAGTGCCTTATTAAGCAATGGTAAAGGAAGTAATGCAGATAAGGTTCAGGATAGCGACACATCCTTGTTGGTCTCCAACAAAGCTGATAAAACATCTAAGGAAGACTATCTTGAAGACAGCGAGACAACCCCAAAATCCTGTCTTGGTTTAGTGTTCGAGTTACTGGCCACTACCGCTTGCACAAGCTATTCAAATCACTGTCTGAATCAGTTCGGTTTCTTGAGTCTCAACTACAAGCTGAAAGACATCGATCAGGTGTCTTTGCGACAAGAAGCGGAAGGATGCGGAAGCCCTGGAGCATTCAGATGCATACTTTCGTGCAACAGCAAGCATTGGAGGATTTTAGCGCCAAGCAGGACAAAGCTTATCAGCTTGCTAAGATTATTGCCGGCATGGTGGATACCGGGATAACGTTCTTGAGCTCTTAAAGTTGTTTGATTATGCTCTTGTTTTGCTTGCTGCGTTTATTTGCCTTTGGTGGCCAATTTTGACGGCGATGTATGTAATATGCTGCTTTGTTCCCTATATTTGCTTTGGGCGAACTTTGATGCCCGATGGATGTAATATATGTAATAGCGGTAATAGGCTAGCCTTAATTGCTTGCTTATTTATTTCCTTATTGTCTTGTTTAGTTGTTTGCTTGTAGTCACTGCAGTTCTTTTTCTGTGTTTTTCTAGTGGCCACAATAGCCTATTTTTGGTAACTAGGCCAAAATAATCATGGCAACACATGGACTGTTGTAACCATGGGCCTCCTGCATGCCGTATGATCCATGAGCCTTCGTTCGGCTGTAGGACCATTGGCCTTGTATACGGGCCGTAGGATCCATCGGCCTTCTATACGGGCCTTAGGGATCAATGGGCCTTCTACGGGCCGTAGGGTCCATGGGCCTTCTACGAGTCGTATGATCCATGGGCCTTCTACGGGTCGTACTATCCATGGGCCTCATACGGGCCGTAGGATCCATGAGCCTTCTACAGGACGTATCATCATTTCGCCAATCATGGGCCGTACTATTCGTGGACCATAACGGGCCGTTAATAGGCCGTATTTGATAACTCTATGAAAACAGCCCAACGGGTTTTTTTGACATGAAAACGACCCAACGTATTAACGGGCCGCAAACGGGCCGACTATAACGACGGGCTGAATTTGGCCCACGAGCAGAAAATGACAGTAACGGGCCGTATGTAACCAAATGCTGCAAGTGAGCCCAAGAATCAATGGGCCCTGAGAAGGCCGAAAGATAACTTGGGCTGGAAACGGCCCAATGGAATAACGGGCGGTTAATGGGTATAAAGTGATACACTGTTCATTACAGGCCAGTTTCACCAAGGGTCGTTAATGGGCCAAGAGTTACAAAGGTCCTCATATGGGCCGAAAGAAGTCATGGGCCACACATGGGCCGGAAGTTAAAACGGGCTGAATCATATTGGACAGCCCAGATGACGCTACTGGGCCTAATTTGGATAGGGCATAACGGGCCCTGGGTTAGCGGGCTATAAATGGGCTATATGCGAACAGGCCGTTAACAGGCTTTCCGTGGGCCGGCCCGCCACCTTTTTGTTGGGAACGTAGTAATTTCAAAAAAATTCCTACGCACACGCAAGATCATGGTGATGGCATAGCAACGAGAGGGGAGAGTGTTCATCCACGTACCCTCGTAGACCGTAAGCGGAAGCGTTATGACAACGCGGTTGATGTAGTCGTACGTCTTCACGATCTGACCGATCCAAGCACCGAACGTACGGCACCTCCGAGTTCAGCACACGTTCAGCTCGATGACGATCTCCGGGCTCCGATCCAGCAAAGCTCCGGAGA
Source organism: Aegilops speltoides (assembly GCA_021437245.1). Taxonomy (NCBI): domain Eukaryota; kingdom Viridiplantae; phylum Streptophyta; class Magnoliopsida; order Poales; family Poaceae; genus Aegilops; species Aegilops speltoides. Next base: position 409,354,868 of record CM038141.1, on the reverse strand, counting down.
TGAGTTCCGTCAGCACGACGGCGTGGTGACGGTGATAATGTTCTACCGGCGCAGGGCTTCGCCTAAACTTAGCGACGATACGACCAAGGTGGAATATGGTGGAGGGGGGCACCGCACACGGCTAAGGAACGATCCCTAGATCAACTTGTGTGTCTATGGGGTGCCCCCTCCCGCCCCGGCATATAAAGGAGCCAGGGGAAGGAGGCGGCCGGCCAAGGAGGGCGCGCCAAGGGGGGAGTCCTACTCCCACCGGGAGTAGGACTCCCTTCTTTCCTAGTTGGAATAGAAGAAGGGGAAAGAGGAGGAAGAGGGAAGGAAGGGGGCGCCGCCCTTCCCTTGTCCTATTCGGACTAGGAAGGGAGGGCGCGGCCCCTCCCGCCTCCTTCGCTCTTCTCCCTCGAGGCCCATGTAGGCCCAATAACCCCGGGGTTCGGTAACCTCCGGTACTCGGTAAAATGCCGATTTCACGGAGCGATTCCGATGTCCAAATATAGGCTTCCAATATATTGATCTTTATGTCTCGACCATTTCGAGACTCCTCGTCATGTCCGTGATCACATTCGGGACTCCGAACAAACTTCGGTACATCAAAACTTATAAACTCATAATAAAACTGTCATCGTAACGTTAAGCGTGGGGACCCTAGGGTTCGAGAACTATGTAGACATGACCTAGAACTATTCTCGGTCAATAACCAATAGCGGAACTTGGATGCCCATATTGGTTCCTACATATTCTACGAAGATCTTTATCGGTCAAACCGCATAACAACATACGTTGTTCCCTTTCTCATCGATATGTTACTTGCTCGAGATTTGATCGTCGGTATCCAATACCTAGTTCAATCTCGTTACCGGCAAGTCTCTTTACTCGTTCTGTAATGCATCATCCCGTAACCAACTCGTTGGTCACATTACTTGCAAGGCTTATAATGATGTGCATTACCGAGAGGGCCCAGAGATACCTCTCCGACGATCGGAGTGACAAAACCTAATCTCGAAATACGCCAACTCAACATGTACCTTTGGAGACACCTGTAGTACTCCTTTATAATCACCCAGTTACGTTGTGACGTTTGGTAGTAACCAAAGTGTTCCTCCGGTAAACGGGAGTTGCATAATTCTCATAGTTACAGGAACATGTATAAGTCATGAAGAAAGCAATAGCAGTGTACTAAACGATCAAGTGCTAGGCTAACGGAATGGGTCATGTCAATCACATCATTCTTCTAATGATGTGATTCCACTAATCAAATAACAACACATGTCTATGGTTAGGAAACATAACCATCTTTGATTAATGAGCTAGTCACGTAGAGGCATACTAGTGACTATATGTTTGTCTATGTATTCACACATGTATCATGTTTCGGTTAATACAATTCTAGCATGAATAATAAATATTTATCATGATATGAGGAAATAAATAATAACTTTATTATTGCCTCTAGGGCATATTTCCTTCAGTCTCCCACTTGCACTAGAGTCAATAATCTAGATTACATAGTAATGATTCTAACACCCATGGAGTCTTGGTGATGATCATGTTTTGCTCGTGAGAGAGGCTTAGTCAGCGATTACGCAACATTCAGATCCGTATGTATCTTGCAAATCTCTATGTCTCCCACTTGGACTTGGTCCCGAATGGAATTAAGCGTCTCTTGATGTGCTTGGTCCTCTTGTGAAATCTGGATTCCTTTGCCAAGGCAATTGCACGATATTGTCACAGAAGATCTTCATTGGTCCCGATGCACAAGGTATGACACCTAGATCGGAAATGAACTCCTTCATCCAGACTCCTTCATTTGCTGCTTCAGAAGCAGTTATGTACTCCGCTTCACATGTAGATCCCGCCACGACGCTTTGTTTAGAACTGCACCAACTTACAGCTCCACCGTTTAATAAAAACACGTATCCGATTTGCGATTTAGAATCGTCCGGATCAGTGTCAAAGCTTGCACCAACGTAACCATTTACAACTAGCTCTTTGTCACCTCCATATACGAGAAACATATCCTTAGTCCTTTTCAGGTATTTCAGGATGTTCTTGACCGTTGTCTAGTGATCCACTCCTGGATTACTTTGGTACCTTCTGCCAAGCTTATTGCTAAGCATCGTCAGTCGGTACACAGCATTGCATACATGATAGAGCCTATGGCTGAAGCATAGGAACATCTTTCATTTTCTCTCTATCTTCTGCTTTGTGGTCGGGCATTGAGTTTGACTCAACTTCACACCTTGTAGCACAGGCAAGAATCCTTTCTTTGCACGATCCATTTTGAACTTTTCAAAATTTTGTCAAGGTATGTACTTTGTGAAAGTCCTATTAAGCGTCTTGATCTATCTCTATAGATCTTGATGCCCAATATGTAAGCAGCTTCACGAGGTCTTTCATTGAAAAACTTTTATTCAAGTATCCCTTTATGCTATCCAGAAATTCTATATCATTTCCAATTAATAATATGTCATCTACATATAATATCGAAATGCTCTGAGCTCCCACTCACTTTCTTGTAAATCTGAGGCTTCTCCAAAAGTCATATAAAACCATATCTTTGATCACACTATCAAAGCATTTATTCCAACTCGAGATGCTTGCACCAGTCCATAAATGGAGCGTTGGAGCTTGCACACTTTGTTAGCACCTTTTGGATCAACAAAACCTTCGGCTGCATCATATACAACTCTTCTTCCGTAAATCCATTCAAGAATGCAGTTTTGACATCCATTTGCCAAATTTCATAATCATGAAATGCAGCAGTAGCTAACATGATTGAGACAGACTTAAGCATCGCTTCTGAGTGAGAAAGTCTCATCGTAGTCAACTCCTTGAACTTGTCGAAAACCTTTTGCAACAAGTCGAGCTTTATAGACGATTACATTACCATCAGCGTCGGTCTTCTTCTTAAAGATCCATTTATTCTCAATGGCTTGCCGATCATCGGCAAGTCAACCAAAGTCCATACTTTGTTTTCATACATGGATCCCATCTCAGATTTCATGGCCTCTAGCCATTTTGCGGAATCTGGGCTCATCATCGCTTCCTCATAGTTCGTAGGTTCATCATGGTCAAGTAACATGACTTCGAATTGGATTACCATACCACTGTGCGGATCTTACTCTGGTAGACCTCACGAGGTTCGATAGAAACTTGATTTGAAGTTTCATGATCAATATCATTAGCTTCCTCACTAATTGGTGTAGTTGTCACAGAACTGGTTCTTGTGATGAACTACTTTCAATAAGGGAGTAGATCGATTATCTCATCAAGTTCTACTTTCCTCCCACTCACTTCTTTCGAGAGAAACTCCTTCTCTAGAAAGGATCCGATCTTAACAGCGAAAATCTTGCCCTCGGATCTGTGATAGAAGGTGTACCCAATAGCCTCTTTTGGGTATCCTATGAAGACACATTTCTCGATTTGGGTTCGAGCTTATCGGTTAAAGTTTCTTCACATAAGCATCGCAGCCCCAAACTTTAAGAAAGCGACAACTTTGGTTTCTTGCCAAACCACAGTTCATAAGGCGTCGTCTCAGCGGTTTTGATGGTGCCCTATTTAGCGTGAATGCGGAGGTCTCTAAAGCATAACCCCAAAGCGATAGCGGTAAATCAAGAAGAGACATCATAGATCGCACCATATCTAGTAAAATACGATTCTGACGTCCGGACACACCATTTCGTTGTGGTGTTCGGGTGGCGTGAGTTCTTGAAACTATTCCGCATTGTTTCAAGTGTAGACCAAACTCGTAACTCAAATATTCTCCTCCATGATCAGATCGTAGAAACTTTATTTTCTTGTTACGATGATTTTCCACTTCACTCTGAAATTCTTTGAACTTTTCAAATGTTTCAGACTTGTGTTTCATTAAGTAGATATACCCATATCTGCTCAAATCATCTATGAAGGTAAGAAAATAACGATACCCGCCGCGAGCCTCAACATTCATTGGACCACAAACATCAGTATGTATGATTTCCAACAAATCGGTTGCCGCTCCATAGTTAGGAGAGCGGCGTTTTAGTCATCTTGCCCATAAGGCATGGTTACTTAAGTACCAAGTGATTCATAATCAAGTGATTGAAAAGCCCATCGGTATGGAGTTTCTTCATGCGCTTTACACCGATATGACCCAAAGCGCCCGATTGCCACAAATAAGTTGCACTATCGTTATCAACTATGCATCTTTTGGTTTCAACACTATGAATATGTGTATCACTACTATCGAGATTCAATAAAATAGACCATTCTTCAAAGGTGCATGACCATAAAAGATATTACTCATATAAATAGAACAACCATTATTCTCGATTTAAATGAATAACCGTCTCGCATCAAACAAGATGCAGATATAATGTTCATGCTCAACGCGGCACCAAATAACAATTATTTAGGTCTAAAACTAATCCCGATGGTAGATGTAGAGGTAGCGTCTTGACCGCGATCACATCGACTTTGGAACCATTTCCCGCGCGCATCGTCACCTCGTCCTTAGCCAATCTTCGCAATCCATAGTCCCTGTTTGAGTTGCAAATATTAGCAGCAGTAACCAGTATCAACTACCAGTGCTACTATGAGCATTAGTAAGGTACACATCAATAACATGTATATCACATATACCTTTGTTCACTTTGCCATCCTTCTTATCCGCCAAATACTTGGGGCGGTTCCACTTCCGGTGTCGATCGCTTGCGGTAGAAGCACTCGATTTCAGGCTTAGGTCCGGACTTGGGTTTCTTCTCTTGAGCAGCAACTTGCTTGCTGTTCCTTTTGAAGTTCCCCTTCTTCCCTTTGCCCTTTTTCTTGAAACTGGTGGTCTTGTTAACCATCAACACTTGATGCTCCTTCTTGATTTCTACCTCCGCGGCTTTTAGCATTGTGAAGAGCTCGGGAATAGTCTTGTTCATCCCTTGCAAGTTATAGTTCATCACGAAGCTCTTGTAGCTTGATGGCAGTGATTGGAGAATTCTGTCAATGACACTATCATCAGGAAGATTAACTCCCAGTTGAATCAAGTGATTATTATACCCAGACATTTTGAGTATGTGTTCACTGACAGAACTATTCTCCTCCATCTTGCAGCTGTAGAACTTATTGGAGACTTCATATCTCTCAATCCGGGTATTTGCTTGAAATATTAACTTCAACTCCTGGAACATCTCATATGCTCCATGACGTTCAAAACGTCGTTGAAGACCCGGTTCTAAGCCGTAAAGCATGGCACACTGAACTATCGAGTAGTCATCAGCTTTGCTCTGCCAGACGTTCTTAACATCGTTAGTTGCATCAGCAGAAGGCCAGGCACCCAGCGGTGCATCCAGGACGTAACTTTTCTATGCAGCAATGAGGATAATCCTCAGTTTACGGACCTAGTCCGTGTAATTGCTACCATCATCTTTCAACTTTGCTTTCTCAAGGAACGCATTAAAATTCAACGGAACAACAACATGAGCCATCTATCTACAAACAAACATAGACAAGCAAAATACTATCAGGTACTAAGTTCATGATAAATTTAAGTTCAATCAATCATATTACTTAAGAACTCCCACTTAGACAGACATCTCTCTAGTCATCTAAGTGATCACATGATCCAAATCAACTAAACCATGTCCGATCATCACATGAGATGGAGTAGTTTCAATGGTGAACATCACTATGTTGATCATATCTACTATATGATTCACGTTCGACCTTTCGGTCTCCGTGTTCCGAGGCCATATCTGTATATGCTAGGCTCGTCAAGTATGCCCTGAGTATTCAGCGTGTGCAACTGTTTTGCACCGTTGTATTTGAGCGTAGAGCCTATCACACCCGATCATCACGTGGTGTCTCAAAGACGAAGAACTTTCATAGCGGTGCATACTCGGGAGAACACTTCTTGATTATTTAGTGAGAGATCATCTTAAAATGCTACCGTCAATCAAAGCAAGATAAGATGCATAAAGGATAAACATCACATGCAATCAATATAAGTGATATGATATGGCCATCATCATCTTGTGCTTGTGATCTCCATCTTGAAGCACCGTCATGATCACCATCATCACCGGCGCGACACCTTGATCTCCATCGTAGCATCGTTGTCGTTCGCCATCTATTGCTTCTCGACTATCGCTACCGCTTAGTGATAAAGTAAAGCAATTATGAGGCGTTGCATTTCATACAATAAAGCGACAACCATATGGCTCCTGCCGGTTGCCGATAACTTCGGTTACAAAACATGATCATCTCATACAATAAAATACAGCAACGCGTCTTGACCATATCACATCACAACATGCCCTGCAAAAACAAGTTAGACGTCCTCTACTTTGTTGTTGCAAATTTTACGTGGCTGCTACGGGCTTAGCAGGAACTGTTCTTACCTATGCATCAAAACCACAACGATAGTTCGTCAAATTGGTGCTGTTTTAACCTTCGCAAGGACCGGGCGCAACCACACTCGATTCAGCTAAAGTGAGAGAGACAGACACCCGCCAGCCACTTTAAGCACGAGTGCTCGTAACGGTGAAACTAGTCACGTGTAAGCGTACGCGTAATGTCGGTCCGGGCCGCTTCATCTTACAATACCGCCCGAACCAAAGTATGACATCTTTGGTAAGCGGTATGACTTGTATCGCCCACAACTCACTTGTGTTCTACTCGTGCATATAACATCAGCGCATAAAACCTAGGCTCGGATGCCTTTGTTAGGGAGCGTAGTAATTTCAAAAAATTCCTACGCACACGCAAGATCATGGTGATGGCATAGCAACGAGAGGGAGAGTGTTAGCCCACGTACCCTCGTGAGACCGTAAGCGAAGCGTTATGACAACGCGGTTGATGTAGTCGACGTCTTCACGATCCGACCGATCCAAGCACCGAGCGTCACGGCACCTCCGAGTTCAGCACACGTTCAGCTCGATGGCGATCTCCGGGCTCGATCCAGCAAAGCTCCGAGATGAGTTCCATCGGCCGACGACGGCGTGGTGGCGGTGATGATGTTCTACGGCGCAGGCTTCGCCTAAACTCGACGACGATCGACCGAGGTGGAATATGGTGGAGGGGCACCGCTGCGCCTAAGGGCGATCTATAGATCAACTTGTGTGTCTATGGGGTGCCCCCCCCTGTATATAAAGGAGCTAGGGGGGAGGAGGCGGCCGGCCAAGGAGGGCGCGCCAAGGGGGGAGTCCTACTCCCACTGGGAGTAGGACTCCCTTCTTTCCTAGTTGGAATAGGAGAAGGGGGAAAGAGGAGGAAGAGGGGAAGGAAAGGGGGGACGCCGCCCCCTTCGCTTGTCCTATTATGACTAGGAAGGGGAGAGGCGCGCGGCCCCCTCCTGCCTCCTTCCCTCTTCTCCCTCGAGGCCCATGTAGGCCCAATAACTCCCGGGGGTTCGGTAACCTCCGGTACTCGATAAAATGCCGATTTCACGGAGCGATTCCGATGTCCAAATATAGGCTTCCAATATATCGATCTTTATGTCTCGACCATTTCAAGACTCCTCGTCATGTCCGTGATCACATCCGGGACTCCGAACAGACTTCGGTACATCAAAACTTATAAACTCATAATAAAACTGTCATCGTAACGTTAAGCGTGCGGACCCTACGGGTTCGAGAACTATGTAGACATGACCTAGAACTATTCTCGGTCAATAACCAATAGCGGAACCTGGATGCCCATATTGGTTCCTACATATTCTACAAAGATCTTTATCGGTCAAACCGCATAACAACATCGTTGTTCCTTTGTCATCGATATGTTACTTGCCCGAGATTTGATCGTTAGTATCAATACCTAGTTCAATCTCGTTACGGCAAATCTCTTTACTCGTTCGTAATGCATCATCCGTAACCAACTCATTGGTCACATTGCTTGCAAGGCTTATAATGATGTGCATTACCGAGAGGGCCAGAGATACCTCTCCGACGATCGGAGTGACAAAACCTAATCTCGAAATCGCCAACTCAACATGTACCTTTGGAGACACACTGTAGTACTCCTTTATAATCACCCGATTCGTTGTGACGTTTGGTAGTACCAAAGCGTTCCTCCGTAAGCGGAGTTGCATAATTCTCATAGTTACGAGGAACATGTATAAGTCATGAAGAAAGCAATAGCATTATACTAAACGATCAAGTGCTAGGCTAACGGAATGGGTCATGTCAATCACATCATTCTTCTAATGATGTGATCCCACTAATCAAATAACAACACATGTCTATGGTTAGGAAACATAAGCATCTTTGATTAATGAGCTAGTCAAGTAGAGGCATACTAGTGACTATATGTTTGTCTATGTATTCACACATGTATCATGTTTCCAGTTAATACAATTCTAGCATGAATAATAAACATTTATCATGATATGAGGAAATAAATAATAACTTTATTATTGCCTCTAGGGCATATTTCCTTCACTTTTGACCAAGTCAAACGGGCCGGCCTTTCCATGGGAATGGGCCTCTGTTGGGCCGTGCCACGTGTCGCCGTATCATAGGCGCCTTCGGTCCAATGAGCGGATGACATCTGTCCCAACTGTGAGCCGACACATGTTTCCTCCAGCCAATGATGATTTTACACGTGGAAAATCCCCATTGGTTGGGGCTGTTAACGGGTTATCGGATCCAAAACCCGACCCGATAGCTTAACGACGTTCCGTTACGGTGGATGCCATGTGTCGGTCACCCTTGACGAAAGCACTTCTATGACGCGCGATTTATCGTCATGGAAGTGGACACTTCCGTGATGATAATTTTGGTAATGTCATGGAACACTTATACGTCAGCACAGGTATGACTATCTTGATTCTGTCATAAATTTGTCATGGATGTACATGCATGACAAAAAACATGACCTACTGTGACAAACACGTATCATCACGGAAGTGTATTTTTTTGTAGTGCGTAAAGGGATACTTGAATAAGAGTTTTTCAATGAAAGACCTCAGGAAGCTGCTTACACATTGAGCATCAAGATCTATAGAGATAGATCAAGACGCTTGATATGATTTTTCAATGAGTACATACCTTGATAAGATTTTGAAGTAGTTCAAAATGGAACAGTCAAAGAAGGAGTTATTGCCTGTGTTGCAAGGTGTGAAGTTGAGTAAGACTCAAAACCCGACCATGGCAGAAAATAGAAAGAGAATGAGAAGTCATTCCCTATGCCTCAGTCATAGGTTCTATAAAGTATGCTATGCTATGTACCAGACCTCATTGTATACCTTGCTCTGAGTTTTGCAAGGGAGTACGATTTTTGATCTAGAAGTAGATCACTGGACAGCGGTCAAGAATATCCTTAGTAAGGACTAAGGAAATATTTCTCGGTTATGGAAGTGATAAAAGAGTTCGTCGTAAAGAGTTACATCGGTGCAAGCTTTTCCACCAATCCAGATGACTCGAAGTCTCAATCTGGATACATATCGAAAGTGGGAGCAATTAGATAGAGTAGCTCCGTGCAAGAGCATTGTAGACATAGAATATTTGCACAATACATACGGCTCTAAATGTGACAGACCTGTTGACTAAACTTCTCTCATGAGAAAAACATGATCATACCTTAGTACTCTTTGGGTGTTAATCACATAGCGATGTGAACTAGATTATTGAATCTAGTAAACCCTTTGGGTGTTGGTCACATGACGATGTGAACTATGGGTGTTAATCATATACATATATGAATATTGGTGTTAAATCACATGATGATGTGAACTAGATCATTGACTCTAGTGCAAGTGGGAGACTGAAGAAAATATGCCCTGGAGCCAATAATAAATTTATTATTTATTTCCTTATTTCATGATAAATGTTTATTATTCATGCTAGAATTGTATTAACTGGAAATTTAGTACATGTATGAATACATAGACAAACAAAGTGTCACTAGTATGCCTCTACTTGACTAGCTCGTTGAATCAAAGATGGTTAAGTTTCCTAGCCATAGACATGAGCTGTCATTTGATTAACGGGATCACATCATTAGAGAATAATGTGATTGACTTGACCCATTCCGTTAGCTTAGCACTTGATCGTTTAGTATGTTGCTATTGCTTTCTACATGACTTATACATGTTCCTATGCCTATGAGATTATGCAACTCCCGTTTACTAGAGGAACACTTTGTGTGCTACCAAATGTCATAACGTAACTGGGTGATTATAAAGGTGCTCTACAGGTGTCTCCGAAGGTACTTGTTGAGTTGGCATATTTCGATATTAGGATTTGTCACTCCAATTGTCGGAGAGGTATCTCTGTGCCCTCTTGATAATGCACATCACTATAAGCCTTGCAAGCAATGTGACTAATGAGTTAGTTGTGGGATGATGCATTACATAATGAGTAAAGAGACTTGCCGGTAACGAGATTGAACTAGATATTGAGATACCGACGATCGAATCTCGTGCAAGTAACATACCGATGACAAAGGGAACAACGTATGTTGTTATGCGGTTTGACCGATAAAGATCTTCGTAGAATATGTGGAAGCCAATATGATCATCCAGGTTCCTCTATTGGTTATTGACCGGAGATGTGTCTCGGTCATGTCTACATAGTTCTTGAACCCGTAGGGTCCGCACGCTTAAAGTTTGGTGACGATTTATATTATGAGTTATGTGTTTTGATGTACCGAAGGTAGTTCGGAGTCCCGGATGAGATTGGGGACATGACAGGGAGTCTCGAAATGGTCGATACATAAAGATTGATATATTGGATGACTATATTCGGGCACCAGATGAGTTTCGGGGGTCACCGGATAATTATCAGAGTGCCGGGGGGTTATCGGAACCCCCGGGGGACTATTGGGCCTACATGGGCCATAGGGAAGAGGGGAGGCAGCCCACAAGGGGCAGCTGCGCCTCCTATAGGGGTCCGATTGGACTAGGAGAGGCGCGCCCCCCTTTCCTTCTCCTTTCCCTCTCCTTCTTTCCCCCTTCCTCCTCCTAGTTGGACTAGGAAAGGGGGAGTCCTACTCCTACTAGGAGGAGGACTCCTCCCCCTCCTTGGTGCGCCCCAAGGCTAGCCGGCCTCCCCCCTTGCTCCTTTATATACGGGGGTAGGGGGCACCCCAAGACACACAAATTGTTCCCTTAGATCTCTTAGCAATGTGCGGTGCCCCCTCCACCATAATCCACCTCGATAATATCGTAGCGGTGCTTAGGCAAAGCCCTGCGTCGGTAGAACATCATCATCGTCACCACACCGTCGTGCTGACGGAACTCTCCCTCAAAGCTTGGCTGGATCGGAGTTCGAGGGACGTCATCAATTTGAATGTCTGCTGAACTCGGAGGTGTCGTGCGTTCGGTACTTGATCGGTCGGATCGTGAAGACGTACGACTACATCAACCGCGTTGTGCTAACGCTTCCGCTTTCGGTCTATAAGGGTACGTGGAGACACTCTCCCCTCTCGTCGCTATGCATCACCATGATCTTGCGTGTTTTTTTGAAATTACTACGTTCCCCAACATTTTCGACATGTCCACCCTGACATTTCCTCGAACACGTAGCAGGCAGGGCAGGGGAGCTCGCAGCACCGCAAAGAGGCCAACGGGCGAGCTTGAACCCCACGGCGAGTGCGGCACGGTGAGCGCCACGAGCATGGCGCGGCAAGCGTGAGGGCGCAGCGGAAAAGCGAGCCAGGCGGGTCGGGTCGAGTCGTCTGTGGCGAGGCGGCGCTGCGGCGTGGCGAGGCTGGCTGGCGCAGCGCCGCTGGGCGCATGACCAGGAGCGGCGGGGCGGTGTGAGGACGGTAGGGGCAAACTGCTTGACGACCATGGAGGGTGCCTTGCCATTGAGGGCAAACTGCTTGAGGTGGGCTTGCCCCTTTTTGCCGAGTGCCGACCCACCCGACCATGCGCTCGAGCCCACCATCAGGCCGTCCTTGGAGAACGCCATCCCACCCACCCGGAGCTGTACATTGCCTAGAGCACCACCCGCAGAATGTTGTCCCCGTCCTGCGCGTACTGCACCATCGTGCTCCTCCTCTGCCGTCGCTGCCGCCGCGGCCTCCACCCGCCTCCGCTCCTCCTCCTGCGGCACTCCTCCGCCCGCCTCCGCTCCTCCGCCCACTGCAGAACGCCACCACGCCCTCCGACCGCCTCCGCTCCTCCTCCCGCCACAGCCGCGGCCTCCGCCACCAGCCCACCGGCTCGTCGCGCCGCCCGCGTTCCTCCGCCACCGCGGCCGCCCGCTGCGCTCCTCCGTCGCCACGGCCTGCACCATTGGCCGGCCGCTCGCCGCAGCCACCGCTTCCCTCTCGTGCCGCCCTCCGCGATCCTCTGCTGCCATGGCCTGCACCTCGATTCCTTGTATGGCAGGAAGTGCGGGTCACTGCCCGGTGGGTCCATGCCGGACACGAGTGGGGAGGAGCGGGCGAGAGCCGACAAGAGGAGCGCCCAATTTTGTCCACCGCGGACCCATTTGTGGTCCATTTTTGCGCCCAGTTTGGGTCGGGACGGACACAAAACAAACAGCGGGCGGACGCTGTGTCCGTTTGGGTCACCCCATTGGGCCAACTTTTGTGTCCGGATGACCCAAACGGACGAAATGGGTCGCCCCATTAGAGTTGCTCTTAGTTCTCAATTGGTCAGAGCCTATAATGGCAATATTTTACTAGAGCCAAGAGGAATTGTTTATTCCCTTTCTAGTTTTCAGTGGGGTCAGAGCCTACAATGGCAATGTTTTAGCAGAGCCAAGAAGAATTGTTTTTTCCCTTCTAGTTTTCAATGGGGTCAGAGCCTGCAATGGTAATGTTTTAGCATAGCCAAAAAGAATAATTTCAAGGAGGGCAAAGGAACGTTGTTTGTGTCTCTTGGGATGTGCACACAATGCCCAAATATCAAGATCTTCTAGCAGAGGAAAAAAGGGGTAAACAAGGTTGCCTGGATGTGCTCAAAATGCCCAAGTATCATGGATGGCTAGGGTTTCGGGATACAACAATTGCTAAGCAAGCTTGGAGGCTCGTCCAAGATCCTGATGCACTCAACTTTTGTGGGTTGTGTATTTTACGGATGACGATGTTCTGCAAGCTTAACTTGGGGAGCCACCCTTCCTAGGTTTGGCGAGTTGTTCACGAGGTTATCTCTGTGCTCAAGCAAGGACTGATTCGAAGGATCAGCAATGAGCATTCAGTGAATGCATGGGAGGATAACCAGTTCCCTGTAGAGTTTATGCTAAGATCTCTCCACTCAAGGACTACTGATCCTCCTAGTCGAGTTAGTGATTTTATTGATGATTGTACAAGTCAAGGAATAGAGAATTAGTTAATGAATATTTACATACTCCTGATGCGCAGGTTATTATCAACATTCCCCCGAGTACTTGCAATTTAGAGGATGGTTGGGCAAGGCACTACGATCGAAATGGTATGTTCACCGTTAGATCTGCTTCTATGCTCCTAGTTGACACTAAAAAGAGAATGGAAACATGGCTTGAAGGTAGGCCCTCGGTTTCTGACGCGTCCTAAGTTCAAAATTAGTGGAAAACTTATGAAAAATTAGGGTTCCAGGAAAGGTCAGAAATTCTGCGTGGCGTGTTTCTCACAACTCAATCCAAATCGTGGCAGTGCGGGAGAAGAGAAATATGGCAGATTCCAGTATCTTTCATATATGTAGAGCCGAAGATACGTGGTGACATGCACTCATTGTTTGTAATATGTCAGAGTGCATTTGGTCATTTGTTTATGAAGATCTTGTGGAACATTTGATTGCAAGAAATAACGTGGATGCGAGGTTATGACTGATGGAGATGATGGATTCTATGAGGGAGGATGAGTTCATTAAGATGATAGTGACCCTATGGGCAATTTGGTGGGCTCGTTGATGGTGATTTATGAAAACGAGTTCTAGCCCCCCTTGTCGACATATAGTTTTGTTCGGAATTACTTGTCAAATCTTGCTATATTGCCCTCGCGGCCTACCAAATGTGGCACTGTGATGCCAGCGGCGGCTTCAAGACAAGAAATGAAGAATTGGATCAAGCCTCAGTTAGGATGTATGAAGATCAACGTGGATGCTGCCATCTCCAGGAGCAATGACAGGGGGTCCTTGGTGGCAATATGCAGAGATGATCAGGGCCTCTATATGGGTGCTTCATCTGTTGCGGTTAAGGACTTTATCTTGGAAGCTATGGCACTGAGAGAAGCCCTTTCTCTGGCTGAGGATCTTTATCTAAGAATAATTCTCATTGCTATTGACTGTCAAGCAAAGATCAACCATATCCAGGGAGGGTATAAAGGTACAAGCCAAGTGGTTATTCATGATATCAAGATGAAGATTTAAGAGTTTGAGGTTGCCCATCTGCATCATGAGAAGAGAGAGCATAATGGAGAAGCACATTACCTAGCTAAAGCTGCTACTTCACTTTATCTAGGGCGCCATGTGTGTCTTATGAATACCCCTAATTTTATGTGTCTGCCACTTTCCATTTTTGTTGAATAAAAGCAGTGTTCTACCCCTAAAAAAAGCTTTCCTGCTCACAACATGCACCCAAACTTAGTACCACACTACTGAGCTAAAAAACGAGGCATAGAACTCAACTACATAAAGAGATGGGGTGCAATAGAAAATAGCTATGCATGTGTATAGATCGTTCGGTACACCAAACCAAATAAACGTTAACCAAACTTTCAGTTAAGTATTTTTCATTGTTATTTTTGGAGTGCAAGTTCACACCATATACTATGTGGGGATAGATCAATCCAAGTGGTGAAATTGAGCTTAATTACAAGTGAATCTAGACGAGCATGCCAGATAATTGAGTCATATACAAAAGTATAATTAACAACATTTTATGTTATTTGATTATTATAATCATAGTGCTAATTTAAATACAAGTACAAAGCAACACATGTTGTAACATTTTACTGAACCCAACATGCAAATCACAATTGCCATGCTCTAGAAGTTTCTATGAATGTGTTACTTAATATACACTAGAAACCACTATTGGCATAATTAAATGTATAGGATTTAGAAATCTCTACCATGTTATTGAATAATATAAAAAATATACATGCATAGATAAACAAATATATGTGTATACACTTCATGGTTTTAAAAATATTATTCTAAAAAGAAATAGAATTTTTGTTACATCATACATAGTAAATTTTGTAGAATCAAAATTTCCAATTATATACATTAAAATGTGTAACAAATAATACTACAATTATTATTTAGAACATTGTCATGGGTTAACTATTATGGCTAACTATAGAATAAACTTATGCTAATGAAAATTGCGATATGGTACAATTAGTTTAAAATAAATATAAAAATTTAGTACAAAAATATTTGGTTTACCCCGGGTCCAAACATGGATTACCAACTCTATGTCTCCACATATTGAGTATAGAGTGCACCGGCAATAATCAAGAACACCAACAGCCATATGCGAGTAATTTACATTGCCCCGTGATCCCATTGAGGAGCAGAATTGTCACGCAGTGATGGCTGGGATCTACCAGAGTAATCATCACAGCACTCATACGGCTTGTCACCATCATGCATTTTACCTCCACGATCTATGTAGCGATCAAAGATGTCCTAGGATGTCCTGCCAGAATCCACGATATGCGGCTCATCCAGCACCCAACATTGTCCACTGTAGATAAGACCGATGAAAAACACACAGATGTCACCAGCACGACGTCATCGAAGCAATTCTTCATGATGGCAATTACCAGTTCAATGGTGTTACAAACTCGAATATAATAATAACACCAATACCAACCTCAAATCTACCAATGTAGCTAGGATCAGAGGACATGATAAAAATAAAGTAGACAAACCCAAACCCGCAAAAACATGGATGACAGTAGAAGAGTCCACCAGTCACTTATCATACTATCAGATTTCAAACAAACAAAATTTATATGAAGTCCCGGATCTGAAACTACATCTACCCTCGGAACAGCATGGGGCGGAAAAGCACTTTGTTGCGACTTAGAAATAAATCTCTTGACTAGAGCAACTGTGGAAACCAAGACGAATAGAGTGTGTATCAAGTTGAGGGAACAAACAAGTAGTGAAGATAATACACGCCATCATTGGGAAAGGCATAGACTGGTAGCTGAGTCGACCACGCAGGCGGATGCAAGGGAGACAGATCCGAGGGCAGCAAGTAGAATCACAACTCAGGCTACGGTTGCAGGTGTAACGGCCGATGAAGATGCCTCATCTTGCTGAGACACTAACATAACAACAACATGCAAGCCACGGTGCAAATCTAGAAATCAAAAAAAGAAAACCACAAAAATGCTAGCTAAAACATGGCAGCAGCGACGTAAAAACAATGCAATGATATTGTACCGCTTAATCTCCTTACACCAGTCTAACTGTAGATCACTTTCATGAGCATTTATCATTTACTTATGTTACTTAAGTGTAACAAGGAGCTCAGGATCATCTTTATCTACTATTATTGGTTCAGAAATAATCTATAGTGCCATCCTTGCATTGGTTTTTGCAGGCAGCTAGAAATCATCGTAATATGTGAATCGTATGTACTACCATGTTCATATAGGTGACACACCGGCAATGCAAAAAGGAATATCATTCATCCGCGCCATGGTTCATCATTTTTCAGCTATACTTTGTTTCTGTACCAGTCTTCGTTTCCTCATATTCAGGTGCTCAGGTGCACAACTTCCATAAACTGCACATGTGGATTACAGCTATTCATCTACTCTCCATTTTGGATTGAGCTACAGCAAATGGTCAATTACTAATTTCATATGATTGTTCTTCTAAACAAGTCCATTAAAATAACTCTTTTTATTTCCTCTACCAGAAAGATCAATCGAGATCTCATTACTTTACCCATGTCCCTTCAATTCTATTAGTCAGATCGAGCCATCACTCGCACCGATGAAAGCAAGCAGGAACTTATTGGATTTTGTGAGCTGGACTTCTATATCATTTGCATCGGTGTCCCGGCAAGGTAAATAGGATTCCATAATTCATGGTTTATATCTTAATTCCCTAATTCATTCCTTTTACTTTCTCAAATCTGAAAGTATATGTTATTATTGATGGATGTTCACCTTCTTTTGCGAAAAGATAAATATTCAGCTTGATCATGAATAAGCAACCAATTAGCCATCATAGTTCTATATCGAATAATCTATGCTTCTACAAATCATTATCTATGTTGCGGATGTTGTTGATAGAAGTTTTGGTCTATACATCGAACACTGGTGTACATGTGATTTGTGTACGCAGTCAATAACTTTTTGTTTGGTCCAGTTAGTGAAATCAATATACATATATTTTAGTTCCACAAATACGTTTAATCTATTTCATCTTTATCTCATGGTTTTGTAAGCATAGTTATATTTCTGATACTACATGTCTACATACAAGTCCATTGGAGGACTAATTTCACGTGCATCTTCCATCTGAGTAGGTACAAATTTAACTTCACTATTACTATTGCTCTTGCATTAGTTTAGCAGTTCCAAAACTTCTATTACTTATACAATACGTTGCTCAGAAAAATTTTAAATATGCTTGGGGCAAATTTGGGATGAAGCTAAAGGCGTTGTTCTTTTCCAAAACCACTTTAGGCCAGCTAAGTATCAAATATTAGTATACGTACTAATCTGTTTTGATGGTTATTATGCAAATCTTAATTTGTTTTTCTCGAGGGAGAAACCTAATATGGATACTAATTCTTTGTGAGGATGTAACAAAACTGTACTTGCAGTCAATGTCACTTTTATTTTTTTATGTCTTTTTCTCTTGGGAAGTGTCTGTTCAAAGCTTTTTATAAAATGCATGAAGTGCCGCAGCAACGCGCGGGGAATCTTCTAGTTTTAATAATAGGATGGGCATTTTTATTATTGTGAGGATGGCATTTTTTAGAGTTGGCACTTCTTTACTGCTTTTTTTGCAAGTTTTTTGGTGATGAATAGGAAAATAGCAACTTTTGTGGCATTTTTTATATTTTATGTTCATGGCATTTTTAAAGAAAAAACTATTTAGTGGACCTTTGGGGCGATTGGGCTCGCCATGACCCTCCCCGCTGGTGAACAGGGGAAACGTTCGCTGGAGGCTCCCGTCCAGCTGACGTTCCCCGGCTATTGGGGTCTGAGCATCACAATATTGCTTCAGTCAAATAGAGAATTGCTTCCAACTATGTAGTTGTTTGTTTCCATAACACAAATTAACTCTAGCGATTACATGTGGTTCCAACAAAAAAAGAAATTTTATCTCCAAATAAATGAAACTTTTCTTCCAGATAAATGCCATCTTGTTTCATGCAACAAGCCAATTACAATAGAATATAGCGGAACTCCACGAGCACGATGCCAGAACCAAAATAGTATGTGTCGTGGAATTAACACGTCAGATGTCCTCATGAAAGGACTTAGTCGTGGAGCCATCGCGATGGGTTAGCTTGAAGGGGTTAAACCAGACAAGAGACACGGGAGTTTATACTAGTTCGGCCCCTTCGATGAAGGTAAAAGCCTAGGTCTAGTTGTGATGGGATTTATTGGGTTTCGATGACCAGGGAGCAAATACGCTTTGCCTGAGTCTCGAGTTGTTGTTTCTTGTCCCTGAAACGCCGCCGGGTCGTCCCTTTATATACATAGGTTGACGCCCGGCCAGTCTACAGAGTCCCGAGGCCGACTCATACAAGTGTCCGGCTCGGTCTCTCCTTTCCTAACTTACAATACAAGTTACACAACCATGGCGGTTTACCACTATGGGCCCTAATCCGCCTTTGGGCTCCGGACCTCTAAGCTTCATCAGTAAAACGCCATCTTCTGGATCTTCGTGGTATTCAACATAGTTGAGGGTGAACCGGACCCTCCTGGCTGGTTTACACTCAGTAGTTATATCCCCAACATTAGGCCCCAGATTGATTTGAACCTGTTCATGTCAATCTTCAATACTTAAAGAAATCTTGTGAACATCTCCTTATATTCTCGTAAACCGCCATGTTGCCTTCTCCTGTAAACTTTGTTAAACCGCCGTGACGTCATCCTCTGGACACAGCAACGGACCATCATGACATCATCTCTGTATAAAAAGATGAAAAAGATTCCCTTCATTAATGGTATCCCGAAGATCGAGGCGACAGGCACGCCTCTTTACCGCTTCAGGCTCCTCGATTCTTGCGCTTGCCACTTATCCCTTTCTCCTTATAAATAAAGCCGAGGGGTCTTTCCATTCTTTCCCCTTGCCTCTTCTTCCTCTCGCGAACCCCTACTGCTCGAGCTCCGCCGCCGCCACAGAGCGCACCGCGTCTTCGTCTCTGGCCGCTGCATCACCCTGAATCAAACCAGAGTTTCGCGGCATCCCTCCGCAGTAGATCTGCACTGGTAAGTTTTCCCTTTCCCGCATCTTTAGATCTGTGCTAGGGTTAATGAGTTCATCTGAACAGTTCCTCGTCCATCTCAGTTCTTCGTTTTTACTTCTGTCGTGGTTTCTCTGATCCAACAGTAGCGTAGATCTCGTGCGGTAGTTACTCCGCATCCATTTTCAGCACTAGTAGATCTTCCTTTTTTGTAAATAATCCTTAGTAGAACGCACGACCTTCTCTGTTTTGCTTAACGCCATTATAGGTCGTAGAAATTTTTCTTTATTGAAGCATGGTAGATCCAAATTAATTTCATCATTGTGTAAAACCTGTTTCTGTCAACACTTAGTAGATTTTCATCTCTGGCTCCTCCACCTAAGGGGCGGTTTAAATCTTTAGTAGTTGCTAATTCGCCATATATCATTATCCCTCACTTAAACCGCCACCTTATTTTGAGTAGAAAAAACTCCGGTTACACTCACATATATACCTTCACCAAATTCCACGGTTTAACACTAATCCACCATCCATCGTAAATCGGCCCTCATTTTTCCTTTTACAGTGTGTTTCCAAGATGACCAAGCAATTCGTCGCTTGTAACTGGGTTCCGTCCCGGATTACGGAAATGCGGATCAATGGATACGTTGTAACCGGCACTTTAGCCTCAAAGAATGTTCTTCACTGGCGGGTTCCTGGCCTCGAGTGCCCTCCTGAGCCTCAAGATGGAGAGGTTATTGTTTTATGCAGCACCTAGATCGGGGCTTCAGCCCTCCCGGATCAAAAAATTTCCGGGATGTCCTTGCTAGCTTTCAACTCCATCCACAACATATCGGACCAAAGTCCGTATCAAATATATGCAACTTTCAAGTATTTTGTGAAGTTTACCTTCAAGAGGAACCATCCGTTGAGCTCTTCTGGGACTTTTTCCATTTAAACCGCCGAACTGAGTTTTCTGATGGTCCTAACACGGAACTTGGCGGGGTATCAATCCAGAAGAGGAAGCAAGTTGATTTCCCACATGCATCACACCACAGTCATCCCAAAGATTGGAACCAAACTTGGTTTTATTGTCAGAATACTGCCCCTGCTGAAGAAAATCCCTTGCCGGGTTACCGCCCTCACTGGCTTAGCAACGGCCACCCGTTACCTCGACGGTTAACTGCCAAGGAACGGCAAACTTATGCCCCTCAACTCGCCAAGCTCCGGGTTCTCTTGGCCAACAGTTTGACTGGTGTTGATCTCGTTCGCTGTTGGGTTAAATGGCACATCCTGCCCTTAAGTTGCCGCTCCGGATTAATGCATGAGTATACCGGCGACACCAAGGATCCTCAACGTTTTAATGAAATAGAGGTGACTGATGACGAAGTCACCGAATCGGTGAAGAAGATGTTAGATGAACCAATCGCCGCATGCGGCCAAACCGGGCTGGCCCCTTTTTACACTGCCAACAAACCGCCAGCCGTAAAGATTTTAACGTTGTACTTTCTTGATCCGCCTCCGCTTTAACATTGCTCTAATAAATCTTTGTTTTTAATTCTTGCAGCCCAATAGCTCTTTTTGGAAAAGGAAGACTTCAGGTAAACCGGCTAGAGCTCCTCGTGCCAAGAGCAAAGCTATCAAGAAAGCAGCCAAGAAGAAAATCGGCGAAGCTGCTGATCCGCCCGAAGATGCCAAAGATTCGGATCAAGAGGTAGAACTTGACTCCCTTGGCTCGTTTTTCATACATCTTATTAACAATGACTATTATGAGGATGATGCGGAGGTCAGCCGTGCGGACCATGTTGAGGTAATCTCTCTTTCCTCCGATTCAGATCTCGTGCCGGTTCAAAGATTTCGCCGTGCAGTTCGGAAAGTGAAACGCTCTCACCCACTTGCTTATTTGGATCCGAAATTTTCTTTGAAGACACAGCAACCTGAAGGGCGTCGCACAACCCGACACAGTGGCCAGCAAGTCACCTCTTCCGGTTTACCGGATACACCAACCCGGAAGCGTCGTCCAGAGGTTACTTGTTCTCCCGAAAAACTTTATCCTTTGAAGGGTTTATTTTGATACCCACTTAATCCGTGTGATCCAAATTACCAGGCGTCTTCCAATTCGTCTGGCGGTTCATCAACCACTCAGCTGTCTCCCCTCAAGACCGTTGCTGGGTAAGTGTATTGTTTTTCGGTTTGTTTCTTCATGCATCGGTTTATCATATTAATCTTTACCTTGATGTTGCAGTGCTAAGGCCCGATTGAGCAAGAAAGCCAAGACCAGCGGCCCCACTGACGATGTTGAACCAGAGAAAACCCCAGACAATGCTGGTGAAAATCCTGATATTGCCATGGATGACTCTGCTCCGCAAGACCCATCTACTAATGCTAATCCGCCGGAGGCTGACCCGGATACACATGTTGAAATATCAAGTCCACATGCCACGCCTCCAAGTCCAGTTGTTGATCCACTGGGTTCGGCTGCTAATCCGCCAATCCCTACTGCCAGTCCGCCAAGCCCTGCTGCCAAACCGCCAAGCCCAGCCATGGACAATGTCATTCCACCGAGCCCAGCCAAAGATGATGATGATGTTGTTTTCACTGGTACTGCTTATACCGCCCCAGGCAATCCGGTTGCTTTATCAAAGCATACTGCCAAGGATGAATTTGCTGCTATGGGCAAGGGGAAAGGGAAGACCAACTTGTCAAGCTACGTTAATCTTTATGCTCAAGATCTTCATTCCGGATTCTTGAACCGGCTTTACACCAGCCGAGATTATGAAGCTGGTTTGGTAAATTTGATGAAGGAACACTATGAGGTAATCTTCAAAATACCTTCATCTTTATTCTGTACATTCATTGTATTGTAGCCCCCAAGGGCCGGTTTATCTTTTGAAGATAAACCGAGACTTTAAAGAGAAAGAACACTTCAACTGTATAGCCCCCAAGGGTCGGTTTGTCTTGTAAAGATAAGCCGGGACTTTTATACTTCATACTATACTTTGTTGACTTTCCTTGTCTATTTTCCTGATCAAACACACATTAGCCCCCAAGTGGCAAGATTAAAACTTGTATTAATCCTTGGGACTTCAGACAATCAGTAGTAAAGAAGCAATCCGCATTAGCCCCCAAGTGCCAAGTGTATTAACTTGTTATATGCTTGGGACTTTTGATATAATATTTAACATGCTCCTCATCTGATTGTGATAGGCTGATATAAACCACCAAGGCTCTCAAATTGCTGATCTTCAAGAGAATATTAAGTCCCAACAAGTAGAGACTTCCAAGGCTAAGGACGAGCTTAAAACCACTTTAGCAGCCATGGAACAACTCAAAGAAGGGTTCAAGATGGAGCGTGCCAACTGGGAGACTGAAAGGAATGCATTGGTGAAGCGGGCGTAAGACGCCGAGTCAGCTCTTAAACCAGTGGTGGAAGAGCTAACTGGGTTGAAGCGCCAAGTGAATGCCATGACTTCTGCAGTTTTTGGTAAGCATTCTTTGCCAAGGCTTCTTGAATGACCATCTTTATAATTTGTCGGTTTAACATGAAATTCTTAAACCGGTGTAGATGGCCGCATTTCTCATCTGGGCTCTAACATGCGGATGAAGCTGAAGGCAGCATATACTTTGATTGAACAACTGTATACCGGTGCCCAACGGGTTATCTGTGCAGCTTTATACAACAATCCGGCCCCAACATTGATCAAGGACACTCTAGCAAGGTTATCCATGATGGCAGCACATATAGAAGAGATGAAGCGATCTGCTGCCAAGGCTGGCACTTTGTTGGCCCTTACTCGAGCTAAAGCATGGATAGCTAACCTGGATCCGGTTGATATTGCCAAAGGCTTTCCTAGTGAACAAGAAAACGGGGCAGAGTTTGATAATGAAGCCCTCAAGAATGTGACAAGGGAGATGCGTTCTCTGGCAAGTCAATTGGCAGAAGAGGCAAACTTGACTGTTCACCAATCCTTCTATGATGCCAACAACAAACGGGTTGACACTGTCATGCCGGAAGTGCAAAATCTTATCACGCCAATCCGTAAGCACACTTACGCCCCTGACGTTGATCCGGCTGAACTTATAAGTGAAGAGGCAGTCTTTCAGGCCTTAACCCGGATTGACTGGACCACCGTTGACTTCCAGCCACTGGATGAGGAGGAGGAGGCTGAACCGACGCCAGATGATCCATCAACTTCACGTCAACATGGTGATGAGGCTTGATCCGGCAATCTGGTTAATGCTTTATAAACTTTGTTCTGTGGAAAAAAACAATTCCATATTTTGGGCCTTAAAGCGCCTTGTAATAGGCTAGTTAAAATACTTTGATCTGCTGCCATTATGCATTGGGATATACTTTGCTTGATCCGCCATGCCAATTCCAATGCTGGCTTATATATCTTCATAATATTACGCAATCCCTATGTCTGCATAAAAAACAAACTATCCAGGCGGTTTACCACTGGACGGGTCATAATGCCCATGATAAAGCCTGGCTAATAACCAAAGCGGAATAAATATGAAAGAACGCATACCTTATAATGATACGAAATCACTTAGTAAGGGTGGGAACCCAAATCTTTGAGCTGTTAAGACCCTTACCCTATAATGATGTTATGAATAATTCATGCCGGGTTATGATGAACACCATATGATCACACTGGCGACATATAGTCAAAGCCAGGCCGGGTTAACAAACACCGGTTTGACAAGATGATCTGACAACTTATAGTTGAAAGCCAAGCCGGGTTAACAAACACCGGATTAATATAATGACTGAAAAGCCACACCGGGCCAAAGGACACCGGTTCAAGATAAATTCATCAAAAAGGTGAAAACTTAGCAAAAAAACGAACAACAAAACATGTAGTCAAGGCTTTTCAAGGGCTGCCAGGCCCAAATTCGAGACTTTTCATCGGCTACCAGGCCACTGAGTTAAACCATTTTGCAAAAGCTTTTTAAGATGGGCCTCCAACTACCCAATTGTCGTTTTAACTTTGACAAGTTCAGGGTCTGTATAAGATTGACTTGTCAAACGTTCGGCGGGTCTGTCGGCATTCTGGGAACGGGGGTCCCAAAACTTGCCTGCCTGCGGCCTGTGGCGTGCCTCAAAGGGGGGCCCAGCACGGCCCATCATCATCAACACAAGCTCAAGACCCTCGCGAGGGGCCAAGCCTCGAGGGGCGGACGACAAGGAGCTTCTCGAGCACGGCCTCATCGGCCGGGCTCACGAGGAGGCGGAGAGATCAAGGCGGGGTACCTCGCGAGGTGCCCATGACGCAAGCCATGACGACCACGGGCGCAAGTCAGGCACCAGCCCGCGCAGTGTCCTCCTTTCCTCTTTGGTGCAAAGGGAGCAAGTGCAGGCGAGAGCATCAAGCAAAGGCATCCATTTCGGTGCAACAAGACCAAGACCAGCCCAACGGCAGGAAGGAAGTCATTGTGGAGCCCAAGCAGGCGTCACCACCAAAGCCTTTGACAGGCGAGGACCAACTTTAGTCAGGATAAGTGTACTCGATGTTCCCCTTCAAAATGGCCAATTGTTGACGCCCTTCCCGCTCAATATTTGGGAAGAGGCCCAGGGCCTTTGCCTATAAATAGGACTAGCCACCCCCCAGGGTAGAGGCAGCTGGGAGATAAGAATCCTCACCAAGAAACCAGTAGAGAGAGCGACTGAACTCCCCTAGTAGTTCATCGCACCAGCCAAGAACAGACCCTCACGAGGCTGTTCTTCCTTGTATTGTCCATCATCAGCCCAAGAGGCAATCCACCACACCACACACTGGAGTAGGATATTACACCGCAATGGTGGCCTGAACTAGTATAAACTCTGTGTCTCTTGTGTTGTTCCTTCCGTAGTTTAGATCTTAGCGAGGCGGCGAGGAGCAGGTAGGTAGAGGGCGAAATCACCGCGCGCACCCCAGTGTTCGAACCTCAAGGGTCTGCCGGAACCCGAAATACAACATTTGGCACGCCAGGTAGGGGTGCACCGGGATCCACCTTCTGCCACTTCGCGCCCCGTCAGATCGTCATCACCATGTCCGTGACAGCGGGCAACCCTGACCCCTAGGCGGCTTGGCCCGCCCGCGCAGAGCTGCTCGCCCCGGGCGACCCCATGCCCCAGGCAGCTCGCGGTCCGCACGGCGCTACGGGCCGTGGGGTACGCCGACAGGCTCCGACAGCTCTCACACCACGGCAGGCGCGGTCGGCAGCAAGGGCCTCCCACCACGCCGCGGCCACAACGTTGTACACCCGCCGGGAGCAGGCAAACTCAAGGGCCGCGCTCACAGTGGCCCGAGAGCTGCTGTGGTGCAGGCTGATGGAGGCAGCCGTGACGTGCTGCTAGAGCGGGTGGCAGAGCTCCTGGGCTTTGCCGCCTTGGGGGTCACCCCTTCTGCACCCAGCTCCCATCTCAGGTCCAGGGCGGCCTGCGCGGGGGCTCCACACGCGCCCGCGGGCTCCAAGGCTACTCCAACACTAGCGAAGCTGTCAGCACCGGGCCAGCGGCAGCGCTGACTCCGCTCCCAGCCAGCGAAGAAGGACTCGTCGCGACCCATGGCCCCAGTGGGCCGTCGCGCCACCACCTCCAGTTGGGCGCATCAAGCAGAGCTGCATGGCACGCGGAGCACTATGGTGCGGCCTTCGGGATGACGGCCCCAGAAGAATACGTGCCCCACATGATGGACCAAGGACACCCGCGTGAGGGCGAACAAGGCTCGCTCCTCAGCCCAAGCTGGGGGGATGAGGCGCCAGAAGCTGAGCTCTTCCAGGAGCCCCGGGACGGCCCCACCGGCCACGCTGGAAGCAACGATTATCGGGTACCGCTAATTCCTCAGGAGCAGGCATACGCTAATCATGGATCTCAGGAGGTGCAGGTCGCCGCAGCGAGCACCTGCCCCGCTCCCGCGGTCTCCTACCCCTCAGGAGGAGGGTGCCGGGGGCTGCAGGAGAGGGGCCGGGATCCGGCATCACCACCGCGGCGTTCGGAGCAAGGCGTTCTCAGGAGGTAGGCCCTCTGCTGGGGAGGTGCCCCAGGGCCTGCCCCTGGCGGAGGACCCGTGGTCATCGGGGGAACCGCTGGCGACCGCTCTACCCCATCGGCGGCGTCCTGGTTTCTAGTCGTCGTTGATGGCACTAGAGTGTGGCGCAAGGCGGGGCCCTCGTCTGGCGATATGAAGCAAGGCCGGTACCTGTCAAGAAGGCCCAGTGCCTGTGAAGCTCGCTGCCCCGTGACACTCTCACGTAATAATGAGTGGGGCTGTACACGCCCCGGAGTCTCAGGGGTGCCGGCCTCAGGCCCTGGGGCTCCCTCCCACACCCAGTGGCAGCACTTAGCTCTGCGCTGGTGAGAAGACGTCCAAGACTAGACTAGGTGCCGGACGCGGCCTTTTTTCCGCCTTCATTGCTTTTCCCTTGGTTGTCGCTTTCCCCCGCAGGATTTAAGTTGGACTCGAATTTGAGATTTGCGTGTGTTTGGGGAAGGGGTTCTTAGTCTCGTTCGAGCAATCTTTCGCGTTTTGGTTACCACTTCGCCTCAGCTGCCTCCCCTCGTGAGCCCCTCGCGAGCCGGGTCTGTCCTAGCTGGCGTGCAGCCCAGACTGCCATCGTCATATCCTCTCAGGAGGTTTTTACTGCAGATCCTACGGATTCGATCAGGAGACACTCGAGACACCACAGCCTCCCACAAGCTATCTCAGGGCCCGCACGGGACAAAGGTAAACTAGCCAGCCAGCTCGTCGCCTAGCCTACCACTTGGCGCGGGCATACGGGTGATGTAGCATCCACTAGTATGCTGAACATAAATCTTACATGAGAGGCACCCCCTCCCAAAATGCTCTTACAAACCATCAGGTCAAAACCTGAGTTCTATTCATGCAGGGTAAGGAGACAGGAACGATGCGCGGTCAGTCGGATAAATCCCCCAATGCATCCTCAGGAGCACCGCCCGAACCGTTGCTGGCGTCGCTGGCCTTGCCATCACTCTCTGTGTTGCCCTCAGCGGCGTCAGGACCATTCACCACGCTGCCCTCATCGGCGTCCACAATCACGCCGTCGTTATCTGAAGCGAAGGCCCTGACGAGAGCGTCCACGTTGTCTTCCACCCAGTCCGCCAGGTCGTCCCGGACGGCCTGGGGGACTGGGGCGATGGCAGCGTCGAAGTCAAAGTTGGGGTCCATGTTCCGGAGATGGCTGAAGACGCGAGAAAAGGCGCGCTCGAGCAGGGCGTGGCTCCTCTCCTCCACCAACCTGTCAGCTCTGACCGACCGCGCCTCCAGCTGCGTCGCCACGTCGGTGAAGACTTAAGGTTGCTGGCGTAGTTAACTGTGTGCGGCTCGCCAACAGCCGCCTCGCAGATGTTACCCAAGGCCGTGTTGGCTCTCTCCCGGAGCGTGGTGAGCATGGGGCCGTGCTCGTGCTCCAGGACCCGCCCTGGGCGTATCTCGTCAGCATTCTGGCGCGCGACGGCCTCAGCCTCGTCCACCTGTTGGCGAAGGAGAAGCACCTCGGCATGGGAGGTAGTTGACTCCCCCTGCGCCACCTCAAGTGCGGCCCGCAAAGCATCGACCCGCCGCGTCGCTTCCTCCAGCTTGACCCTCAAGACAGCGGTCCTACCTTCAGCCTCGGTCCGGATCAACCCCAGCCTCTCCTCGAACTCGCGCTCGAGGTTCAAGCGCGCTGTCGCCACCCGACGTCCGACCTCCTCCAGGACACGGGCTTCCCGCGCAGCGACATCATCCTCCGCCTGCGTCACCAAGCGCTCCCTTGTCTCCAGGAGTTCATACTCGCGTGCACGTTCAGCAGCTTCCAGCGTCAGCGCCTCCTCACGCTTCTGGAGCTCCGCTGGGTCGCCTGAAGCCACCTTAATTGACGCGAGGGCCGCCTCGCGCAGCTCCACCTGCTCCTCCAGTGAGCAGCACCGGGCCAGGAGTTCCCGTGCCCGCTCCTCCGTTGCCTCTCGCCTCCGGTCAGCTTCCCAGGCCTCCTCAACGGCCCGGGAACGGACCTCCCGAGAGGCCGCCAGCGACGCCTTGGCCTCCTCATCGTCAAGATCGCGCTGATGGCGTGCGAGGGTGACAGCCGCGTTCAGCTCGCGCCTCTTTGCAGCCAGGCGCAGGCCCTCGACCTCAAGGCGCGCGTCCTCATCAGCGAGCTCTTCACCAAGCAGGCTCACCGCATCAGCCGCCCTCCGAAGAAACCCTTGGCGAAGAGCGCGGCGCTCCCGGGCGTGCTCGAGTACGTCTTCCACACCATCATCCGCCCCAAGCGAGCGCCGGGGGGCACGGATCAGCACTCCCCCTCCGGGCAGGGGGCTGGGGGCTGGCACCCTTGCGGCAGCTGGGCACGCCTCGCCGGAAGCCCGGCTTGGAGCCAGTCCATCCCCAAGTGAAGAGCGCAGGGAGTACCCCAGCCAATCACGGTCCACGACCAGACGAGAAGGCCACGGCAGGCTGGCTATGCCACGAGAAGGCTCGCGAAGGAAGGTCGCGAGGCGCGCAGGGCCGCGATGCGCCTCAGGATGATTCGTCTCTCCAACCGTCCTCACCACAAGGGCTCTGCTGCTCGTAGCGATCGAAGACGGTGGAGAGGGTGGAGACAAGGGAGATGGCTCCTCAGTCATCTCCGTGAGCTCGGTGAGAAGGGCCCTGCGGAGCAAGGATCAGGAAAAGCAACAGAAGAATAAGAAGCTGGGAAGGGAGAAGGCTTACTCATTGGTGGCAAAGTACTTCCTACGCTTCAGCAGGCGACAAGGGCAATCGTCACCCAGGGCCTCCCTTTTCTTTCGGAGGGCCTCAAAGTCCACGCGGAAGCGACCCAGGAGTTGAGCGCAGGGGTCAACCTGCGACGAGGAAGAAGCGTCAAGGCGACCCACATCAGGGGCGTCTGCCTGATGCGCGCTGCCGGTCGCCTCACCAAGAAGAGTAGCTGGGGCCTCAGGGGCCCGAGCCGCAGGCGCTGCGGGCGGCTGCTCGTCGCCCTCAGCCACGGCAGCATGGGCCTCAGGGGCTGCTCCCTCATGAGCGCTGCCCAGCGTTGTCACCTCGGCGGGGGCACCCTCGGCCTCCGGCGGCTCATACCTCCCTGCTCCGCCACTTGAGGAAGAGTCGCCATGGCCGACTGCAAGGGCGGCCACCACCACTGGGTTCTCACGAGGCCCCTGGAGGCCAGCGGCGCACAACCCCCATTCATCGAAGATGGGCATCTGATTCACAAAGTCGTTTCTATTCGGGCAGAGGTACAGCAAGGCCCCCTTGCCGGATGCTGCCGGGGGTGGGGTCCCCAGTCAAGACCAAGAGCACCTTCCTCAGCGCTTCAGGCGTCAGGTCCTCTTCCTGGAGCCTCATGCGATCCTCACGCCCGCTAAAGGCCCACATCCGGTGAGAATGGCATTGGAGAGGGGCAACACGGTGTAGCAGGAACTCCTTCACCACCTTGGGCGCCGTCACGCCGAGCACCCTCAAGAACGCGAAGCGACGCCAGACGAAGACGAGCCGGGAACTCATGAGCGTGTCCTGGCCCCAGCCCGAGTTGGGGATAGCAGGCGAAGATGGCTCTAACAGCAGGGGCTGGGCACCCCTACGTCCACATACAGCCACCTTCATGAAACCCAAAGGGCGGAGGAAGATCAAGTCGATCCTCGAGGTCATTGTCTCAGGTGCAGCAATGAAGCTCACGCACCCCGAGCATTGGGTGGGGTCGACAAGGCGCAGAGAGAAGAAGTGGCGCAGCAAGGCAACCGGAGGAAGGATGCCCATCATGGCCTCACAAACGAAGGCGAAGACCGCAAGAAGAGTGATGGATTCAGGACCCAGATGCATCATGTGGATCTGATAGTGGGAGAGCACGGCGTTGAAGAAATCGGAAAAGGGGGGGACCAGTCCCGCCCACAGGGCATCAGCGAAATACCGGACCTCGGTGACTATCCTGTCGATGGAGAAGCAGGATGTGGGCCAGGCCGTCGTCCTCCCGCATTCGTTGAAGATGGTGGCCAGAGCCGAACTGACCTTGCCCAAGCACTCTCGATTGGTTATGATCGACCGGTCGACGGCGGGGGCCGCCAGCGACAGTGAGCGAGGCGGAGGCATGGGCTTCTTCCCTCTTCCCTTATTCGTCGGAGCCATGGCAACAGAAGGGGAGTAAGGTTCAAGATTGGATTGAGAGCGAAAGCTGGAGTTCGAGAGGAGCAAGGGCAGAGGACACTCGGGCGATGAAAAGGGGAGCGGCTGTGTGCGATTACGAGTCCGCCTAGCATGGCACAAAATAAGGAGGCGTTGGGGAACAGTGCCACCCACGTCCAATCAACCGCCACGCGGCGCCCAAGGCCGCAGGCTGTTAGGGTCTGCGGCGCTTCGCACTTGCCCTTTAGCCTCTCTGCTCGGCCAAGTCCGGGCGCGCCTTGGGCCCGGGGGCTACTGTCGGCATTCTAGGAACGGGGGTCCCCAGACTTGCTTGCCTGCGGCCTACGGCGTGGCTCAAAGGGGGGCCCAGCACGGCACATCTTCATCAACACAAGCTCAAGACCCTCGCGAGGGGCCAAGCCTCGTGGGGCGGACGACAAGGAACTTCCTCAGGCACGGCCTCATCAGGCTGGCTCACGAGGAGGCGGAGAGATCAAGGCGGGGTACCTCGCGAGGTGCCCATGACGCAAGCCATGACGCACCAAGGGCACCGGTGGGCGCCAGCCCACGCGATGTCCTCCTTTCCTCTTTGGTGCAAAGGGAGCAAGCGCAGCGAGAGCATCAAGCAAAGGCATCCATTTCGTGCAACAAGACCAAGACCAGCCCAACGGCAGAAGGAAGTCATTGTGGAGCCCAAGCAAAGGCCATCACCAGAGCCTTTGACAGTGAGGACCAACTTTAGTCGGGATAAGTGTACCCGATGTTCCCCTTCAAATGGTTAATTGTTGGCCCCTTCCCTCAATATTTGGGAAGAGGCCCGGGGCCTTTGCCTATAAATAGGACTAGCCACCCCGAGGGTAGAGGCAGTGGGAGATAAGAATCCTCACCAAGAAACCAGAGGGAGAGCGATCGAACTCCCCTAGTAGTTCATCGCAGACTGCCAAGAAGACCCTCACGAGGCTGTTCTTCCTTGTATTGTCCATCATCATCCCAAGAGGCAATCCACCACACCACACACTGGAGTAGGGTATTACACTGCAATGGTGGCCAGAACCAGTATAAACTGTGTGTCTCTTGTGTTGTTCCTTCCGTAGTTTAGATCTTAGCGAGGCGGCAAGGAGCAGTACGAGAGGGCGAAATCTCCGCGCACCCGAAAGTGTTCGAACCTCAAGGGTCCGCTGAACCCAAATCCGACAGGTCGTGCTGTGATTACGGATAGGAGTGGCTTACTTGATGAAGGCAGTTAACACGGGTTTTAGGTGAATACACCAGGCTTCCAAGCTGTGGGTCGATACCCACTTACAAGGGTCCTTTCAAACTCTTTGTGGCTTGTGCACAAAAGATCCCCCAAGTAACTTTGTGAGTTGTGCTCAATGGGTGCCTATGTTTGAGCTGTGCATAACATCTAGACTCTCTTTGGCCCTTGGGTGTGAAGCTCCCAAGCTGTGTTGTGGCATGATGGCCGGTTTAACAGGTAGTACTTCACTTTGTCAGCTGAAGCCCCCATGTAAACAAAGAGAATTGAAGAAGAAACGGTAGAGGTCCTGCTTATAGCAAGGATGCCGGTTTATTATATTGATCATAATATATACATTGTTGAAATATGTACATAAAGAAGCCTATGGCTCAAGTGTAGTAAGGCCGAAGGAGAGCTATGTTCCACGGCCGCCGGGTCTCTTCCTCAGAACTGCGTGAGTCTTCTCGAAAGTCAATGAGGTAGTATAATCTGTTGTGCAGATTTTTGCTGACCACAAAGGGTCCTTCCCAAGGTCGGGATAACTTGTGCATATCGGTCTGATCCTGGATGAGCCGGAGCACTAAGTCGCCTTCTTGAAAGGTTCGTGTTTTAACCCGGCGGCTCTGATAACGCCGCATGTCTTGTTGATAAACCGCCGATCGAGCCAAAGCCATGTCCCGTTTCTCATCTAACAGGTCCAGCGCCTCTTGGCGTGCTTGCTCATTATCGGCTTCAACATAATTTGCAACCCGGGATGAATCATGACGAATATCACTTGGGAGCACGGCCTCGGCCCCATAAACCATGAAGAAAGGTGTATAACCCGTGGATCGGTTTGGGGTGGTGTTTATACTCCATAATACAGATGGTAATTCTTCTACCCACCAACCCGGCGTCCGTTGCAAAGGAACCATGAGCCGGGGTTTGATACCCTTTAGGATTTCTTGATTCGCCCTCTCAGCTTGACCATTGGACTGGGGATGAGCCACGGACGTTACATCAAGCCGGATGTGCTCTTGTTGACAGAAATCCTCCATCTCACCTTTAGAAAGGTTTGTGCCATTATCTGTGATGATACTGTGTGGAAAACCAAAACGGAAAATGATCTTTTTGAGAAATTGAACCGTCGTGGCTGCATCACACTTGCTGACGGGCTCCGCTTCAACCCATTTAGTGAATTTGTCAACTGCCACCAACAGGTGGGTCTTCTTATCCTGGGAGTGCTTAAAAGGTCCCACCATATCAAGCCCCAATTGGCAAACGGCCAAGTGATAGGAATCATCCGTAGCTCCTGAGCCGGAACATGAGCTCGACGTGAAAATTTCTGACAAGCGTCGCACCACTTTACCAGATCCTCCGCATCAGCATGAGCTGTCAACCAATAGAACCCATGACGAGAAGCTTTAGCCACCAGGGACTTTGAACCGGCATGGTGGCCGCAGTTCCCTTCATGGATTTCACGTAAAATCTCTTGTCCTTCTTCAGGAGAAATACATCGTTGGAATACGCCTAAAACACTGCAACGGTGTAACTCGCCATTGTGAATAACCATGGACTTGGACCGCCGGATTATCTGTCTGGCGAAGACCTCATCATCTGGTAACTTGCCACGGTTTAAATACGCCAAATATGGAACCGTCCAATAGTGGTATGTAAAGCGGCCACCAATTGGGCCTTCGGATCAGGAACGGCTAAATCCTCCTCTGTAGGCAACTTAACAGATGGGTTATGCAAGATATTTAAAAAGGTATTGGGTGGTACCGGTTTATGCTGAGATCCCAGCCGGCTTAAAGCATCTGCTGCTTCGTTTTTGCGTGGGTCAATGTGCTCAACCTGATAACCCTTAAAGTGACCTGCCACAATATCCACCTCGCGTCTGTAAGCCGCCATGAGTGGATCCTTAGAATCCCAAGTACCAGAAACTTGCTGAGCCACCAGATCGTAATCTCCAAAATAGCGAACCCGGCTTAAGTTCATTTCCTTGGCCACACAGAGACCATGGAGTAAGGCCTCGTACTCAGCTGCATTGTTAGTACAAGGAAACATTAAGCAGAGAACATAACAAATTTTATCACCTCGAGGGGAAGTAAGAACAACTCCAGCCCCCGAGCCTTCCAATTGCCTGGATCCATCAAAGCGAATTGTCCAGTATGTATTATCCGGTTTGTCCTCTGGTGCCTGTAACTCGGTCCAATCATTGATGAAGTCAACAAGCGCCTGTGATTTGATTGATGTCCGAGGCATATACTTCAATCCGTGCGGGCCAAGCTTACTTGCCCATTTTGCAACCCGGCCAGTTGCCTCCCTATTCTGAATTATATCGCCCAAAGGAGCTGAACTGACCACTGTAATGGGATGGACTTGGAAGTATTGTGTGAGCTTCCGACTTGCCATAAAAATCCCATAAACCAGCTTCTGCCAATGCGGATATCGTTGCTTTGACTCAATAAGTACTTCGCTGATATAGTAAACTGGTCGTTGAACCGGATACTCCTTACCAGCCTCCTTGCGCTCCAGCACAATTGCCACACTGACAGCACGGGCGTTAGCGGCCACATACAATAACAAGGGCTCTTTGTCAACCAGAGCATCAAGAACCGGCGGTTCAACCAACTGCCGCTTTAAGTCCTCAAATGCCGCATTATTACATCGCCTGCATTTAAATCGTCATTTTTTCAACATCTGATACAAAGGAATCGCCTTCTCTCCCGAATAGCTGATAACCCGGCTAAGGGCTGAAATTCGACCCGCCAGACGCTGGACATCATTGATACACTTCGGTTTAGCCAAGGATGTAATCGCTTTGATTTTTTCCGGATTAGCCTCAATGCCTCTGTTGGACACCAGAAAGCCTAAGAGCTTGCCTGCCGGAACACCAAAAAGACACTTGTCCGGATTAAGCATCATTTTGTAAACCCGAAGATTGTCAAACGTTTCCTTGAGATCATCTATCAAGGTTTCCTTCTTCCTGGATTTTACCACAATGTCATCCACATAGGCATGAACATTACGCCCAATCTGCGTGTGAAGACAATTTTGCACACAACGCTGATAAGTTGCCTGGGCACCTTTGAGCCCAAAGGGCATAGAAACATAGCAGAATCCTCCAAAGGAAGTGATGAAGGTTGTCTTCTCCTAGTCCTTAACTGCCCTTTTAATTTGATGATAACCTGAATAAGCATCCAAGAAACTCAGGCGCTCACAACCCGTCGTCGCATCAATAATCTGATCAATACGTGGGAGAGCAAAAGGATCTGCTGGACAAGCCTTGTTCAAATCTGTGTAGTCCACACACATACGCCAAGTGTCGTTTTTCTTAAGAATGAGCACCGGATTAGCCAACCACTCGGGGTGAAACACTTTGATGATAAACCCAGCAGCCAACAGCCGGGCTACCTCTTCACCAATAGCCTTGTGTCTTTCCTCGTTAAAGCGGCAAAGAAATTGCTTGGCCGGTTTAAACTTGGGATCAATATTGAGAGTGTGCTCAGCGAGTTCCCTCGGTACACCTGGCATGTCAGAAGGCTTCCATGCAAAAATGTCCCGGTTCTCACGGATGAACTCGATGAGCGCGCTTTCCTATTTTGGATCCAGATTGGTGCTGATGCTAAATTGTTTGGATGAATTGCCAGGAACAAATTCAACAAGCTTAGTCTCATCAGCCGGTTTGAACTTCAGGGTTGGGTCATGCTCAGTGGTGGGATTCTTCAGAGGGGTCATGTCTGCCAGATCGACATTGTCCTTATAAAACTTCAGCTCCTCTGTAGCACAAACAGATTCAGCATAAGCCGCATCACCTTCCTCACAATCCAAAGCGATCTTTCGACTTCCATGTACTGTTATAGTTCCCTTATGACCCGGCATTTGAGCTGGAAATAGATATAACAAGGTCTCGCCATGAATTTTGCGTAAGCCAGCCGTCCAAACAGTGCGTGATACGGGCTCTGGATTTTCACCACTTCAAAGGTCAATTTTCAGACCTGGAATCATGCTCATCCCCAAACACAACCTCCAAAGCGATCTTGCCAACAGGATATGCCAATTTACCTGGTACTACACCATGAAAAATAGTGTTGGACGGTTTAAGACTCTTGTCTGTCAACCCCATGCGACGAAGAGTCTCATAGTACAGGATGTTGATACTACTCCCTCCATCCATCAGAACTTTGGTAAACTTATAACCTCCCACCTGAGGTGCTACCACCAAAGCCAGTTGACCCGGATTGTCAACCCGGGGCGAATGATCCTCTCTGCTCCACACAATGGGTTGCTCGGACCACCGTAAATAACGTGGCACTGCCGGTTCAACAACATTAACTGCCCTTTTGTGAAGCTTCTGATCGCGCTTACACAGGCCAGTAGTGAACACATGATACTGCCCACCATTCAACTGCTTGGGGTGACTTTGATAACCTGACTGCTGTAGATTTCCTTGATTATTCTGTTGGCTATTACCACCTTGGTTATTCTGGTTGCCCTGATTATTCTAAAATCTAGAGTTTGAACCGCCGCCACCATGAAAACCTGGACCTGAACCGCCCGATGGATCCTGATCATACCGGAAGACATCGGAATTCTTGAACTCCTTCATGATATAACAATCTTTCCAAAGATGTGTGGAAGGGGCCTCCTTGGTCCCATGCTTTGGGCAGGGCTGGTTTAACAAATGCTCCAGATTCATCCCTCCACCGCGCTGGGGCGGTTTACCTTTACGACGCTGCATATTGGTGTTAGCCACAAGATCTGAACTATCTGCCTTGCGCTTACCATTGTTCCCATGGCCTCCTTGGTTGTGATGTTGTCCCTTTGCACCGCCATTCTTCTTTCCCTTCTCCGGTTTCTCCTCATCAGAATCGGGATCCTTGGTATTATCAGAATTGGCATATTTGACCAAGGCTGCCATGAGGGTTCCCATGTCATTGCAATGGCGCTTGAGCCGTCCCAACTTCATCTTTAGTGACATAAACTGGCAATTACGCTCTAGCGTTATGATTGCTTGACCAGCATTAATCCGGTCTGACGAATGCAAAACTTCCGAAACCCGGCGCACCCAATGAGTTGTCGACTCGTTCTCCCCTTGAACACAAGCATCTAGATCCACAATGGACATAGGCTATTTGCACGTGTCTTTGAAATTGGCTATAAACCGGGCCTTCAACTGATCCCATGACTCGATGGAGTTAGATGGTAAATTTTTCAACCAAGTACGGGTTGTCCCTTCCTGCATCATCGTGAAGTACTTTGCACAGGCCGCTTCATCCACATCTAGCATCTCCATTGCCATCTCATAACTCTCGATCCACGCCTCAGGTGGCTGATCCGCAGTGTAATTAGGCACCTTTCGTGGACCCTTGAAATCATTGGGCAGTCGCACATTACGGAGAGCCAGAATGAGACACGGCACTCCCCAGGAACTAAAGGCAAGCCCAGTACCTCGGTCTACAGATGCTGTTGGCTGAACCGGGACAGGTTGATAATGACCCGTATATTGTGCTGCCAAAGCGGTCTCCCTTTGTGCTCTGCCATTATCCACCACATCTTGAGCATTTCCCTCACCGCGTGCCGGATTGGATCCATTACGGCGCCACGCACTGCTAGATACTTCTGGCTCATCCATGTGCCTGCTATAGCTCTTGCTCGGACGGGGGGTTGAATGAATTCTATCTCAGCTATAGGAATAAGCCTACTGCTGTACCACAGCGGTTTGAAGAAGATCCCTAGCTCGCCGCGTTTCAATCGCCGCCAGTGAATCGCCCTCCATCGGAATGGCTGCCAGGCGAGATGTTGCGGCAATAATGTTATCCAAAGGACTCGAGAAGTGACCCGGTGGTGTGTACACGTATTGCGGCAGGTTATCCATTCGTCGAGGTGGTTCCTTCATCCGTGGTTGATCCGGCGCAGACCTAGGCGCATCGGTCTGGTTTGCAGCTGCCGGATTGCTCAGCCCATCGCCTGGTGTATGAAAGAGGTTCAGCCCTTCGTAGACCAGTGGCAGACGAGACCGGTACTTTCTTCGCATTACATCGTCTGATGCGTTCCGATCCAGCATGAGCTGGTAATTCTGCACCAGATTCGCCAGGATGGGCATCCAAAGCGCCCATTCTTCACCATCCTAGCATCCTCAATTGCGGGTCCTCCTTAGCTGCGCCATATCGGTCCTTCACCGCAATGTCCGTGATTGTGCTGATCCTGCATCTCCAGGGTAACTGCCGTGGTTAACAAGGTCGCCCAGGCATCCATCAAATTGGAGAGGACTTGAGCCGGTCGGCGCACCGGGGCTCCTGCCGCGGCCGCTGATCCGGTATTCATTGCCGCTGTAGATGAAGACTTCAAAGTGGGCTGTGTTCTAGCCATGTACACAGTAACCCGACTTGGCGGTTCAAGGAGGTCCGGAATAATGTTGCCATTGGAATATCCTTCGAACACACCATCATGAATTTGGTATAGGGACTCGGTTTCGCTGGTGGATGACTCGCCGTCGGAATAAACAGCCCTCTCGCATTCAGACACTGGTTCAGATCCGATCCCATGGACACATCCTACGAATGCATGCTTCATGGCGGGCTTAACCCGGGTAGGACTCGCATGCTGAGCCGTCTCGACAAGGTCGGTGCAGATGTCCGGCTCAGGGCCCGGTTCGCCGATCTAACCAATGAAGACATGAATTCCGCCAAAGGGGACCCGGTATCCATACTCGATTGAGCCAGCCCGGGGCCCCATCCTTCGTTGTCGATGTAGAGCTTGCCACGACGACTTTTTGTCATCCAGCCAACCACATACCCCTTGAGTCCTTTAGAGCTGCCATTCAAGAACTCGAAACCATCGTGCGATAGCCCCACGGTGGGCGCCAACTGCCATGGAATTAACACGTCAGATGTCCTCATGAAAGGACTTAGTCATGGAGCCATCGCGACGGGTTAGCTTGAAGGGGTTAAACCGGACAAGAGACACGGTAGTTTATACTAGTTCGGCCCCTTTGATGAAGGTAAAAGCCTACGTCTAGTTGTGATGAGATTGATTGGGTTTTGATGACCAGGGAGCAAATACGCTTTGCCTGAGTCTAGAGTTGTTATTTCTTGTCCCTGAACTGCCGCCGGGTCGTCCCTTTATATACATAGGTTGACGCCCGGCCGATCTACAGAGTCCCGAGGCCGACTGAGGGAGTCCTGGACTAGGGGGTGTCCGGACGGCCGGACTATCATTATCCGCCGGACTCCAAGACTACGAAGATAGAAGATTGAAGACTCCGGCTCGTGTCCGGATGGTACATTCCTTGGCATGGAAGGCAAGCTTGGCAATACGGATATGTAGATCTCCTACCATTGTAACCTACTCTGTGTAACCCTAGCCTCCTCCGGTGTCAATATAAACTGGAGGGCTTTAGTCCGTCGGACAACATACATCACAACAATCATACCATAGGCTAGCTTTTAGGGTTTAGCCTCCTTGATCTTGTGGTAGATCTACTCTTGTACTACCCATATCGTCAATATTAATCAAGCAGGACGTAGGGTTTTACCTCCATCGAGAGGGCCCGAACCTGGGTAAAACATTGTGTCCCTTGTCTCCTGTTACCATCCGCCTAGACGCATAGTTCGGGACCCCCTACCCGAGATCCGCCGGTTTTGACACCGACATTGGTGCTTTCATTGAGAGTTCCTGCGTGTCGCCACCGATAGGCTTGATGGCATCTTCAACCAACAACGCTGTCCGTGGTGAGACTTTTCTCCCGGACAGATCTTCAGATTCGGCGGCTTCGATCGCGGGCCGATTCATGGCCATCCGAGTAGATCGAAGCTACGCCCTGGCCGTCAGTCGATTCGAAGCTTAAACTTCACGGCCGATGCCGCGGAGACTTGATCTTCGACGGACTCGAGCCACAGCTAAGCGCCGCCAGACCGTGACGACGGGCATGATCTAGCTCGCCACCAGCAAAGTGCCTCGGTGGCGCGATTCGGATCCGCTCCGTCCATTAGCCCGGAGCCGATCGCCCATATCGAGGGCCAGTGGATAGACGCCGCCCTAGGGGCTTCAACATCCATGGCGATGGAGCCGAACACTGATCTTGTCCCCTGCGAAACTCGTGATTCCGAGGCGCCGGACTCCTCGCCGGACTCCGAACCTCCCGCGCCCCTACCGATCGATCCGGATTGGGCGCCGGTTATGGAATTCACCACCGCGGACATCTTTCAGTACTCGCCTTTTGGCGATATCCTGAATTTACTAAAACACCTCTCGTTATCAGGAGAGTCCTGGCCGGACTATGGCCAGGATGGCTGGGGTACGGACGACGAAGAAATTCAGAGCCCACCCACCACCCACTTTGTAGCCACTATCGATGATCTAACCGACATGCTAGACTACGACTCCGACGACATCGATGCTATGGACGACGATGCCGGAGACAAACAGGAACCAGCGCCCACAGGGCACTGGAAGACCACCTCGTCATATGACATATATATGGTGGACACCCCAAAAGACGGGGATGGCGAAGAAGCAGCGGAGGCAGATTCTCTAAAGAAGCAGCCCAAACGCCGACGACAGCGGCGCCGCTCTAAATCCCGCCACAGCAAGAATGAAGATTCCGGCACGGGAGATAATAATACTCCGAAGAGTGCCGAAGACAATCCCCTCAGCAAGACTCGGTAGCGCAGAGGATGCGTAGCAAGCCCCACGAGAGGGCGGCAGACGAAGGGGTTGAGGATGATAACTATATGCCTCCCTCCGAAGACGAAGCAAGCCTCAACGATGATGAATTCGTCGTACCTGAGGATCCCGTCGAACAAGAGCGCTTCAAGCGCAGGCTTATCGCCACAGCAAACAGCCTAAAGAAAAAGCAGCAACAGCTCCAAGCTGATCAAGACCTGCTGGCCGATCGATGGACCGAGGTCCTCGCGGCCGAAGAGTATAAACTCGAACGCCCCTCCAAAAGTTACCCAAGACGCAAGCTGCTCCCCCGATTAGAGGAGGAAGCATACATACCTCCATCACCAGTGCACGATATGGCTGACCGACCACCCCGTGGTCGTGACAGAGAGGCATCCAGGCCCCCAGCCAAGACCGTACCCCGGCATCGCTCCAAAAGTACGAAGCCAAGAGGGAACGCGCCGGACTTGCGAGACATATTGGAGGACAAGGCAAGACAATCTAGTTCCATCTACGGATCACGTGGGCGCCCTACGACCCACGACGAATACCGTCGCGCCGGATACAATAACCCCGGCCGGGCCGAACACAGCAGACAGCGCTCTCTCGAGCTGCGTCGTGATATTGCCCAATACAGGGGCGCCGCACACCCTCTATCCTTCACTGACAAAGTAATGGATCATCAGATCCCCGAAGGGTTTAAACCCGTAAACATTGAATCTTACGATGGCACAACAGACCCTACGGTTTGGATCGAAGACTATCTTCTCCACATTCATATGGCCCGCGGCGATGATCTCCATGCCATCAAGTACCTCCCACTCAAGCTCAAAGGACCAGCTAGGCATTGGCTAAACAGCTTGCCCGCAGAGTCAATTGGTCTTTGAAGGACACGAAGCCGCATTCTCGACAACTTCCGAGGCACGTGTAAGCGACCACCAGACGCTGATGACCTAAGCCACATTATTCAACAGCCAGACGAATCGGCTAGACAATTCTGGACACGGTTCTTGACAAAGAAAAACCAAATCGTCGATTGTCCGGATGCAGAGGCCCTTGCAGCCTTCAAACATAACATCCGGGACGAATGGCTAGCCCGCACTGGGCAGGAAAAGCAGAAATCCATGGCAGCCCTCACATCGTTAATGACCCGCTTTTGCGCGGGAGAGGACAGCTGGCTAGCCCGTAGCAACAACCTCCGTAAAAATTCTGGCAGTCCGGATACAAAGGACAACAATGGTAGGTCACGTCGAAACAAAAACAAGCGCCGCATTAACGGCGACGATAAGGAGGATACGGCAGTCAATGCCGGATTTCGAGGCTCTAAACCCGGTCAGCGGAAGAAGCCATTCAAAAGAACCACTCCGGGTCCGTCCAATCTGGACCGAATACTCGACCGCTTATGCCAGATACATGGCACCTCCGAAAAGCCAGCTAACCACACCAATAGAGATTGCTGGGTGTTCAAGCAGGCCGGCAAGTTAATTGCCGAAAACAATGACAAGGGGCTAAACAGCGACGACGAGGAAGAGACCCGACCGCCGAACAACAGAGGACAGAAGGGTTTCCCCCCGCAAGTGCGGACGGTGAATATGATATACGCGACCCACATACCCAAGAGGGAGAGGAAACGCGCACTAAGGGACGTCTATGCGATGGAGCCAGTCGCCCCAAAATTCAATCCATGGTCCTCTTGTCCGATCACTTTCGATCGAAGAGACCATCCGACCAGCATACGCCATGGCGGATTCGCCGCATTGGTTTTAGACCCAATCGTCGATGGATTTCACCTCACGAGAGTCCTGATGGACGGCGGCAGAGCCCTGAACCTGCTTTATTAGGATACAAAGGCGCAAAATGGGCATAGACCCATCAAGGATTAAACCTACAAAGACAACCTTTAAAGGTGTCATCCTGTGAGTGGAGGCCAATCAGATAGGCTCACCACACCGAAGTGGTCATCGGATCCCGGATAATTTCGAGCGAAGAGTTAATCTTCGACATAGTCCCGTTCATAAGCGGCTATCACGCCCGCCGGACGAACGCGTTTGCAAAATTCAACGCGCTGCCGCATTATGCATACCTAAAGCTCAAGATGCCAGGCCCTCGTGGAGTCATCACGGTCAATGGGAATACGGAACGCCCTCCGAACGGAGGAACATACTGGCGCTCTCGCGCAGAGAAGTACAGAGCAGCCTTCTAAGGCAATTCTCAAGTCCGACAGTTAAAAGGCCGGACACAGCAAAGCACGCCCGGAGCAGTGCCAACCAAGACCACCTGGCGCGATCAGAGCACGCGTAGCAATGCGGCCCCAACCCTCGCTCGCGCATGATCGCAAGAATAACACTCCGCGTACATCATTACGCTTTGGAGATACCATGGGCGCTGGGAAAGGGGCACGGTCACAATGGACCCAGAGTGCGGCTCGACCACACCAGGGGCTCGCAAGTGTGCCCCCCATCTTTTCTTTTTCACTTTACTACTTTGTGTACACAGGACTCCGTTAAACAGAAGCCCTGTCCGGTGGCGAACTCCGCCAACTCATGATGCAATAGTCGGGGACTAAAGAAGGCCGCATTTAACATCTGTGTGGTCTCAATTACGAGCATTAAATTCGATTATATACGCCAAGTCTGTAGCTCATCCCTAGAGGGGGACATTTTTATTTAGTCCAAACCCTTGCCTACCAAGACTATTTGTATCATCGCTCTACTAGCAGACTTTCTTTCATAAATAATGCAGCACCTCTTTATTGCAATTGCATTATCTTTTATACATATGTTCATTACATGACATCTTGCACCAGATATTTTGGTACGGCCGAATATGCCAGGGCTTCGTTCCCCAAATTATGGTGTGATAAAGTCCTAACACTTTCACAAGTGCGGCACCCGAACTTATAGCATTATATGAATCGGCTCGTAATAATGTCTTGGGTCAATAGTTGGGTTTGCCCGGCCCCATGTTTTGGTGCCTTACGCCCGCTCGTCGGCTAAGGTGGCACTGGAGAACCATCTGCGATTGCGCCCGGTTGAGCAGGCGGCGCCTCAAAGGAGAAAGCTAAAACCGACCGGCATGATAAGCCGAGAGACCGGTCGCTGTTCGAGAGGTTTTTCGGTCCTAAAGACTCGCGCCACTTCGAGCGAAGTTCGGATAATGTCCGATGAAGGCGTGATAGCGCCCGGATTCGGTCTTCGAATACCGGGGCTTCACCAAATTTAAAATTATAGAATTCTATGGCTAAGTGAGAGTGTTCAAGCACTATAAGTCCGGTTGCCTTGTTCGTCGTGTTGAGCGCCTCCCTAGATGGACCCAAAAATGGGAACAAGAGTGCTCAAGTTTATCCTGAACACCCCAGCACTTGTGGCTTGGGGGCTGAAGCCAACGACTTGCCATCTCTCAGATTTTACAAACGGCCGCACAGAAGGTAATATTTTAAATTAAACAAGCGTTGCTCATGGCGCATATGAACGAAGTTTTTAGCGCATGAGGATAAATACACAATGAAGTTCACTCAAAGATTACATTTCGGGAGCACTCATCTGCAATATCGCAGGCTCCCTTCAGGACAATTTTATAATACTTCTCCGGCGTGCGATACTCCTTGCCCGGTGGCGGTGGGTCCGTGAGAATCTTCTCCGCATCCAATTTGCCCCATTGCACCTTTATGCGGGCAAGGGCCCGACGAGCGCCTTCAATACAGGCAGAGCGCTTGACTACATCCAGCCTAGGGCATGCATCCACCAGCCGCCGCACGAGGCCAAAGTAGCTCCCAGGCATGGCCTGTCCAGGCCACAGCCGGACTATGAGGCCCTTCATGGCCTCCTCAGCTACCTTGTGGAGTTCAACTAGCTGCTTCAGCTGGTCGCTTGGGAGCACCGGATGGCCGGCCTCAGAGTACTGAGACCAAAAGACCTTCTCCGTCGAGCTCCCCTCCTCGCCACGATAGAATGCGGCGGCATCAGACGCACTACACGGCAGATCTGCAAACGCCCCTGGAGAGCTCCGAATTCGGGTAAGTGTCAGGTAGTTCACATTAACATGCCTGCTTTGCATGAAAAATGCCTTACCCGCTGCTATCTTCTTTATGTCCTCAACTCTCAAGGGCCTTATGGGCCTCGGCCTTGGCGGACTTGGCACTTTCGAGAGCCGAGGCAAGCTCGGACTCGAAGTCTTGAGTCACGCCCAAACTCTCATG
Source organism: Aegilops speltoides (assembly GCA_021437245.1). Classification (NCBI taxonomy): domain Eukaryota; kingdom Viridiplantae; phylum Streptophyta; class Magnoliopsida; order Poales; family Poaceae; genus Aegilops; species Aegilops speltoides. Next base: position 409,310,408 of record CM038141.1, on the reverse strand, counting down.
CTTTTCCATGAGAGCCCGGAGCTCTTGCCGAACTTCCGCCACCCGTGCCTCTTGCTTTTCTCGCTCAGTTGTTCAGCGGCAAGATTGCGCTCGTCGCGGACACAAAGATCCTTCGTGGCAGCCACCTCGTTAGTGGCCCTGCAATACACATATTATCCTTGTTAATTTTATTTGCAACCAAAATCCTTTTCTCAGAAGGTACTTATTCAAAGTGGTGTTACTCACCTTCTTTTCCTCGAGCTGCCTCTTGGCATGGCCGAGCTCTTGCTCGGACCGCCGAGATCCTTCTTCAACACCTCGACCTCCGCCAAGCACGCGGCAGAGGTCAGTCAGCAGCAGCCCGCAAACCCATATTGACATATTTTAGGCAACCTCACAGATATCTTGTTAGATCCTTAGTCCGCTTTTCTTTCCGAACACCAACTAAGCATCAGGGCTACTGATCTATGCGGTATTACATTACATAATTTTAACTTCTTACCTCAAAGCTCGTTAGAAGGCTGCTGCAGAAGCTTCGGTCAGCCCGCCTTAGCGAGCTGAACCTTTTCAATCACCGCACTCATGATAGTGCGGTGTTCTTCCTCGATGGAAGCGCCTTTAAGCGCCCAACAGGTTATCCGCGCCTCGGTTGGACGGAGGCCGGCGTCACGGTCCTGCCCTTCTTTGAAGGGCCGCTTGCCGGACTCGGAACCACCGCGGGTTCGATGTAGAGTCCGCACAAAGTCCGGAGGCTGCCCGACGGCGCCCGAGCCTCCTCCCGACGGGTCCTCTTTGGGATCCCACCTCGCATCCTCGTCGGCGTGGGGTAGAGGCAGTCGGGATGGAATTCACATCCGACGAGGCCAATGACCCGCTCGATGAGTCGGGGAGATCATCATTGGCCGGACTACGGGCAGAATGCGGCGTTAGAAGGATACTACGCAACATAAAAGAAATTACACATCAAGGATCCGGATACTTACGATCTTGCCGGACGCCTGGCCCTTGGAGGCCACTCATCCTCGCCAACGCTGATGTTGGCAAAACAGTCCGGGGGGATAGTTCTCCCCCTCTTGGACCCTTCGGCCTCCCCGATTGGGGAAGCCTTCCTCTTCTTCTCTCCCTCCTCTGGGAGAGAATACTCCTCCTCCTCGTCTTCGGGGGAGGAGTCCTCGTCGTCGTCAGACGCTTGATTGCGGGAACTCTTTCGAGTCCCTGTGGCCACCTTCTTGGCCTTCTTCTCCGGCACCACGTGCGGTGCCGGAACCAGCAGCCCTGTTAAGCGGGCGTCCATTGGGTCTTCTGGCATGGGAGCCGGGCTAATAAGCAGCTTGGCCTTCTCCATCCATTCCTGTCAAAGGAAGTGGCAGAATGAAATCCCATTAAAAGTTAATTTAATTATCACAAGTGTCCCGTGATGGGGTTGAATCACTTACCTCGTCAGTTGGACACTGCGAGCTGAATCCGCGATCTTCCGTCGCGGATGCGGGAACCGGCGCCCTTGAACAGCACCTCCAGCGCCTTCAGATGTTGTATCAAGAGCCCGCTTAGCGCTGGTGCTATTCGGATTGAACTCCCACAAATTGAATGCCCGTTCTTGGCATGGGAGAATCCGGAGGAGCATGACTTGGACCACGCCGACAAGCGGAGCCTATTGCTCACCATCTTCTAGATGCAGGCTCGAGTCCCGCCACCTCCACCGGATTGCCCCACCGCAAGCCCTTCTCTTTCCGTGAGGTGAGCTGCGTGGGGATTCCAGATCTAAACTCGGGGCCGCCGCCCATGTGGGCTTGCTTGGCGGCTCGGTGATGTAGAACCACCCGATTGCCACCCCTTGACGGAGTCCACGAAGGTCCCTTCAAGCCAAGGGACGTTGGGCAATTTGCCCAACATGGCGCCTCCGCATTCCGCTTGCGTGCCCTTCACAACCTTCAGCTTGACGTTGAAGGTCTTGAGCCACAGGCCGAAGTGGGGCCGGATGCAGAGGAAGGCCTCACACACGACGATAAACGCCGAGATGTTGAGGATGAAGTTCGGCGCCAGATCGTGGAAATCCAGGCCATAGTAAAACATGAGCCCCCGGACGAATGGATGGAGCGGAAAGCCCAGTCCGCGGAGGAAGAGGGGGAGGAAGACGGCCCTCTCATGAGGCCCAGGGGTAGGGATGAGCTGCCCCTCGTCGGGCAGCCGATGCGCGATATCGCTGGAAAGGTATCCGGCGTCGCACAGCTTGGTGATGTCCTCCTCCTTAGCGGTGGAGGCTAACCATTTACCTCCCGCTCCGGACATATTCGGAGAAGGTTGAGGCGGGATGCACAAGCTTGGGCATTGGAGCTTGAGTGCGCGGAGATGGATAAGCAAAGGAGGAAGAAGGCGTAGGTGAGAAGGTGAATCCTTATCCCTTATATATAGGCGGACGAAAACTATGCGTCCCCCACCGGCCTGGTAAAACTCGCTTATCTCCCAAGCGCCACCATCAATGGCGCGGTTGGGTTACCCACGTCCGTATTGATGAGGATCCCGGAATAAGGGGAACACGATCTCTTCTTCGACAAGACGTGCCAAGGAAACCGCTTCGCTAAACGTGCTGAGGTGGTATGGTAAAAAACGATTCAAACAAGGGCTTGGTGGCGGTGTGATGTCACGCCGCATAATACGTCAGCAGATTGAGCTAGTGTATATTTTATTCTCTCTACGGTGGAATGTGGAAATTATTTTTGCAGAGCCGGACACTATCCTGGGTGTTCATAATCTTCTCGGATTATTCAAGGAGGAACCCGCCTTGCAATGCCGAACATTATGCACGCCGGACTTATCGTCATTGAAGACTGGTTCGAGGGCTACCGAGGAGTCCTGGACTAGGGGTGTCCGGACGGCGGACTATCATTATCCGCCGGACTCCAAGACTACGAAGATAGAAGATTGAAGACTCCGCTCGTGTCCGGATGGTACTTTCCTTGGCGTGGAAGGCAAGCTTGGCAATACGGATATGTAGATCTCCTACCATTGTAACCGACTCTGTGTAACCCTAGCCTCCTCCGGTGTCTATATAAACCGGAGGGCTTTAGTCCGTAGGACAACATACATCACAACAATCATACCATAGGCTAGCTTTTAGGGTTTAGCCTCCTTGATCTCGTGGTAGATCTACTCTTGTACTACCCATAACATCAATATTAATCAAGCAGGACGTAGGGTTTTACCTCCATCGAGAGGGCCCGAACCTGGGTAAAACATTGTGTCCCTTGTCTCCTGTTACCATCCGCCTAGACGCACAGTTCGGGACCCCCTACCCGAGATCCGCCGGTTTTGACACCGACACCGACTCATATAAGTGTCCGGCTTAGTCTCTCCTTTCCTAACTTACAATACAAGTTACACAACCATGGCGGTTTACCACTATGGGCCCTAATCTGCCTTTGGGCTCCGGACCTCTAAGCTTCATCAGTAAAACGCCATCTTCTGGATCTTCATGGGCTTCAACATAGTTGAGGGTGAACCGGGCCCTCCTGGCCGGTTTACACTCAGTAGTTATATCCCCAACAGTATGTGTTCCCGAAACTGAGTAGCCATACAACATTGGTCATGATGCATATACTGTTGACAAGATCGTATTTACGTCGGTGATGAATGAGAATGGTGATGATCAGGAGCATCAGGGATCAATTCTTTTGGTACCTATCCAGAGGTCATCGAGCCGCTTCTGCAAAGACACGATCCAGTGCATGGGTTGCATCCAATTGTGCTACATTGCGCGCTTCCGGCGTGTAAAGCCCCCAATAGAAACAGAGATTATCTTCTAGTATGCTTGTGTATGAAAAGTAGAAGAAGTCCAACTTAAATGGATGATGACAATTCAACATAAAAAATAGCTTGTTTCAAGCAATAAGTGCTAGAATCCAGTATTGGCTTCTAAACTATATTTGCTATCAAGCAACTCTCCATGTGAAACAAAGGAGAAGAAGATTGGATCGGCGCATCCAACATGTGAAGGAAATATGCCCTAGATGCAATAATAAAGTTATTATTTATTTCCTTATATCATGATAAATGTTTATTATTCATGCTAGAATTGTATTAACTGGAAACATAATACATGTGTGAATACATAGACAAACATAGTGTCACTAGTATGCCTCTCCTTGACTAGCTCGTTGATCAAAGATGGTTGTGTTTCCTAACCATAGACATGAGTTGTCATTTGATTAATGGGATCACATCATTAGGACAATGATGTGATTGACTTGACCCATTCCATTAGCTTAGCACTTGATCGTTTAGTATGTTGCTATCGCTTTCTTCATGACTTATACATGTTCCTACAACTATGAGATTATGCAACTCCCGTTTACCAGAGGAACACTTTGTGTGCTACCAAACGTCACAACGTAACTGGGCGATTATAAAGGAGCTCTACAGGTGTCTCCAAAGGTACATGTTGAGTTGGCGTATTTCGAGATTAGGATTTGTCACTCCGATTGTCGGAGAGGTATCTCTGGGCCCTCTCGGTAATGCACATCACTATAAGCCTTGCAAGCAATGTAGCTAATGAGTTAGTTATGGGATGATGCATCACGTAACGAGTAAAGAGACTTGCCGGTAATGAGATTGAACTAGGTATTAAGATACCGATGATCGAATCCCGGGCAAGTAACATACCGATGACAAAAGGAACAACGTATGTTGTTATGCGGTTTGACTTATAAAGATCTTCGTAGAATATGTGGGAGCCAATATGAGCATCCAGGTTCCGCTATTGGTTATTGACCGGAGACGTGTCTTGGTCATGTCTACATAGTTCTCGAACCCGTAGGGTCCGCACGCGTAAAGTTAGATGACGGTTATATTATGAGTTTATATGTTTTGATGTACCGAACATAGTTCAGAGTCCCGGATGTGATCACGGACATGACGAGGAGTCTTGAAATGGTTGAGACATGAAGATTGATATATTGGACGACTATATTCGGACACCGGAATGGTTCCGGAGGTTATCGGATATATACCAGAGTGCCGGGGGGTTACCGGAACCCCCCGTGGATTAATGGGCCTCATAGGCCCAAAGTGGAGCAGAGGAGGAGCGGCCAGGGCAGGCCGCGCACCCCCTCCCTGTGGGGACCCCGACTCATAAGTTGAGATCACTGAATGCACATGTACAGTGATCCCAGAGATCAATGCTCACTGAACACACAGAAGCTGAATAACAAGAGTCTTACATCCATACATACCATCTTACACAAATTATGACCATTATGGTCAAGTCTTACATTGATAAAGCCTTAAGGGCTGAACATCAAATGAAACACAAGCAGCGGAAATCTTCGTCGATAAGAAGAACCCATGCCATCTGCCTTAACCCTACGGGCATTACGACGGGAAACGCCCTAGTTCGCATGTTCGTCTCCAAAGAACTCTTCTTGAACTCCGGTTCTTCCATGCCTGGTCAATTAAATAACCAGTGGTAAGCCAATGAGTACTTTGAATGTACTCGCAAGCAACCCATGTTTTGGTCCAAGATGTGACAATACATGATATAGGTAAATTTTTGCAGAAAGCTAGTTTTGAGTGCAATGACATGTTCAACAACTTGTAAGACATGCATCAGGAGAATTCAAGTAACCATGAGGACAGGTTACAGATATCAACATAAATAGAGTGGGTACCAACCCATCTCAATCACGTCAAGTCCTTTGACTTGACCCAAGTAGTTATCCAAACACACACACTGGTTTGTAAACTCTGGACATAGTTTAAGCAGCACCGCCCAACTGTCCATGACCGTGGACACGGCTATTCGAATAGTTTTACACTCTGCAGATGTTGCACACTGTACCCACAAGATCCGGGGAACTTTCGTGACATCCACGACCCGCGATACCTCAAGTACCCGGGGTAAGCACCCGATCACTACCTTTCCCTAGACAACACTAACAAGGAGTCCACTCGTTGTTCCGTATCCTCACGATGTACATCATACGAGACTCACTCGAGATCGTAACATCCGAGAAGGACACACGGTGTATCCGGTGCCTCAGAAGACGATCATGGCCGCCCTACAGCACGACCCGTCCCGAGAGAGAGCACCAACTCTCCCCCGTCACTAGTAATGCGGGCTCCAAGTTAGTATCGACCTAGGTAATCAATAATGCCCTTTCCCATATAAGGGTAGAGTGGTTGCACATGTAAGGTTGGGACAGTCAACAAATCTTAAATCTAATCCATTTTCGAAACAACACACACACTTGCCTCGGTACACCACTTCGTCATCAAGTGGTTACCCATCTCATCATCTCCCTCGGGCATAAGTGGCACCCGACGGGGTTTTCGAAAAAGTCTTTTAAAAATACTTTGTCTCCATCACCATGCATATTCCCGTCCCTTTTTGCGTAGCACTACTTTAGCATCCTATCTACTCCCACCGTCATAACCCTCATAAGAAGGTAGGGTCATGCACAATGCAAGTATCAACGAGGAAGTGCGGTGGCAAACCATCAAAGTGGATACCACCTGATCATGATTCCGTTGCAACAACAATATGGTGCTATATGACATGCATAGAAAGGGTTTCATAGACATGGTCAAAGGGCTGCTTGCTTGTTTTAACAAAGTCTTCGAGGTCTTCAAATATCTCTGGTCCAACTTCGGGCATTTCGTCTACTTCGTCAACTATCGTCGAAAACAACCATAATAAGCAACACGACAAGGCAAGAATAAAAGTGCTCTAAAAAATGTGAGTTGGACTTTTCTAGGATACCTCTGGTCATATGAGGAATGACCAAGGTGATTTCATTGGAAGTGGATCAATGGATATTTCTAAACATTTCAATATGACAGAATCAATGGATTTGATGGATCCACAAGTTGTACAAAGAATGCCATTTTATAAAAATGAGTAAAAGTACGCATTAATTCAGGCATGATTTTAGAAACATTTAGAAATTGGTCTCACTGGATTTGGAGTTGAAACGAATATAATATGGATTTTTGAAGTGGACTTATGTGGATAAATGACCTTTTTAAAAGGTTTAGTGAAAACTAAGGACAACAAAAATGTCCACTATGGCCTATTAAATTGGACTTGATTTATGGAGTCTCTGGGAATTTGAATCATCAAATTTGGAGTTCATTTGATTTATTTGTGGATTTTACAATTTTACAGTAAAAGAAAAGGAAAGGGAAAGGGTTTTACCCTTATCCAGCGCACTGGGCGCAGTTTAGCAGTGGGCCGGCCCAGTGGCTCGACTGGACGGGCGGAGGAGGCGACGTCGGAGGCAGGTTCGCGTAGGGCGCCAACGCGCGAGGAAAGTGGATCCGTCCGAAGCCGTCTCCACTTAAATGGGCAGGGCCCGCCCACTGGGTCGCTGACGCACGGGTCCCAGCTGCAGGCCGCCTTCAACCTCCCGCGCGGCGCGACGGGAAACAGAGGAGGCGAGGCCGAGCGGCGCCGGCGCTCTTCTCGGCGGCACCGGCCACCTCCGTCGGCGCCCAGCACACCAGCGAGCTCATGAGAGTGTGCTGCATCCTCCGAGGTGCGCCACGACCGCAAGGGGTGGCCAGACGTGAGCACATCATCGGCCGCAGCGGTGAGGCCGACGGTGGTGATGGAACTCGACAACACGGCCATGGGAAGGAGAGGGAGAAGCACGGGAGAGGCTTGCGGTGGTTGGTGGAGGTGCTCTAGTGTGGTCTAGAGGGGAGGAGGAGGAATGGTGGGTGCGAATTTAGGCGGAGGCCGACGGCAAGGCCCCGGTCATGGTGGTGGATGGAGGGCGCAGGGAGAGGAGTGAGCTGGTCAAGATGATGCACAGGAGGGGGAGGGAGCGAACGGAGGCCAGAGAGGGCTCGGGTTGGCCTTTTACGGGCGCAGCCGGGAGGTACCGTAGGCGGGGCGCACGGCCACGGCCCGTGGTGTTGCCAGAGGCCAAAAGGGTGTTCTGGTGCGTGCCTGGGGTGCTCGTGGTCATGGTCCAGGCCGAGAGGAGAGGAGAGAGGGAGCAGGGCGAGCTCCAGGAGGTCCTGCACAAGTGCGGTGACTGGCGGACGCGAGCGGCGCTCGGGCACGCATGTCAGAGGTCGCCGGAGAGAGAAGGAGGAGGGGGCCGACCGTCTTGCGTGTCCCGGACGCTGTGGCGGCCTCGGGGGACACAAGGGGAAGGCCCTAGGTGGTCAGAAGCCTCGGGCAGGACGCGGCTACAGTGCCCTGGTGCACTGTAGCGCGCTCCAGAGAATGCATATGGCTGGCATTGGCATCTTTTTGGCGCCCAGGGCGTGGCCACTAGTGTCTAGGGGGTCAGGGTAGGAGTAAACAAAGGGGTGGTGGCCTTGGATAACCTGGTGACCCAAAGGGAGAGAGGTGGGGTTGAGAGAGAGAGAGAGAGAAGTTGCCGTCCAGGAAGGTAAATGGGGGTGTTTCACCCCTTAATCATTGAGCAATGGCCAGGGGAGGGTTACTGGAGGTAGGAGAGGACTAGGAGGAACTGTGGTAAAAAGTTGGGCTCAAGGAGAACAGTGTTAGTGGTCAAAATGGTGATTTTTGAAAAGTGGCAGAAGGTGTTTGATAATGGTTTGGACCAGCAGATGATTTCTAACTGCCATGAGACTCCACAGGGTGAAATGACACATATAAATAGGGCCTTCCACCAATTTGGAGCTTATTTGGGCAAAGTTGCCAATGCAACTTTTGTAAACCCTGAAGTTAGCAGCAATGAACTTGTGTAGATCTAGTTGAGCAAATCACTTCCCTTGATGCACCACTTGGTGTAGTAGCCTCATTTGGTCATGTGAACATGCTCACAAAAGTTGGGGTCAAGGAGAGAAAGTTGGTAGTACAAAGTTGTTCAAATTAGATTCAGTCACAGAGGGTTTTGGGGCACTTTGATCAATATAACATTTTCTCCAACTTGTGCCATTTGGTATAGATGAAATATTAGACCATTTGAGCATGTTCACAACATTTGGGAGCATTTGGACATGTTTGGCAATGTAAAGTTGCTCAAACTTCAAAATGGACAGAAATGGTTTTGAGGGGATTTCATGGGTTTATACTATTCTCCATGACATGATACTTGTCAAGATCATCCAACATGTCATATTTGACAAGCTAGAATTTTCTTGGAATTTTTGGAGAATATTTCCTTTGTAAATATTTCAAAAGCTTGAAATATCCAGAAAGGGTTTTTGAGGGATTTGACCAATATTTTGAACATGACCATGTGTTGAAACTCTTAACATATGGACAATATATGTCCACTGAGTTTCCCTAGGTTTTTGTCAAATATTTTTGAAACAATAAATAATTTTTCCCTATTAAAGACCATTTCTAGCCTTAAGAAAAAGCTTTTAAATAAAATAGGAAAATAACTTTTAAAATTATATTCTTGTGGTTTCTGGGTATACTATATCTAATAGGAGTCAAATATATTTTTGGAAAGATTTTTACTGCCCTTAATTAAGTACTTGCCGTGCAAACCTCAATTCATGGGTTTTTGAAAACCTAATTTTTGAAAATACTATTTGGCCAAATTATTTTTGCAAGAAATTGTTTTTACGTCCTATACACATGGCATGATCATTGGGAAAGGTTTTTGGATCAAGGAGGAGGAGTATAAGAGTTGGAGGATTTATTTTATTTTTAGAGCACTTGCAAACAACAGACAAAAAACCAATCAAGGCAAGGTCCAAAACACTCAAAAGTTTTTGTCAATCCACATTTTATCATGATTGTTAGCTTAACTGTAGTTCCATGAAAATCAGGGTGTGACAGACCTACCCTCCTTACAAGAATCTCGTCCCCGAGATTCCCAAACTCAGCGTGGAAAGGAATATGAAAACTGGATCCGGGGTAGTCTTCAAGTCCTCATGTTGCTTCTGCTTCCGTGTAGTGTTCCATTGAGCTTGAAGTACTTGATGGTGTGGCTTCGTGTATGACGTTCTTCTTGATCCCGGTTGCTAATGGGTAGCTCGCGGTAGGTTAGATTGGGCTAGGGGTCGATGGCTCGGTGGTCAATGCCCTCGTAGAGATCGGGCAAGTTAGGAAGTTGGAACCACTTCCGGGGTTGTGATGCATGGAAAGCATTGTGCATATCAGGTACTCAGGTGGCAACTCCAGCTGGTAACTGTCTTCTCTTTATCTCGTAGTGATCTCAGAAGGGGTTGTTAAATTTTGGAGTGATCACGAAGGGGGGCGATGAATCTTGGTGTGGGTCTCCTTGTCATGGAAATGCTTGGTTCCTTAGAGAGAAGTGGCTTGCAGATACACCTGGTCTTTGACGCGGATGTTTATTTCTTGCTGATGGTGGTAGTTCTTCCTCCTTGGCATGGCGGTCTTCAAATGTTCCTAGACTAGCTGAACGGCTCTTCTTCCGTCTTCGGGTGGACAAGTAGGTCACCAAAGAAAGATGACAACTAACTTGTCCAAGCACTCCATGAAGTCTATGGGGTACGTAAAGTGGGCTGAGGCATTGGTGATGGTCACGGTTGAGCATTGGCCAAGGTCTTATCGATCTAGAGCCAAAGCCCAAAGTCAGGATCCGACCATGTTGTGGCTTGGTAGGGTGTAAGGGTTTCAAGGATTCTAGTGTGCGAGTGAATGTTTATCATCCCATCCTTGAGCACAGTTTCTGAGATGCCAATTGTGCTATCTAGTCCTTTAAACAAATCACATCATATCACTGATAGTATCATTTCGTATAGGTCAACTCCAATCATCACTCATGTGATTCATATCCTCATGACTCTCGAGAGGAGGTCTAACAAAATCATATATGTCAACAATCCCCAAACCCATATGTATGTCTACCCCTAAAAATCCATGGGTAGAGCATACAAGCTACTAAGCTTCAATTAAACATGACAATCCAAGTGCTCAGCCCATTCTTCCAAGGTTCAAGGTAGTGCATCTCTATCCTAAGGAAACACGTCGTAAGCCACTCCAAGATCTTGTTTCCTTCCTATGAATCAACTCCAGCAGCCCATTAACTTCCATCAATCACTACACAATCCAGTAATTTCTACAAATCCAATGTTTATGGTGTTCCACATGATCTTCTAAAGTCCTTATAATCCCCAAATACTTGAAAAGGATATCTCTACTATAGTCAGTCCACCAATTTCCATTATCATGGTCAAGTAACCTCCAAGGTCAAGTTTATATCAACTCCCACAATTAATCCAATCTCCTAGTTTATTGTCCACCGAGGAACATGGTATCATGATCAAGATTATCTGTCTAATTCCAATTTACTCCAAACCATGTAGACTTACTCAGCATCTATACTCAACTAGGATCACCTATTTAAATCCAAATCTTGTGTCCAACGAGAATTTCCACACTTTCCCCCAAGTTATTATCATAATTTCAACTATCACCTATCAATATCCCCTGGCTAAGACAAATCCCTATTCCTCCAAGAATTCCAGCTTGCGATCATAATTCTCCTACTAAATCCAGTTTACTCAAGGGTAATGAAAGCTATGCTAATCCATAATCATGATCCCACCAAGTTCATCTATCAACATGAAAGCCTTATAATCCACCAAATAGTCTCGAACGATTACCCAAAGTCATTGATATAAACTCACCAAGTCATTTGTCATCTATTCCTATATCCTCAGATTGGTCCTCCCTATGGCATCGTTAGTTCTGGTGCTATCTTAGGATGGTAATGTGCTCATTCACTACGTCCACTAGTTCCATAATGAACCCAGTGATAAGCAAGGCTTATTGTAGCTTAACTTGTTCTGTTGTGATTCTGTGGGTTAAGCACATGGTTAAGGATTCGAGCTGGGGTATCTTATGAAGTCTCAAAGGGTCTAGGAATGGGTTTCTAATCTTGAGGGGCAACCATAACTCTAAGGGGCTGCACTTGGTCGAGGAGGTTGTAGCAAAAGTCTTCAGTGCTGGTTGGTTGCCAAAGTAGAATCCTTGGTGTATCTTGCTTGCTAGGCTTGAATTGAGGAGAGAGATGAGAGGGAGAGGTAGCATAGAGGAGGGGAATGCCTAAAGGGGGTTCTATAGTGCTAGTGCAAACAAACAGGTGCAAAGAGGGCCAAACAAAATAAACAAGGTGAGGAAGGTGATATAGTCGCATACTTGTCGCTTAGGGCAAAAGTGCGACCTATATCAAAACACAAACAAAAAAACAAGCAACACACAATCATGGTTCTATTCGAACTATCATACGGACTTGACTGCGCATAGGGGGTACATGACTCATCCTACCCTAGGGGTTCTCGGACTCAGTAGTCATGCCTTGTGCCTCATGCAGTCTTCTGAGTTTTCCTTAGGTGTTGCTACGTCTCTTGTAGTTGTTCGATGAAACAATCCGGGTTGATCCTGAAGATTCTTCAACAACTTCTCGCCTGTTGAAGTGATGGGGTGAAGGTGGCTCCTCGTAGCTGGCATTGACTAGGTCTTCCGTTGTCTTCTTAATCATGACGATCCCTTTTGCATTTTAAGGCGTCAAGGGTTTCGGGTAAGCAATCATTTATGCAATGACATTAACAAGGCATAATAGAGGTCCAACCTATCAGTTACGTTGATGACAACATCGATACCAAGAGCGGGGGACAGAGAGAACCGTTTTCCTGCTCACTATAGTGAGGCGGACCAAATGGCTAGGTTCTCATCCACCGGTGGTTGTCGATAAAGCAACGGTAGTGACAGGGTTACTGTATTAGCGATGTATATCATGATCTTGCATATCCTATGCCCTGATCATCGTAGGCTAGGGTTTCTTCATCTTGGGGCAGTGTCAAGGGTGTCACCATCTCCTGGGTCTTCATGTCCTTATTCCTCGAGGATGTATCTTCTGTTGGTATCGTCTTGTTGTGATGTCGCCAATCTGGTGTTCAGGAGATGTGGGTGAATGTCTAGCAAGGCATCTTCCTTCTAGATTATCCACGAGGATTACAAGGAATCCAGTGGTCAGGGGCATAAGGGTTCTAGCGACCAAAGGTTTTGAAGGGGAAGAGATCAATAAGGAAAGTATACCTTAGTTTTCGAAAAACTGAGAAGGGAAGAGAAGTACAGATAGTTTTGAAAACAAGTAGTAGTTTTGGAAATAGTTTTACCCTAACTAATTACCATGCTAACTAAGGCTTCCTACAGTCAGGATGGCTCTGATACCAGCTCTATGGGGACCCCGACTCATAAGTCGAGATCACCGAATGCACGTGTACAGTGATCCCAGAGATCAATGCTCACTGAACACACAGAAGCTGAATAACAAGAGTCTTACATCCATACATACCGTCTTACACAAATTATGACCATTATGGTCAAGTCTTACATTGATAAAGCCTTAAGGGTTGAACATCAAATGAAACACAAGCAGCGGAAATCTTTGTTGATAAGTAGAACCCATGCCATCTGCCTTAACCCTACAGGCATTCTGACTGGGAAACAACCTAGTTCGCATGTTCATCTCCAAAGAACTCTTCTTCGAACTCTGGTTCTTCCATGCCTGGTCAATTAAATAACCAGTGGCAAGCCAATGAGTACTTTGAATGTACTCGCAAGCAACCCATGTTTTGGTCCAAGATGTAACAATACATGATATAGGTAAATTTTTGCAGAAAGCTACTTTTGAGTGCAATGACATGTTCAACAACTTGTAAGACATGCATCAGGAGAATTCAAGTAACCATGAGGACAGGTTACAGATATCAACATAAATAGAGTGGGCACCAACCCATCTCAATCACGTCAAGTCCTTTGGCTTGACCCAAGTAGTTATCCAAACACACACACTGGTTTGTAAACTCTAGACATAGTTTAAGCAGCACCGCCCAACAGTCCTTGACCGTGGACATGGCTATTCGAATAGTTTTACACTCTATAGAGGTTGCACACTGTACCCACAAGATCCGGGGAACTTCTATGTCATCCACGACCCGCGATACCTCAAGTACCCGGGGTAAGCACCCAATCACTACCTTTCCCTAGACGACACTAACAAGGAGTCCACTCGTTGTTCTGTATCCTCATGATGTACATCATACAAGACTCACTCGAGATCGTAACATCCGAGAGGGGACACAACGGTGTATCCGGTGCCTGTCAAAGACAGATCATGGCCGCTACACTGGCACGACCCCGTCCCGAGAGAGAGCACCAACTCTCCCCCGTCACTAGTAATGCAGGCTCCAAGCTAGTATCGACCTAGGTAATCAGTAATGCCCTTTCCCATATAAGGGTAGAGTGGTTGCGCATGTAAGGTTGGGACAGTCAACAAATCTTAAATCTAATCCGTTTTCAAAACAACACACATGCTTGCCTCAGTACACCACTTCGTCATCAAGTGGTTACCCATCTCATCATCTCCCTCGGGCATAAGTGGCACCCGACGGGGTTTTTGAAAAAGTCTTTTGAAAATACTTTGTCTCCATCACCATGCATATTCCCGTCCCTTTTTGCGTAGCACTACTTTAGCATCCTATCTACTCCCACCGTCATAACCCTCATAAGAAGGTAGGGTCATGCACAATGCAATTATCAATGAGGAAGTACGGTGGCGAACCATCAAAGTGGATACCACCTCATCGTGATTCCGTTGCAACAACAATATGGTGCTATATGACATGCATAAAAAGGGTTTCATAGACATGGTCAAAGGGCTGCTTGCCTGTTTTAACAAAGTCTTCGAGGTCTTCAAATATCTCTGGTCCAACTTCGGGCATTTCGTCTACTTCGTCAACTATCGTCGAAAACAACCATAATAAGCAACACGACAAGGCAAGAATAAAAGTGCTCTAAAAAATGTGAGTTGGACTTTTCTAGGATACCTCTGGTCATATGAGGAATGACCAAGGTGATTTCATTGGAAGTGGATCAATGGATACTTCTAAACATTTAAATATGATGGAATCAATGGATTTGATGGATCCACAAGTTGTACACAGAATGCCATTTTATAAAAATGAGTAAAAGTACCCATTTATTCAGGCATGATTTTAGAAACATTTAGAAATTGGTCTCACTGAATTTGGAGTTGAAATGAATATAATATGGATTCTTGAAGTGGACTTATGTAGATAAATGACCTTTTTAAAAGGTTCAGTGAAAATTAAGGACAACAAAAATGTCCACTATGGCCTATTAAATAGGACTTGATTTATGGAGTCTCTGGGAATTTGAATCATCAAATTTGGAGTTCATTTGATTTATTTGTGGATTTTACAATTTTACAGTAAAAGAAAAGGAAAGGGAAAGGGTTTTACCCTTATCCAGCGCATTGGGCGCAGTTTAGCAGTGGGCTGGCCCAGTGGCTCGGCTGGACGGGTGGAGGAGGCGACGTCAGAGGCGGGTTCGCGAAGTGCGCCAACGCGCGAGGAAACCGGATCCGTCCGAAGCCGTCTCCACTTAAACCTCCCGCGCGGCATGACGAGAAACAGAGGAGGCGAGGCCGAGCGGCGCCGGCGCTCTTCCCTGCGGCACCGGCCACCTCCGTCGGTGCCCAGCACACCAGCGAGCTCAGGAGAGCGTGCCGCATCCTCCGAGGTGCGCCACGACCGCAGCGGTGGCCAGACGCGAGCACATCATCGACCGCAGCGGCGAGGCCGGCGGTGGTGATGGAACTCGACAGCACGGCCATGGGAAGGAGAGGGAGAAGCATAGGAGAGGCTCGCAGTGGTGGTGGAGGTGCTCTAGTGCGGTCTAGAGGGGAGGAGGAGGATTGGTGGGTGCGAATTTAGGCGGAGGCCGATGGCAAGGCCCCGGCCATGGTGGTGGATGGAGGGCACGGGGAGAGGAGTGAGCTGGTCAAGATGATGCACAGGAGGGAGAGGGAGCAAACGGAAGCCAAAGAGGGCTCGGGGTGGCCTTTTACGGGCGCGGCCGGGAGGTGCCGTAGGCGGGGCGCACGGCCACGGCCCGTGGCATTGCCAGAGGCCAAAAGGGCATTCTGGTGCGTGCCTGGGGTGCTCGTGGTCATGGTCCAGGCTGAGAGGAGAGGAGAGAGGGAGCAGGGCGAGCTCGAGGAGGTCCCACACGAGTGTAGCGACTAGTGGACGCGAGCGGCGCTCGGGCACGCATGTCAGAGGTCGCCGGAGAGAGTATGAGGAGGGGGCCGACCGTCTTGCGTGTCCCGGATGCCGAGGCGGCCTCGGGGGACACAAGGGGAAGGCCCTAGGTGGTCAGAAGCCTCGGGCAGGACGCGGCTATAGTGCCCTGGTGCACTGTAGCGCGCTCTAGAGCATGCATATGGCTGGCATTGGCATATTTTTGGCGCCCAGGGCGTGGCCACTAGTGTCTAGGGGGTCAGGGTAGGAGTAAACAAAGGGGTGGTGGCCTTGGATGCCCTGGTGACCCAATGGGAGAGAGGTGGGGTTGAGAGAGAGAGAGAAGTTGTCGTCTAGGAAGGTAAATGGGGGTGTTTCACCCCTTAATCATTGAGCAATGGCCAGGGGAGGGTTACTGGAGGTAGGAGAGGACTAGGAGGAACTGTGGTAAAAAGTTGGGCTCAAGGAGAACAGTGTTAGTGGTCAAAATGGTGATTTTTGAAAAGTGGCAGAAGGTGTTTGATAATGGTTTGGACCAGCAGATGATTTCTAACTGCCATGAGACTCCACAGGGTGAAATGACACATATAAATAGGGCCTTCCACCAATTTGGAGCTTATTTGGGCAAAGTTGCCAATGCAACTTTTGTAAACCCTGGAAGTTAGCAGCAATGAACTTGTGTAGATCTAGTTGAGCAAATCACTTACCCTTGATGCACCACTTGGTGTAGTAGCCTCATTTGGTCATGTGAACATGCTCACAAAAGTTGGGGTCAAGGAGAGAAAGTTGGTAGTACAAAGTTGTTCAAATTAGATTCTGGTCACAGAGGGTTTTGGGGCACTTTGATCAATATAATATTTTCTCCAACTTGTGCCATTTGGTATAGATGAAATATTAGACCATTTGAGCATGTTCACAACATTTGGGAGCATTTGGACATGTTTGGCAATGTAAAGTTGCTCAAACTTCAAAATGGACAGAAATGGTTTTGAGGGGATTTCATGGGTTTATACTATTCTCCATGACATGATACTTGTCAAGATCATCCAACATGTCATATGTGACAAGCTAGAATTTTCTTGGAATTTTTGGAGAATATTTCCTTTGTAAATATTTCAAAAGCTTGAAATATCCAGAAAGGGTTTTTGAGGGATTTGACCAATATTTTGAACATGATCATGTGTTGAAACTCTTATATATGGACAATATATGTCCAATGAGTTTCCATAGGTTTTTGTCAAATATTTTTGAAACAATAAATAATTTTTCCCTATTAAAGACCATTTCTGGCCTTAAGAAAAAGCTTTTAAATAAAATAGGAAAATAACTTTTAAAATTATATTTTTGTGGTTTCTGGGTATACTATATCTAATAGGAGTCAAATATATTTTTGGAAAGATTTTTACTGCCTTTAATTAAGTACTTGCAGTGCAAAGCTCAATTCAGAGGTTTTTGAAAAACTAATTTTTGAAAATACTATTTGGCCAAATTATTTTTGCACGAAATTGTTTTTATGTCCTATACACATGGCATGATCATTGGGAAAGGTTTTTGGATCAAGGAGGAGGAGTATAAGAGTTGGAGGATTTATTTTATTTTTAGAGCACTTGCAAACAACAGACAAAAAACCAATCAAGGCAAGGTCCAAAACACTCAAAAGTTTTTGTCAAACCACATTTTATCATGATTGTTAGCTTAAGTGTAGTGCCATGAAAATCAGTGTGCGACACTCCCCCTCTAGTCTGAATAGGACAAGGGGCGCCCCCCTTCCTTCCTCTCCTCTCTCCCCTTCCTTCCCCCTCTCCTACTTGGACAGGGAAAGGAGGGAGTCCTACTCCCGTTGGGAGTAGGACTCCTCCTGGCGCGCCTCCTCCTGGCCGGCCTCCCCTCCCCCTTGCTCCTTTATATACTGGGGTAGGGGGCACCTCTAGACACAACAATTGATCCTTGAGATCTATTAGCCGTGTGCGGTGCCCCTCTCCACTATATTCCACCTCGATAATATCATAGCGGTGCTTAGGCAAAGCCCTATGCCGGTAGAGCATCATCATCGTCACCACGCCGTCGTGCTGACGGAACTCTCCCTCGAAGCTCGGCTGGATCGGAGTTCGAGGGACATCACCGAGCTGAACGTGTGCTGAACTCGGAGGTGCCGTGCGTTCGGTACTTGATCGGTCGGATCGTGAAGACGTACAACTACATCAACCGCGTTGTGGTAACGCTTCCGCTTTCGGTCTACGAGGGTACATGGACAACACTCTCCCCTCTCATTGCTATGCATCACCATGATCTTGCGTGTGCGTAGGAAATTTTTTGAAATTACTACGTTCCCCAATAGTGGCATCCGAGCCTGGTTTTATGCGTAGATGTTATATGCACGAGTAGAACACAAGTGAGTTGTGGGCGATACAAGTCATACTGCTTACCAGCATGTCATACGTTAGTTCGGCGGTATTGTTGGATGAAGCGGCCCGGACCGACATTACGCGTACGCTTATGCGAGACTGGTTCTACCGACGTGCTTTGCACATAGGTGGCTGGCGGGTGTCAGTTTCTCCAACTTTAGTTGAACCGAGTGTGGCTACGCCCGGTCCTTGAGAAGGTTAAAACAGCACTAACTTGACGAACTATCTTTGTGGTTTTGATGCGTAGGTAAGAACGGTTCTTGCTCAGCCCGTAGCAGCCACATAAAACTTGCAACAACAAAGTAGAGGACGTCTAACTTGTTTTTGCAAGGCATGGTGTGATGTGATATGGTCAAGACATGATGCTATATTTTATTGTATGAGATGATCATGTTTTGTAACCGAGTTATCGGCAACCAGCAGGAGCCATATGGTTGTCGCTTTATTGTATGCAATGCAATCGCCCTGTAATTGCTTCACTTTATCACTAAGCGGTAGCGATAGTCGTAGAAGCAATAGGTGGCAAAACGAGAACGATGCTACGATGGAGATCAAGGTATCGCGCCGGTGACGATGGTGATCATGATGGTGCTTCGGAGATGGAGATCACAAGCACAAGATGATGATGGCCATATCATATCACTTATATTGATTGCATGTGATGTTTATCCTTTATGCATCTTATTTTGCTTTGATTGATGGTAGCACTATAAGATGATCTCTCACTAAATTTCAAGGTATAAGTGTTCTCCCTGAGTATGCACCATTGCAAAAGTTCTTCGTGCTGAGACACCACGTGATGATCGGGTGTGATAGGCTCTACGTTCAAATACAACGGGTGCAAAACAGTTGCACACGCGGAATACTCTGGTTAAACTTGACGAGCCTAGCATATACAGATATGGCCTCGGAACACTGAGACCGAAAGGTCGAGCGTGAATCATATAGTAGATATGAACAACATAGTGATGTTCACCATTGAAAACTATTCCATCTCACGTGATGATCGGACATGGTTTAGTTGATTTGGATCACGTGATCACTTAGATGATTAGAGGGATGTCTATCTAAGTGGGAGTTCTTAATAATATGATTAATCAAACTTAAAATTATCATGAACTTAGTGCCTTGTAGTATTTTGCTTGTCTATGTTTGTTGTAGATAGATGGCTCGTGTTGTTGTTCCGTTGAATTTTAATGCGTTCCTTGAGAAAGCTAAGTTGAAAGATGATGGTAGCAATTACACGGACTGGGTCCGTAACTTGAGGATTATCCTCATTGCTGCATGATACGTCTCCGTCGTATCTATAATTTTTGATTGTTTCATGCCAATATTCTTCAACTTTTATATACTTTTGGCAACTTTTTATATTATTTTTGGGACTAACATATTGATCCAGTGCCCAGTGCCAGTTCCTATCTGTTGCATGTTTTTTGTTTCGCAGAAACCCAATATCAAACGGAGTCCAAACGGGATAAAAACGGACGGAGATTTTTTTGGAATATTTATGATTTTGGGGAAGTAAAATCAACGCGAAACAGTGTCCGGGGTGGCCACGAGACAGGGGGGCGTGCCCTCCCCCCTGGGCGCGGCCTGGGCTCTCGTGGGCCACCTTTCAGGTGGTTGACGCTCTTCTTTTGGCGCAAGAAAGGTAATTTTATGAGAAAGATCTGGGTGAAAGATTCACCCCAATCAGAGTTACGGATCTCCAGATATAAAGGAAACGGTGAAGGCGTAGAATCTAAGAACGCAGAAACAGAGAGATAGATCCAATCTCGGAGGGGCTCTCGCCCCTCCCAAGCCATGGGAGCTAAGGACCAGAGTGGAAACCCTTCTCCCATCTAGGGAGGAGGTCAAGGAAGAAGAAGAAGAAGGGGGGCCCTCTCCCCCTTGCTTCCGGTGGCGCCGGAACGCTGCCGGAGGCCATCATCATCACCGTGATCTTCACCAACACCTTCGCCATCTTCACCAACATCTCCATCACCTTCCCCCATCTCTATGCAGCGGTGTAACCCCTCTCTTACCCGCTGTAATCTCTACTTAAACATGGTGCTCAATGCTATATATTATTTCCCAATGATGTATGGCTATCTTATGATGTTTGAGTAGATCCGTTTTGTCCTATGGGTTAATTGATGATCGTGATTGGTTTGAGTTGCATGTTTTATTATTGGTTCTGTCCAATGGTGCTCTCTGTGTCGTGCAAGCATGAGGTATCCCCGTTGTAGGGTTTGCAATATGTTTATGATTTGCTTATGGTGGGTGGCGTGAGTGAACAGAAGCACAGACCCGAGTAAGTAGGTTGTTTGCGTATGGGATAAAGGGGACTTGATACTTTAATGCTATGGTTGGGTTTTACCTTAATGAATCTTTAGTAGTTGTGGACGCTTGCTAGAGTTCCAATCATAAGTGCATATGATCCAAGTAGAGAAAGTATGTTAGCTTATGCCTCTCCCTCAAATAGAATTGCAATAGTGATTACCGGTCTAGTTATCGATTGCCTTGGACAAATAACTTTCTCGTAACAAAAAGCTCTCTACTAATACTTACTTCATTGCTTCTTTATCTAAACAGCCCCTAGTTTATATTTACGTGTTCTGTATTATCTTGCAAACCTATCCTATCACACCTACAAAGTACTTCTAGTTTCATACTTGTTCTAGGTAAAGCGGACGTCCAAGCGTACATAGAGTTGTATCGGTGGTCGATAGAACTTGAGGGAATATTTATTCTACATTTAGCTACTCGTTGGGTTCGACACTCTTACTTATCAAAAACTGTTGCGATCCGGTATACTTGCGGGTCATCACTGCACAGAAGAATTATGTCCTGGAAGCACCACTGGGTGCCAGGCCTGCTGCAGATGCAACTGACGACGTTAAGAACATCTGGCAGAGCAAAGCTGATGACTACTCGATAGTTCAGTGTGCCATGCTTTACGGCTTAGAACCGGGACTTCAATGATGTTTTTGAACATCATGGAGCATATGAGCTGTTCCAGGAGTTGAAGTTAATATTTCAAGCAAATGCCCGGATTGAGAGATATGAAGTCTCCAATAAGTTCTGTAGCTGCAAGATGCAAGAGAATTGTTCTGTCAGTGAACATATACTCAAAATGTCTGGGTATAATAATCACTTGATTCAACTGGGAGTTAATCTTCCTGATGATAGTGTCATTGACAGAATTCTTCAATCACTACCACCAAGCTACAAGAGCTTTGTGATGAACTATAATATGCAAGGGATGAACAAGACTATTCCTGAGCTCTTCGCAATGCTAAAACCCGCGGAGGTAGAAATCAGAAAGGAGCATCAAGTGTTGATGGTCAACAAGACCACCAGTTTCAAGAAAAAGGGTAAAGGGAAGAAGAAGGGGAACTTCAAAAAGAACGGCAAACAAGTTGCTGCTCAAGAGAAGAAATCCAAGTCTGGACCTAAGCCTGAGACTGAGTGCTTCTACTGCAAGTAGACTGGTCACTGGAAGCGGAACTGCCCCAACTATGTGGCAGATAAGAAGGATGGCAAGGTGAACAAAGGTATGTGTGATAAACATGTTATTGATGTGTACCTTACTAATGCTCGCAGTAGCACCTAGGTATTTGATACTGGTTTTGTTGCTAATATTTGCAACTCTAAACAGGGACTATGGATTAAGCGAAGATTGGCTAAGGACGAGGTGACGACGCGCGTGGGAAATGGTTCCAAAGTCGATGTGATCGCGGTCGGCACACTACCTCTACATCTACCTTCAGGATTAGTTTTAGACCTGAATAATTGTTATTTGGTGCCAGCGTTAAGCATGAAAATTATATCTGGATCTTGTTTGATGCGAGATAGTTATTCATTTAAATCAAAGAATAATGGTTGTTCTATTTATATGAGTAATATCTTTTATGGTCATGCACCCTTGAAGAGTGGTCTATTTTTATTGAATCTCGACAGTAGTGATACACATATTCATAATGTTGAAACCAAAAGATGCAGAGTTGATAATGGTAGTGCAACTTATTTGTGGCATTGCCGTTTGGGTCATATTGGTGTAAAGCATGAAGAAACTCCATACTGATGGACTTCAGGAATCACTTGATTATGAATCACTTGGTACTTGTGAACCATGCCTCATAGGCAAGATGACTAAAACGCTGATCTCCGGAACTATGGAGCGAGCAACAGATTTGTTGGAAATCATACATACTGATGTATGTGGTCCAATGAACGTTGAGGCTCACGGCGGGTATCATTATTTTCTCACCTTCACAGATGATTTGAGCAGATATGGGTATATCTACTTAATGAAACATAAGTCTGAAACATTTGAAAAGTTCAAAGAATTTCAGAGTGAAGTGGAAAATCATCGTAACAAGAAAATAAATTTTCTATGATCTGATCGTGGAGGAGAATATTTGAGTTATGAGTTTGGTTTACATTTGAAACAATACGGAATAGTTTCGCAACTCACGCCACCCGGAACACCACAACGTAATGGTGTGTCCGAACGTCGTAATCGTACTTTACTAGATATGGTGCGATCTATGATGTCTCTTACTGATTTACCGCTATTGTTTTGGGGTTATGCTTTAGAGACGACCGCATTCACGTTAAATAGGGCACCATCAAAATCTGTTGAGACGACGCCTTATGAACTGTGGTTTGGCAAGAAACCAAAGTTGTCATTTCTTAAAGTTTGGGGCTACGATGCTTATGTGAAAAAACTTCAACCTGGTAAGCTCGAACCCAAATCGGAGAAATGTGTCTTCATAGGATATCCAAAGGAGAATATTGGGTATACCTTCTATCACAGATCTGAAGGCAAGACTTTTGTTGCTAAATTTGGATCCGTTCTAGAGAAGGAGTTTCTCTCGAAAGAAGTGAGTGGGAGGAAAGTAGAACTTTATGAGGTAATTGTACCTGCTCCCTTATTGTAAAGTAGTACATCGCAGAAACCGGTTCCTGTGACGACTACACCAATTAGTGAGGAAGCTAATGATATTGATCATGAAACTTCAGATCAAGTTACTACCGGACCTCGTAGGTCAACCAGAGTAAGATCCGCACCAGAGTGGTACGGTAATCCTATTCTAGAAGTCATGTTACTTAACCATGGCGAACCTACGAACTATGAGGAAGCGATGATGAGCCCAGATTCCGCAAAATGGCTTGAGGCCATGAAATCTGAGATGGGATCCATGTATGAGAACAAAGTAAGGACTTTGGTTGACTTGCCCGATGATCGGCAAGCCATCGAGAATAAATGGATCTTCAAGAAGAAGACTGATGCTAATGGTAATGTTACTGTCTACAAAGCTAGACTTGTTGCGAAAGGTTTTCGACAAGTTCAAGGGGTTAACTACGATGAGACTTTCTCACCCGTAGCTATGCTTAAGTCTGTCCGAATCATGTTAGCAATTGCCGCATTTTATGATTATGAAATATGGCAAATGGATGTCAAAACTGCATTCCTGAATGGATTTCTAGAAGAAGAGTTGTATATGATGCAACCAAAAGGTTTTGTCGATCCAAAAGATGCTAACAAAGTGTGCAAGCTCCAGCTATCTATTTATGGACTGGTGCAAGCCTCTTAGAGTTGGAATAAATGCTTTGATAGTGTAATCAAAGCATATGGTTTTATACAGACTTTTGGAGAAGCATGTATTTACAAGAAAGTGAGTGGGAGCTCTGTAACATTTCTGATATTATATGTAGACGACCTATTGTTAATTGGAAATGATATAGAATTTCTAGATAGCATAAAAGGATACTTGAATAAAAGTTTTTCAATGAAAGACCTCGGTGAAGCTGCTTATATATTAGGCATCAAGATCTATAGAGATAGATCAAGACGCTTAATTGGACTTTCACAAAGCACATACCTTGATAAAGTTTTGAAAAATTTCAAAATGGATCAAGCAATGGAAGGGTTCTTGCCTGTATTACAAGGTGTGAAGTTGAGTCAGACTCAATGCCCGACCACAGCAGAAGATATAGAGAAAATTAAAGATGTTCCCTATGCGTCAGCCATAGGCTCTATCATGTATGCAATCCTGTGTACCAGACCTGATGTATGCTTAGCAATAAGTTTAGCAGGAGGTACCAAAGTAATCCAGAGTGGATCATCGACAGCGGTCAAGAATATCTGAAATACCGAAAAGGACTAAGGATATGTTTCTCGTTTATGGAGGTGACAAAGAGCTAGTCGTAAATGGTTACGTTGATGCAAGCTTTGACACTGATCCGGACGATGCTAAATCGCAAACCGGATACGTGTTTATATTGAACGGTGGAGCTGTGAGTTGGTGCAGTTCTAAACAAAGCATCATGGCAGGATCTACATGCGAAGCAAAGTACATAGCTGCTTCGGACGCAGCAAATGAAGGAGTCTGGATGAAGGAGTTCATATCTGATCTAGGTGTCATACCTAGTGCATCGGGACCAATGAAAAGCTTCTGTGACAATACTGGTGCAATTTCCTTGGCAAAGGAATCCAGATTTCACAAGAGGACCAAGCACATCAAGAGACGCTTCTATTCCATCCGGGACCAAGTCCAGGTGGGAGACATAGAGATTAGCAAGATACATATGGATCTGAATGTTGCAGACCCATTGACTAAGCCTCTTCCAAGAGCAAAACATGATCAGCACCAAGGCTCCATGGGTGTTAGAATCATTACTGTGTAATCTAGATTATTGACTCTAGTGCAAGTGGGAGACTGAAGGAAATATGCCCTAGAGGCAATGATAAAGTTATTATTTATTTCCTTATATCATGATAAATGTTTTTTATTCATGCTAGAATTGTATTAACCGGAAACATAATACTTGTGTGAATACATAGACAAACATAGTTTCACTAGTATGCCTCTACTTGACTAGCTCGTTGATCAAAAATGGTTGTGTTTCCTAACCATAGACATGAGTTGTCATTTGATTAACAGGATCACATCATTAGGAGAATGATGTGATTGACTTGACCCATTCCATTAGCTTAGCACTTGATCGTTTAGTATGTTGCTATTGCTTTCTTCATGACTTATACATGTTCCTACAACTATGAGATTATGCAACTCCCGTTTACCAGAGGAACACTTTGTGTGCTACCAAATGTCACAACGTAACTGGGTGATTATAAAGGAGCTCTACAGGTGTCTCCAAAGGTACATGTTGAGTTGGCGTATTTCGAGATTAGTTTTTGTCACTCCAATTGTCGGAGAGGTATCTCTAGGCCCTCTCGATAATGCGCATCACTATAAGCCTTGCAAGCAATGTAGCTAATGAGTTAGTTACAGGATGATGCATTACGTAACGAGTAAAGAGACTTGCCGATAACGAGATTGAACTAGGTATTAAGATACCAACGATCGAATCTCGGGCAAGTAACATACCGATGACAAAGGGAACAATGTATGTTGTTATGCGGTTTGACCGATAAAAATCTTCGTAGAATATGTGGGAGCCAATATGAGCATCCAGGTTCCGCTATTTGTTATTGACCAGAGACGTGTCTCGGTCATGTCTACATAGTTCTCGAACCCGTAGGGTCCGCACGCTTAAAGTTAGATGACGATTATATTGTGAGTTTGTATGTTTTGATGTACCGAAGATAGTTCGGAGTCTCGGATGTGATCACGGACATGACGAGGAGTCTCGAAATGGTCGAGACATGAAGATTGATATATTGGACGACTATATTCGGACACCGGAATGGTTCCTGAGGTTATCGGATATATACCGGAGTACCGGGGGGTTACCGGAACCCCCCGGGGGGTTAATGGGCCTCATGGGCCCAAAGTGGAGCAGACGAGGGGCGTTCATGGCAGGCCGCACGCCCCCTCCCCCTCTAGTCCGAATAGCACAAGGAGGGGGCGGCGCCCCCTTTCCTTCCTCTCCTCTCTCCCCTTCCTTCCCCCTTTCCTACTTAAACAAGGATGGAGGGGGTCCTACTCCAGGTGGGAGTAGGACTCCTCCTGGCCCGCCTCCTCCTAGCCGTCTGCCCCCTCCCCCTTGCTCCTTTATATACGGGGGCAGGGGCACCTCTAGACACAACAATTGATCCTTGAGATCTATTAGCCGTGTGCGGTGCCCCTCTCCACTATATTCCACCTCGATAATATCATAGCGGTGCTTAGGCGAAGCCCTGCATCGATAGAGCATCATCATCGTCACCACACCGTCGAGCTGGCGGAACTCTCCCTCGAAGCTCGGCTGGATCGGAGTTCGAGGGACGTCACCGAGCTGAACGTGTGCTGAACTCAGAGGTGTCGTGCATTCGGTACACTATCGGTCGGATCGTGAAGACGTACGACTACATCAACCGCGTTGTGCTAACGCTTCCGCTTTCGGTCTACGAGGGTACGTGGACAACACTCTCCCCTCTTGTTGCTAAGCATCACCATGATCTTGCGTGTGCGTAGGAAATTTTTTGAAATTACTACGTTCCCCAACAACATGGCGGCCTTGGGATGTATTTATATGGTGCAGGTAGGACACGGTATACATGTGGTTACAGAAGATAAGTACAGATATTAACAGAATATTAACAGACTCCTATATCCTAACAATATACAGTTTAACATCCCCTCTCAATCTGAACTTCCTTCGTGAAGATTCAAATTGTATCTATTTGAGACAAAGGGCGCCTCAGCTAGTGGTTTGGTGAAAATGCCAGTAACTTTTTCCTTGGAAGAGATGAACCTTACATCCAATGTTTGGCTGCAACTCTTTCTTGAACAAAGTAGAAATCCACCTCTATATGCTTGGTTCTGGCATGAAACGCTGGATTTGCAGACAAATAAGTGGCACCCAGGTTATCACACCACAATACTGGAGGTCGTGGCATAAAGACTCCAAGTTCTCCAAGAACACACTGTATCCAGATTATCTCAGTTGTACAATTGGCAATGGCCTTGTACTCAGACTCTGTGCTGGATCTTGAGACTATGGCCTGCTTTCTGGAGCTCCAAGAGACAAGGTTGGGACCAAGAAAAACCGCAAACCCTCCTGTAGACCAGCGATCGTCACTGCACCTGGCCCAGTCCGCGTCAGAGAAGCAACTCAACACCATTGAAGGTGACTTGTGAATAGACAGACTCATGCCACGAGTGTACTTTAGCTACCTCAATATCCTTTTAGCTGCCGAAAAGTGTGCAGTTGTTGGTGCATGCAGGAACTGACAAACAAGATTCATAGCAAAGGAAATACCCGGCCTAATCAATGTCAGATACTGAAGTGCTCCAACTAGACTACGATATTTAGTACTGTCATCCTGAGAGAGAGATGCCCCACTTTCCTTACTGATCTTCTCACTGGAGGACATTGGAGTAGTGGAAACCTTACAATGTTCCATGTTAGCACGGTGAAGAATGTCGCCGATGTACTTCTATTGATAAAGCACAATCCCCTGTGGCGACGACTTCACCTCAACTCCAAGGAAAAATGCAAGGGACCCAGATCCTTGAGAGCAAACGTGGCATGAAGATCAGCAAATAACTTGGTCGTTGCAGTAGGCGATGAGCTGGCCACAATGATGTCATCGACATAAACAAGCATGAACATCGTGATACTGCCACGATGAAAAATAAACAGAGAGGTGTCTGCTTTAGATGCCACAAAACCAAGTTGAAGCAGGCGAGAGCTTAACCGAGAGTACCAGGCTCTGGGAGCATGTTTAAGTCCATAGATAGCTTTCCTCAGCTTGCACAGATACCGAGGAGCAGAAGCATCCACAAATCCTGGCGGTTGTCGCACATAGACCTGTTCCATAAGAACTCCATGGAGAAAAGCATTTTGGACATCCAGCTGGCGCAAACACCAACCTCGAGATATAGCAATGCAGAGAACCAGTCAAACAGTAACTGGTTTGACAACCGGACTGAACGTATCATCATAATTGAGACCATAGCGTTGCTTGAACCCTTTGGCAACCAGACGAGCCTTGTGACGATCAACAGTGCCATCAACCTTGTACTTGACCTTAAAAACTCATTTTCATTCAATCACATTGGCATGAGGTGGTGGTGGAACGAGAGTCCACATACCATTATGACGAAGGGCATCAAGCTCAAACTGCATAGCGGCACGTCACGCAGGAGATGCCATGGCTTCACGATGATCACTGGGTTCCCTAGAGACCAGAAACGCACGCTTGGACGGATCGTAGTTGATAGTACCATCCGTACGGTGCGCGACTTTACGAGTACGATCATGTGTGCGTGTCACCATTGTATGAGCAGGAGGTGCAGTGGACCCAGGCGCAGAAGATCCGGATGCGGCAGCTGAGGAGGAAATCAGATCCTCCTAGGATCCCGTGCCGCCAGCAGGCGCACCAGAAGAATCCAGCGGCGATCCCGAGGAGGGACCAGGCGACGCTGGCACGCCTGTCGCAGAACAGGGCCAGCCCACTGGCTGGCAAGCGGGCACATGGGCAGCAGCCTGCAGCAGGTCTGGGTTGGAGGGAACCGGGCTAGTGGCGGGCCCGCCACTGAGGGGGACGGAGTGGGCGACGGGCCGACCGGGCCATCCTCGGCCGCCACGTGGTCCAACTGGGGGCTGGCCACCCCGCGCTCGCTTGGCACGTCGCTGTCGGCAGATGCCGCGCGATCCGAGGCTGGATCCACTCTGGGTACTGTGCTTGAATATTCCTGGGACGCTGGCGCACTGGTCGCTCCTGGGATCATCTGCGCCAAGGGAGATCCTGCATCCAGGTTAGAAGACAAGGTAGATGCACCATAGTTCATGTGGTCATGCGGAAATAGAAGGATGGTGTGTTCTACGACGCGAGGTGGTATGGGAGAGGCAGAAGGGCTGGCAAAAGGAAAAATCTTTTCATCAAACGTGACATCTCTAGAGATATAAACATGTGTTGTGGGAAGATGAAGACATTTTATACCCTTTGTGGCGAATGCTATATCCAACAAACACACACTCGTGAGATCGAAAGGCAAGTTTGTGTGTGTTGTAGGGGTGCATGTTAGGCCAGCAGGCACAACCAAACGTGCGGAGGGACATGTAGTCTGGTTTGGTGTTGAACAATTTTTCCATAGGACTAAGATTTCCAATGACACGACTAGGGAGTCGATTGATGAGATAACATGCCGAGAGATAGGCCTCATCCCAAAAACGTAGTGGCATAGACACATGTGATAGTAAGGAAAGTGTTGGGGAACGTAGTAATTTCAAAAATTTACCTACGCACACGCAAGATCATGGTGATGCATAGCAACGAGAGGGGAGAGTGTTGTCCACGTACCCTCGTAGACCGATAGCGGAAGCATTAGAACAACGCTGTTGATGTAGTCGTACGTCTTCATGATCCGACCGATCCAAGTACCGAACGTACGGCACCTCCGAGTTCAGCACACATTCAGCTCGATGACGATCCCCTGACTCCGATCCAGCAGGGTGTCGGGGAAGAGTTCCGTCAGCACGACGGCGTGGTGACGGTGATGATGTTCTACCGACGTAGGGCTTCGCCTAAGCACCGCTACGATATGACCGAGGTGGAATATGGTGGAGGGGGGCACTGCACACGGCTAAGGAACGATCACGAAGATCAACTTGTGTGTCATGGGGTGCCCCCCTGCCCCCGTATATAAAGGAGGGAGGAGAGGGGGCCGGCCAAGGGGGTGGCGCGCCCTAGGGGGGAGTCCAACCCCAACCGGGAGTAGGACTCCCCCCTTTCCTATTAGGAGTAGGAGAGGGAAGGAAGAGGGGGAGGGAAGACGGAAAGGGGGGGCCGACCCCCCTCCCAATTCAGATTGGGCTTGGGGGACGCCCCCTCCTTTTCTCCTTCACCCTCCTGTCCACTAAGGCCCAACATGGCCCCTATACCACCCGGGGGGTTCCGGTAACCTCCCGGAGATCCGATATTGTCCCAATCTCACCCGGAACCTTTCCGGTGTCCAAATATAGTCGTCCAATATATCGATCTTTATGTCTTGACCATTTCGAGACTCCTCGTCATGTCCGTGATCACATTCGGGACTCCGAACAACCTTCGGTACATCAAAACTCATAAACTCATAATAAAAGTGTCATCGTAACATTAAGCGTGCGGACCCTACGGGTTCGAGAACTATGTAGACATGACCTAGAACTGTTTCCGGTCAATAACCAATAGCAGAACCTGGATGCTCATATTGGCTCCTACATATTCTACGAAGATCTTTATCGGTCAAACCGCATAACAACATACGTTATTCCCTTTGTCATCGGTACGTTACTTACCCGAGATTCGATCGTTGGTATCCAATACCTAGTTCAATCTTGTTACCGGCAAGTCACTTTACTTGTTACGTAATGCATCATTCTGTAATGCATCATTCCGTAACTAACTCATTAGCTACATTTCTTGCAAGGCTTATAGTGATGTGCATTACCAAGAGGGCCCAGAGAGACCTCTCCGACAATCGGAGTGGCAAAACCTAATCTCGAAATACGCTAACTCAACATGTACCTTTGGATACACCTGCAGAGCTCCTTTATAATCACCCAGTTACGTTGTGAAGTTTGGTAGCACACAAAGTGTTCCTCCAGTAAACGGGAGTTGCATAATCTCAAGTTGTAGGAACTTTGTATAAGTCATGAAAAAAGATATAGCAACATACTAAACGATCAAGTGCTAAGCTAACGGAATGGGTCAAGTCAATCACATCATTCTCCTAATGATGTGATCCCATTAATCAAATGACAACACATGTCTATGGTTAGGAAACATAACCATCTTTGATTAATGAGCTAGTCAAGTAGAGGCATACTAGTGACATTATGTTTGTCTATGTATTCACACATGTATCATGTTTCCGGTTAATACAATTATAGCATGAATAATAAACATTTATCATGATATGAGGAAATAAATAATAACTTTATTATTGCCTCTAGGGCATATTTCCTTCAGTCTCCCACTTGCACTAGAGTCGATAATCTAGATTACACAGTAATGATTCTAACACGCACGGAGTATTGGTGCTGATCATGTTTTGCTCGTGGAAGAGGCTTAGTCAACGGGTCTGCAACATTCAGATCCGTATGTATCTTGCAAATATCTATGTCTCCCACCTGGACTTGGTCCCGGATGGAATTGAAGCGTCTCTTGATATGCTTGGTCCTCTTGTGAAATCTGGATTCCTTTGCCAAGGCAATTGCACAGGTATTGTCACAGAAGATCTTCATTGGTCCCGATGCACTAAGTATGACACCTAGATCGGAAATGAACTCCTTCATCCAGACTCCTTCATTTGCTGCTTCTGAAGCAGCTATGTACTCCGCTTCGCATGTAGATCCCACCACGATGCTTTGTTTAAAACTGCACCAACTGACAGCTCCACCGTTCAATATAAACACGTATCCCGTTTGCGATTTAGAATCGTCCGTATCAGTGTAAAAGCGTGCATCGACGTAACCATTTACGACTAGCTCTTTGTCACCTCCATAAACGAGAAACATATCCTTAGTCCTTTTCAGGTATTTCAGGATATTCTTGACCGCTGTCCAGTGATCCACTCCTGGATTACTTTGGTACCTCCCTGCTAAACTTATTGCTAAGCATACATCAGTGTCGGTACACAGCATTGCATACATGATAGAGCCTATGGCTGAAGCATAGGAACATCTTTCATTTTCTCTCTATCTTCGATGTGGTCGGGCATTGAGTCGACTCAACTTCACACTGTAATACAGCAAGAACCCTTTCTTTGCTCGATCCATTTTGAACTTTTTCAAAACTTTATCAAGGTATGTGCTTTGTGAAAGTCCAATTAAGCGCCTTGATCTATCTCTAGATCTTGATGCCCAATATGTAAGCAGCTTCACCGAGGTCTTTCATTGAAAAAATTTATTCAAGTATCCTTTATGCTATCCAGAAATTCTATATCATTTCCAATTAACAATATGTCATCTACATATAATATCGAAATGCTCTGAGCTCCCACTCACTTTCTTGTAAATACATGCTTCTCCAAAAGTCTCAGATAAAACCATATGCTTTGATCACACTATCAAAGCGTTTATTCCAACTCTGAGATGCTTGCACCAGTCCATAAATGGATCGCTGGAGCTTGCACACTTTGTTAGCACCTTTTGGATCGACAAAACCTTCTGGTTGCATCATATACAACTCTTCTTCCAAAAACCCATTCAGGAATGCAGTTTTGACATCCATTTGCCAAATTTCATAATCATAAAATGTGGCAATTTCTAACATGATTCAGAGAGACTTAAGCATCGCTACGGGTGAGAAAGTCTCATCGTAGTCAACCCCTTGAACTTGTCGAAAACCTTTTGCAACAAGTCGAGCTTTTGTAGACAGTTACATTACCATCAGCGTCAGTCTTCTTCTTGAAGATCCATTTGCTCTCGATGGCCTGCCGATCATCGTGCAAGTCAACCAAAGTCCATACTTTGTTATCATACATGGATCCCATCTCAGAATTCATAGCTTCAAGCCATTTTGTGGAATCTGGGCTCATCATCGCTTCCTCATAGTTCGTAGGTTCGCCATGGTCAAGTAACATGACTTCCAGAATCGGATTACCGTACCACTCTGGTGCGGATCTTACTCTGGTAGACCTACGAGGTTCAGTAGTAACTTGATCTGAAGTTTCATGATCAATATCATTAGCTTCCTCACTGATTGGTGTAGTTGTCACAGGAACCGGTTCTTGTGATGAACAAATTTCCAACAAGGGAGCAGGTACAGTTACCTCATTAAGTTCTACTTTCCTCCCACTCACTTCTTTCGAGAGAAACTCCTTCTCTAGAAAGGATCCGAATTTAGTAACGAAAATCTTGCCCTCAGATCTATGATAGAAGGTGTACCCAATAGTCTCTTTTGGGTATCCAATGAAGACACATTTCTCCAGTTTGGGTTCGAGCTTATCTGGTTGAAGTTTCTTCACATAAGCATCACAGCCCCAAACTTTAAGGAACGACAACTTTGGATTCTTGCCAAACCACAGTTCATAAGGCGTCGTCTCAACAGATTTTGATGGTGCCCTATTTAACGTGAATGCGGCCGTCTCTAAAGCATAACCCCAAAACAATAGCGGTAAATCAGTAAGAGACATCATAGATCGCACCATATCCAGTAAAGTACGATTATGATGTTCGGACACACCATTTCGTTGTGGTGTTCTAGGTGGCGTGATTTGTGAAACTATTCCACATTGCTTCAAATGTAAACCAAACTCGTAACTCAAATATTCTCCTCCACGATCACATCACAGAAATTTTACTTTCTTGTTACGATGATTTTCCACTTCACTCTAAAATTCTTTGAACTTTTCAAATGTTTCAGACTTGTGTTTCATCAAGTAGATATACCCATATCTGCTCAAATCATCTGTGACGGTGAGAAAATAACGATACCCGCCGTGAGCCTTAATATTCATTGGACCACATACATCAGTATGTATGATTTCCAATAAATCAGTTGCTCGCTCCATAGTTCCAGAGAACGGCGTTTTAGTCATCTTGCCCATGAGGCACGGTTCGCAAGTACCAAGTGATTCATAATCAAGTGATTCCAGAAGTCCATCAGTATGGAGTTTCTTTATGCGCTTTACACCGATATGACCTAAACGGCAGTGCCACAAATAAGTTGCACTATCATTATCAACTCTGCATCTTTTGGCTTCAACATTATGAATATGTGTATCACTACTATCGAGATTCAATAAAAATAGACCACTCTTCAAGGGTGCATGACCATAAAAGATATTACTCATATAAATAGAACAACCATTATTCTCGAATTTAAATGAATAACCGTCTCGCATCAAACAAGATCCAGATGTAATGTTCATGCTTAACGCTGGCACCAAATAACAATTATTTAGGTCTAAAACTAATCCCGATGGTAGATGTAGAGGTAGCGTGCCGACCGCGATCACATCGACTTTGGAACCATTTCCCACGCGCATCGTCACCTCGCCCTTAGCCAATCTTCGCTAATCCGTAGTCCTTGTTTTGAGTTGCAAATATTAGCAATGTAATCGGTATCAAATACCGGTGCTATGCGAGCATTAGTAAGGTACACATCAATAACATGTATATCACATATACCTTTGTTCACTTTGCCATCCTTCTTATCCGCCAAATACTTGGGGCAGTTTTGCTTCAAAGGTCGATCGCTTGCGAGAGAAGCACTCGATCTCGTGCTTAGGTCCGGACTTGGGTTTCTTCTCTTGAGCATCAACTTGTTTGTTGTTCTTCTTGAAGTTCCCCTTCTTCTTCCCTTTACCCTTTTTCTTGAAACTGGCCGTCTTATTGATCATCAACACTTGATGCTCCTTCTTGATTTCTACCTCCGCAGCTTTTAGCATTTGGAAGAGCTCGGGAATAGTCTTGTCCATCCCTTGCATATTATAGTTCACCACGAAGCTCTTGTAGCTTGGTGGCAGTGATTGGAGAATTCTGTCAATGACACTATCATCAGGAAGATTAACTCCCAGTTGAATCAAGTGATTATTATACCCCAGACATTTTGAGTATGTGTTCACTGACAGAACTATTCTCCTCCATCTTACAGCTATAGAACTTATTGGAGACTTCATATCTCCTAGTCCGGGCATTTGCTTGAAATATTAATTTCAACTCCTGGAACATCTCATATGCTCCATGATGTTCAAAACGTCATTGAAGACCCGGTTCCAAGCCGTAAAGCATGGCACACTGAACTATCGAGTAGTCATCAGCTTTGCTCTGCCAAACGTTCTTAACGTTGTCAGTTGCATCTGCAGCAGGCCTGGCACCGAGCGGTGCTTCCAGGACGTAATTCTTCTGTGCAGCAATGAGGATAATCCTCAAGTTACGGACCCAGTCCGTGTAGTTGCTACCATCATCTTTCAACTTAGCTTTCTCAAGGAACGCATTAAAATTCAATGGAACAACAGCATGAGCCATCTATCTACAGCAAACATAGACAAGCAAAATACTATCAGGTACTAAGTTCATGATAAATTTAAGTTCAATTAATCATATTACTTAAGAATTCCCACTTAGACAGACATCTATCTAGTCATCTAAGTGATCACGTGATCCAAATCAACTAAACCATGTCTGATCATCACGTGAGATGGAGTAGTTTCAATGGTGAACATCACTATGTTGATCATATCTACTATATGATTCATGTTCGACCTTTCGGTCTCCGTGTTCCGAGGCCATATCTGTATATGCTAGGCTCGTCAAGTTTAACCTGAGTATTCCGCGTGTGCAACTGTTTTGCACCTGTTGTATTTGAACGTAGAGTCTATCACACCCGATCATCACGTGGTGTCTCAGCACGAAGAACTTTCGCAACGGTGCATACTCAGGGAGAACACTTCATAATAATTTAGTGAGTGATCATCTTAAAATGCTACCGTCAATCAAAGCAAGATAAGATGCATAAAGGATAAACATCACATGCAATCAATATAAGTGATATGATATGGCCATCATCATCTTGTGCTTGTGATCTCCATCTCCGAAGCACCGTCATGATCACCATCGTCACCGGCGCGACACCTTGATCTCCATCATAGCATCGTTGTCGTTACGCCATCTATTGCTTCTACAACTATCGCTACCGCTTAGTGATAAAGTAAAGCAATTATGATGCGTTGCATTTCATACAATAAAGCGACAACCATATGGCTCTCGCCATTGTTGATAACCGGTTACAAAACATGATCATCTCATACAATAAAATATAGCATCACGTCTTGACCATATCACATCACAACATACCCTGCAAAAACAAGTTAGACGTCCTCTACTTTGTTGTTGCAAATTTTACGTGGCTGCTACGGGCTGAGCAAGAACCGTTCTTACCTACAGATCAAAACCACAATGATAGTTCGTCAAGTTAGTGTTGTTTTAACCTTCACAAGGATCGGGCGTAGCCACACTCAGTTCAACTAAAGTGAGAGAGACAGACACCCGCCAGTGACCTTTAAGCAACGAGTGCTCGTAACGGTGAAACCAGTCTCGCGTAAGCGTACGCCTAATGTCGGTCTGAGCCGCTTCATCTCACAATACTGCTGAACCAAAGTATGACATGCTGGTAAGCAGTATGACTTGTATCGCCCACAACTCACTTGTGTTCTACTCGTGCATACGACATCTACGCATAAAACCAGGCTCGGATGCCACTGTTGGGGAACATAGTAATTTCAAAAAAATCCTACGCACACGCAAGATCATGGTGATGCATAGCAACGAGAGGGGAGAGTGTTGTCCACGTACCCTCGTAGACCGATAGCGGAAGCATTAGAACAACGCGGTTGATGTAGTCGTACGTCTTCACGATCCGACCGATCCAAGTACCGAACGTACGGCACCTCCGAGTTCAGCACACGTTCAGCTCGATGACGATCCCCGGACTCCGATCCAGCAGGGTGTCGGGGAAGAGTTCCGTCAGCACGACGGCGTGGTGACGGTGATGATGTTCTACCGACGCAGGGCTTCCCCTAAGCACCGCTACGATATGACCGAGGTGGAATATGGTGGAGGGGGGCACCGCACACGGCTAAGGAACAATCACGAAGATCAACTTGTGTGTCATGGAGTGCCCCCTGCCCCCGTATATAAAGGAGGGAGGAGAGGGGGCCGGCCAAGGGGGTGGCGCGCCCTAGGGGGGAGTCCAATCCCAACCGGGAGTAGGACTCCCCCCTTTCCTATTAGGAGTAGGAGAGGGAAGGAAGAGGGGGGAGGGAAGAAGGAAAGGGGGGCCGACCCCCCTCCCAATTAGGATTGGGCTTGGGGGAGCACGCCCCCTCCTTTGCTCCTTCTCCCTCCTTTCCACTAAGGCCCAATAAGGACCATATACCTCCCGGGGGCTTCCGGTAACCTCCCGGAGATCTCGTATTGTCCCAATCTCACCGGGAACCTTTCCGGTGTCCAAATATAGTCGTCCAATAT
This sequence comes from Aegilops speltoides, assembly GCA_021437245.1. Classification (NCBI taxonomy): domain Eukaryota; kingdom Viridiplantae; phylum Streptophyta; class Magnoliopsida; order Poales; family Poaceae; genus Aegilops; species Aegilops speltoides. Next base: position 409,273,128 of record CM038141.1, on the reverse strand, counting down.
ATCGATATTTATGTCTCGACCATTTCGAGACTCCTCGTCATGTCTGTGATCACATCCGGGACTCCGAACAACCTTCGGTACATCAAAACTCATAAACTCATAATAAAACTGTCATTGTAACGTTAAGCGTGCGGACCCTACGGATTCGAGAACTATGTAGACATGACCTAGAAATGTTTCTGGTCAATAACCAATAGCGGAACTTGGATGCTCATATTGGCTCCTACATATTCTACAAAGATCTTTATCGGTCAAACCGCATAACAACATACGTTGTTCCCTTTGTCATCGGTATGTTACTTACCCGAGATTCGATCGTCGGTATCCAATACCTAGTTCAATCTCGTTACCGGCAAGTCTCTTTACTCGTTACATAATGCATCATTCCGTAACTAACTCATTAGCTACATTCTTGCAAGGCTTATAGTGATGTGTGTTACCGAGAGGGCCCAGAGATACCTCTCCGACAATCGGAGTGACAAAACCTAATCTCAAATATGCCAACTCAACATGTACCTTTGGAGACACCTGTAGAGCTCCTTTATAATCACCCAGTTACGTTGTGACGTTTGGTAGCACACAAAGTGTTCCTCTGGTAAACGGGAGTTGCATAATCTCATAGTTGTAGGAACTTTGTATATGTCATGAAGAAAGCAATAGCAACATACTAAATGATCAAGTTCTAAGCTAACGGAATGGGTCAAGTTAATCACGTCATTCTTCTAATGATGTGATCCCGTTAATCAAATGACAACACATGTCTATGGTTAGGAAACATAACCATCTTTGATTAATGAGCTAGTCAAGTAGAGGCATACTAGTGAAATTATGTTTGTCTATGTATTCACACATGTATCATGTTTCTGGTTAATACAATTATAGCATGAATAATAAACATTTATCATGATATGAGGAAATAAATAATAACTTTATTATTGCCTCTAGGGCATATTTCCTTCAGAAAGTGCCATGTCAACAATGTGACGGTGCTTCCGTTCAGCTGAACCATTTTGTTGGTGTGTGTGGGCAAGAAACATGATGCATAATGCCAAGTTGACGAAAAAACGTGTTGCTAAGCATCTCGTATTCCCCACCCCAATCGGATTGAACACATAAAATCTTGCGAGATAAAAGGCGTTCAACATGAGCAAGGAAGTCACGAAAAACATCAAACGCATCACATTTTCTCTTGAGAAGGTAGATCCACACAAACTTACTATAATCATCGATAAAAGAGACATAGTACTAGAACCCACCAAATGATGTTTTGGGGGGTCCCCACACATCCGAAAAGAATAAGTTTTAATGGGAAAGAGGAAACACTTGAAGATCTAGGAAATGGAAGCTGGTGTGCTTTGCCTTGTTGACATGCATTACACACATGATAAAACATGTTGAACGACTTGAGTGGATGGGTGGCCAAGCCTTGCGTGCCAATCGTCAGCTGACAACCTAAACGAGGACAGAGCATGATGAGATGATGGTCGAATGGGGTAAAGCCCATTTTCACATCTACCTTGAAGTAGAACCCTCTTGGTGATCAAATCCTTCATAAGAAAATGAGTAGGGTAATACTTGAAGGAAATATGCCCTAGAGGCAATAATAAAGTTATTATTTATTTCCTTATTTCATGATAAACGTTTATTATTCATGCTAGAATTGTATTAACCGGAAACATAATACATGTGTGAATACATAGACAAACATAGTGTCACTAGTATGCCTCTACTTAACTAGCTCGTTAATCAAAGATGGTTAAGTTTCCTAACCATAGACATGAGTTGTCATTTGATTAACGGGCTCACATCATTAGGAGAATGATGTGATTGACTTGACCCATTCCGTTAGCTTAGCTCTTGGTCATTTAGTATGTTGCTATTGCTTTCTTCATGACTTATACATGTTCCTATGACTATGAGATTATGCAACTCCCGCTTACCGGAGGAACACTTTGTGTGCTACCAAACATCACAACATAACTGGGTGATTATAAAGGAGCTCTACAAGAGTCTCCGAAGGTACATGTTTAGTTGGCATATTTCGAGATTAGGATTTGTCACTCCGATTGTCGGAGAGGTATCTCTGGGCCCTCTCGGTAATGCACATCACTATAAGCCTTGCAAGCATTGTGACTAATAAGTTAGTTGCGGGATGAAGTATTACAGAACGAGTAAAGAGACTTGCCGGTAACGAGATTGAACTAGGTATGATAATACCGACGATCGAATCTTGGGCAAGTAACATACCGATGACAAAGGGAACAACGTATGTTGTTATGCGGTTCAACCGATAAAGATCTTCGTAGAATATGTAGGAGCCAATATGGGCATCCAGGTTCCGCTATTGGTTATTGACCAGAGAAGTGTCTCGGTCATGTCTACATAGTTCTCGAACCCGTAGGGTCCGCACGCTTAACGTTCGTTGACGATATAGTATTATATGAGTTATGTATGTTGGTGACCGAATGTTGTTTGGAGTCCCGCATGAGATCACAGACATGACGAGGAACTCCGGAATGGTCCGGAGATGAAGTTTAATATATGGGATGATGTTGTTTGGTCTCCGGAAGGGGTTCCGGATGTTTCCCGAAATGTTTGGGTATGAGAACACGTTATTTGGGCCAAAGGGGAAAGCCCGCAAGGTTTTTGGAAAGCGCAAAAGGAAGTTTTGCGGAGTCTAGGGGCCAGACACCAGGGTCCCTGGCGTCTGGCCCTGGAGTCCGAGAAGGACTCTTGCCTTTCAGGTGAAACCGACTTTGTGCAGGCTTTTACTCCAAGTTTCGACCCCAAGGCTCAACATATAAATAGAGGGGCAGGGCTAGCACCAAAGACACATCAAGAAACACCAAGCCGTGTGCCGGCAACCCCGTCCCCTCTAGTTTATCCTCCGTCATAGTTTTCGTAGTGCTTAGGCGAAGCCCTGCGGAGATTATTCTTCACCAACACTGTCACCACGCCGTCGTGTTGCCGGAACTCATCTACTACTTCGCCCGTCTTGCTGGATCGAGAAGGCGAGGACGTCATCAAGCTGAACGTGTGCTGAACGCGGAGGTGCCGTACGTTCGGTACTTGATCGGGGCGGATCGTGAAGGTGTACGACTACATCAACCGCGTTGATAAATGCTTCCGCTTAGCGATCTTAAAGGGTATGAAGATACACTCTCCCCTCTTGTTGCTATGCATCACCATGATCTTGCGTGTGCGTAGGAAAAATTTTGAAATCACTACGTTCCCCAACAGTGGTATCAGAGTCTGGTTTTATGCGTAGATGTTATATGCACGAGTAGAACACAAGTGAGTTGTGGGCGATACAAGTCATACTGCTTACCAGCATGTCATACTTTGGTTCGGCATTATTGTTGGATGAAGTGGCCCGGACAGACATTACGCGTACACTTTAGCGAGACTGGTTCTACCGACGTGCTTTGCACATAGGTGGCTGGCGGGTGTCAGTTTCTCCAACTTTAGTTGAACCGAGTGTGGCTATGACCGGTCCTTGAGAAGGTTAAAACAACACTAACTTGACGAACTATCGTTGTGGTTTTGATGCGTAGGTAGGAATGATTCTTGCTCAGCCCGTAGCAGCCATGTAAAACTTGCAACAACAAAGTAGAGGACGTCTAACTTGTTTTTGCAGGGCATGTTGTGATGTGATATGGTCAAGACGTGATGCTATATTTTATTGTATGAAATCATCATTTTTTTGTACCCAAGTTATCGGCAACTGGCAGGAGCCATATGGTTGTCACTTTATTGTATGCAATGCAATCACCCTGTAATTGCTTTACTTTATCACTAAGCGGTAGCGATAGTCGTACTAGCGACAGGTGGCGAAACGACAACGATGCTACGATGGAGATCAAGGTGTCGCGCCGGTGACGATGGTGATCATGATGGTGCTTCGGAGATGGATATCACAAGCACAAGATAATGATGGCCATATCATATCACTTATATTGATTGCATGTGATGTTTATCCTTTATGCATCTTATTTTGCTTTGATTGACGGTAGCATTAGAAGATGATCTCTCACTAAATTTCAAGGTATAAGTGTTCTCCTGAGTATGCACCGTTGCGAAAGTTCTTCGTGCTGAGACACCACGTGATAATCGGGTGTGATAGGCTCTACGTTCAAATACAACGGGTGCAAAACAGTTGCACACGCAGAATACTCAGGTTAAACTTGACGAGCCTAGCATATACAGATATGGCCTCGGAACACTAAGACCGAAAGGTCGAGCGTGAATCATATAGTAGATATGATCAAAATAGTGATGTCCACCGTTGAAAACTACTCCATCTCACGTGATGATCGGACATGGTTTAGTTGATTTGGATCACGTGATCACTTAGATGATTGGAGAGATGTTTATCTAAGTGGGTGTTCTTAAGTAATGTGATTAATTGAACTTTAATTTACCATGAACTTAGTCCTGATAGTATTTTGCAAATTATGTTGTAGAACAATAGCTCGCGTTATTGCTTCCCTATGTTTATTTTGATATGTTCCTAGAGAAAAATATGTTGAAAGATGTTAGTAGCAATGATGCGGATTGGATCCGTATCTGAGGATTATCCTCATTGCTGCACAGAAGAATTATGTCCTTGATGCACCACTAGGTGACAGACCTATTGCAGGAGAAGATGCAGACGTTATGAACATTTGGCTAGCTCAATATGATGACTACTTGATAGTTTAGTGCACCATGTTTAACGGCTTAGAATCAGGACTTCAAAGAGGTTTTGAACGTCATGGACCATATGAGATGTTCCATGAGTTGAAGTTAATATTTCAAGCAAATACCCGAGTTGAGAGATATGAAAGTCTCCAACAAGTTCTATAGCTAAAAGATGGAGGAGAATTTCTCAACTAGTGAGCACGTCCTCAGATTGTCTGGGTACTACAATTACTTGAATCAAGTGGGAGTTAATCTTCCAGATAATATAGCAATTGATAGAGTTCTCTAGGCACCATCGCCAAGTTACTGGAACTTCGTGATGAACTATAGTATGCAAGGGATGACGAAAACGATTCCCGAGCTCTTCATGATGTTGAAATCGACGAAGGTAGAAATCAAGAAAGAGCATCAAGTGTTGATGATTGACAAGACTACTAGTTTCAAGAAAAGGGCAAAGGGAAAGAAAGGGAACTTCATGTAGAATGGCAAGCAAGTTGTCACTCCCATGAAGAAGCCCAAAGCTAGACCAAAGCCTGAAACTGAGTGCTTCTACTGCAAAGGAAATGGTCACTGGAAGCGGAAATGCCCTGAAAATTTGGTAGATAAGTAGGATGGCGAAGTGAACAAGGGTATATTTGATATACAGGTGATTAATGTGTACCTTACTAGTGTTTATAGTAGCCCCTGAGTATTTTATACTTGTTCGGTTGCTAAAAAATTAGTAACTCGAAACAGGAGTTACAGAATAAACAGAGACTAGTTGAGGGTGAAGTGACGATGAGTGTTGGAAGTAGTTCCAAGATTGATATGATCATCATCGCACACTCCCTATACTTTCGGGATTAGTGTTAAACCTAAATAAATGTTATTTGGCGTTTGCGTTGAGCATGAATATGATTTGATCATGTTTATTGCAATACGGTTATTCATTTTAAGTCAGAGAATAATTGTTGTTATGTTTACATGAATAAAACCTTCAATGGTCATACACCCAATGAAAATAGTTTGTTGGATCTCTATCGTAGTGATACACATATTCATAATATTGATGCCAAAAGATGCAAAGTTAATAATGATAGTGCAACTTATTTGTGGCACTGCCGTTTGGGTCATATCAGTGTAAAGCGCATGAAGAAACTCCATAAAATGGATTTTTGGAATCACTTGGTTATGAATCATTTGATGCTTGTGAGCCGTGCCTTTTGGGCAACATGACTAAAACTCCGTTCTCCGGAACACTGGAACGAGCTACTGACTTGTTGGAAATAGTACATACTGATGTATGCGGTCCAATGAGTGTTGATGCTCGTGGCGAGTATCGTTATTATCTGACCTTCACAAATGATTTGAGCAGATATGAGTATATCTACTTAATAAAGCACAAGTCTGAAACATTTGAAAAGTTCAAAGAATTTGAGAAGTGAAGTGGAGAATCATCGTAACAAGAAAAAAAGTTTCTACAATCTGATCGTAGAGGAGAATATTTGAGTTACGATTTTGGCCTTCATTTAAAACAATGTTGAAAAGTTTCACAGCTCACGCCACATGGAACACCACAGCGTAATGGTGTGTCTGAACGTCATAACTGCACTTTATTGGATATGGTGCGATCTATGATGTATCTTACCAATTTACCACAATCATTTTGGGGTTATGCATTACAGACAGTTGCATTCACTTTAAATAGGGCACCATCTAAATCCGTTGAGACGACAGCGTATGAACTATGGTTTAGCAAGAAACCAAAGTTGTCGTTTCTTAAAGTTTGGGGCTGCGATGATTATGTAAAAAAACTTCAACCTGATAAGCTTGAACCCAAATCGGAGAAATGTGTCTTCATAGGATACCCAAAGGAGACTATTGGGTACACCTTCTATCACAGATCTGAAGGCAAGACTTTTGTTGCTAAATTTGGATCCTTTCTAGAGAAGGAGTTTCTCTCGAAAGAAGTGAGTGGGAGGAAGGTAGAACTTGATAAGGTAACTGTACATGCTCCCTTATTGGAAAGTAGTTCATCACATAAACCGGTTCCTGTGACGACTACACCAATTAGTGAGGAAGCTAATGATATTGATCATGAAACTTCAAATCAAGTTACTACCGAACCTCGTAGGTCAACCAGAGTAAGATCCGCACCAGAGTGGTACGGTAATCCTATTCTGGAGGTCATGTTACTTGACCATGGCGAACCTACGAACTATGAGGAAGCGATGATGAGCCCAGATTCCGCAAAATGGCTTAAGGCTATGAAATCTGAGATAGGATCCATGTATGAGAACAAAGTATGGACTTTGGTTGACTTGCCCGATGATCGGCAAGCCATAGAAAATAAATGGATCTTTAAGAGGAAGACGGACGCTGATAGTTGTGTTACTATCTACAAAGCTCGACTTGTTGCGAAAGGTTTTCGACGAGTTCAAGAGGTTGACTACAATGAGAACTCACCCGTAGTGATTCTTAAGTCTGTCTGAATCATGTTAGCAATTACCACATTTTATGAAATCTGGCAAATGGATGTCAAAACTGCATTCCTGAATGGATTTCTGGAAGAAGAGTTGTATATGATGCAACCAAAAGGTTTTGTCGATCCGAAAGGTGCTAACAAAGTGTGCAAGCTCCAACAATCCATCTATGGACTAGTGCAAGCATCTCGGAGTTGGAATATACGCTTTGATGAGTTGATCAAAGCATATAGTTTTATACATACTTGCGGTGAAGCCTGTATTTACAAGAAAGTGAGTGGGAGCTCTGTAGCATTTCTAATATTATATGTGGATGACATATTGTTGATTGGAAATGATATAGAATTTCTGGATAGCATAAAGGGATACTTGAATAAGAGTTTTTCAATGAAAGACCTCGGTGAAGCTGCTTACATATTGGGCATCAAGATCTATAAGATAGATCAAGACGCTTGATAAGATTTTTCAATGAGTACATACCTTGATAAAATTTTGAAGTACTTCAAAATGGATCAGTAAAAGAAGGAATTCTTGTCTGTATTACAAGGTGTAAAGTTGAGTAAGACTCAAAACCCGACCATGGCAGAAAATAGAAATAGAATGAAAAGTCATTCCCTATGCCTCAGTCATAGGTTCTATAAAGTATGTTATGCGGTGTACCAGACCTATTGTATACCTTGCTCTGAATTTGGCGAGGGAATACAATTCTGATCTAAGAGTAGATCACTGGACAGCGGTCAAGAATATCCTTAGTAAGGACTAAGGAAATATTTCTCGGTTATATAGGTGATAAAGAGTTCATCATAAAGAGTTACGTCGATGCAAGCTTTTACACCGGTCCAGATGACTCTGAGTCTTTATCTGGATACATATTGAAAGTGGGAGCAATTAGCTAGAGTAGCTCCGTGCAGAGCATTGTAGACATAAAATATTTGCAAAATACATACGGCTCTGAATGTGACAGACCCGTTGACTAAATTTCTCTCACGAGAAAAACATGATCATACCTTAGTACTCTTTGGGTGTTAATCACATAGCGATGTGAACTAGATTATTGACTCTAGTAAACCCTTTGGGTGTTGGTCACATGACGATGTGAACTATGGGTGTTAATCATATACATATATGAATATTGGTGTTAAATCACATGATGATGTGAACTAGATTATTGACTCTAGTGCAAGTGGGAGACTGAAGGAAATATGCACTAGAGGCAATATTATTTATTTCCTTATTTCATGATAAATGTTTATTATTCATGCTAGAATTGTTTTAACCGGAAACATAATACATGTGTGAATACATAGACAAACATAGTGTCACTAGTATGCCTCTACTTAACTAGCTCGTTAATCAAAGATGGTTAAGTTTCCTAACCATAGACATGAGTTGTCATTTGATTAACGGGATCACATTGTTAGGAGAATGATGTGATTGACTTGACCCATTCCGTTAGCTTAGCACTTGATCATTTAGTATGTTGCTATTGCTTTCTTCATGACTTATACATGTTCCTATGACTATGAGATTATGCAACTCCCATTTACCGAAGGAACACTTTGTGTGCTACCAAACATCACAACGTAACTGGGCGATTATAAAGGAGCTCTACAGGTGTCTCCGAAGGTACATGTTGAGTTGGCGTATTTTGAGATTAGGATTTGTCACTCCGATTGTCGGAGAGGTATCTCTGGGCCCTTTCGGTAATGCACATCACTATAAGCCTTGCAAGCATTGTGACTAATAAGTTAGTTGCAGGATGGGGTATTAAGGAACGAGTAAAGAGACTTGCCGGTAACGAGATTGAACTAGGTATGATAATACTGACGATCGAATCTCGGGCAAGTAACATACCGATGACAAAGGGAACAACGTATGTTGTTATGCGGTTCGACCGATAAAGATCTTTGTAGAATATGTAGGAGCCAATATGGGCATCTAGGTTCCGCTATTGGTTATTGACCAGAGAAGTGTCTCGGTCATGTCTACATAGTTCTCGAACCCGTAGGGTCCGCATGCTTAACGTTCGTTGACGATATAGTATTATATGAGTTATGTATGTTGGTGACCAAATGTTGTTCGGAGTCCCGGATGAGATCACGGACATGGCGAGGAACTCCGGAATGGTCCGGAGATGAAGTTTAATATATGGGATAATGTTGTTTGGTCTCCGGAAGGGTTCCGGAATTCACCGGAAGGGGTTCCGGATGTTTCCTGAAATGTTTGGGTACGAGAACACGTTATTTGGGCCAAAGGGGAAAGCCCACAAGGTTTTTGGAAAGCGCAAAAGGAAGTTTTGCGGAGTCCAGGGGCCAGACGCCAGGGTCCCTAGCGTCTGTTCCCTGCGTCTGTCCCTGGAGTCCGAGAAAGGACTCTTGCCTTTCAGGTGAAACCGACTTTTTGGAGGCTTTTACTCCAAGTTTCGACCCCAAGGCTCGACATATAAATAGAGGGGCAGGGCTAGCACCAAAGACACATCAAGAAACACCAAGTCGTGTGCTGGCAACCCCATCCCCTCTAGTTTATCCTCCGTCATAGTTTCCGTAGTGCTTAGGCGAATCCTGCGGAGATTATTCTTCACCAACACCGTCACCATGCCGTCGTGCTGCATCTACTACTTTGCCCGTCTTGCTGGATCGAGAAGGCGAGGACGTCATCGAGCTGAACGTGTGCTGAACACGGAGGTGTCGTATGTTCGGTACTTGATCGGGGCGGATCGTGAAGGTGTACGACTACATCAACCGCGTTGATAAACGCTTCTGCTTTGCGATCTTCAAGGGTATGAAGATACACTCTCCCCTCTCGTTGCTATGCATCACCATGATCTTGCGTGCGCGTAGGAATTTTTTTGAAATCACTAAGTTCCCCAACAATACTTTAGATAAGCATGATTATCAAGAGCAAGAGGATTGACAGAAAGGAGGTTTTTGTGAGCATTAGGAACATGCAAGATATTACGAAGTTTGAGATTTGCAGAAGGAGTAGGAAGAATTGCATGACCATGATGAGCTATGTGCAAACCTGATCCGTCAGTTGTGTGGATGCGATCTCTTCCTGGGTACTTCTCGCAGACCGTGAGGTGATCTAGATCGTCAGTGATGTGGTTAGTGGCCCCGGTGTCAGTGAACCAGGAGGGGTCACCTAAGATGGAGGGAGGAGAAGCAGAAGCAAGCCCGGCCATCTTGGACTATTGAGGTTGAAAGGCATGGTTGTAACACTGGCCGCACTCCCAGGCGTAATGCCCAGGGCCACAGCAGAGCTAACATTGAACGCGGTTGTCACCACGGTCACCGTAGTCGCCGTGATCACCACCGCGGTTGCCACCAAAGTCGCCTTGTTGACGCGTGCCGCCACCACCGCGGTTCCCGCGGTCGTCACCGCGAGAATTGTTGTTGTAGCCGCCGCGATCTCGGGGGTTGCCACGATAGTTGCCTTTGCCCTAATTGTTGTTGTTGTTGTTGTTGTTGCCGGTGGAGTCCCGGGCAACGTAGTTGACGGAGGAGCCACCGTGCTGGAGATGAAGACGAGCAGCGTTGTACTCGCGGCGCCGTTCAAAGGCAATAGCGTGGGAGTAGAACTCACCAAGGGTCATGCCCTCGGGGCGAGTGGTAGCAGCTGTGATGAGGGGCTCATAGTCGTTGTCGAGGCCAGTGATGATAGCGGTGATGATGTCCTCGTCACGCATGGGGTGGCCGACAGCTGCAAGCTGGTCGGCGTTGGCGCGGATCTTGACGAAGTAGTCCGCCATGGAAAGGGTGCCCTTCCTGAAGACCGCCATGTCCAGTTTGATCTGGACGATGCTGGCGCGGCAGTGGATGGTGTACATCTTCTCAACATGAGCCCAGATGGCGCGAGAGGTCTCGAGCCGGTGCACCTGCTGCAATACCTCATCAGAAAGAGAGGCGAGGAGGTAGCTGAGGACGATCTGGTCCTGGCGGTACCAGTTGGCGTACTCCGGATTGGGGGCGCACACCCTCTTGTCATCGGGATCCAGGAGCTTAGCAGGAGCCGGGAGAGTGCCATCGACATAGCCCGTGGCGCCGGCTATGCGCAGAGGAGGAAGAACTTGGGCACACCAGAGGAGAAAATTGGAGGTGGTAAATTTGGCAGTGATGAGGCTAGCGGAGGGGGAAGGAACGGTAGAAGCCGGCGGCCCATTGAAGGCGGCGGGCAGGGAGAGCGTGGTTAGGGCAGCAGAGGTAGAAGCGGAAGCCGTGGGGGAGCCCATCGTGCGATCAAGCGGGTAGGCCTGATACCATGTGAAACAAAGGAGAAGAAGATTGGATCGGCGCACCCAACATGGTGGCCTTGGGATGTATTTATATGGTGCAGCTAGGGCACGGTATACAGGTGGTTACAGGAGATAAGTACAGATATTAACAGACTCCTATATCCTAACAATATACAGTTTAACACTCCATCCAGCATGGCGTGTATACAACAGATGGCTTAATCTAATCATCACCATCTAAGGGTAAACATCCAGATCCTCAACCTTGGAGGTACTAAGATGGTACGCCACTACTCTTGTGTGTGACATGTGCAGAAGTATAATCTCCTTGTAAGAGCGAAATCCAAGTATTCTAAAAATATATAATTATGGAACTTTTCCTGAACACTAACTTCAGCGGCAGTAGCAGTGGTGGCATCATCGTTGTCAGAAAACCATTCCGGTTTCTCTCTTCTTTTTTTTGGAAGAACCTCGTCAGAGGGTGGGGAGTTCCCGCCATGCATATAGAAGAAGATAGTGGTCCAGTTAACGAGGGAAACTAGAAGGATGATGAATCCACGCTAGGTATGCCCCTCTACCATATTATATGGTTTGCTTTTGATGTAATAAATCTTGCAGCTATGAAGAAGTCACTTTGAAACACAGGTGTCAGTGAGCATTTTATTTTGAATAGTTTGAAAATCACATTTTTGAAGTTCTAAAAAATGTTTAAAGAATTTCTACATGATAATATGGTTGTATACGACAGACGTGCAAAGTTTGATGGTGATGCGTGTTTTTTAAGAGGTGAACCTCTTGTGTACTGTTTACCTTCTAAAATCACTTTTTTTTCATTTTTATGTACGTGTTAACTTATTTTATTTTGCACATGTCACTGTTCACCATTTAAGGTCATGAATTTGTCATTTAACTTAACCTGATGAAATCAAAAATAAATTTTCACTCTTCATCAAGGACTCCGTGGCCCAATGGATAAGGCGCTGGTCTACGAAACCAGAGATTCTGGGTTCGATCCCCAGCGGAGTCGCTTGTTTTTTTTTTTTGGGGGCCAGAATGTCCTGAAGGTCCTGAAGGTCATTCATCTAATCAATGAACGTAATCCTTAATGGCATTCATCGAAGACTCCGTGGCCCAATGGATAAGGCGCTGGTCTACGAAACCAGAGATTCTGGGTTCGATCCCCAGCGGAGTCGATTGTCTTTTTTTTTTTGCCCTTCTAATTTTCAGTGTTTGAACTTTGAGAAGGGGCCAGAGCTACACTGACATCCATCCTATGATGGCAATATTCTAGCAGAGCCAAAAAAAATAACCTTTTTTTACACGAAAAATAGCAGGTGTTACACATTAACATAGAGAGGGAAAAAGTTACAGGGAAATCAGAGAAAAAATAATCAATTCAATCATTCAGCAATTTCAGCTCGCTAGCTTGCCGATCAACAGCTAAAGCACCATCATGCCAACGACAGTCTTTTCTTTCGTGCCAAGGATATAGTTTGATTCAGCCTTCGGACGAATCCGCATGTGGATTCAACAATCTGCACAAAATGCCGTTCACGTGAAGTCGCTACCGTTAACACGTTTCCACTACTCAAGTTCAGAATTCACATCTAACGGGATCAAAGCACAGGCATCATTCACACAGGTTCTGCGGTCATTGCGCACACTACTACAGTAAAATAAAGGCAGTAAAAAAAGAAGTTCAGCTAACATCAGGGTTGAGTCTCCCAACAAAACACATCTATCATAATATCTGGTCCATCCATAGCTTGGCAGCTCACTTGCGTGCTTCAGCCTTCCTCTCCTCTTTCGCTGCAAGCAGTGAAGCACAAGGTTAGAAATCAAGCATGTGTACAAGAGCACATGCAGGTAAATGTTTTGATCCTAACATAACAGGTTTGTTCAGGCTTTCAGTTTTACACGTGTAGACTAAATATATGTCCAAGGAAAGCTAGAACAATGTTACTAGCAGCGGCAAAAGAAGTGTACCAGCTTTTTCCTCTTCGCGCTTCTTTGCAGCTTCCTCCCTCTGCTGCCGGATCAAGGTAAGGCGATCTGTGGTTGCGAAAAAGATGGGTAAAGATCATGATTGTTTGCCCGTATCAAAGGAACGATGCACCGATACTACTAAACGAACGTGCAAAACCGCAACCATGGTAAACATCCAACGCATGAAAGATATGAAAACCTCATACATACTTGAGGTACATTCAAAAATAAAATGATGAATTAGAGGAAACACATTTTTTTTCTATTCTTGAACTACTAAGGACACATAGTATAATGTGACATCAAATGCACCAACTTCCTTAGGCCTAACATGCCTAAAACCATATCATAAAATGGGCTTGCACAGAAGACTCAAGTGGGAACATAGTAGATCTTTTCTTCTAGTTAATTATAACCTTTGATTGATGTGTTGTATTTTAAAATATATATAATGGGAAATATCATCATAATCGTGTGCACCGAAGGTGAAATGGTTGAGAGAATCGCTCTTAACCCCTCACCTAGGTCTTTCCTAGCCTGTTCTGTCTTTCCTTCCTCCTGAAGTCTCATATAGTGCGCTCGAGCTCTCTGCTTCTCAAGCTCCTCCCTGAAAGAGGAAAAAAAAATCGTAGTAATTAAAATGCACTGAAAGTAACAGTACTGCATTGACAATGTACATCCTCTTTTCTGGATAGGCTATTAATCTTTCCAAATAGTGCATTATATATTATCATTGTTGATTATAATTACAAGCGAAGTACATACAGCAGAATAAATATAAAAGCATAACATGGCAATTTTTTTCTTCAACAGCCCCTGACATATAAAAACATAACAAAGGGTGGAATTTCCTTGTGCAACAACACCTATAGAACCGTCAAAAAGAACGGCGACTGTCCAACAAATTTATGGAGTACTACTACTAGATAGTGCTATTATATCAGCTCACTGAAATTTCCTTTTTCATTCCAGAACTTCTACCAATTGTGTCAGCAACATTTCAAGTGCACTTATAACTCGCATAGAAAGGAGATAAATATGTTTTACAGAATCAATGGTACATAAAGAAGCATGCCCAGGAAATGCATGCACACACCTTTCACGCCTGGAGAGATCAGTTGTCCTATCAACCTGTGCAGGTGCAATACGAGTTAGCGAATAGATATGAACTGATAAATGCTTACAAGACCCTAACTATAACACAGGTTATGACAGGAGTGTGCATAATAACAGTCTGAAGGAGTCAAATACATGCAGTAGAAAATTCTTATATTGGAACAGCAAATCTTCTTCTAGAAAAGTAAACTTGTAATGTGGCTAGCCAATCCACAATCATGGACGGAAGTACATTATATTTTGAACATGAGCAGGAAACACATATTAAAAGGCTTACATCAACATCCTTGGCTTTAATACTCTTTGGTTTCGCCAGGTTTGGATTGTCAATCTCGATGAGACCTGCAGTTCCTTTGTGTTTCTGATAAAGTAAAAACAGAAGCAGATTGTCACATAAGATAAATAATGTATACACTTTAGGACTGAAGGTTCTACCTAGAGTTCAATGTAAGTTTTTCAGGAAGAGAATAACTTACGGTCTTCTCAACCTCTTCATCACTTTCCTCCTCAATTGACTCTTCCCTTCTGTTAGATACCTCTTGCTTCTGCTTGGTTTACAAATACAAGCCCAGAGCCAAAACAAGCATATGAGATAGTCTAGTTAAACTGATTTCGTAATTGGGAAGAAAAAATGATGTATGCAAACCTTCTTAGAAAAGGTCTTTGGACGATCTGCTGAAGTACCAGCCTCTGCATTCAGTTTCACATGAAAACTATTTAGAAGAGATTTGTAAAAGGGCCAATTCATAGGTACTCCCTCCAATCCATAATCCCTGCCGTCATTTTAGTTCAAAACGACGACAAGAATTACGGAATAGGAGTGGTACAAAATACTGAAAGGAGAATAAAAACTGCTTCCAACGGATGGTGCTTCATTTGTTTAGGAAAGTAGCTGCAGCAAACCGGGAACATCCAGCAACACAATGCTAGCACAACGTCGAATTTCCGCCTTAATTTCAACTTGGGCAAAGTGTTAACAATTTTCACCTACTATTGGAGTAGACAAAACCATGCCCCAGAACAAAATGTTCCAGTTTACAGGAATCGTCGCAAGAGCATACAGAGATAAACAGGAACATTTACCCACAGAGAGTATTGCAAAATTAATATACCCACATTGCACAATGAATCTGAATGAAACGGTACGCTAAACTAAGGTGGTACTTTCCAATCAAAGCAGACAACCAGACCACAGACAGACACAATTCTACATAACTGAAACAACCAAAACAATGGTAGGGATAAACGTACACACGCGGAATGCAGTAGCTAGTAACTAGTGGAACCGGCTCGTGGAGGATACACAAGCAAATTAACCCTCCCCCCATATTTCCGAAGGATAAACTCAAGCTAGCAAACCCTCCATCCAGGGAAAAAATGGTCAGAGTACGGTACACAACCCAAGGTGGCCGAAGCATCGAACGGATGACCGATCGGGGCACCAAACCGTCCGATCTGCGCCTCCCACCCCAAAAGGCACGACCTTGCGGCGCCAATCGACTCCGGTACGCTCTTCAAGCTGACTAAAACAAGCACAAGCGGACCGCCGTCAAGGGCGCGTTCAAGCCGCGCCCTTGACAGCGAGCACCTCCGCCGCGCGCGCCGGCCGCCGGCCACGCAAGCTAACGAACTAGGCGGCATCGACCGAACGAATCGCCGCGAATCGAACCGGGAAAGAGTAGAGGGGGGAGGGAGGGGGGGCGGGCATTGCGGTGGCGCCGTACGTACCGAGCTCCTCCTTGGAGGAGAAGGTGCGCTGCCCGGTGGGCTTGCCCTTGAACTTGCCCTTGGCCATGGAGCGCGCTGGGGAGAGGCGGCGGCGCGTGCGGTGCGGACTCCTCGAAGCTGCTGGCTAGCCCTAGCTAGCTGCTTCCTGGGCTGCCTGCGTCTGCGTGCGGCGAGCGCTTTCCCGCGGGGTGGGATGGTCTCTCTCTCTCTCTCCCTCTCCTGCCGTGCGGCGCCTTGGCTTTTATTGGCTTGGGCGGACAGGAGGTGCGGGGAAGCCAGCCAGTGTCCTGGGCCCAGCCGACTCCCCCGCGGCCGTGTCGCTTCGGGCTCCGCGCGGCCCGGCCCGGCCCGGTGCGAGTTACCGTGCGCACTACGGTAACGAGTTCGACTTTTTCTTTTTATTTATCTTTTTGCGAAATGATCAGCGACGGGCGAGAAACGCGCACGTTTTACCGGTTGGTACTTGGCACGCACGCAGGCCTATGTTTGTTTATTGAAATCTTCCACCCGACCTTGTAATTTCTTGTGCGTAAACAATGCAAAAACGATGATGGATGGATGGATGGACTCGTACGCACGCGGCTTTTTACCTTTTTTTTTTTTACTTTTTTGAGGGGAACGCGGCTTTTTACTTTTTTTTAGGCAACATCACGAAGCTTTTATTGATTCGTCACAATGTTTGCAGGAACGGATGGTAAATTTCCGGGATGTCCTAACCAGACATGGCGGCCACCACCGAAAGATAAAGCATGCTTCGCTAAGTTGTGAGCTTCAAAGTTTGAGCTCCTAAACTCATGACTAAAATTACAAAAATCAAAAACTGAAGAATGTTCTACTATTTCATGAATAACTGCTCCATAGGTCGCTAAATTCTCCTTATGTATGTCCTGCACCACCGTTTTGCAGTCCGATGCGACTTGAATGCGCCTCACATAGAGGTCATCCGCCAAAGCGAGCACTTCTCTAATGGTGAAGGCTTCCAACGTCGGGGGATCCACAATGTATCTGAAAGAAAGAGTGGACACTCCCATAAACATACCTCTATCATCTCTGTAAATAATCCCTACTGCTCCACCATAACGTGTCACCGCCGCGTCAACATTGAACTTCACATCACCTGAGGGTGGGGCTAGCCATCGCTTTGGTCTGACAATGGTTGGAGTTGCCGCAGCTGGTTGCCTGGCATTGATCACTTGTAGCTCTCCCAAATATTTAGTTATAAAACTATCAACAGAATAAGGTGGCTGAAATATGTTATCGTGAATTGCCTTCCTTCTGGCAGCCCATAATGCCCAAAGCGTCACCACCAGACGATCAAAAAGTTGTTTAGTCAATATTTCATGCATTACAAAGAGCCACTCCTTCGAGATTTCTTCCTCACGATCCACCATATGCTGAACCAACTCCTCCGGTGCCAACGCCCACACACTCGTTGCCATCGAACATGAAATAAGAGCATGTTTCCAATTGTCAACAGCCCCACATATCAAGGACGTATCCTCTGTTGCCATGTGACGGTGTTTGAGGAGCGAGCCCGTTGGCATGGATTGACGAACTAGCCGCCATACAAAAACCTTGAGCTTGGATGGAACTTGCATGTGCCAGATCATGGACCACTTCTTGGTCTCTTCCTGCTTGTAGGATGTTCCGTCCTCCTCATATAACCATGCCTCCCTGCTGTGTTTCGTCTTAAGTATCATTCGATAAGTCGAGCGGACACTGAAAATTCCTCGAGGTTCCTCGTGCCAGGCCCAAAAATCCCCCACATGACGGGTGCATAAAGGAATCCGTAGGATCTCTTCCGCATCAAAATGAGTGAACACTGAGCGTACCAAATTATCATTCCATGTTGTCGTCATTGCGTCTATGAGCTCCGCCACCCTCTCTGGAGGGTTCTGAATACGTGAAATGATCGATCGCTTAAGGCCGTCGCGTGGGATCCAGTTATGCAACCAGATATCCGTTGTTTCTCCATCTCCAATGCGCCTAACGATCCCTTGTGCTAGGATGTCACGGCCATCCAAAATTGCCCGCCAAATCTGGGATGGATGCGGTCCCAGTTCGGCTTGAAGGAGAGAGCATTGTGGGAAATATACTGCCTTGAGAATGCGGGCACTCAACGAAGTGCTATCTGTGAGGGTGCGCCATGCTTGCCTTGCCAGCAGGGCAAGGTTGAAGATCTCCATGTCTCGGAAGCCTAGGCCCCCCAAGTGTTTCGGAAGGGTCATTATATCCCACGCGGCCCAACTAGGCTTTCTCTTACCCTGTTTGGAGCTCCACCAAAATTGTCAGATAAGTGACACTGTGCTCTCACATAAACCTCGTGGCAGTTTGAAGCAAGACATGGTATAGCTTGTGCAACAGATTTGATCAAAACTTCTTTACCAGTAGCTGATAATAATTTCTCCATCCACCCTTTGATCTTCTCCCAAACACGGTCCCGGAGATATTTGAATGTACCATTCTTTGAGTGGCCAACATCAGTCGGCATGCCCACGTAGCGCTCACTAAAAGACTCATTGTGTACCCGCAGATTATTCTTGATAGTTTCTCTCACCTGCAACGGGCAACCCTTGCTGAAAAAGATTGAGGATTTTTCATTGTTGATACGCTGTCCCGAAGCATGGCAATATGTATCAAGTAGGTTTGACACCGTAGTTGCACTCTCCCCACTCGCCTAAAATAATAGCAGGCTATCATCTGCAAACAAGAGGTGGTTAACGGTAGGAGCCGTGGGAGCCACCTGGATACCTGGCAGAGACGAATGAGAACTTGATTTAAGGAGGCACGAAAGGCCCCCTGCTGCAATCAAGAACAAGTAGGGGAGATTGGGTCTCCCTGCCGAATACCACGTATTGGTATAAAAGAGTCAAGCTTCTCGCCATTGAAACACACAGAGAATGAGACTGAAGAGACCATGCCCACGACCACATCTATCAAATGATGATCAAATCCCAGTTTTGTCATTATACCTCGCAGATAAGCCCACTCCAACCTGTCATATGCCTTCATCATATCCAGCTTCAAAGCACAGTAACTGTTTGATTTTGCTCTCAATCTTTTCATAACATGTAAGCACTCATACGCATATATGATATTATCCGTAATCAACCTTCCAGGCACAAACACATACTGTTCCTTAGAGATCATGTCAAACAATATAGTTTTCAACCTGTTTGCTATCACTTTCGAGGCTATTTTATACAAAACATTGCAAAGACTTATAGGCCAGAATTGAGCAAGTACCGTGGGGTTCGTTACCTTAGGAATCAAAACCAAAACAGTATCGTTGATAGCTTCCGGACTCTCCTCGACATTCACTATTCTGATCACTATGTTTGTCACTTCATCCCCACAAACATCCCAGTGCCTTTGGTAAAAATGAGCAGGAAACATGTCAGGACCCGGAGCTTTGGTCGAAAACATTTGAAATAGGGCGATCTTGACCTCCTCTTTGGTGTACGGGGCACACAGGTTGTGAAGGAAATATGCCCTAGAGGCAATAATAAAGTTATTATTTATTTCCTTATTTCATGATAAATGTTTATTATTCATGCTAGAATTGTATTAACCGGAAACATAATACATGTGTGAATACATAGACAAACATAGTGTCACTAGTATGCCTCTACTTGACTAGCTCATGAATCAAAGATGGTTAAGTTTCCTAGCCATAGACATGAGTTGTCATTTGATTAACGGGATCACATCATTAGGAGAATGATGTGATTGACTTGACCCATTTCGTTAGCTTAGCACTTGATCATTTAGTATGTTGCTATTGCTTTCTTCATGACTTATACATGTTCCTGTAACTATGAGATTATGCAACTCCCATTTACTAGAGGAACACTTTGGGTACTACCAAACATCACAACGTAACTGGGTGATTATAAAGGAGTACTACAGGTGTCTCCGAAGGTACATGTTGAGTTGGCATATTTCGAGATTAGGTTTTGTCACTCCGATTGTCGGAGAGGTATCTCTGGGCCCTCTCGGTAATGCACATCATTATAAGCCTTGCAAGCAATGTAACCAATGAGTTGGTTACCGGATGATGCATTACAGAACGAGTAAAGAGACTTGCCGGTGACGAGATTGAACTAGGTATTGGATACTGACGATCGAATCTCGGGCAAGTAACATACCGATGACAAAGGGAACAACGTATGTTGTTATGCGGTTTGGCTGATAAAGATCTTCGTAGAATATGTAGGAGCCAATATGGGCATCCAGGTCCCGCTATTGGTTATTGACCGAGAATAGTTCTAGGT
This sequence comes from Aegilops speltoides, assembly GCA_021437245.1. Classification (NCBI taxonomy): domain Eukaryota; kingdom Viridiplantae; phylum Streptophyta; class Magnoliopsida; order Poales; family Poaceae; genus Aegilops; species Aegilops speltoides. The sequence continues at coordinate 409,252,651 of CM038141.1, read as the reverse complement.
CATGTCTACATAGTTCTCGAACCCGTAGGGTCCGCACGCTTAAGGTTTGATGGCGATGTTATATTATGAGTTTATGAGTTTTGATGTACCGAAGGAGTTGAGTCCGGATGAGATCGGGAGATGACGAGGAGTCTCGAAATGGTCGAGATGTAAAGATCGATATATTGGACGACTATATTCGGAGTTCGGAAAGGTTCCGAGTGATTCGGTATTTTTCGAGTACTGGGAGAGTTACGGAAATTCGCCGGGAGAAGTATTGGGCCTTATTGGGCCTGGGAAAGAGAGAGGGGCTGCCTAGGGCAGGCGCGCCCCCATGGCCTAGTCCGAATTGGACTAGGGGGAGGGGCCGCACCCCCTCCTTCCTTCCCTTCTCTCTTCCCCTTCCTTGTCTCCTACTCCTACTACATGGAAGGTCTCCTAGTTGGACTAGGAAAGGGGGGAATCCTACTCCCGGTGGGAGTAGGACTCCTCCTTGGTGCGCCTCCTCCTAGGTCGGCCACCCCCTCCCTTGCTCCTTTATATACGGGGGCAGGGGGCACCCCATAGACACACAAGTTGATCTTCGTGATCGTTCCTTAGCCGTGTGCGGTGCCCCCCTCCACCATATTCCACCTCGGTCATATCATTGCGGTGCTTAGGCGAAGCCCTGCGTCGGTACTACATCAAGATCTTCACCACGCCGTCGTGCTGACGGAACTCTCCCTCGACACTCGGCTGGATCGGAGTTCGAGGGACGTCATCGAGCCGAATGTGTGCTGAACTCGGAGGTGTCGTACATTCGGTACTTGGATCGGTCGGATCGTGAAGACTTACGACTACATCAACCGCGTTGTGCTAACGCTTCCGCTTACGGTCTACGAGGGTACGTGGACAACACTCCCCCCTCTCGTTGCTATGCCATCACCATGATCTTGCGTATGCGTATGAAATTTCTTGAAATTACTACGTTCCCCAATAGTGGCATCCGAGCCTAGGTTTTATGCGTTGATGTTATATGCACGAGTAGAACACAAGTGAGTTGTGGACGATATAAGTCATACCGCCTACCAAAGCATGTCATACTTTGGTTCGGGCGGTATTGTTGGATGAAGCGGCCGGACCGACATTACGCCAGACGCTTACGCGAGACCGGTTCTACCGACGTGCTTTGCACAAAGGTGGCTGGCGGTGTCGGTTTCCAACTTTAGTTGAACCGAGTGTGACTACGCCCGGTCCTTGCGAAGGTTAAAACGGAGTCTATTTGACAAACTATCATTGTGGTTTTGATGCGAGGTGAGAACGGTTCTTGCTAAGCCCGTAGCAGCCACGTAAAATTTGCAACAACAAAGTAGAGGACGCCTAACTTGTTTTTGCAGGCATATTGTGATGTGATATGGTCAAGACGTGATAAGATATAAGTTGTTGTATGAGATGATCATGTTTTGTTGAAGTTATCGGCAACTGGCAGAAGCCCTATGGTTGTCTCTTTGTTGCATAAGATGCAAGTGCCAAATAATTGCTTTACTATATCGCTATGCGATAGCAATAGTTGCAAGAGCAATAGTTGGCGAGACAACCATGTGATGACACATTGATATAGATCAAGATGATGAAGATCATGGTGTCGTGCGGTGACGATAGAGATCATGACAAGATACTTTGGAGATGGAGATCAAAGGCGCAAGATGATCATGACCATATCATGTCACATATTTTGATTGCATATGATGTTTATCTATTATACATCTTATTCTTGCTTTGATTGACGGTAGCATTTTAAGATGATCTCTCACTAATTATCAAGAAGTGTTCTCCCGAGTATGCACCGTTGCCAAAGTTCATCGTGCCTGCACACCACGTGATGATCGGGTGTGATAAGCTCTCGTCCATCTACAACGGGTGCAAGCCAGTTTTGCACACGCGAATACTCGAGTTAAACTTGACGAGCCTAGCATATGCAGATATGGCCTCGAACACGGAGACCGAAAGGTCGGCGTGAATCATATAGTAGATATGATCAACATAGTGATGTTCACCATTGAAAACTACTCCATCTCACGTGATGATCGGTTATGGTTTAGTTGATTTGGATCACGTGATCACTTAGATGACTAGAGAGATGTCTGCCTAAGTGGGAGTTCTTAAGTAATATGATTGATTGAACTTAAATTTATCATGAACTTAGTCCTGGTAGTATTTTGCAAATTATGTTGTAAGATCAATAGCTTGCGTTGTTGCTTTCGTATGTTTATTTTGATATGTTCCTAGAGAAAATTGTGTTGAAAATGTTAGTAGCAATGATGCGGATTTGATCCGCGATCTGAGGTTTATCCTCATTGCTGCACAGAAGAATTATGTCCTTAATGCACAGCTAGGTGACAGACCTATTGCAGGAGCAGATGCAAACGTTATGAACGTTTGGCTAGCTCAATATGATGACTACTTGATAGTTTTGTGCACCATGCTTTATGTCTTAGAATCGGGACTTCAAAGATGTTTTGAACATCATGGACCATATGAGATGTTCCAGGAATTGAAGTTAATATTTCAAGAAAATACCCGAGTTGAGAGATATGAAGTCTCCAACAAGTTCTATAGCTAAAAGATGGAGGAGAATCGCTCAACTAGTGAGCATGTACTCAGATTGTCTGGATACTACAATCGCTTGAATCAAGTGGGAGTTAATCTTCCAGATAAGATAGTGATTGACAGAATTCTCTAGTCACCATCACCAAGTTAGTAGAACTTCATGATGAACTATAGTATGCAAGGGATGATGAAAATGATTCCCGAGTTCTTCATGATGATGAAATCAATGAAGGTAGAAATCAAGAAAGAACATCAAGTGTTGATGGTTAACAAGACCACTAGTTTCAAGAAAAGGGCAAAGGGATAGATGAAGGAAATATGCCCTGGAGGCAATAATAAAGTTATTATTTATTTCCTCATATCATGATAAATGTTTATTATTCATGCTAGAATTGTATTAACCGGAAACATGATACATGTGTGAATACATAGACAAACATATAGTCACTAGTATGCCTCTACTTGACTAGCTCATTAATCAAAGATGGTCATGTTTCCTGACCATAGACATGTGTTGTCATTTGATTAGTGGGATCACATCATTAGAAGAATGATGTGATTGACATGACCCATTTTGTTAGCCTAGCACTTGATCGTTTAGTATACTGCTATTGCTTTCTTCATGACTTATACAAAGTTCCTGCAACTATGAGATTGTGCAACTCCCGTGTACCGGAAGAACACTTTGTGTGCTACCAAACGTCACTGGGTGATTATAAAGGTGCTCTACAGGTGTTTCCGAAGGTTCATGTTGAGTTGGCATAATTCGAGATTAGGATTTGTCACTCCGATTGTTGGAGAGGTATCTCTGGGCCCTCTCGGTAACACTCATCACTTAAGCCTTGCAAGCATATAACTAATGAGTTAGTTATGAGATGACGACATGAGCGAGTAAAGAGACTTGTCAAGAACGAGATTGAACTAGGTATTGGATACCGACGATCAAATCTCGGGCAAGTAACATACCGATGACAAAGGAACAAAGTATGTTGTTATGCGGTTTGACCGATAAAGATCTTCGTAGAATATGTAGGAACCAATATGGGCATCCAGGTCCCGCTTATTGGTTATTGACCGAGACGGTCTCGGTCATGTCTACATTGTTCTCGAACCGTAGGGTCCGCACGCTTAAGGTTTCGATGACAATTATATTATGAGTTTATGTATTTTGATGTACGAAGTTTGTTCGAGTCCGGATATGATCACGGACATGACGAGGAGTCTCGAAATGGTCGAGACATAAAGATTGATATATTGGACGGATATATTTGGACACCGGAAAGGTTCCGGAGAAGTTTGGAGCTCCGGGAGGTTACCGGAACCCCCCGGGAGGTATATGGGCCTTATTGGGCCCATGTAGGAGGAAGGGAGAAGGAGCAAGGGAGGGGGGCGCGCCCCCCAAGCCCAATCCGAATTGGGGAGGGGGGCCGGCCCCCCCTTTCCTTTCTCCTTCCCCCTCTTCCTATTCCTACTACTAGTACTACTTCCTAATACTAGTACTCCTTCCTTCCCCCTCCAAATAAGATTAGGAAAGGGGGAAACCTACTTGGAGTAGGTTTCCCCCTCCTATGGCGCCCCCTTGGGCGGCCACCTCCTCCCTCCCTCCTTTATATACGGGGTAGGGGCACCCTAGAACACACAAGTTGATCATTGATCGTTCCTTAGCCGTGTGCGGTGCCCCCTCCACGATATTACACCTCGATCATATTGTAGCGGTGCTTAGGCGAAGCCTGCGACAGAGAACATCAAGATCGCCACCACGCCGTCAGGTTGACGGAACTCCCCTCGAGCCTCTCTTGGATTGGAGATCGAGGGTGCGTCATCGAGCTGTACGCGTGTCAAGAACTCGGAGGTGCCGGAGTAACGGTGCTTGGATCGGTCGGACCGGAGGACGACGACTACTTCCTCTATGTTGCGTCAACGCTTCGCTTCGGTCTCACGAGGGTGCGTGAAAACACTCTCCCTCGTTGCTATATCATCACCATGATCTTGCGTGTGCGTAGGAATTTTTTGAAATTACTACGTTCCCCAACAAATGGCATCCGAGCCTAGGTTTTATGGTTTGATGTTATTTGCACGAGTAGAACACAAGTGAGTTGTGGGCGATATAAGTCATACTTGCTTACCAAAGATGTCATACTTTGGTTCAGCGGTATTGTTGGATGAAGCGGCCCGGACCGACATTACGCGTACGCTTACGCGAGACTGGTTTTACCGCCGTGCTTTGCACACAGGTGACTAGCGGGTGTCTGTTTCTCCAACTTTAGTTGAACCAAGTGTGACTATGCCCGGTCCTTGCGAAGGTTAAAACAGGATCAACTTGACAAACTATCATTGTGGTTTTGATGCGTAGGTGAGATTGGTTCTTGCTTAAACCCGTAGCAGCCACGTAAAAATTTGCAACAACAAAGTAGAGGACGTCTAACTTGTTTTTGCAGGGCATGTTGTGATGTGATATGATCAAGACGTGATGCTATATTTTATTGTATGAGATGATCATGTTTTGTAACCGGTTATCGGCAATGGCGGAGCCATATGGTTGTCGCTTATTGTATGAAATGCAACGCTCTGTAATTGCTTTACTTTATCACTAAGCGGTAGCGATAGTCGAGAAGCAATAGATGGCGAATGACAACGATGCTACGATGGAGATCAAGGTGTCGCGCGGTGACGATGGTGATCACGACGGTGCTTCGAAGATGGAGATCACAAGCACAAGATGATGATGGCCATATCATATCACTTATATTGATTGCATGTGATGTTTATCCTTTATGCATCTTATCTTGCTTTGATTGACGGTAGCATTTTAAGATGATCTCTCACTAAAATTATCAAGTAGTATTCTCCCTAAGTATGCACCATTGCCAAAGTTCGTCGTGCCGAGACACCACGTGATGATCGGGTGTGATAAGCTCTACGTCCATCTACAACGGGTGCAAGCCAGTTTTGCACACGCAGAATACTCAGGTTAAACTTGACGAGCCTAGCATATGCAGATATGGCCTCGGAACACGGAGACCGAAAGGTCGAGCGTGAATCATATAGTAGATATGATCAACATAATGATGTTCACCATTGAAAACTACTCCATCTCACGTGATGATCGGTTATGGTTTAGTTGATTTGGATCACGTAATCACTTAAATGACTAGAGAGATGTCTGTCTAAGTGGGAGTTCTTAAATAATATGATTAATTGAACTTAAATTTATCATGAACTTAGTACCTGATAGTATCTTGCTTGTCTATGTTTGTTTGTAGATAGATGGCTCGTCTTTGTTGTTCCGTTGAATTTTAATGCGTTCCTTGAGAAAGCAAAGTTGAAAGATGATGGTAGCAATTACACGGATCGGGTCCGTAACTTCGAGGATTATCCTCATTGCTGCACGTAAGAGTTACGCCCCGAAGCACCGCTGGGTGCCGAGCTCTTCGCCGATGTAACCGACGACGTTAAGAACGTCTCGCGAGCAAAGCTGATGACTACTCTATAGTTCAGTGTGCCATGCTTTACGGCTTAGAACCGGACTTCAACGACGTTTTGAACATCATGGAGCATATGAGATGTTCCAGAGTTGAAGTTAATATTTCAAGCAAATGCCCGATTGAGAGATATGAAGTCTCCAATAAGTTCTATAGCTGCAAGATGGAGGAGAATAGTTACAAGTGAACATATACTCGTAATGTCCGGGTATAACAATCACTTAATTCAACTGGGAGTTAATCTTCCGATGATAGTGTCATTGATGTAATTCTTCAATCATCGCCACCAAGCTACAAGAGCTTTGTGATGAACTATAATATGCAAGGGATGAACAAGACTATTCCCGAGCTCTTCGCGATGCTTTGAAAGTCGCGGAGGTAGAAATCAAGAAGGAGCATCAAATGTTGATGGTCAACAAGACCACTAGTTTCAAGAAAAGGGCAAAGGGAAGAAGAAGGGAAACTTCAAAAATAACGGCAAGCAAGTTGCTGCTCAAGAGAAGAAACCCAAGTCTGGACCTAAGCTCAAACCGAGTGCTTCTACCGCAAGCGATCGTCTTTGAAGCGGAACTGCCCCAAGTATTTGGCGGATAAGAAGGATGGAAAAGTGAACAAAGGTATATGTGATATACATGTTATTGATGTGTACCTAACTAGAGCTCATAGTAGCACTGGTATTTGATACTGGTTCATTGCTAATATTTGCAACTCAAAGCAGGACTACGGAATAAGCGAGCATCGCCAAGGACGAGGTGACGATGTGCGTGGGAAACGGTTCCAAAGTCGATGTGATCGCCGTCGGCATGCTACCTCTACATCTACCATCGATTAGTTTTAGACCTAAATAATTGTTATTTGGTGCTGCGTTGAGCATGAACATTATATCTGGATCTTGTTTGATGCGAGACGGTTATTCATTTAAATCAGAGAATAATGGTTGTTCTATTTATATGAGTAATATCTTTTATGGTCATGCACCCTTGAAGAGTGGTCTATTTTATTGAATCTCGATAGTAGTGATACACATATTCATAATGTTGAAGCCAAAAGATGCAGAGTTGATAATGATAGTGCAACTTATTTGTGGTACTTGCCGCTTAGGTCATATCGATGTAAAACGCATGAAGAAACTCCATACCGATGGACTTCGGAATCACTTGATTATGAATCACTTGGTACTTGCGAACCGTGCCTCATGGGCAAGATGACTAAAACGCCGTTCTCGGTACTATGGAGAGAGCAACATATTTGTTGGAAATCATACATCTGAGATGTATGTGGTCCGATGAATATTGAGGCTCGTGGCGGATATCGTTATTTTCTCACCCTCACAGATGATTTGAGCAGATATGGGTATATCTACTTAATGAAGCACAAGTCTGAAACATTTGAAAAGTTCAAAGAATTTCAGAGTGAAGTAGAAAATCATCGTAACAAGAAAATAAAGTTTCTACGATCCGATCGTGGAGGAGAATATTTGAGTTACGAGTTTGGTTTAGATTTGAAACAATGCGGAATAGTTTAGCAACTCACGCCACCGAACACCACAACGAAATGGTGTGTCCGAACGTCAGAATCGTACTTTACTTGATATGGTGCGATCTATGATGTCTCTTACCGATTTACCGCTATCGTTTTGGGGTTATGCTTTAGAGACGGCGCATTCACATTAAATAGGGCACCATCAAAACCGCTGGGACGACGCCTTATGAACTATGGTTTGGCAAGAAACCAAAGTTGTCGTTTCTTAAAGTTTGGGGCTGCAATGCTTATGTGAAGAAACTTCAACCAGATAAGCTCGAACCCAAATCGGAGAAATGTGTCTTCATAGGATACCCAAAGGAAACTGTTGGGTACACCTTCTATCACAGATCCGAAAGCAAAACATTTGTTGCTAAGAATGGATCCTTTCTAGAGAAAGAATTTCTCTCGAAAGAAGTGAGTGGGAGGAAAGTAGAACTTGATGAGATAACTGTATCTACTCCCTTGTTGGAAGGTAGTTCATCACGAGAACCGGTTCCCATGACAACTACACCAACTAGTGAGGAAGCTAATGATATTGATCATGAAACTTCAGATCAAGTTTCTGCTGAACCTCGTAGGTCTACCAGAGTAAGATCCGCACAGATTGGTATGGTAATCCTGTTCTGGAAGTCATGTTACTTGACCATGATGAACCTACGAACTATGAGGAAGCGATGATGAGCCCAGATTCCGCAAAATGGCTGGAGGCCATGAAACCTGAGATAGGATCCATGTATGAAAACAAAGTATGGACTTTGGTTGACTTGCCCGATGATCGGCAAGCCATTGAGAATAAATGGATCTTTAAGAAGAAGACTAACGCTGATGGTAATATTACTGTCTATAAAGCTCGACTTGTTGCGAAAGGTTTTCGACAAGTTCAAGGGGTTGATTACGATGAGACTTTCTCACCCATAGCGATGCTTAAGTCTGTCCGAATCATGTTGGCTATTTCTGCATTTCATGATTATGAAATTTGGCAAATGGATGTCAAGACTGCATTCTTGAATGGATTTCTAGAAGAAGAGTTGTATATGATGCAATCGTAAGGTTTTGTTGATCCAAAAGGTCTCGACAAAGTGTGCAAGCTCCAACGCTCCATTTATGGACTGGTGCAAGCATCTCGGAGTTGGAATAAACGCTTTGATAGTGTGATCAAAGCATATGGTTTTATATGAGACTTTGGAGAAGCCTCAGATTTACAAGTAAGTGAGTGGGAGATCAGAGCATTTCTAGTTTTATATGTTGATGACATATTATTAATTGGAAATGATATAGAATTTCTGGATAGCATAAAGGATACTTGAATAAAAGTTTTTCGATGAAAGACCTCGAGAAGCTGCTTACATATTAGGCATCAAGATCTATAGAGATAGATCAAGACGCTTAATAGGACTTTCACAAAGTACATACCTTGACAAAATATTGAAAAAGTTCAATATGGATCGTGCAAAGAAAGGATTCTTGCCTGTGCTACAAGGTGTGAAGTTGAGTCGAACTCAATGCCCGACCACAAGCAGAAGATAGAGAGAAAATGAAAATGTTCCTATGCTTCAGCCATAGGCTCTATCATGTATGCAATGCTGTGTACCAGACGACGTATGCTTAGCAATAAGCTTAGTAGGAAGGTACCAAAGTAATCCAGAGTGGATCATCGACAGCGGTCAAGAACATCCTGAAATACCGAAAAGTACTAAGGATATGTTTCTCGATATGGAGGTGACAAAGAGCTAGTCGTAAATGGTTACGCCGATGTAAGCTTTGACACCGATCCGGACAATTCTAAATCGCAAACCGGATACGTGTTTATATTAAACGGTGGAGCTGTAAGTTGGTGCAGTTCAAAACAAAGCGCCGTCGCGGGATCTACATGTGAAGCGGAGTACATAGCTGCTTCAAGCGGCGAATGAAGGAGTCGGATGAAGGAGTTCATTTCCGATCTAGGTGTCATACCTAGTGCATCGGGACCAATGAAGATCTTCGTGACAATATGGTGCAATTGCCTTGGCAAAGGAATCCAGATTTCACAAGAGGACCAAGCACATCAAGAGACGCTTCAATTCCATTCGGGACCAAGTCCAAGTGGGAGACATAGAGATTTGCAAGATACATACGGATCTGAATGTTGCAGACCGTTGACTAAGCCTCTCTCACGAGCAAAACATGATCAGCACCAAGACTCCATGGGTGTTAGAATCATTACTATGTAATCTAGATTATTGACTCTAGTGCAAGTGGGAGCTCAAGGAAATATGCCCTAGAGGCAATAATAAAGTTATTATTTATTTCCTCATATCATGATAAATGTTTATTATTCATGCTAGAATTGTATTAACCGGAAACATGATACATGTGTGAATACATAGACAAACATATAGTCACTAGTATGCCTCTACTTGACTAGCTCATTAATCAAAGATGGTCATGTTTCCGACCATAGACATGTGTTGTCATTTGATTAGTGGGATCACATCATTAGAAGAATGATGTGATTGACATGACCCATTTTGTTAGCCTAGCACTTGATCGCTTAGTATACCGCTATTGCTTTCTTCATGACTTATACAAAGTTCCTGCAACTATGAGATTGTGCAACTCCGTGTACCGGAAGAACACTTTGTGTGCTACCAAACGTCACAATGTAAGCGGGTGATTATAAAGGTGCTCTCTGTGTGTTTCCGAAGGTTCATGTTGAGTTGGCATAATTCGAGATTAGGATTTGTCACTCCGATTGTCGGAGAGGTATCTCTGGCCCTCTCGGTAATACTCATCACTTAAGCCTTGCAAGCATATAACTAATGAGTTAGTTATGAGATGACGATTCTGTAAGCGAGTAAAGAGACTTGCTCGAACGAGATTGAACTAGGTATTGGATACCGACGATCAAATCTCGGGCAAGTAACATACCGATGACAAAGGAACAAAGTATGTTGTTATGCGGTTTGACCGATAAAGATCTTCAGAGTGTAGGAACCAATATGGGCATCCGTGTCCCGCTATTGGTTATTGACCGAGACGTGTCTCGGTCATGTCTACATTGTTCTCGAACCGTAGGGTCCGCACGCTTAAGGTTTCGATGACAATTATATTATGAGTTTATGTATTTTGATGTACGAAGTTTGTTCGAGTCCGGATATGATCACGGACATGACGAGGAGTCTCGAAATGGTCGAGACATAAAGATTGATATATTGGACGGATATATTTGGACACCGTAAAGGTTTCGGAGAAGTTTGGAGCTCCGGAGGTTACTGAACCCCGGGAGGTATATGGGCCTTATTGGGCCCATGTAGGAGGAAGGAGAAGGAGCAGGAGGAGGCGCGCCCCAAGCCCAATCCGACCGGGAGGGGGCCGCCCCTTTCCTTTCTCCTTCACCCTCTTCCTATTCCTACTACTAGTACTACTTCCTAATACTAGTACTCCTTCCTTCCCCCTCCAAATAAGATTAGGAAAAAGGGGGGAAACCTACTTGGAGTAGGTTTCCCCCTCCCTATGGTGCGCCCCCCATTGGGCCGGCCACCTCCTCCCTCCCTCCTTTATATACGGGGGTAGGGGGGCACCCTAGAACACACAAGTTGATCATTGATCGTTCCTTAGCCGTGTGCGGTGCCACCCTCCACGATATTACACCTCGATCATATTGTAGCGGTGCTTAGGCGAAGCCCTGCGACAGGAGAACATCAAGATCGTCACCACACCGTTGTCTTGTGGAACTCCCCTCTGAGCCTCTCATGGATTGGAGATCGAGGGTGCGCCATCGAGCTGACGCGTGTCAAGAACTCGGAGGTGCCGAGTATGCGGTGCTTGGATCGGTCGGACCGGAGGACGACGACTACTTCCTCTACGTTGCGTCAACGCTTCCGCTTCGGTCTACGAGGGTACAGAGACAACACTCTCCCCTCGTTGCTATATCATCACCATGATCTTGCGTGTGCGTAGGAAATTTTTTGAAATTACTACGTTCCCCAACAATAGAAGGGAACTTCAAAAGAACGGCAAGCAAGTTGCTGCTCAAGTGAAGAAGCCCAAGTCTGGACCTAAGCCTGATACTAAGTGCTTCTACTGCAAAGGGAATGGTCACTGGAAGCGGAAATGCCCTTAATATTTGGTGGATAAGAAGGATGGCAAAGTGAACAAGGGTATATTTGATATCTGAGTTATTGATGTGTGCTTTACTAGTGTTTATAGTAGCCCTGAGTATTTGATACTTGTTCGGTTGCTAAGATTAGTAACTCAAACGGAATTCTGAGAATAAACAAAGACTAGTTGAAGGGGAAGTGACGATGAGTGTTGGAAGTAGTTCCAAGATTGATATGATCATCATCGCACACTCCCTATACTTTTGGGATTAGTGTTAAACCTAAATAAATGTTATTTGGCATTTGCATTGAGCATGAATATGATTTGATCATGTTTATTGCAATACGGTTATTCATTTAAAGTCAGAGAATAATTGTTGTTCTGTTTACATGAATAAAACCTTCAATGGTCATACACCCAATGAAAATAGTTTATTGGATCTCGATCGTAGTGATACAGATATTCATAATATTGATGCCAAAAGATGCAAAGTTAATAATGATAGTGCAACTTATTTGTGGCACTATCGTTTGGGTCATATCGGTGTAAAGCGCATGAAGAAACTCCATAAAAGATGGGTTTTTGGAATTACTTGGTTATGAATCATTTGATGCTTGCGAACCGTGCCTTTTGGGCAAGATGACTAAAAACTCCGTTCTCCGGAACAATGGAACAAGCTACTGACTTATTGGAAATAATACATACCAATGTGTGCGATCCAATGAGTGTTGATGCTCGTGGCAAGTATTGTTATTTTCTGACCTTCACAAGATGATTTGAGCAGATATGGGTATATCTACTTGATGAAACATAAGTCTGAGATAGTTGAAAGGTTCAAAGAATTTCAGAGTGAAGTGGAAAAATCATCGTAACAAGAAAATAAAGTTTCTGCGATCTGATCGCGGAGACGAATATTTGAGTTACGAGTTTGGTCTTCAATTAAAACAATGTGGAATAGTTTCACAGCTCACGCCACCTGGAACACCACAAAGTTATGGTGTGTCCGAACATCGTAACTGCACTTTATTGGATATGGTGCAATCTATGATGTTTCTTATCGGTTTACCACTATCGTTTTGGGGTTATGCATTAAAGACAGCTGCATTCACGTTAAAAGGGCACCATCTAAATCCATTGAGACGACACCTTATGAACTGTGGTTTAGCAAGGAACCCAAGTTGTCGTTTCTTAAAGTTTGGGGCTGCGATGCTTATGTGAAAAAGTTTCATCCTGATAAGCTCGAACCCAAATCGGAGAAGTGCGTCTTCATAGAATACCCAAAAGAAACCTGTTGGGTACACCTTTATCACAGATCCGAAGGCAAGATATTCGTTGCTAAAAATGGATCCTTTCTAGAGAAGGAGTTTCTCTCGAAAGAAGTGAGTGGGAGGAAAGTAGAACTTGATGAGGTAATCTGTACCTTCTCCCGAATTGGAAAATAGTTCATCATCGAAATCAGTTCCAAAGATTCCTACACCAATTAGTGAGGAAGCTAATGATGATGATCATGAAACTTCAGATCAAGTTACTACTGAGAACCTCGTGAGGTCCGCTTTCAGAGTGGTACGGTAATCCTGTTACGAAAGTCATGTTACTAGACCATGATAAACCTATGAACTATGAGGAAGCGATGATGAGCCCAGATTCGCAAAATGGTGGAGGCCATGAAATCGAGATAGGATCCATCTATGAGAACAAAGTGTGGACTTTGGTGGACTTGCCCGATGATCGGCAAACCATAGAAAATAAATGGATCTTCAAGAGGAAGGCAGACGACGATAGTAGTGTTACTATCTACAAAGCTAGACTTGTCGAAAAAGGTTTTGACAAAGTTCAAGGTGTTGACTACAATGAGATTTTCTCAAGCAGAAGCGATGCTTAAGTCTGTCCGGATCATGTTAGCAATTCCCACATTTTATGAAATCGGCAAATGGATGTCAAAACTGCATTCCTTAATGGTTTTCTTAAAGAAGAGTTGTATATGATGCAACCGAAGGTTTTGTCGATCCTAAAGGTGCTAACAAAATGTGCAAGCTCCAAAGAATCCATCTATGGACTGGTGCAAGCATCTCGAGTTGGAATATACGCTTTGATAAGTTGATCAAAGCATATAGTTTTATCTGAGACTTGCGATGAAGCCTGTATTTACAAGAAAGTGAGTGGGAGCTCAGAGCATTTACGATACTATATGTAGATGACATATTATTGATCGAAATGATATAGAATTTCTGGATAGCATAAAGGGATACTTGAATAAAAGTTTTTCAATGAAAGACCTCGGTGAAGCTGCTTACATTGAGCATCAAGATCTATATAGATAGATCAAGACGCTTGATAAGATTTTTCAATGAGTACATACCTTGATAAATTTTGAAATAGTTCAAAATAGAACAGTCAAAGAAGGAGTTCTTGCCTGTGATGCAAAGGTGTGAAGTTGAGTAAGACTCAAGACCCGACCATGGCAGAAAATAGAAAGAGAATGAAAAGTCATTCCCTATGCCTCAGTCATAGGTTCTATAAAGTATGCTATGCTATGAACCAGACCTATTGTATACCTTGCTCTGAGTTTTACAAGGGAATACAATTTTGATCTAAGAGTAGATCACTGGACAGCGGTCAAGAATATCCTTAGTGAGGACTAAGGACATGTTTCTCGATTATGGAGGTGATAAAAGAGCCCGTCGTAAAAAGTTACAACGATGCAAGCTTTTACACCAATCCAGATGACTCTAAGTCTCAATCTGGATACATATTGAAAGTGGGAGAAATTAGCTAGAGTAGCTCCGTGCAGAGCATTGTGGACATAGAATATTTGCAAAATGCATGCATACGGCTCTGAATATGACAGACCCGTTGACTAAACTTCTCTCACGGGCAAAACATGATCATACCTTTGTACTCTTTGGGTGTTAATCACATAGCGATGTGAACTAGATTATTGACTCTAGTAAACCCTTTGGGTGTTGGTCACATGACGATGTGAACTATGGGTTTTAATCATATACAAATATGAATATTGATGTTAAATCACATGGCGATGTGAACTAGATTATTGACTCTAGTGCAAGTGGGAGACTGAAGGAAATATGCCCTAGAGGCAATAATAAAGTTATTATTTATTTCCTTATTTCATGATAAATGTTTATTATTCATGCTAGAATTGTATTAACCGGAAACATAATACATGTGTGAATACATAGACAAACATAGTGTCACTAGTATGCCTCTACTTGACTAGCTCGTGAATCAAAGATGGTTAAGTTTCCTAGCCATAGACATGAGTTGTCATTTGATTAACGGGATCACATCATTAGGAGAATGATGTGATTGACTTGACCCATTTCGTTAGCTTAGCACTTGATCGTTTAGTATGTTGCTATTGCTTTCTTCATGACTTATACATGTTCATGTAACTATGGGATTATGCAACTCCCGTTTACCAGAGGAACACTTTGGGTACTACCAAATGTCACAACGTAACTGGGTGATTATAAAGGAGTACTACAGGTGTCTCCGAAGGTACATGTTGAGTTGGCATATTTCGAGATTAGGTTTTGTCACTCCGATTGTCGGAGAGGTATCTCTGGGCCCTCTCGGTAATGCACATCATTATAAGCCTTGCAAGCAATGTAACCAATGAGTTGGTTACGGGATGATGCATTACAGAACGAGTAAAGAGACTTGCCGGTGACGAGATTGAACTAGGTATTTGAAAGTGCAACTAATCCCCGGGTGGTTTTGGTAATTAATAACAACATATATATCATTGAACTAATAGTTACTTGAGAATCATTTGAGAGAGTTCATTGATATGGGTATGGCAAGGATCAAGAAGTGGACCCTCAAAATGCTAAGGCAAGCATTGGCAAAAGCTCAAGACTCCATTTTTGGTTTAGTGATCCAAGATCACATTGAGTCCATAGGAAAAGCCAATACTATTAAAAGGGATGAGGTTATGATGATGATCTGGTTGCTCAAGTGCTTAGTGATACATCTCCTAAACTATCAAGAACTTTCACCGCCATATACACTCATAAGTAATCTCGGTCCCACCGATTTTCCAAACTCACCACACCGAGATGAACCACCTCAGCCATAAGCCAAACCCTAGCAAACTCGGATTTTCCGATTCGAACTCGGTCTCACGAAACTTGAGCCGCTAAGCTTCAGAACCTTACGTCATCAAATCGGTGTCACCGAGATGATGAAGTCGGTCCCACTGAAATTGGCTTGCTCTTGTCATTGCATCTAATCGGACTAACCGAGATTGTATTTTCGGTCCCACCGAAAATCCCAACGTTCACATTATTTGAACTTTCGGTCTCACCGAGTTGTCAACTTCGGTCCCACCGAGATTGCTCAAATGTGTGTAACGGTTGGATTTTGTGTGGAGGCTATAAATACCCTCCACCCCTCTTCATTCGTGGAGAGAGCCATCGAAAGAACTACCACTCCTACCTTACATTTCGAGAAGAGAACTACCTACCCTTGTGTTGAGATCAAGTTGCTCCACTCCCACCATATGAAGCTTGATCTCTAGCCTTCCCAAGTTGCTTTCCACTCAATCCTTTCTTCCACCACAGCCAAATCAGTGAGGAGAGTTGAGTGTTGGGGAGATTATCATTTGAAGCACAAGAGCAAGGAGTTCATCATCATCTACAACATCTATTACCTTTTGGAGGGTGGTGCCTCCTAGATTGGTTAGGTGTCGCTTGGGAGCCTCCGTCATCGAGATGTGGAGTTGAACCAAGAAGTTTGTAAGGGCAAGGAGATCGCCTACTTCGTGAAGATCTAGTGAGGGTAATTTTCGTAGAGGTCCTTACTTTGATGGTACAAACTTTGCTAGTTGGAAGCATAAAATGAAAATGCATATTCTTGGTCATAACCCAGCCGCATGGGGCATTATTTGTGTTGGTATGCAAGGTGAATTCTTCGAGGAAGGAAAAGTTCCGGATCACGAAGCTACAACGGAAGAATTGCAGATGTTGCAAAACAATGCTCAAGCTTGTGACATTCTCTTCAATGCCTTGTGTCCCGAGGAGTTCAACAAAATCAGCCGTCTTGAGAATGCAAAAGAGATTTGGGATACTTTGGTTGAAATGCATGAAGGTACCGAGTCCGTGAAGGAATCAAAGCTAGATATTCTTCAAGGTCAACTTGACAAGTTCAAGATGAAGGATGGTGAAGGAGTCGCTGAAATGTACTCTAGGCTTGCTCTCATCACAAATGAGATTGCCGGCTTAGGAAGCGAAGAAATGACCGACCGATTCATCATCAAGAAGATTCTCAGAGCTTTGGATGGAAAGTATGACACCGTGCGCACTTTGATCCAAATGATGCCAAACTACAAGAATCTCAAGCCAACCGAAGTCATTGGAAGAATTGTTGCTCATGAGATGACACTTAAGGATAAGGAAGAGCTTCACGACAAGTCAAGTGGTGCTTACAAAGCTACAAGTGATGCTCCCACAACCTCAAGTGATAAGTTAGTTTCCAATGAAGAGATAAGCCTAATGGTCAAGAACTTCAACAAATTCTACAAGAATAGAGGCAAAGAGAGAAGCTCAAAGTCTAGATCATATGATGAAAAGAGATCTTCTAGTCGTGATCGAAACTGCTACAATTGTGGAAGACCCGGACACTACTCAAATGAGTGTACGGCTCCCCACAAGAGAAGAGAAGAATCTCCAAGAAGAAGAAGCTCAAGAGATCATAGTCAAAAAAAGAAGCTCAAGAGATGAGTCACCTCGGAAAGAGAGAAGGAGCAGAGATGATCGTTATGAACGAAGATCCTCTCGGAGAAGCAAGGATTCGGAGAGGAAAGACAAGTCATCAAGGAGCTACACAAGAAGAAAACATCAAGCTCATGTAGGTGAATGGGTCTCCGGCTCCGACTCCGACAATCAATCCGAAGGAAGCTATCACTCCAACTCCGACTACAGTCAAGATGAAGGTGTTGCTGTTGGGGAACGTTGCAGAAAATTAAAATTTTTCCTACGGCTTCACCAAGATCCATCTATGAGTTCATCTAAGCAACGAGTAACGGGAGAGAGTTTGCATCTACATACCACTTGTAGATCGCGTGCGAAGCTTGCAAGGTGATGATGGAGTCGTACTCGAACGTGATTCAGATCACCGATGCCAAGTCTTTGAACGGACAGCACCTCCGCGTTCAACACACGTGACGGACGATCGACGTCTCCTCCTTCTTGATCCAGCAAGGGAAAGGAGAGGTTGAGGAAGACAGCTCCACCGGCAAGACGACGGCGTGATGATGGTGGAGAAGCAAGATCTCGGCAGTGGCTTCACTGAGCTCTACGGAGGAGGAGATGTGTTGGGAGGGAGGGCTGCGCCTTGGGAGTTGTGTACAGCAGCCCCTCCCTCCCCCTTTATATAGGCCCCTGTAGTGGCGGCCCCGGAGATCCAATCTCCTGGGGCGGCGGCCAAGGGGGTGGAGTACCCCTGCCGGTGGGCGCCCCCCCCTAGGGTTTCAACCCTAGGCGCAGGGGTGGACCCTAGGGGCGCACCAGCCCCTTGTGGGCTGGTTCCTTCCCTCTCAGCCCATGGGGCCCTCCAGGATAGGTGGCCCCACCGGTGGACCCAGGACCCTTCCAGGTGGTCCGGTGCTACCGAAACCCCAAACTTTCCGATGGTCAAACACCACTTCCTATATATTATTCTTTACCTCCGGACCCTTCCGGAACTCCTCGTGACGTCCGGATCTCATCTGGGACTCAACAACATTCGGTGGTCACATACTTGACTTCCTACTAACCCTAGCGCCACCGAACCTTAAGTGTGTAGACCCTACGGGTTCGGAGACACGCAGACATGACCGAGACGACTCTCGGGCAATAACCAACAGCGGGTCGGATATCCATGTTGGCTCCTACATGCTCCTCAATGATTTCATCGGTTGAACCACGATGTCGAGGATTCGATCAAACCTCGTATGCAATTCCTTTGTCAATCGATGCGTTACTTGCCCGAGACTCGATCGTCGGTATCCCAATACCTTGTTCGGTCTCGTTACGGCAAGTCACTTTACTCGCATCAGAATGCATGATCCCGTACAACACCTTGGTCACATTGAGCTCATTATGATGATGCATTACCGAGTGGGCCCAAGAGATACCTCTCCGTCATACGGAGTGACAAATCGATCTCGATCCGTGTCAACCCAACAGATACTTTCGGAGATACCGTAATGCACCTTTATAGTCACCCGATTCGTTGTGACGTTTGATACACCCAAGGCACTCCTACGGTAACCGGAGTTACACGATCTCATGGTCGAAGGAATAGATACTTGACATTGGCAAAGCTTCTAGCAAACGAACTATCCGATCTTTTATGCTATGCTTATGATTGTCTTGTCCATCACATCATTCTCCTAATGATGTGATCTCGTTATCAACGACATCCAATGTCCATAGTCAGGAAACCATGACTATCTATTGATCACAACGAGCTAGTCAACTAGAGGCTCACTAGGGACTCATTGGGTCTAAGTGTTCACACGTGTATTACGATTTCCGGATAATACATTTATAGCATGAACAAAAGACAATTATCATGAACATTGAAATATAATAATCCTTTTATTATTGCCTCTAGGGCATATTTCCAACAGATCTCCCACTTGCACTAGAGTCACCAATCTAGTTACATTGTGATGAATCGAACACCCATAGAGTTCTGGTGTTGATCATGTTTTGCACGCGAGAGAGGTTTAGTCAACGGATCTGCGACATTCAGATCCGTGTGCACTTTGCAAATCTCTATGTCTCCATCTTGAACATTTTCACGGATGGAGTTGAAGCGACGCTTGATGTGCTCGGTCTTCTTGTGAAACCTGGGCTCCTTGGCTAGGGCAATAGCTCCGGTGTTGTCACGAAGAGTTTGATCGGCCCCGACGCATTGGGTATGACTCCTAGGTCGGTGATGAACTCCTTCACCCAAATCGCTTCATGCGCTGCCTCCGAGGCTGCCATGTACTCCGCTTCACACGTAGATCCCGCCACGACGCTCTTGCTTGCACCTGCACCAGCCATCGCTCCACCATTCAACATATACACGTATCCGGTTTGTGACTTAGAGTCATCGGATCTCGAGTCGAAGCTAGCATCGACGTAACCTTTTCTGACGAGCTCTTCGTCTCCTCCATAAACGAGAAACATGTCCTTTGTCCTTTTGTGTACTTCAGATATTCTTGACCGCTGTCGGTGTTCCTTGTCGGGTTACTTTGGTATCTTGCAACCAAACTTACGGCAAGGTTTACATCGGTCCGTACACAAAGATGGCATACATAATAGATCCTATGGCTGAAGCATAGGGATGACACTCATCTCTTCTTTATCTTTTGTCGTGGTCGGTGGTCGAGCTGAGCTCAATTTCACACCTTGTAACATAGGCAAGAACCCTTCTTGGACTGATCCATTTTGAACCTCTTCAAAATCTTATCAAGGTATGTGCTTTGTGAAAGACCTATGAGGCGCCTCGATCTATCTCTATAGATCTTTATGCCTAATATATAAGCAGCTTCTCCAAGGTCCTTCATTGAAAAACACTTGTTCAAGTAGGCCTTAATGTTGTCCAGAGTGTCGTATCATTTCCCATCAAGAGTATGTCATCTACATATAACAGAGAAATGCTACGGAGCTCCCACTCACTTTCTTGTAAACGCAGGCTTCTCCATAAGTCTCAAGATAAACCCAAACGCTTTGATCATCTCATCAAAGCGAATGTTCCAACTCCGAGATGCTTGCACCAGTCCATAAATGGATCGCTGGAGCTTGCATACTTTGTTAGCGTTCGAGGATCGACAAAACCTTCCGGCTGCATCATATACAGCTCTTCCTTAAGATGTCCATTAAGGAATGCCGTTTTGACGTCCATCGCCATATCTCATAATCATAGTATGCGGCGATTGCTAACATGATTCGGACGGACTTAAGCTTCGCCACGGAGAGAAAGTCTCGTCGTAGTCAATCCCTTGAACTTGTCGATAACCCTTAGCGACAAGTCGAGCTTTATAGATGGTAACATTACCATCCGCGTCATCTTCTTCTTAAAATCCATTTATTTTCTATCGCTCGCCGATCATCGGCAAGTTTGTCAAAGTCCATACTTTGTTTTCATACATGGATTCTATCTCGGATTTCATGGCCTCAAGCCATTTGTTGGAATCCGGCCCGCCATTGCTTCTTCATAGTTCAAGGTTCATTGTTGTCTAGCAACATGATTTCCATGACAGGTTGCCGTACCACTCAGTGCGGAACGTGTCCTCGTGGACCTTCAAAGTTCAAGAGTAACTTGATCCGAAGTA
This sequence comes from Aegilops speltoides, assembly GCA_021437245.1. NCBI lineage: Eukaryota > Viridiplantae > Streptophyta > Magnoliopsida > Poales > Poaceae > Aegilops > Aegilops speltoides. The sequence continues at coordinate 409,231,669 of CM038141.1, read as the reverse complement.
CCTTGATCATCATCAACGTTTTCCTCTTGGTTGGTGTGGGCATCACAGGAACGGTTTCCTGCGCTGCACCACTTTCCCGTTCGAGAGGTAGTACTTCGTCGAGCTCTACTTTCCTCCCACTTACTTCTTTCGAGAGAAACTCTTTCTCTAGGAAGCATCCGTTCTTGGCAACAAAGATCTTGCCTTCGGATCTTAAGTAGAAGGTATACCCGACAGTTTCCTTAGGGTATCCTATGAATACGCATTTTTCCGACTTGGGTTCGAGCTTTTCAGGTTGAAGTTTCTTGACATAAGCATCGCATCCCCAAACTTTTAGAAACGACAGCTTAGGTTTCTTCCCAAACCATAATTCATACGGTGTCGCCTCAACGGATTTAGACGGTGCCCTATTTAAAGTGAATGTAGCTGTCTCTAGAGCGTATCCCCAAAATGATAGCGTAAATCGGTAAGAGACATCATAGACCGCACCATATCCAATAGAGTGCGACACGACGTTCGGACACACCGTTTACCGAGGTGTTCCAGCGGCGTGAGTTGTGAAACGATTCCACATTTCCTTAAGTGTGTACCAAATTCGTGACTTAAGTATTCTCCTCCACGATCGATCAGAAGAATTTTATCTTTCGGTCACGTTGATTCTCTACCTCACTCTGAAATTCCTTGAACTTTTCAAAGGTCTCAGACTTGTGTTTCATTAAGTAGACATACCCATATCTACTTAAGTCATCCGTGAGAGTGAGAACATAACGATATCCTCCATGAGCCTCAACGCTCATTGGACCGCACACATCGGTATGTATGATTTCCAACAAGTTGGTTGCTCGCCCATTGTTCCGGAGAACGGAGTCTTGGTCATTTTGCCTAAGAGGCAAGGTTCGCATGTGTCAAACGATTCATAATCAAGAGACTCTAAAAGTCCATCAGCATGGAGCTTCTTCATGCGCTTGACACCAATGTGACCAAGGCGGCAGTGCCACAAGTATGTGGGACTATCGTTATCAACTTTACATCTTTTGGCATCCACACTATGAACATGTGTAGTACTACGCTCGAGATTCATTAAGAATAAACCATTGACCATCGGAGCATGACCATAAAATATATCTCTCATATAAATCGAACAACCATTATTCTCAGACTTAAATGAGTAGCCATCTCGTATCAAACGAGATCCAGATACAATGTTCATGCTCAAACTTGGCACTAAATAACAATTATTGAGGTTTAAAACTAATCCCAGAGGTAAATGTAGAGGCAGCGTGTCGACGGCGATCACATCGACCGAACCATTCCCGACGCAAGATCGTCACCTCGCCCTTCGCCGGTCTTCGTTTATTCCGCAGCTCCTGCTGTGAGTTACATATGTGAGCAACGGCACCGTATCAAATACCGGGAGTTACTACGAGTAATCGGTAAGGTACACATCAACTACATGTATATCAAATATACCTTTGGTGTTGCGGCCTTCTTATCCGCTAAGTATTTGGGGCGTTCCGCTTCAAAGGTTCCCTTCCCTTGCAATAAAAGCACTCGGTCTCGTGCTTGGGTCCATTCTTTGACTTCTTCCCGCGAAGCTTACGGCGCGGCAACATCTTTGCCATCCTTCTTGAAGTTCTTCTTACCCTTGCCCTTCTTGAACTTAGTGGTCTTATTGACCATCAACACTTGATGTTCTTTCTTGATTTCAGCCTCTGCGACTTCAAAGATCGAGAACACTTCAGAATGGTCTTTACCATCCCCCGCATGTTGTAGTTCATCACAAAGCTCTTGTAGCTTGGTGGGAGCGATCGAGGATTCTATCAATGACCGCCTCATCACGGGAGGTTAATGTTCAACTGGGTCATCTGGCGGCAACCCAGACATCTTGAGGATGTGTTCCTTGTGTAACTGTTCTCCTCCATCTTACAAGCTGTAGAACTTGTCGGAGACATCATATCTCTCGACCGGGCATGAGCTTGAAAACTAGTTTCAGCTCTTGAACATCTCATATGCTCCGTGATGCTCAAAACGCTTTTGGAGCCCCGGTTCTAAGTGAGAGCATGCCGCACCGAACGAGGGAGTAATCATCAAGCGAAGTTTGCCAAGCGCTCATAACGCCTTGGTTCTCGTGGACGGAGCGGCACCTAGCGGTCCTTCTAGGACATATTGCTTCTGGCAGCTATGAGGATGATCTCGTGTTCGGACCCAAATCCGTATAGTTCTGCCATCATCTTTCAGCTTGGTTTTCTAGGAACGCGTTGAAGTTCATGTTGACATTAGCGTTGGCCATTGATCTACAAGACATATTTGCAAAGGTTTTAGACTAAGTTCATGATAATAAAGTTCTTAATCAAAATTATGAACTCCCACTTAGATTAGACATCCTCTAGTCATCTAAGTGTTACACGATCCGAGTCGACTAGCCCGTGTCCGATCATCACGTGAGACGGACTAGCCATCGTCGGTGAACATCTTCATGTTGATCGTATCTTCCATACGACTCGTGTTCGACCTTTCGGTCTCCGTGTTCCGAGGCCATGTCCGCACATGCTAGGCTCGTCAAGTTAACCCTAAGTGTTTTATTTGTGTAAAACTGTCTTACACCCGTTGTATGTGAACGTAAGGATCCATCACACCCGATCATCACGTGGTGCTTAGAAACGATTTAACCGTAGCAACGGTGCACGTTAGGGAGAACACTTCTTGAAATTTTATAAGGGATCATCTTATTTACTACCGTCGTCCTAAGTAAACAAGATGTAAAAGCATAATAAACATCACATGCAATTATATAGTTGTGACATGATATGGCCAATATCATCAAGCTCCATTGATCTCCATCTTGGGGCTCCATGATCATCTTGTCACCGCTTGACACCATGATCTCCATCATCATGATCTCCATCATCGTGTCTTCATGAAGTTGTCACGCTAACGACTACTTCTACTTCTATGACTAACGCGTTTAGTAATGAAGTAAAGTAGTTTACATGGCGCTCTTCAATGACACGCAGGTCATACAAAAAATAAAGACAACTCCTATGGCTCTCGCGGTTGTCATACTCATCGACATGCAAGTCGTGAATCCTATTACAAGAACATGATCTCATACATCACAATTCAACATTCATCACAACTTCGCCATATCACATCACATGATCAATCGCTGCAAAAACAAGTTAGACGTCCTCTAGTTGTTGTTGCATCTTTACGTGGCTGCGATTGGGTTCTAGCAAGAACGTTTTCTTACCTCGAATCACCACAACGTGATTTTGTCAACTTCTATTTACCCTTCATAAGGGCCCTGTTCATCGATTCCGCTCCAACTAAAGTGGAGAGACAGACACCGCCAGCCACCTTATGCAACTAGTGCATGTCACCGGTGGAACCGGTCTCACGAAGCGCACGTAAGGTTGGTCGGGCCGCTTCATCCCACAATACCGCTGAGCAAGAAAAGACTAGTAGAGGCAAGTAAGATGACAAGATCAACGCCCACAACAAATTGTGTTCTACTCGTGCATTAGAGAACTACGATAGACCTAGCTCATGATGCCCTTTGTTGGGGAACGTTGCAGAAAATTAAAATTTTTCCTACGGCTTCACCAAGATCCATCTATGAGTTCATCTAAGCAACGAGTAACGGAGAGAGTTTGCATCTACATACCACTTGTAGATCGCGTGCGGAAGCTTGCAAGGTGATGATGGAGTCGTACTCGAACGTGATTCAGATCACCGATGCCAAGTCTGAACGGACAGCACCTCGCGCTCAACACACGTGACGGACGATCGATGTCTCCTCCTTCTTGATCCAGCAAGGGAAAGGAGAGGTTGAGGAAGACAGCTCCACCGGCAAAGACGACGGCGTGATGATGGTGGAGAAGCGATCTCGGCTGTGGCTTCACGAGCTCTACGGAGGAGGAGATGTGTTGGGAGGGAGGGCTGCGCCTTGGGAGTTGTGTACAGCAGCCCCTCCTCCCCCTTTATATAGGCCCCTGTGGCGGCCCTGGAGATCCAATCTGGGGGCGGCGGCCAAGGGGGTGGAGTACCCCCCTGCCGGTGGGCGCCCCACCCCTAGGGTTTCAACCCTAGGCGCAGGGTGGACCCTAGGGGCGCACCAGCCCCTTGTGGGCTGGTTCCTTCCCTCTCAGCCCATGGGGCCCTCCGGATAGGTGGCCCCACCGGTGGACCCGGGACCCTTCCGGTGGTCCGTGATTTTACCGAAACCCCAAACTTTCCCGATGGTCAAACACCACTTCCTATATATTATTCTTTACCTCCGGACCCTTCCGAACTCCTCGTGACGTCCGGGATCTCATCCGGACTCGAACAACATTCGGTGGTCACATACTTGACTTCCTACTAACCCTAGCGCCACCGAACCTTAAGTGTGTAGACCCTACGGGTTCGGGAGACACGCAGACATGACCGAGACGACTCTCGGGCAATAACCAACAGCGGGTCGGATATCCATGTTGGCTCCACATGCTCCTCGATGATTTCATCGGTTGAACCACGATGTCGAGGATTCGATCAAACCACGTATGCAATTCCTTTGTCAATCGGTGCGTTACTTGCCCGAGACTCGATCGTCGGTATCCCAATACCTTGTTCGGTCTCGTTACCGGCAAGTCACTTTACTCGCACCGTAATGCATGATCCCGTACAACACCTTGGTCACATTGAGCTCATTATGATGATGCATTACCGAGTGGGCCCAAGAGATACCTCTCCGTCATACGGAGTGACAAATCCCAGCCTCGATCCGTGTCAACCCAATGATACTTTCGGAGATACCGTAATGCACCTTTATAGTCACCCGATTACGTTGTGACGTTTGATACACCCAAGGCACTCCTACGGTAACCGGAGTTACACGATCTCATGGTCGAAGGAATAGATACTTGACATTGGCAAAGCTTCTAGCAAACGAACTATCCGATCTTTTATGCTATGCTTATGATTGGGTCTTGTCCATCACATCATTCTCCTAATGATGTGATCTCGTTATCAACGACATCCAATGTCCATAGTCAGGAAACCATGACTATCTATTGATCACAACGAGCTAGTCAACTAGAGGCTCACTAGGGACTCATTGGGTCTAAGTGTTCACACGTGTATTACGATTTCCGGATAATACATTTATAGCATGAACAAAAGACAATTATCATGAACATTGAAATATAATAATCCTTTTATTATTGCCTCTAGGGCATATTTCCAACAGTTGCCGGTCTTGCTCTCGTATCCTCCAACTCCAACTCCTACGACTTATTTGATTCACCAAATGAGGGAATTGGAAGATGCTTCATGGCTAAAGGCCCCAAGGTATCACACCCTGAATTCATTGACTTCAATAGTGATGAGGATGACTTGCTTGGTGAAGATGAGCTCTTACATGATAAATCCAATGAACCTAGTAACAATGAACATGCTAGTAGTCTTTATAGTCGAGAAGAGTCGAATGACAATGCTATGAAGGAGATTGAGCGTCTAACTAAAGAACTAAAAACTCTTAAGTTAGCTCATGAAACAACTCAAGAAGATCATAGAGAGCTCCTAAGATCTCATGAGAAGCTACGCTTCGAGAAGCTCACTCTAGAGCAAGAACATGAGTTTCTAAAAGCAATCAATGACGATCTTCGAAAGAAGAGTTCTTCATATCTTGCCAAACGACTTCGCTTGTCTAATTTCTTGCCACCCATTAAAACTAAGCATGACAAGCATAAGAAAAATTCTTCTTCTAGTAGTAACAATAACCATGCTAAATTCAATATTGTTGCTTCTAGTAGTTCTCTTGATTCCACTAACCATGTTTCAAGCCAAGTTACACTTGAGCAAGAAAATAGTTTATTGAAAGGGATCATAGAGAAAGGTGTCTACAAGAGCCTTGCCGGAAGCAAGAACTTTGAGGAAATTGTTCGCAAGGAAGGAAGGCACCGGAAGAATCAAGGAATTGGTTTTGAGCGAAAGTTCAACGCCGAAGGTGTTGAATGGGAAGAAGGTCAATATCCTACTCCATAGTTTGTTTCTCAAAAGGAGAAGTATGATCCTACTTCTTCCAATGTGGAACAAGCTCAAGATGACCTTCCACCACAAGACCACAAGCTAAAAGGCAAGGACAAGCTTCAAGAGGAGATTGATGCATTTGTTGAAGCACCTCAAGCCATGGTCAAGTGGGTTCCCAAGGAAACGTCAAGTTCTACTTCGTCAAGCTCAACTACAACCCCAAGGATTCCCATCAAGATGATGTGGATCCCAAGAAGAAGAACTAGAAAGTTCTTGAGGGTGACTCGCCAACATACTTCACTCACATTCATTTTGGCAAAACTTGTGCAATCAACTTCCACATCGTGCACTAGTTCATGGAGTCACAAACCCTCTTGTTGGTAAGTCAAGGGACAAGGTAATCATTGCTTTCATGGACATCATCTATTGTGAATTTCAATCTATGTCCATGGATATCCTTGTTTGTTCCTTGTGGGACTAACCCATGTAGGTATTGAAAGTGCCCGAATCCAAAGGATAGCTCCCAACTCTTGATGATCTTCATCAACATTGAGCATCCACATCTTCAACATCTACATGAAGTCTTCTACGACAACCCAAGGTTAGTTTGACCCTTTAAAAGGGGTTCTCACATCTAGGGGGAGCTTTGCTCTAAAAATTGAGCTAAAGCATCTTCAAATGATGTGAACACATCAATGCTTTATGTAAAAGTGGTAACCCCACTTGTGCTTAAACGATGAGTATGACCTATGATCAAATGTTCTCATTTGGCTCCTAAGTCAATATACTCATATAAAGATGACCTAGTCATCGACAAGTTGTGTGTTAGTTGCTAGAGTTTTTGGTTGTGCATGTTTGACACATATTTCATTTGCTATCTTATTGTGTGAGCATGTTGGATGCATGATTTTGTCCATTCGAGGACATCCATTTGTTGTTTTGGTCGTTTTGATTTTTCTGACCAAATGGATGGACAAGAATGCCTAAGTACCTCCCCTAGCTATCTATGCTTTCTTGTCTCAAATTCTATTCATGCTTACATCACAAATTTTGAACAAGTCATTTTGGACCCTCCGGTGAGGAGCACTTGAGCCACCGATCCGTCAAGGGCTAACTTCCAAAACCTTCTAATTGATTTCGGTCGGACCAACTTACTCAAACTCGGTCGAACCGAAAGCATTTAGATCGATCTAGGTTTTCACCTCGGTGAAACCGAGTTGTGATTTTCGGCGTGACCGAAGTGCATAATCGCCTAGTAGTTATCCATCTCGGTGCCACCGAAGTTTTACAACTCGTCCCACCGACAACAAAGGGGTATATATACTCGAGGGCGCTGCTGATTCCTACTTCAAACGTTTCGCCCCCACCCCTTCTTGCCGCCGCCTTGGTCTCCAGATCGTCGCCGTTGCCGTCATGCGCTGCGCGCGCCGCTTGAGTCTCCGTCGCCGTCAACGGACATCTCCTCCGAGCCGTTGCCGCCGAAGAAAAACTCCACCAAGTTAGGGTGAGTTTTGATCCCACTCGTGCTCCCATCTCCGATTCAATGCACGTTTGGTTTGCCTATTATCTTGCCACGATTGTACACCAGATTAGTTCGTTTGGACTAGATTCGAGTAAAAGTTTTAGGGTTAGGTTTCCGCTGAACACATCTCGGTGAGACCGATTTTACATTTTCGGTATGACCGATTTGGCCTATGGCCATTGCACTGAACCCTTCGGTCCAACCGAGTTGTGCAAATCGGTGTGACCGAAATGACGATTCTGTGAAACCCTAGTGTTTTCGGTAGGACCGAAACCCACTTCGGTCAAACCGAAAGTGGTGTGAAAGCTCCTGTTTAACACTTCGGATTCACCGAACCTTAAACTCGGTCTGACTGAAATGTCTTCTGTGAAAACCTAATACTAGAATTTGAACTCATTTGTTTGCAAAAACTTCTGCATTTTGTGATGACTCTTCTTCTCTGCCTACACCTTATCTATTCACGGGTTGTCACCATGTCGATGCCAGTGTGATGTAAAAGGTCGAGACACCCATTGCAGATATTCCAGAGGGGCACTAGTCCCGATCCTAGCAGCTCATCTGATGATGGTGAGAGGAGTACACCAAGTGGTTTGCCTCCTGCAGCCACCAGAGCTAGAAAGAAGAGGAATTCAGATGATGAGGATTCAGATTTTGTTGTTGAGGAAGAGGTGACCTCAAAGCCCAAAAGGAAGGTTGTTGCCAAAGAGCCACAAGGTCAACAAACTAAGAAGGGCACCAGCAAAGTCAAGCAGTCAACTGTTGCCAAGAAGCTGAATTTGGGAGAGGCAACTGCAAGCAAAGTAAAGAAAACCTCCAAGAGAAAGAGGATAGTGCATGATGCAGCAGAAGAAGATGAGGATGAGGAAGCACCCCAGCCTCCTCCTCAGAAGCCTAAGTTCATGGGTGATGCCATTAAGGCTGGAGCCACATCAAAGCCAAAGCTGACAAGGAAGCAGCAGCAGCAGCTAAACCAAAGAGCTTCGGAGAGCAGATTCTTGAAGCTACCCAAAGGATTGAACAACGCCTGGCCAGCATTGAACAGTCTCAAGAGAGCCTAGAGAGGATTGTTGAGGACAAGATCCATGCTCTGGACGTGAAGCTGACTGAAGTGCAAGTGACCGTCAACAAGCTCGAGGCAGACATTAAGGACAAAGCGGGAGAAGGAAGAGCTTATGCGTGAGATGTAGGATGACTTAGTCCAGGATGCTTATCAACAGACTGCTCCGGTTCCCACAGACCCGATCATTGCTATTCCAAAGGATCGACACGGACTACTACTTCAAAGACCTCCCACAGCCCAGCTTGCTCCTACTCCAGCTCCGGCTCCAAAGTGACCACTCCTCCAAAGACAGACATCAGTGAAGTCTTCGCCGATCTTTGTCAAATCCACTCCGACATCAACCTAGACGGAGCCGCCAGCAGAGTCCCCGGTGGACGCTTAGCTCTATGTTTTTGAACTTTTGGTAACTTGTTGCCAAAGGGGAGAAATTGTATAGATCATAGGACTTCGAGAGAGAGAGTGTTGTTGTCTTTGCGCTTTTGCTCTTTCGTTCTTTTGCGGTTTCTTTGAGATACTTTTGGTTTTCGAGACATTCAGTGTGTTTGATACTACGTTTGATTCTACCTTAATGAGTGCTTGGTTGTACTATGCTTTAATGTGTGCTTAATGCTTATCATATGCTATTCCTATCTTGTATGACCATTTACTCATGTCTTGGTGATTGGGTGCATGCTGTTCATTCTTATCATTTTGTGCGCTCCACCAAGATGTATGTGACATGGAAGAGTGACCCATGATCCTAATCGATTGTGCATTTGCATTCAAACGCAAATCTTAAATAATGCACAAATTTATGGGGAGCTCTTACTTATCATATACTTCTCAAAGCGACGATATTATTCATTGATTATATCCTTTGTCGAAGCTTTGATCTATATGTTGTCATCAATTACCAAAAAGGGGGAGATTGAAAGTGCAACTAATCCCCGGGTGGTTTTGGTAATTAATAACAACATATATATCATTGAACTAATAGTTACTTGAGAATCATTTCGAGAGTTCAATGATATGGGTATGGCAAGGATCAAGAAGTGGACCCCTCAAAATGCTAAGGCAAGCATTGGCAAAAGCTCAAGACTCCATTTTTGGTTTAGTGATCCAAGATCACATTGAGTCCATAGGAAAAGCCAATACTATTAAAAGGGATGAGGTTATGATGATGATCTGGTTGCTCAAGTGCTTAGTGATACATCTCCTAAACTATCAGCAACTTTCACTGCCATATACACTCATAAGTAATCTCGGTCCCACCGATTTTCCAAACTCAGTCACACCGAGATGAACCACCTCAGCCATAAGCCAAACCCTAGCAAACTCGGATTTTCCGATTCAGAACTCGGTCTCACCGAAACTTGAGCCGCCAAGCTTCTGTAACCTTCTGTCATCAAATCGGTGTCACCGAGATGATGAAGTCGGTCCCACCGAAATTGGCTTGCTCTTGTCATTGCACGAATCGGACTAACCGAGATTGTATTTTCGGTCCCACCGAAAATCCCAACGTTCACATTATTTGAACTTTCGGTCTCACCGAGTTGTCAACTTCGGTCCCACCGAGATTGCTCAAATGTGTGTAACGGTTGGATTTTGTGTGGAGGCTATAAATACCCTCCACCCCTCTTCATTCGTGGAGAGAGCCATCGAAAGAACTACCACTCCTACCTTACATTTTCGAGAAGAGAACTACCTACCCTTGTGTTGAGATCAAGTTGCTCCACTCCCACCATATGAAGCTTGATCTCTAGCCTTCCCAAGTTGCTTTCCACTCAATCCTTTCTTCCACCACAGCCAAATCAGTGAGGAGAGTTGAGTGTTGGGGAGATTATCATTTGAAGCACAAGAGCAAGGAGTTCATCATCATCTACAACATCTATTACCTTTTGGAGGGTGGTGCCTCCTAGATTGGTTACGTGTCGCTTGGGAGCCTCCGTCATCGAGATGTGGAGTTGAACCAAGAAGTTTGTAAGGGCAAGGAGATCGCCTACTTCGTGAAGATCTACCCCGAGTAAGGCTAGCCCTCCGTGGGCGTAGGCCATAGTGGAATAGACAAGGTTGCTTCTTCGTGGACCCTTCGTGGGTGGAGCCCTCCGTGGACTCTCGCAGCCGTTACCCTCCGTGGGTTGAAGTCTCCATCAACGTGGAAGTACAATAGCACCACCTATCGGAACCACGAGAAAAATCACCGCGTCTCCAAAATTGCGTTTGCTCTTCTCCACCTCTCTTTACTACATGTGCAATTTACTTTCCGCTGCCTATACTCTAGAATTGCATGTGTAGGGTGATGCTTGACTTGATCATAATTGTGAATCTGCCAAAACTGTTCTTTGTCAAAAGGCAGAATTTTATATTGTCAAGTAGTCTAATCACCCCCTCTAGACATACTTTCGATCCTACAAGATTGGATACCGACGATCGAATCTCGGCAAGTAACATACCGATGACAAAGGGAACAACGATGTTGTTATGCGGTTTGGCCGATAAAGATCTTCGAGAATATGTAGGAGCCAATATGGGCATCCAGGTCCCGCTATTGGTTATTGACCGAGAATAGTTCTAGGTCATGTCTACATAGTTCTCGAACCCGTAGGGTCCGCACGCTTAAGGTTTCGATGATGTTATATTATGAGTTTATGAGTTTTGATGTACGAAGGAGTTCGAGCCCCGGATGAGATCGGGGACATGAGGAGGAGTCTCGAAATGGTCGAGACGTAAAGATCGATATATTGGACGACTATATTCGGAGTTCGGAAAGGTTCCGAGTGATTCGGTATTTTTTGAGTACCGAGAGTTATGGGAATTCGCCGGGGAGAAGTATTGGGCCTTATTGGGCCTGTGGGAAAGAGAGAGGGGCTGCCTAGGGCAGCCGCGCGCCCCATGGCCTAGTCCGAATTGACTAGGGAGGGCCGCACCCTCCTTCCTTCCTTCTCTCTTCCCCTTCCTTGTCTCCTACTCCTACTACATGGAAGGTCTCCTAGTTGGACTAGGAAAGGGGGAATCCTACTCCCGGTGGGAGTAGGACTCCTCCTTGGTGCGCCTCCTCCTAGGCCGGCCACCTCCTCCCTTGCTCCTTTATATACGGGGGCAGGGGGCACCCCATAGACACACAAGTTGATCTTCGTGATCGTTCCTTAGCCGTGTGCGGTGCCCCCCTCCACCATATTCCACCTCGGTCATATCATTGCGGTGCTTAGGCGAAGCCCTGCGTCGGTACTACATCAAGATCGTCACCACGCCGTCGTGCTGACGGAACTCTCCCTCAACACTCGGCTGGATCGGAGTTCGAGGGACGTCATCGAGCTGAACGTGTGCTGAACTCGGAGGTGCCGTACGTTCGGTACTTGGATCGGTCGGATCGTGAAGACGTACGACTACATCAACCGCGTTGTGCTAACGCTTCCGCTTACGGTCTACGAGGGTACGTGGACAACACTCTCCCCTCTCGTTGCTATGCCATCACCATGATCCTGCGTGTGCGTAGGAATTTTTTTTGAAATTACTACGTTCCCCAACAGGCTGGAGTTCATCTCGGCTGTCACCTTCCTCGGCACATGGTCGAGCACTGCATCCATGTTCTGGACCCCTTCGAGAGATATAAGGATTTATAAAAATCATTAGCCAATACCTTTAGCTCGGCTGGATCGGAGATCTCCACTCCTAGAGAGTTCTGAAGTGATTTGATCATATTCTTCTTGCGCCAAAGACTAGCTCTAAGGTGGGAAAACTTTGTGTTTTTGTCTCCCGCCGAAAGCCATTCAACCCTAGCTCTCTGCCGCCACATTATCTCCTCCATGTAGTACATCTCTATCAACTTATCATTAATTTTGAGCTCGATATGGGAAGGACTTGATCTCGCTGGGTCGTTCTTGAGTTCCTCTAGCATCTGTTTAAGTTTTTTATCTCTTTCCTGACACTCCCAAACGTATCCCAACTCCACCTTTGTAAACTGTTTGCGAGATCCCTCAACTTCTGGCTCAGTTCTGCCACAGAAGTACATGGAGGTCCGGCCCCCCATCCAGAAACTATCGTATCATGGAGGGTTTCATGCGCCTCCCACATCAGCTCACCTGAATGGTCTCTGTACCCGCTCATGAGTACCTGCATCCAGCTCCAGCAGTAGGGGGCGTGATATGATGTCACCCCCGTTAAGTGCGTGACCGCAACCAGCGGAAACTTGGCCAGCCATGACGCATTAGCGAGAGCTCTGTCAAGTCTACACCGTGTATAACTCCCACCTGTTACCTTCTTCTCAAAAGTCCAAAAATTGCCTTTGTATCCCAGGTCAAGCAACATGCAAACGTCAAGGACATCTCTGAAGGCTTAGATCTGGGTGTTGTTGCGCTGGCCAACTCCTTGATGTTCATCTAGACGTAAAACCTCATTGAAATCACCCAAACAAAGCCAAGGAAGATCGCTTAAAGTGGTAATGTTTTTCAAAGTTGTCCATGTGTGATGCCTAATATGCGTTTGTGCCTCCCCATAGACGCAAGGCATCCTCTACTTCTCCGCATCTTGTTCCTCAACACACACATCAAGATGATAAACAGAATAACCAAGAATTTCAACCTTTATTGAATTATTCCGAAACAAGTCTATGTCACCACTCCTACCTTGACTACTAACAGCAAAAGAGTTATCAAAACCCAATGTTCCGGCCAATGCTTCTACCCTAGCACCTTCAATTTGAGTTTCAACAACGCATAACAGGGTAGGGGTAAATTGCCTCGCGAAGTTCACGGACTATCGCAACTTTACCCGCACCACGACAGTTCCAACAGAATATATTCATTGGGCCCGGTGGCGCTCCTCGAAGGAGCCCGCCAACGATGAGACAATCTTGCCAAGATCGCCACTTTTCTGCGAATCATCTGTTGCTGCATCTGTTTTGGCCCTCTTCATGTCTGGTTTGCTGCTCGGACTCAAGGGATCAGTAGGGGGTGATGGCAGCGCAAGGGTCATCCCCTTTCCTCCTGCACCAGGCACATTATGACTTGATTGCGGCACTTGTTGCATCTTCGTCCTCTTCCTGCCATAGTCTACGTCTGACATGTCTATATCAGTTTTGGACGTATAATCCTCCTTCCCTTCACTGCCCGCATCCTGATGAGAAAAAGTCTCGTTTCCCCGAGCTCCATGGCCTCCTCTTCGGCCTCCCCTCTGGCCTCGGCCCCCACCGGGACCATGTCCAGTGCGCATGGACCAGGAAGCCCTAAGGTCTTTGAAAACCAATGTTGTTGGAGGGTAGATTCCACTGCCATGTTCTTTCAAAAGGTGTCCCAGCTTACCACAGACTGCACACCAGTCTGGAAGCTTCTCATATTTAACCCTGTAGATTTGGCGCCTTCCATCCCTATTCATAGAAACTGCATTCTTCAAAGGCTTGTTGACATCAATCCGGACCCAGGCCCAATGGAAGTTTCCCACAAAGTCATGCGATTTTTGTTCTGCATATAAGACTTCTCCAACCTTTTGAGCTAGAGATGGCACCAGATGAGCATACAGAGGCGGGACATCATGAATCTGAAGCCAGATCTCGATAGTGTCAAGTTGAACTGTTGATGGTTTAGCCAAATTGTCATATGGTTTCAGAATAACGGCGTCTCCCCGGAAGTTCCATGGACCATCGCGGGTTACTCTCTCCCAATCTCCCAAACATGAGAACTGGGCTGTGTATAGATTATCCTCAAGCGGTTTGAACTGGACCTCTTGAGCTAGATCCCACGCCGCTCTCATATTTTTAAAGAACCAATATTGGCTGTATGATTTGGGCGTGTGCACCCTGACCAAAGCAATCCAGCACGCCGCCTCTGGCGGCGCCTCTTCCTCATCAAACACCACATTGTCCAGGTCCTCCTCTCGAAGACCTAGCTCCCTCATCAATGTTGTTACATCGTCCGTCTCGGAGGGCTTTGCTGAGCGCGATCCTGAAGCTCCGTTCGACTCCATGGAAAACCTCAAACCCTAACCCGATTAGAACACCGGGCCTTGTAGATACCCCTGGAGCCCCTCCCCCCAGTCCTGCCTGGACCAGGGACGCCGTCATACCCCCGCTCGAAGGAGACACGGCAGAGGTAGGGAAGAAAACGATCTCAACGACGACGATCAAGATCGCCTCGAGAGGAGGAAAACTCTAGCTTGAGGGAAAACTACGCGGCTTTTTACTTGGTGCAGCAGCAGCTGCCGCCCTCGTCGGCCGAGCAGTGGGCCTTGCTCGCGCCGTAGCCGAAATGGTTGCACTCCTCCTTGCAGGCGTCGACGGGGCGAATCCTATTTGGCGCCGCAGGCGCCCGTTAATGTGTATTCTGCAAAAGGGCGCCTGCAGCGCCCTCCTGCTGGGCCGGAGCCCATCCCGCCTTTCCGAAGCAAAAAATGCGACAACGCGAGGGATCGAACACGTGATCTCCAGAAGGAGGAACGTTGCGCTAGCCATCACACCAGCTTACATGATCTATCAACGTACATCTTTTTCCTTATTTACTTGTTTCCTCTTTCCTTTTCCTTTTTTCCTTTTCCTTTTTTCTTTTTCCTTTTCTTTCCTTTTCCCTTTTTTCTTTTTCCTTTCTTTCCTTTTCTTTTTTCTTTTTTGTTCTTCTTCGTCATTCGATGATTTTTGCTTCAAATTTGTGAACTATTTTTCTCAAATTCGATGAACCTTTTTTCAAACTCGATGAACTTTTCTGAAATTCGATGAACTTTCTTAAAAAATCTATTAACTATTTTTCAATTTCAATGAACCATTACAAATTTGATAAACTTTTACAAATTCAATGAACTTTTTTAAAAATTATATGAACTATTTTCAAATTTGATGAACTTTTTAAAAAAATCCATTATCTTTTTTTCTAAATTGATGAATTTTGTTTTCAATTTTGATGAAATTTTTTAATAATCGATGAACTTTTTCAAAAAGCATTGATTTTTTTTAAATTTGATTAAATTTTCAAATTCAGTGAACTTTTTTCAAATTTGATGAACTATTTTATATAACTTTTTTTAGAATTGATGAACTTTTTTCAGATTCAATTAACTTTTTTCTAATTATAATTAACTTTTCTCAAATTCGATGAACTCTTCTTAGATTCGATGAACCTTACTCAAATTCACTCAAATTTGATGAACTTTTCTTCAGATTCGATGAACTTTTTTAAGAAACATCAATGATTTTGTTTTCAAATTTGAAAAAGTTTGTGCATTTTAAAAAAAGTTCTTTGAATTTTCTTAGAAATTGTACGCATTTAGCAAAAAAAAAAGGGAAGTAAAATGGTGAACAAAACTGTTACAGAAAAAGAGAAAAGAGAAAAAAATACGGTTTGGGAAGCTTCCTACACATGGGGCTTTGCGAGCTGGGGCAAAATAAAAGAAAGCAAACGATTTTAGTAACCACAAGACGTTTGGTGGCGTAGTAGTTGGTGCACTGTGATGGTTGAGGTCGCGAGTTCGAATCTTCCTTTGAAAAATAGTTGGCAAGCTAGACTTTATCGAACGAATAGGTCTAGTTTTCGCCTTCTATTCCTTTTGGAAGGGGGGTCGGGGGAAACCTTTTTTCGGAAAATAGAACTGAGTCAATTTGCCCAAATTTGCAATTCAGAAAATTCATTTGACTAAATACATACCTTTCTTTAGTCTTTTCGGTAGGAGCTCCCCATCGACGGCTCACCGTGGTGACTTCTCGCAGCTCGGTTGGGCGGCCCAGGCCCGTGGCTCTGCTGGGCCCGCGCACACGCAACGACATCAGTTCACCTGCCTTCGTTTGATTTTTTTGAAAAAGAAAAACTGCCTTCGTTGGATCTTCTAAAAAAAGAAAACTGGTTTCTTTGGCAACTTCAAAACATAATTGTGTACGTGCACATGTACCATGCATGGAAGATGAACTGATAATACATCGACAATGGATGAATGATGTTAAAGAAAATGCTCCGGTGCACGCACGCACGTACCTATGTCCCTCCCCGTCACGTGGCAAGGGAGGAGAGAGGAGGACATCATGAGGAGGAGAGCCACCAAGCACACAGGCGTCGCCTTCTTGTTCATGGTGAGCACCATGAGGGGACTCCTTTTCTCTCCTACACCAGCTACTGTCTCTAGCTATGAGTACAGTGCTCTTGTGTACAGGCGTGGTGTTTATATAGGGAGGGGATGATCGGATCTTGAAGATCAACTCCTTCACTCTTATATTTCTCTCCTTATTAAACGTCATTGTTTTTCTATTTATATGGATGCTAATTAGCACACCAAATCACGGCAATCAATTCCTTAAATCAATGATTTCCCGTGTTTTTGTGCAAGTTGGATACAAGAATATGTTTTTTAGAATGCAGTACCGTGCATCGCCATTATTAAAGTTGTACAGTTACAGATAACCGCTGCTAATTACTACATTCCAAGTTTCGCATATTTGAAATTAGACTGAATTCTAGTTTTTACTCCCCACTTTGATAATGTTGTCACTAATTACCCTCTACTTTGATATTTCAAAACCACGTGGCCGCGTGTGCGGACTCCTCGAAGCTGCTACTAGCTAGCCCAAGTCCTAGCTACTTCCCAGGCTGCCCGCGTCCGTGCGGCGAGCGCTTTCCCGCAAGGTGGGATGGTCTCTCTTCTGCCATGCGACGCCTTGCCTTTTATTGGCGGACTGAGGAAGGGAAAAAGTCCAAAATAAACCTTGATTTTGTAGATAATAACTATATCAAACCTTGAACTTTCAGTCCCGAAAATCAACACACTAAACTCACAAATCCCGGTCAATTTTGAAGCTTGAGAGCATTCCCAAACAGGGATTGTCGATGTGGCGGGTGGAATACCAGGATTGTTGACTGCGGTCCCGATTGGGCCGGGCCAATTGATGCAAAGTGATTTATTTTATTTCCGTAGCACGCGAAGTAAAAATACCAAAAAAAAAAAACTAGGAATCGAACAAGCATCCTGAAGCTGCTGAACATCTTCATCTAGCCACTACAACCATTACTCTATTATTGCTATAAGACAAGGCCTGAACAATTTAACCACAACGTGGACATTTGAAATATTTTTGTAAGGGCAAACAAATATTGTAAACATGCAGGCCCGAATAATTTTTCAAATCTCCGAATTTTTGTAAAGTGCGAACACTTTTTCAAAATTATGAATAATTTTTAAAATATGAGCAATTTTCTTTAAAACACAATCAATTTTGCAAAAGCGAACACTTTTTGAAACATAAGCATTTTTTGAAAAATGGAAACAAACTGAAATCTGAACGGATTTTCAAAATTGTTTAAACAGTGTAAAAAATGTTTGTATATTTTATAAAGAGTAAAATACACTGGCGTCCTAAAAGTATTCCAAGTGTGTAAAGTAGGTCCTAAAAGTTTGAAATCGTTCATCGCGGGTCCTATATGTGTCTTTTACCGTGAGTTTTAGGACCTACTCGACGCACTTGAAATAGTTTTAGGACCCGTAGTGAACAACTTACCCATATTTATGACCTGTGGTTAACGATTTCGAACTTTTAGGACCTACTTGACACAGTTGAAATACTTTTAGGACCTCTAGTGTATTTTACTCTTTTATAAAATGTAAAAATGTATTTGGCAAAATGTTACCGTGTCACATAAAAAATGATTTTCGAATTTAATAAATTATTTGTGTTTTCAAAAATATATTCAGTTTTCGAAAATTCTTCACATTTTTTTCAAGAATTATTTCAAAAGTTTTTCAAAATGTTTCCAATATGAACGCCCCTATCTGCTCTTATATTTGACGCACGATATATAATCACAAGCTTCCTTTTATAGAGATTGGCTAGGTGAGGCCGCCGTGAGTTAGAGGTCCCTAGTTCGAGTGCAGAGCTCGCTGTTCGCCCACGATCTTTGCCACATCAGTGAATACCAGCTAAAAACCCTCAAGGTTCAAAATAGATTGGATCGGATAATTTAGTGTGCTGATTTTCGGGATTAAAAGTTCAAGGTTCGATAAAGTTTTCACCGACAAGGTTTATTTTGGACTTTTCCAAGGAAGTGCGGAGAAGACAGTGTTCTAGACCCAACCGACTCCCCCGCGGCCGTGTCGCTTCGGGCCCCGCGCGGCCCGGTGCGAGTTACTGTGCGCACTACGGTAACGAGTTCGACTCGTTCTTTTTTCTTGCGAAATGAGTTGCGACTTTTCTTACAGCAGCGACAGGCGAGAAATGTGCACGTTTTATCGGTTGCTAGTTGGCACACACGCACGCAGGTCTACGTTAACCGAAGTCTTCCTCTCGACCACCTTGTTATTTTCCTCTTGCATAAACAATGCAGGCTTGATTTCTCCGTTACAAAAAAAAAGAATTGACTGACTGGCGGACTGACTGATTCACGGTTGGCTTTCTAGCTAGCACATGATGACAACACGTGTCCGCCTTCGTCGCTGGCTTCTTCTACTACCTGAGGCAGCAACAGATGCCGCCTTCGGCGGCCGAGCAGTAGGCCTTGTTCGCAGGGTAGCCGAAGAAGTTGCAGTCATTCCTGCACGCGTCGAGGGCCGCCTGCGGCGCCGTCTTGCAGGTCGGTTTGGCCACACAGTATTTGGCCCATTGCTCTGCTGGGCCTGCACACACACACAACAAACCAAGACCGAGTCAGTTCACCTGGTTGCTTCGTTTCGTTGGCACGCTTCAAAACGTAACAGTGTAGATATACATATATACTTCCTCTACCTCATAATATACGATGTTATTATATTCAATATACTCACATATTAGATATAATAACGTCTTATATTATGAGACGGAGGGAGTGGCATGAAAAATGAACCGGTAATACCCTCTCTTTTTCGGTTTATATGTCTCAAATCAAAAATCTCAGCAATCAAGGTAGATGGTGAAATAATTTTTATAGTTTGTAAAAGCACTCAATTAATGCATTAGTTTTTCTGCTTGCCAATACATTAATTACAATGCATGCAAGCGTGATCAATGAATGACCAAAACTTTTAAAACCATTGATGATTTTTCTATTAATCCTTGCATGCAGCGATTAAATGCACCTTGAAATTTGAACATGTGAAGGGAGAAATACAATTGAGACTTATAAAATGGAGAAACTAAAATTTTGAGATAAGCCCTATAAACCGAAGAGGAGGTAGTATGTCGACAATGGGGTTAAACAAAAATGCCTACTGCGCGCGCGCAAGTACGTACCTATGTCCCTCCCTGACGCGTGGCACGAGAGGAGAGCGGTGGACATCACGAGGAGGAGAGCCACCAAGCACATAGCCGTCGCCTTCTTGTTCATGGTGAGCGCCATGAGGGGACTCCTTTTCTCTCCTATGCCCGACAGCGTCTCTAGCTATGAGTACAATGCTCTTGTGTACGGGCGTGGGGTTTATATAGGGAGGGGGCGACCGGATCTTGAAGATCAACTCATTTACTCTTATATTTCTCTCCTTATTAAACTTATTAAACGTCAATATTTTCCTATTTACATCGACGTTAATTAGTACTACACCAGATCACGTCCATTAATTCCTTAATCAATTATTTCCCCAATGTTTTCGTGCAAGTAGGGAGTACAAGAATATGTTTAGTACCGTGCATAGCCATCATCAAAGTTGTATGTTGTAAATTACCGCTGTTATTTTGTAGGACGGAGGGAGTAAGTTCCAAGTTTCACATACTTGAAATTAGACTAAATTCCTCCCTGCAAAAAAAAAAGTAGAAATTAGACTGAATTCCAGTTTTTACTCCCTACTTTGATAATGTTTACACTAATTACCCCCTACTTTGATATTTGAAAATCACGATGTGGCAAGCCACGTGTATTTGATGCTCAGGATCCACGTGACAAATTGTTATCAGTACTTTGATATTTTTCTTAGTAATTTCCCTGTATATGAATCTATCAATTTGTGCCATTTGGTCATATAAAAGTAGTGTGCTGAAACCACACTTATAATGTATTGTGGCCCTTCTTGAATATTCTATTGTGCGTCATTTATCGTGTTATGGTGATCGACTGATTGAAACCATGGGTACTAGCTTGGGTTGCCGGCTTCCTCGCACTCCAACTAAGAGTTTGGCGAGTGTTGTGAATAGCGACAAGGTGCGCGCCGAGAAGCGGCAGCGGCGTGCCGGCTCGGGTTCACATTAGATGGCCCCAACATATTCAACACGATGCTGATGACCTTTGGTGCATGCTTCGCCGCACCACCCTCTCAGATATCCCAGACAAGATCGTCCAGTGTTGGACTGAGTCCGGAGTCTACAACGCCACTTCTTCCTACTCCGCCATGTTCATTGGCTCGTTGTCAGACCTGCACTGGCGGCTAAATTGGAAAACTTGGGCGCCTCTCAAACTGTACCGCAGAAAGGGTCACACGCCATGGCTTGCCTCACGCTGATTGTTGCCTCCTTTGCAACTATGAGCCAAAGAGCATGCAACACCTCCTGGTTGGCTGCTCCTTCTCCCGTCAACTATGGTACGAGTTTCTCGCATGGTGCCGTTCCACCATTGCTCCAACCCACCCAACGTTCTCTTCTTGGAGTGGTGGCTCGATGCCTTGGCCATGTCCACTTCCTTCTGCCGGAAAGGGTTCTCTTCCCTCTTCCTTCCGACGACATGAAACATACGGAAGCATTAGAATGGATGCATTTTTGACGGTCTACAACCCTCCTTGAGCCATTTCCTATAGCTCATCAAGGATGAAGCTCGGCTATGGGGGCAAGCAGGTGCTTTCGCCTTGGCCAACATCATTAGGGAGTAGTCTGCATGTCGTACTTTGTATTCCTAGCCCCCCTCTCTATCAACTCCGTTTTCTTTGGGACCTTGTAACTTGTTCTACTCTTCTATTAATACAAAGATACACAAGATTGCAAAATATATAAAGATACGAAAACTTTGCGTTTTCACGAAAAAAAATAAATAGACGATCAAAAAATTTTCCTCCTTCTGGATAAGGTTTTTACGTGATAAATAATAGGAATGGTCAGCATATTTTCTATTAGTCCATGTGTATTAACCACAAAACCTACTTAAGAATGCAATTTGTTACCATGTAGACTCCGTAACGCATGGTCAATGCTTTTGGACATACCGTCATAGATAGTGGCGCGACATTGCTTATTTTTTTACATGGCATGACATTTTATTTTTTTCGAGAAAACTTTTGATCTATTCATCAACTGTTAATGTAGTACAAAGAAAACCAGAAGTAAGAATTACATACAGGTCTTTTGACCACCTAGCGACTACTACAATCACTGAAGCGAGCCATCGCCCCTCCTCTTCGGAGCTAGGAAAATATTGTTATAATAGACAATCGGGGAGTCATCGTGTCAAGACCCCATAGGACCAGCGCATCAAAACAACGATCGCCGCCGTTGAAGAGAAGGCTAGATCAAAATGATCCAATCTACAGACACATAGACGTAGACGAAGGAAGACCGGATACATGCGGATCCACGGAAGACAAACAACAGTTTTTTGATTCTTGATTGATTCATCTTCACAGGAAAATTATAAAAGGAAAGAACAAACAGAGCCTGCATTTTTAAGGGAAAAAACTTGTTTTTAGGGGAAAACAAACCTTTACGCTTGAGAAATAGGTAGCGTAGCCGGCCCGTCAGCTGAGCAAACAAAAACGATTCGCTTGATGGCCCTGCCCCTATCCGAACCCAAAATTACAGCGAATCCGCCACCGAGCCCCAACTCGCATCATCCTCTCTCGCCCCGCTCGCTTCGGCCCCTCTCCTGTCCTCTGTTAGGTTTTCCCCCACCCCACCCAAGCGCGCCGCCGGCTGTCTCCCTCCTCCAACTCCGCCCCACACCCTCGCCGCCGGCTGTCCGCCGACTCCGCCCCGCCCCTAGCCGCTCGACCCCGACCCCGACCCCTCCAAGCCCCTCGCCGCCGACGCCGCCGTCCCCCGACTCCGCCCCGCCCTCACCGCCAGACGCCGGTGAGTTCCTCACCTCTCTCTTCTCGTCTCGTCTCGTCTCCACTCTTCTCCTCATCTCTCTGTCTCCTCTCTCGTGCGTTACTGCTCTACTGTGAATTGCTAGTTTCGATTGGTGGCTGCGAGTGAAATAAACTGTCAATGCTGCTGCCTGCTGGTAATGTTGTTAGTACTGTCGGTGCCCAGTGTGAATTTGTTGGTACTGTCAGTGCTGCTGCTAGTGTGAATTGGCTGCTGCTGCTAGTTCGGTTGCTTGATGTGCTTCTGTGTGGTGCGAACTTCAGTTTTTATGTGGTAGGTAGTGGCTATTGTGATGTGACCCCAGATTAGCAATTCTCTTTGGAGCCCTAGGTTGGATGGTGTAGAGTGGACAGCTCAGGCAGATTTTAGACTCTGGCTGTCCTTTTGGATGAGTGTACTGTCGCAGCACGTGTTCTATTTCCCTGCAATTGGTCTTTGAGTCAGTGAACAGGGGTAGAAGGCACAAGTTGATAACCCTGTTTATCTTTCTTTTTTTCAGTTTCAATCATGGCACGCCGAGGTTTGATGGAGCAGGACCTAACCAAGCTCGATGTCACCAAGCTCCACCCACTGTCACCCGAAGTCATCTCGCGCCAAGCGACGATCAACATTGGTACTGATACCATCCTTTTGGCAATGTTTAATGTCATGTAATTATCAGTGTGGAGAATTCATAGGCGTACAGCATTACAAGCTATGCGGATTGTCCCTCATTAGCTATTGAGCTCTGCGCGTTTACTATGGTGCAATTCACTGTGGAATGGTTCTTATTTACTGTCATATGTTTGCTGGTCATGCTTATTTTACATATATTATTCACGCTGGAGTTTCTTTTGCCTGGTGTCCCTTATTTTTCTGATACATGGATAGTTACATGTTGGAACCATTATCTTTTCCTCTGACACATAGATTGTTAAATGTCGGAACCATTATCTTTTCTCTTAATGCACCTGTTAAGCCTTGACCACCATACTGAAGTCTGACCTGCTGCTTTTTGGGTGCGCTTAATCCTTTTGCGAGTGCATGGGGAAAGAAATATTATTTGTTTTATAATAATGTGATGGAGCATGTGTTGCCTTAAGTGATGACATGGTGGGTCTTTTCATTTAAGATTAATTAAATATCTCTGCAAAATCCACAGTTTTGGAAAATGCTATTTCAGCTCTTAACGCCAGGGGGCTTTGATGGAGCAAACTTTCTGTTAGTATAACAAGTTATTTTATTTGCAGTTTTGAGTTGTGAACCATCACTTGCTCTTGTTTGCTTTTTTATCTATATTTGTCTGTGGCATTTGGTTCATAACTGAATGTTGGGTGACTTTCTGCGGGGGCATAATATTTGCTATCTTTATGTAACACCTCAGGTACAATTGGTCATGTGGCCCATGGAAAGTCTACTGTTGTGAAAGCTATATCTGGAGTTCAGGTATCATCCGTTCTGGTGGCCATATTTTCTTTCCAATATGTATACGCCTGTTAAGTATTTATCACATTTAGCTGTAACTCTTCTGAGTTTGCCATACTACTCAAATATGTCATGCTTAGATTACTTTTTGGTATTTAAACGAGTAAACTAACCTAGAATGCACTGCAGATTTCTTCAAACCTGATTGATAAAAGTTTGGTCTAGGAATTTACTTGATATTACTATTAAAAATATAAGTGCTCTAGTTTCTCGGCTTGAGTAATGGCACTGTTGTAGTTCATGCTTCTTTGCCTGGGTTTCTTACAATAATTTCTAGAATGATTAGTAACTAATGGATGTTGATGTGCACATTCTGTCCCATATAGAATGTCTTTTTTCTGATTTCTTTGTTTTGATTTGTAGACTGTTCGCTTCAAGAATGAGCTTGAACGTAACATCACTATCAAGCTGGGCTATGCTAATGCAAAAATCTACAAATGCGAGGATGACAGATGTCCACGACCAATGTGTTACAAGTAAGCTAAATTTCTTTTCTTTTCGTACATGATTAGCTTATATGACTATCAGCCTCTTTACAATTTAGAGCAAATAAAACTTCAGGGGGCACTGTTCTATACTCCTATAAATTATAAAACTTTGTATTTGTATGTTCACATGATTATTTTCTAGTGAATACAAGGTAGAACTCATGATTGAAATCTCAAACTTGATCTTCAGATATTAGCTAATGTATGATAATTTACAAGGTTTTAAGCTCTTGTGCACTATTTGACTTCTATTCAATTATATAAAGGGCTTATGGAAGCGGAAAAGAAGATACTCCTGCCTGTGATGTTCCTGGGTTTGAAAACACTAGGATGAAGCTCCTGAGACATGTTTCCTTTGTTGATTGCCCGGTATGATGAAGCTCTACCCTTTTGCTGTTATGATGCCCCCTTTTACAGATCTAGTACACGAATGCTCAAGTACATAGCCTGACCATTTCTTGCCCTACCCAAGTGATTAGTAACATTTTGCACCCTACAGTTTTATTTGCTGTCAATTATGATCCTGAGGTTTCTCTTGCATCACCAAGATGATAATCGCTGTTTACATAATAATAATTGTATCTCCAATTTTATTCAACTGAATTATTGTATGAATTGGGAAGTCATCAGAGTTCTCTGATGGGTCATTAGATATTCTTTTCAGTAGTTGAACTTGAATATGATATTACGTAAATGTTGTATGTATTTACAATATCTACCTTGTTGAACAGGGCCACGACATTCTCATGGCTACAATGCTTAATGGAGCAGCTATCATGGATGGAGCCTTGCTTTTGATAGCAGCAAATGAAAGCTGCCCACAACCCCAGACATCTGAGCATCTTGCAGCTGTTGAGATCATGCGTCTCCAACATCTCATAATTTTACAGAATAAGATTGATCTTATCCAGGAAAGTGCAGCAATGAACCAGCATGAAGCAATCCAAAAATTTATCCAGGTCACTACTGTTCGTCATTGCTTGTGTTATATATAAATACACGTCTTCTCTTTCATGGCTTGATCTCTTTTACTACCATCTGTGCAGGGCACGATAGCTGAAGGTGCTCCTGTGGTGCCAATATCTGCCCAGCTGAAGTACAACATTGATGTGATCTGTGAATATATAATTAAGAAAATCCCCATTCCGGAAAGGAACTTCACTTCACCTCCCAACATGATTGTTATTCGCTCCTTTGATGTCAACAAGCCTGGTTCAGAGGTTGATGAAATCAGGGGTGGGGTAGCAGGTGGCAGCATCCTCAGGGTATGTATGCAGATCTCAATCCTGATACAGAATTAGATCATGAGTGTTCTGGCTTTTCATGTCGCAAATATAAACTGAATGTCAATTCTTATTTGCAGGGAGTCCTCAGGGTCAACCAGAACATTGAAGTTCGCCCTGGCATCGTCATGAAGGATGAGAGTGGCAACATCAAATGCACCCCAATCTATTCAAGGATCGTCTCGCTCTATGCAGAGCAGAATGAACTCCAATTTGCTGTGCCAGGAGGGCTTATTGGTGTGGGAACAACCATGGATCCAACTTTGACTCGTGCCGATAGGCTGGTTGGCCAGGTTCTAGGAGAAATCGGGTCGCTTCCCGATGTATTCGTGGAGCTTGAGGTTTGTCGGTTTGTCAATTCTTTGTTGTTTTTTTATTTCAGCCAAACAGTGGTAGCTGTTCATGACATCCTTGGGCATTTATTGCTTTTCAGATCAACTTCTTCCTTCTCCGAAGGTTGCTGGGTGTGAGAACAAAGGGCACAGAGAAGGCAGGGAAGGTCTCCAAGCTCACCAAGGGCGAGATCCTGATGCTTAACATAGGATCCATGTCCACCGGCGCCCGTGTGGTGGCCGTGAAGAACGATCTTGCCAAGCTCCAGCTCACCGCGCCTGTCTGCACGAGCAAAGGCGAGAAAGTGGCTCTCAGCCGCCGTGTCGAGAAGCACTGGCGCCTCATCGGATGGGGCCAGATCCAAGCCGGCGCGACGCTCGAAGTCCCACCCTGCCCGCTCTGAAGCACACCCCCATCTGAGTGAAAAACCGCAGCTTGTGAAACAAGAGAAGCGAAATGTGGGAGGGCAGAGAGCTCCTGGGTACAATTTTTGTGAGATGGAGGAGAAAACATAACGAGTCTGAAAGTTTTATCTTTGCTGGATTTGTCTACGCTACTAGTTTGCTTCTTTCTGTTTGTCGGAATTTAGGGTTTGTTATACTTGCCATGTTATCGTGGTGGTTAGTAGGCGAGGAACCTGCTAGTTTGGTTCAGATTTACCTGATTGTCTTGTCTATCACATTGACTCAATTATGTCTTGCGTTGAGAAGATTTCAGTCGGTGTATTACACCCAATTTTACTCGGGTTATTTTTCTTGGCCTGCAATGCTGTTCCATGCCAACATGTAGTATGCGATTAGTAAAAAAAAACAAATTTTGTTTTAGAAAAGTTGGGCAACATATTTTGTTTAAAAAAGTTTGACTAGCAGGTTCCGTTGAGCACATGCTAACATCTATTTCTACGACCTTAAGAAGAGAAGAGGCTACATTGAGCAGGCCTGGAATGCTTGGAGCTGTCACCAATCTTGCATATGAAACCCAAGTGAATCTGGGAGTCCGCGAATCATACGAATCCTCAACCATTCTTAGGATATATACACATCTAAGGAAAAAAGGAAAGAAGAACAGAGCCAACTGAATTTGCGAATCCTCCGATGCTAGGGTCCAACCGCATCAGCTTCTGAAGAAGCAAATACCCTAAGATGCTCTATCTTGGCTCGACCAGACTATATTTTACAGTCAAAGTACAGCACATCAAACATGGTATCTATCCAAGATGTCTACACTTACGAAAAACTGCAGGGCCACGGTGTCGAGCCCCAAATTTTAGTTGACACTGTTACAATCTGTCTTGAGACGCCTTACAGCGCATGAGCTTGGCATGTCGCATCTTCAGGCGCCGCCACTGGGGTTCCAGTAGAAGTCGCCTTTTCCGTCGGGGTAACCATATGGGAGATGAGGTCCATAGACGACGTTCTCATTCAGAAATGACATCGGGTCCACCTGTGATGCATCTTCATAGGCGTTCGAGGTGCTGTCCTGATTGGGGATGCTGGGAGCCACTGCTTGGTAAGCATTGGGGGCACTGGCCTGATTGGGGATGTTGAGGGGCACTGCTTCATAAGCATTTGAAGCACCCGCTTGATTGGTGGCCTTGAGAGCTGGATATGTATTCGCACTGGTGTCCTTTTGATTAGCTTTTGACTTGCTCCTAGCACCCCGCTTGTTGTCCACCGGACTGTTCGCACTAAGCTTGACCATTTGCTGCTGGATTTCGTTGAGTGAACTGCTGCCCAGTTTTGATTTAACACTCCTTTTAGGATCAGAAGCCTTGAACTCAAGCCGGTACAAGGCTAGAGTGTTAGAATCATTGATCTCATATTCGAAAAGGTGCCACTCATAGTTGCTGGATGGTTGTGGGTCCATGTAATAGGATTTCTTCAGGCCCCCAAAGTCCTTCATCACTTGCTTCCTTGATTCATGCCATCCACGGCCGTTGTAATCTGGCAACGACCTTTGCTTGCGGTTGCCGCTCTCAAATGCCCTTCTTGGTCTGTCAAAGAATAACCATTCCCTAAGAGATTCACCCTCAAGAAGAGAAAGATCAAACAGTTCTGCAAAAACAACAGGGAACCAACAATTAGCACAAGAATTTACTGATATCAATGTTCACCTAAAATGCTAACACTTAATAACCAAACGTACCATGTGCATTCCAAGGTGATTTTGACGTTGCAGCCCCTTCACAGACAGGGATACCGACATTTTTTCCTTGGACTTTTGCACAAAGAGCATCAAACAGGGGACCATCTTTCAAATCAATACCCCTTGGCCGCATCACAGGCCTTGTTCCCATTGTCCCCAGAAGACCATCATCATTCAAAGCTAAGCCAGCATGATACGGGTTGCAGTAGTCTTGACACTCTTCTGATCCTCGCACAGGTCGACCACAATCCCAGAGCGCACATTTTGGCCCCAAATATTGAGAAGGTGATGGGCTGACTGTTGTGAGCAAGTCTGCCATGTGGAAAAAAACATCTCCAGTACTTTGCACAGAGTTATTTGCATCAGCATATGAATTATTAGAATGTTGCAGATCTAGTGGCAGATTGAACTGCTGATGTTCCGGCTGGTTATTGAGGCCATCTGGGTTTGACCCGTGAAGAAAATCATCAATACTAAGTTCATGGTCTATATAGTACATCTGCAATCAAAGGTACAACAAAATCTCATTAAAGCTATGAGTAGAAAAAAATTTGAAAAGGTAAGTTACAATCACCAGACAGACCAAGAGTTGGTGTACTGACAAGTAACAACAGCATACTTGCACATATTGACAAGCACTTTGATTGATTCAACAATTTTGCAGGCACAAAGAAAAACGAAAAGCAGGATCACAAAAGCATCATCAAACGTGCATGTGTTCATTACCATATCAAAAGGTACATATGAGAAATCGAATAAAGGAGGAAAATTCAGAAATTAAAATTTAACAGGACTAGTTTGAACCAGAAACTCCAAAACCTTTGCACAACTACGGATCTTATTTCAACGGAGATACAAAATCATCAAGCAAGGCATCACCATCTAAACTTAGGAAGGTCATTATTGGTTCCTATTTATAATTGTGTTAGCCAATGAATAAACTGTACTATTGTGACCTGTGCTTCTCAGATGGTTAGAAAAATAATGCTGTAACACGTTACTCATAATAGAACAACACATTTCTCTATGCTACGATGGCATACTGAAGCGCCCCAGCCTTTTTGTTGTTATCTCATATGAAGATGTGGGACTATGAGGTTATTTTATAGTTTTGATTATTTATTAAGATCAACTACGGACAATGCATACAAGACTTGGCCTTTTCGAACAAAAGAAGTAGCCGACAACACCAATAACAGGATCATAAGTAGTTCAAGTCAACAAAGAGGGAGACTGCTGCCAAAACATAGTGGTTCAGTTAAAAAATGAACAGGTTTATCGCATGTACTCCAAGCACACATACATATAGAAGCAAAATCAATATAGTTCTTAAATAACTAACCGTAACTTAATAAAAACACCAAATCTCCTGCTTTGTCCAAAGTACCCTAACTGTTATGAACAAAGAAGTGTATCTGCTAGCACAAAACTCCTCACCAAACCTTAACTGTTATTGTGGGTTACATTACAATAATTTTTGCACGCTATGAAGGATCACGTGGCACATCAGAATGCTTCATTCCATGACGGAGCTAACTGGCAACTAGGGGATTGACCCCCACTAACAATTTACACATTTAGTCAGTAAGAAAGTCGTAGTAATCTAACACAATTTCATCCACGTGACTGATGATGGCACACAAAAGATACCATTCCACTAAACCATTCAAAAGGGGAGACGTCAATCGCGGTGAGGTACCTGATCACTGAACAATGCATTAGCAACATCAGCTACTTCTCCCGCACAATCTCCCTGCATTCCATGACCCATTGACTGCTGTGACGCATTGGCACCGCCATCCACAGTCCCTCCGTGCACTTGCAGTCCGGGGTTGAGATTGTGATGATCGTCCTGCCGGGAGGGCTGCATCGGCTGCGCCAGCTTGCTGGTGGCGTCGTCCTCCTCCTCAATCGCCAGCTGCAGCAGCCGCAGCGTCTCCGACGGCGGATCCGTGGCGCCCTGGTTGTTCCCCAGCGAGTTCTGCAACGCGGCACGAGACCAAAAGTCAGAGACAGCAAACCCTGAACACGCAAGGGGAGGAAAGGCTAGGGTTTGGAGGGGTACCTGGAGGGAGGAGGCGGGGGAGGCGACGCTGAGCTCGGCGCGCCACTCGCGGAGCATCTGGTGGACCTGCTCCTCGAGGACGGCGGCGTCGGCGGAGCGGCTCTCCTTGCGGGCGGACTGGAGGCCGGAGAAGATCTCCTGGAGGTCGTCCACGCGGGTCTTGGCGCGGTCGCGGAACTGCTGGTGCCGCGTCGACGAGCGGGCACCCTTCCCCGTCGCGGAGCCGCCGCCGCCGCCGGTCGGATCGCCCGCCATCGGTGCCGATCAGGCCGGCGCTGGTGGTGCGGTTGCGGCGATTGGGAGTGGGGGGTCGATTCGCCTTTGGAGTGGGCGATTGTTTTCCTTCTTTATTTTATTTTTACCACATGTTAGTTTTGGAAAATGTTTGGTCTTTTCAGGTCCTTACTTCCTCCCTCCCTCTCTTTCCTTCCGCGCTAGGTAGTACTACAAAACATGTGTACAATTAAAAATGTTTTTTCTTCACCCCTCTGTAAGGAAATATAAGAGCGTTTAGATCAATACAGAGCGACCACTTGGCATGAGTGGTAAGCTACATCAAAAACAATGAACAATAGATCAATACAGAGTGAGTAGCACATGCGGTCGATCCATCTGGCACCATTCGCATCGAAGCACATCAACTTGATTTGACGATGAAGGAATACCACACCATGAGTTCCGCTCAACCGTTTACGGGGTGGAATTCCACTTAAAAAGAGTCCACTTTATATTTTGTAAACTAATGATGTTTTAGATATAGGCATGACCATGCTTTTCTATGGTGTGTTTGGTTGGCAAAATGCTAGTTTGGACCCATTATGAACTGCAATAATTTGTAAAATAGTGACTATGGAGAAGAAACTTGTAGATTAAGTTGAGAGAACACCTAGTCATAGAAGCACATATTTGTCACATAAAATGGTTCAACCAAATGAAGAGATCACCAACACATCTTTTGATCACACGGCAATAGGGTTCATCTTCATCAAGAAAACCATCGACTATACATCCTTTATGTATGTGCCAGATAAAGATGATGACGACAAGGTCTGAATTTTGCAATCTTGCATTGATTGCCATCATGCCAAAGCTCATGCAACGCAAAGATAGAGTGCACACAATATGAAAATACGATAAGACCTGCTAAGGCAGTGTGATGAACCGAGAGACCGGGATATATAGACAAATACAGTTGTGGTTGAGATGAATGCTATGATTCAAAAGGGGAGACCATAGCACCAAAGAAAAAAAAAACATTAAGCCTAACCACCCGATAAAGCAAAAACAATAAACCACAATGTGAAATCAATAGAACCATGCCAAGGATAAAAGTATAAGAAATTGGAAAAACCATTTGCGACATGTACCCTTGTAGTAGTACGGAATAAGAAGATGCACAAAGTAATGTGCTTTCAAACAACCAAGTCAGCTCTCCCAAGTTTCACAAGGTGGACCATTCGTAGAAACGATTGAACCAAGATACCAAAGAACAATGAGCCCTTGTTACCAATTTCATGAGGACACCCATGTTATGAGCACGTAAGCATTGAAAACTAAGCACACTTTGCTCAAGGTTTAGACATGGATAGAGTCCACAACATATAACTTTGACTATTTTTTTATGTAACTATGTTAGTAGAAAATCCAGTAATATTAACTTACTTTAGTAACCTGATTTTCATATGTCATTAGTTAAATATTGAATGTATAAAACTTTAACCACACCATCATGAGTATGTATTTAGGAAAAGGCACTAATTTTTTTTTGTTGAGTTGGTGAGAAGTTGTCCAGTCGGAAAAATGTCAATCTTGCACATATTTAATATCTCTCCGAGCCTCCAATATGTTGACATCACCACAAAGTAAACATAAACACTCCCTCCATGACAAAATGTAAGGTGTACTATTTTTCGTAAAGTCATTTTTTATTTTTGAGCAAGTTTATAGAAAAATCATCAATATCTTGAATACCAAAATAATAATAATAAATGTTATGAATCTAATGATAGAGATTTAGCATCGTGATATTTTCTCAATAAAGTTGGTCAAACACAAATACATTTACTTTTCAAAAATTTAATACATCTTTATTTTGAAACAGAGGAGTAATGATTAATTCGAGAAATTTAGTATTTTTCTCAAAGTAAGCATAAATAATGTTGAATTAATGATATATTTGTGTATTTTATCTGCAAATATATGATAAAGATTTGTAGTGTCCAGAAAAAGAGAAGAAGTTCAAAAAAACAAACATACAATGAACTTAATTGTAATGTCATGTTTTAGTTGGGTGGACTTACATATGAAAATGGCTCTGTTTTTTTTTTTAAAAAAATCTTCTATCTATTTGTAGAAAGATATTTTTATCTTCGACATCTACTCCAGTTTTTTTAGCAAAGCTCTGTTTTTCTAAAGGAATGATGAAGCTGTGTTTTTTCCAGAAACATGGAGCTCTGTTTGTGCCATCGGCCCATTGTACGGCCTGCATCATATAGTTGGACCGGCATGGGCCACACCACCAACCCCTTAAAAGACTGCTAAAAAAAACCTCCAAAAAAAAGTGACCACACCATCCGACCCTGGTCACAATTGCTATGTTCGACGGCGGCCACGACGAACTCACCGGCGTGGGGCGGCCACCTCCTGCCGTCGGATCCGCCACAAGGCGTATGGATCGGCGAGGTCGCGGCGCGCCACCCGGCGGCGTAACGTGCTGACCCGAGGGAGGCAGGGCTCAGGCAGGGTCGCGCCCACTGTGCTGGCGCGGCGGAGAATCTGCCACACCGTCGCCGTCGGCTCCTGCACCCAGGGCCATGGGAGCTCCAGTAAGCGCTTGCTCAGTTCCATTTTCTGCCTGGTGTACATTTGATTTTGACGGCGTGCATCAGCCATACGGGAAAAAATGTACTGCATCCATTCATTAGGTGTGGATTAGATATCCGGTATCCCCGTAAGCGCTTGCCCAGTTCCATCTTCTACTTGTTCTATGTCTGATTTCGACGAAGTGCATGAGCCATGAGTGGGTCGATCTTGGTCACCCTGAGTGCTACCGTCTGAATTTCGGTTCTGAACTCAGCAACCTTTCACCACCATGTGCGTCCATTCTCACTATTTCTCCTTCTGAGTCATATGTCTTTTTTTTTTTTTTTTTTTTTTGCGGAATCAGACACCAGAGTCGATGTCCTCTATTTGGCATGTGCGGAATTTGCCTAACCGACACCCAAATCTGTGTCAGATTCCAACACAAGTCTACAAATGGCGACTGTAACAACGCTACAGCCGTCCAATATATGGACTGGACCACAGGTAGACAAGGTGATACCACAACTAGAACAGAAAGGAGTTCTACATTGATCTTACACATTGTTCCCCATCGAACAATGTTTTCTGCCAAGTGCTTGAAGATCTTTTTATTCAAGTATAGATCCTTACAAAGGACAGAAAATTTACAACCATTCATTAATTGTGGCCGGAAAATATCCCCCGTTGTCTAATTAATAGAACCAATTTGGGAGTAGGACAAATTCGAGAGTTGCAATGAAAGAAGTGGAACTCGAGTGGAGAAAACACAGTGGAGCCACTCATGAAGATATCTTAATCCGCGAACATTATATCTGAACGAGTTAGTTGTGTACCTGAGTAAATAACTAAATATGCTCAATAGCTATCAGACACTATTTTTTTCTGCCATGTAAAATATACTGTATATCGTAACTATAATCGATCAATGCATAGCAAAGTTCATCCCAAATGGCTTGACACAATCCCGACGTTGACATATAAACGTCTTAACATCCTTAAACAATTTATTACCCAATGCCTTACCACGTGCCTTAACAGGTACTCCCTCCGTTCCAAAATAGATGACCCAATTCTGTACTAACTTTAATACAAAGTTGAGTCATCTATTTTAGAACGGAGGGAGTAGTATTTGTGTATATATAGACCAACCAGCATGACTCCAATCCATCCATTACCAAAGGAAAAAAAAAGCTCAGCAGAAATGGCGCCCATCCAGGACAAGCATAGCTCCCAGGAGTTGCTCCAGGCTCAAGTTGATCTTTGGCACCACGCATTGGGATTTGTCAAGTCCATGGCACTCAAATGTGCAATGGAATTGCAAATCCCCAACACCATCCAACACCATGGTGGGTCTATGACCCCTTCGGAGTTGGCCATGAAGATCGGACTCCATCCGTCTAAGCTTCCCCGCTTACGACGACTCATGCGTGTGCTCACCGTATCAGGCATCTTTGTTGTCCATGAACCAGCCTCGCCAGACAAGGAGGTTGTTTACGGGCTTACCCCTACCACACGTCTCCTCGTTAGTGACAAAGCTAACTCAAACTTATTTCCCATTCTGTCTTTGATGCTTGATTCAACTGTCATTTCCCCTTTCCTTGGCATGCACTCATGGTTTCTAGATGAGTGCACCATGTCCCTGTTCAAAAAGGCTCATGGCCTAAATGTTTGGGAGATGGCTGACCAGGACAATACTTACAACCAGCTAATCAATAACGCAATGGTTTCTGATAGTAACTTTCTCATGGACATCATCTTGAGGGAGTGTGGTGATGTATTTCTTGGC
Organism: Aegilops speltoides; assembly: GCA_021437245.1. Taxonomy (NCBI): domain Eukaryota; kingdom Viridiplantae; phylum Streptophyta; class Magnoliopsida; order Poales; family Poaceae; genus Aegilops; species Aegilops speltoides. The sequence goes on along the minus strand of CM038141.1, from coordinate 409,196,812 downwards.
ATAAACTCGCTTATTGATGTCGCTGGAGGTCATGGTGGAGCTGCCAGGGCAATTACAAAGGCATTCCCGCAAATGAAATGCAGTGTGTTGGATCTCCCTCATGTGGTTGCAGAAGCTCCTACTGATGAGCATGTGCTGTTTATTTCTGGTGATATGTTTAAGCACATTCCACCAGCGGATGCCCTTTTCCTAAAGGTACACTCTTTAGATTTATTTTTTCTTATTCCCTTGGAGCACATCCTCATTTTGTAATATCATGTTTTTTGACAAAATTTTGTAATGTCATGTGAAACAAAGTGTGTATTTACTATTTAGCCACTTATACATACCAATTGAACCACTAAAGCGAGCTAACTAATTTTGTATGACAAAACCCTACAATTTCCAGCATTATAGGGACTAATGGTAACATATTCGTCTCTGCTGTATATCTCAGTCTGTTTTTCATGATTGGGGCGATGAAGATTGTGTTAAGATATTGAAAAAATGCAAGGAAGCTATCCCTCCCAGAGATGCTGGTGGAAAGGTGATAATTGTTGATATGGTGGTTGGATCTGGGCCAAATGAGATTGTAACAAGAGAGGCACAGGTTTTGTTTGATCTCTTTATCATGTGTTTTGAAGGGATCGAGCGAGAGGAATTCAAGTGGAAAAATATATTCATGGAAGCTGGGTTCAGCAACTACAAAATTATAGCAGTCATGGGTGTTAGATCTGTTATTGAGCTCTACCCTTGAATACTCTATGAAAAAACTACCATCTATAGCCGGGTGTTTATTAATATTTTTCTCATGAGACAACGGTTAATATTAAGATGATGTGCCTATGTTTCAGTTCTTACTCTCTTGTTATTCAGCATATGATCTACAGTTCCACACCAGCAAATAATCCTTTCATGTCTATTTTACATGGTGGCGCACGAGCCATGAGTGGACATCTTGGCCACACCCTTAGTCCTATTTGTCTGACTGAATATGGGTTCTGAATCCAGCTCGTAAACCTTTCACCGTGTTTTAGGCGAAATCGTTTGGCCATCTCTTTGGTTCACTTCCCATACTAACCATGAAAAATGAGTGCGCCATCGGTGTTCGTTTTCAAGATTTCTCCGTCAGGATTTTAGGCATTTCGTCCTAGATATAAGAAGTACCTAAACTGGGTACATCAGTCTACATATTTTTGACAAGTCAGACACCCGAGTCACTGTCCTCTATTTGACATATACGAAATTTGCGAAGCCGACACCGAATCTGAGCCGGATTCCGACACTCCTGTCCATGGCTGAGAGTAGCGCCTGCTGTTACCCGCACTAATTTACAAATGGCTGGCTGTCCACTTGACCACAAGTAGACAGGGTGGTGCCACAGCTACAATGCAAAGTGTTCTACATCAATTGAGAACATATTTTTGCTGCCAAGCGCTTAAAATGTTTTATTCAGCTATAGATGTTTACAATGGAAAAAATGCACAGCCAGTCAGCCATTCATCTGATGTGTGGAGAAAAAATATTTCCTGTTGTCTAATACAACAAACACTTCTGAGAGTAGGGTCTGAATGTAAATTTGAAAGAAGCGCCACTCAACTCAAGTGAAACGTTTGAAAATGGAGTGGAGCTAAACATGAAAATATTTAGGCTACTCAAACTTTCCAAACTTTGGGTAGGGTTATGTTTTAAAATATAGTTATCATTTATGCCACTGGTTACGTTTCACTACTCAGTTTTGCCACTAAGAATTTCAACTGCTCAAAAATGTCATCGCTTCGTTAGGTGCATGCTCAAAATACCATTGGACACCTTTACTGTTAGCTCAAATCTCGTTTGCCATGTTATACTGACGAAAATACCTATAGACCAACATGTCAGCTCTCCCTCTATCTCACTACAATAAAATGTGGGTCCCACTTGATCCCAACAGCGTTCTTATTTTCCTCTAAAATTATTCGCTTACTTACTCTTGATGAGTGGGGTCCACACTTATAATTGTGAGATAGAAAGAGCTTACATGTGGGTATAGGGGAATTTTTGTCATATAACATGGTTAACGAGTTTGACCTGACAATAACGATGTCTAATGACATTTTTGAGCAAACATCTAATTGAAGGATGGCATTTTAAAGATATCTAGTAGCATTTCTTAGCAAGCATCTCACGGAACGATGGCATTTTTGAGCAGTTGTAATTTCTAATGGCAAAACTGAGTAGTGGGACACAACTAATGACATAAATGATAAAAACCCTTTAAAATATTTACATCAAACATCAGCTTTTCGTGATCTGGAGGGAGTATCTTCTCGCTCTAATCTTGCCACTTAAACATGTTACACTCCATCTATTAACATGCCAACATGAACAATATAGCTGTGATTTAATACAAACAGGTAGACATTACTACGGAAGAACTGTTTGACTGATCCACTGTGAGGTGACATGTATGCTAGCATAATCTAGCCATTTTCTGTTAATAAGCGCGTTAGTGTGCAAGCCTAGTTTTCGTGCCATGGCAGGCTTTTTCGGCCCGTTTTCGTTGCCATGGCAGCAGTTCTCCCGTTAACATTTTTTTTCCAGCAAATTAGTTGGAGGAGGCAGAGGCACAGGAACGAGGACCTGGATTATTATTTTGGTCATGGAGATGGAAACAATGTGAGGATAATTCTTTGAGATCACATGGTCCGAGAGGTCACTCTGGCTGATTCTTTGCTTGGGCATTCATACTTCATTCTGCTTTGAACACAGCTTACCCTGCATCTGGAGATATTGCAATGATGTCACTTTAATTTCTCCCTCAACAATGCATATGTTCATTTGTTATGAATATCACTTTCTCCATCTGGTCTGTTCTTCAGGTCTTCCAAGGGCCGCTGGTCTCTAATCCACGGCGAGAATGCTGCCACGAACCTACACTCCCGCAGAGTCAGTGGTCAGACTCAGACCGTACGGATGTCCTGATCCTTGGTATGTGGCTTTATGAACAAAGCCCCTTCGGTTGCCTTGGATCACATGATTTCCAGCAGTTGTCCGGTCATTATGATTCTGTGTGGCATTGGTGTGGTGGAACCAATGTGTTCAATGAGGAACGGGACTGTTGTTGTCTGCGCCTTGGAACCTTGCTATTCCTCAGCTGTACTCTACACTCATTTTGTTTTGGTTTTTGTGGGGGGTATTCTACACTCGTTGAATGCATGAAAGGTTGGTGTTCTTTCACCATCCTCTCGACCTCTCCCAAGAAACCCCACTACAATTGTGGCTTGGCAAATTCAGAAAATTAATTATGCCCACTTGTTTTTTGATGGCACCCATGTTGTCATACTTGCAAACAGAATCTAGATAAGCCACTACGTTGATTCAATGTATGGCTGTTATGTTACCATAAAGTATGCCCGTTCAATGTTTTTTTATTTGTTTTCAGTAAATACTAAGCTCCTTGCTGTAGAAAAATGGAAAATTCCTTTTTTTAATGTAAAATTAGCCTGTCGGTCCTGTAGAGCATTTGAGCGATGACTTCGAGTTGCTCTCTTGATGATATCAACGTTGGGAATCAATGAAAGCTTGCCTTTTATGTTAGATCTGAGTATCAGACATGTAAAATTCTGATATCGAAATGTTTTGGAGTCCTTGTGATCAACAACCACTACCGGAATCGCGGTCTATGCCTACGGCCGAGGGCCGTCGGCATAGGCCCCTAGGCCGTCGGCATAGATCTATGCTACTGTACCGCCGTCGCATATAGCGCCGTCGGCATAGATATCGTCGGCGTAGTCTTGTCAGACCGTCGGCATAGTATAGCCGTCGGCATAGGGTCCTATGCCGACGGCCATGCGTCAGCCGTCGGCATAGATTAGCCGTCGGCAGTGTTTTCCGTCTGACGGCAACGCACGGCGCCGTCAAAAGCGCTAACGAATCACGCAATGGCACGTGGCGTATCTATGCCGACGGCTTGGCCGTCGGCATAGATACATCTATGCCGACGGCTTTGCTGTAGGCATATCTGTGCCACGTGTCGCTCCCTGGTTCCTCGGCGACAGTCATGCTCACGGCATAGCCGTCGGCATAGGTATCCATCTATGCCACGGCAAAGCCGTCGGCATAGGTATCCGTGGCATGCCCTGGTAGCTCCTAGGCTTATATATGCCGGCGGCTTTGCCGTGAGGCATAGTTTTTTTTCTTTTTCCTTTTCCTTTTCCAATTCATTTGTGACATTTCAAAGCAGAATAATATGGAATAATGCAGAAATATGACAGTTCATCATCTAAACATACTCAAGTTCATCTAAACATACTCGAGTTCATCATCATCATCTAAACATACTCAAGTTCATCATCATCATCTAAACATACTCAAGTTCATCATCATCACCGCCGGAAGTTCATGAACATAAAAGTAGTGCAAGACATGGAACATCGTAAAAGTAGGAACATGAAAGGCATGGCACGACGGCCACATGCACGGAATCATCATCGACATCAGGCAAGACCACCTCCGCCAAGACCACCTCCGCCAAAACCACCACCGCCAAGATCACCTCCACCAAAACCGCCACCGCGACCAGCATCACTCTGCCAGATCGGAGTGACTGGGGTCGACGAAGCAGGAGTCGAGCCACTGGTCCCCTACATGTTTCAGAGACGATTCTAACGGTAAATATGATATGATAGTGTTGAATGAACGAGAACTAGTTTGCTAGTAGTTAGGCAAATGTACTAACCGGACTATTACCGCCTAGTGCCACCCATTCATCGAACGTGGGGCGTGTGGGGGTCTCTGCAGTGGTGGTGGGGGTCCCATTTGTGGTGGATCCGTGCGGTTACTCCAAGACGCCAACATAGCACGGATGTTAGTTAAACAAGCAAACTAGAAGGTCGGAAGGAATGAAACTACAAAAATGTAGCTTGGTTTTAAGAGAGGAAAACTAACGTCATCATCATCGGCGGTTGTAATCATCGTTGCCTTCACTCGTTTCAAGTACTCCCGCACCTCGAGATTCCTAAGCTCGACAAACTCATATATGCCTACATAAATTAGGTTGTTTCTAAGTGAGCAATGCTGAAAATAAACCGAGAATGCTAGAGAAAAAGATAAAGGGAAGTACTTACATCTTTGGCGGGCTAAGGAGTCTGTGAGAACGCCTGCACTCTCTAAGCGGCTCGAGTGTGTAGCCAAGCTGTGTGTACGAGATCGAAGGAGTGATCAACCCATCGAAACACGGATACCGGCCATGTGACTTCCCCTGGATGGCCACCACCGCCGTGTCGTCGATCTGAGACTTGGCGATCTCAGCAACAGGAACATCCGGATGCAACTCCTGATAGTGATGAGTGTAAGACCCCAGGTGCTTCTCGGTCTTGCCGTAGTACTTGCTCTCGCCCTCCTTGGGATGACTCCGCTCACGGGCCATCATCCACGACTCCATGTCTGAGAGCGGCCTCTTCAACTTGTCCTCCTGCAACGTCAAACAGAAGTTAGCCATACATAAGAACATGACGGTAAAGAAGAACAAAATGCATCATGCACATAGATATACCTTCATGGCCTGAAGCCCGAGTGGTTCTGTTTCCTTGGCCGTGTGTCCGTCGATTCCACGGTTATTCCGGCCTGGATGCTCTTGGCAACAAACTCGCATCGTCGCCGAGCCACCTATCCACCAAACTCGCCCATCCATCATGCCTTCCATAGCACCAACGAGGAACAACCTATGCAAATTTTGGAAGCATGACATGTGAGCACGAAACATATAGTTCCTTTGCTTGAAACAATGAAAAGTTAATAATAATTACCATCATGAACTGCTCCTGTTCAAGGTAAGTCGTTATACGTGCTTCAGTTTTGGTCATCTTTTGGTGCGGTAGATGTGGTAGTACTGCGAGACGGCAACCCAGCGCACCTCGTACTGCAACTGACGAGCTTTCTTCTTCGCAGCCGCAAGCAAGACCACGTCGGCTCTGGCCTTGTGCTCGTCAAGAACTCTATAGAGTTGCTGCAATCATGCATAAACCAGAAGCAAACAAGGCATGAGTTGAGTGATTCAATGATAAACCATGAGCGGAAGGCAAGAGAAGTGATTCAGAAGAGAACCTACCCAAAATTTGGTGATCACGGCCTTAGCGGCCGTCCCATACTCCGCGTTGCTGCAAGCCTCGTAGTGGGCCCAGCTCATGGCCAAAACCCGCTGCTGCGGGTCCTTGTCTGGCCGCGGGCAAAATAGGCCAGGCCAAAACTCCTTCAACAGGACAGTGAGAAGGCCGTTCGGTTTACGGCCCTTTCCGCGAAGGATCCAGTTTCTGCAAAAGAATCAAAGGATTGCCATGTGTACAATAAGAAAATATTGTCATGTGTTGAAAATATGATTGAGAGGCACTTACTCTGTCCCCACAGGTTGAATGAGCCACTTGTGCTCCTCGATAGAAGGTGGTGTAGGTAGTCCGGCATTACCACGCAGCCACCCCTGCGGAGCACCCGGTGGCAAGTCACCCCACAACGCGGGATCAACCTCCCTCCACCCTCCCCTCCACCCTCCTCACCCTCCTCCTCGGCCTCCTCCTCGGCCTCCTCCTCGGCCTCCTCCTCCTCCTCCTCCTCGGCCTCCTCCTCCTCGCCATCAGGAACATACTCCTCCTCCTCAGACTCAGAAGGTGCCTCTGTATAGGAGGGCATCGAAGAAGACCCTCCTATTTCAGACACGGACCGGAGTTTTTTGCACCGGTTGCCTGTCCCCCCACCTCCTCCTCCTCTAGGGGCTCTCCCCCCACCGCCTCCTCCTCTAGGGTCTCCTCCCCCGACCCCTCCACCTCCCTGTGAGGTGTCATCCTCGCGTAGTCGGGAGGGAACCTTGTGGGCTCGTCCACTCCGAGTAAGTCCTTTAAATTTACTGAGGAAACTAGCGCATTGGACTTGCCCATGATTAGCAAACCTGCATTAAGAAGAGAATAAACAATTAGTAAGGATATCAATTAAACAAGCATCTGGGAAAAACATTAATACCAGAAGAGCACATTAAGCATACTATTGTAATGATCATTAAAAGAACTTACATTTTCTAGAACCCATATGAATCATCACTATTGTAATCTATTTGTGGACCGGTCTCATCATCACTATCACGCATATCTTCTTCGTTGTCTGACGGAGGTGGAGGCTCTTCCTCATCGTCAGCGTGTTCATTTAACTTTTCAAGCATAATTATGTCTCTTTGATTCACAACTGCCTCACCATCAATCCGTGCGTCGTCGTCGTTTGGTTCCAGGTCAACATAACCCAAGTCATCATCCTCGTTGTTTCGGACCACGTCATCATGTTCCTCTTGATAGAACACTCCATCGTATGTCATGGGGTTTATGTTGTAGTAATCATCATCGTTCGGGTCCGGTAGCTTACCATGCGGCGACACCTTGAACACAACTTCCCAACCCTTTAGGTACTCTTTCTGGCATGGGTAAGGCAGATAATATACTTGTGTGGCCTGGTAGCGGCGATAAAGAGATCAGCTCCGGCATAGGCGGTTGATGGTTTAACTTCAACTAAACCAATGTAGGCGTATGTCTCGAGACCCTTTTTGGGGTCGAACCATCGGCATTTGAACACAGTGAGACTTAGGTGTTCGCGGCCACGTTTGAACGTAAGCTCGTATATTTTTCCTACCCTTCCGTAGTAATCTACTTTATTATCTCCTTCAGTGAAGACTCCGGTATTTATGGTTTTGGGATCAGCCGATGCTCGGTGCTCCTCTCGTATGGAAGCGATACCCATTCACATCATACTTTTCGCATGTCATGACGACAGGTCAAAACCCATGGAAACCCATCTCAATTCTTCATCCATTGATTCGGTCGGATCATTTCCCTACAAGTTCAATTGAAATTATAGGGTGCATGAGTTTAACTGAAATTATAGGGTGCATGAATTTAATTGAAAGTGTGAAAAATTACTTTCTCCATGAACCACGCAACAAAATTTTTCCTTCCATCGGCACCCTTTCGGAGAAGAGCAAGTGCCTCCGCTTGAGAGGAGGCAGCATTCCGTCCATTCTTCTTCAACGAATCGACTACAATAAGAAAAGCGGTATAAGAACTAGGCAAAGTGAACATAACGAATTGACTAAAAGAATGGTGCAAAGGTATTACCTCATCCACTCATCCTCAACTTCCTTGATGTTGTGCAAGATATAGAACATGACATCCTCCCACTCATCTCGTGGCATGAGATAAGGTTTCGAGCATCCAGCCCTACCACCTTGCCCGATGAATATAGGCAACTTGGGTTTATACTTGGGTTCTTACATTGTATCGAGACACCTTATTGTGCAACGTGGGAACATGGTCCGGATAGTAGGCTGTCACGAGGTGCGCCACCTCCTCTAGGATAACCGCCTCGGCTATGGAAGCTTCAATCTTAGCTTTGTTTCCACATTTACATCTCGGATGCTTGTTACATCTCTCGGGGCCGTCATCGCCAACGATTCTGCACAGGCCGCCCAACAATACCTCGTTCGGGAGGTGCAAAAGGAGATGTGTCATCGGAGTAAAGAAGCCTGGCGGGAAGATCTTCTCTAGCTTGCATATCAACTCCGGCGCCTTCTTATGCATTTCTTTTATCTTCTCAGGACATACTTCTTTAGCACAAAGCGTGCGGAAGAAATGGCTTAACTCCGCAAGCACACGCCAGACACGCTCGGGAACATAGCCCCGAACCATCACCGGCATAATCCGCTCAATCCATACGTGATAGTCATGACTCTTGAGCCGGTCACTCTGCCGTTGAAAGATTGACCCCTTACTTATATTGACGCATAACCATCGGTGAACTTCACGGCGTGTTTCAGCCACTTAAATGTCTCCATCTTATGGTCCTTTTAAGTCTGAAATCAGCATCGGCTTGAACCAAGATTTTCGACTGCCTGTGGGAGGCTGCATGTGTAGACGTGGTCTATCACAAATATTCTGTTGATCAACTCTAGCATTAACATTATCCTTTGTCTTATCAGGAATGTTGAGGATCGTGTGAAAAAGGGACTCTGCGACATTCTTTTCGGTGTGCATCACGTCTATGTTGTATGGAAGTTTGAGGTCTTTAAAATAGGGAAGCTGCGTGAAGGGGGTAATGTGAGTCCGGTTGTGCGTCTCACCATAATTTTCAAAATTCTTTTTCCTTTACCTTTTCCTTTGCCCTCGCCCTCGTCTTCGCTTCGTGGCTTTGCCTTTGCCTTTGCCTTTCCCTTCACCGCGGGCTTAAGAGCTTTCGGTGAGCAAGCACATCCGCGCTTGACGTTGGAATCTCGTTCACTTCATGGACAACTTTGCCTTTTGTGAAGTTCTTCTTGTCTTCCCTATCGGGATGGTGCGGAGGGAGGAACTGCCGATCTTGGTCAAATGCAACATACTTGCCACCCTTCTTGACCAAATGAAAATCAAGGCTGCATGCACCTTTGGGCAAGGCATCTTTCCACTTGTACACCATCCATGAGCAGGGCATAACCGGAAAGTCATGCATGCAATATTGTAGCCAAACTTTCATCAAGAAATTTTTACGCAAATGTCGGTCGTATGTCAACCTCGGGAAGTACCAAGAATGGTGCAAATCATCCACCAACGGCTGCATAAACACACCCAAATTCTTCCCGGATATTCAGGCCCGAATTATAAGCGGCAGAACATGGTCTTCCGTTGCATTATGGCGCCGGAGGAGATTGAGCGGAATAACAAATATGGGCCAACAGCTGTATGAATTAGGCGACATACCATATGGATTGAACCCATCACTGTTATAGCAATTCGGACATTCCCAGCCTCGGCCGCTTCCTCCGGTACTCTATATCGAATGACTTCCATGCTTCACCTCGATGGATGTACAATTTTTTTGGATTGTACCTTTTCCTTCCTTGTGCCACTTCATCATTTTGGCAGACTCCTCGGTGATGAAAAGGCGTTGCAGTCTTTGATAAAATCAAGATACGAAGAACCTTCACGAGGATTTTTAGCTGCTGCTTCGACCATGTTTATCGACCACCTCAATATACCGAGAGGAACCGCACTTCCTCTGATTACTTGTCATCCGCATACTCATGCCTAAACAAAAGGCAATTCTTTGGACAAACATGAATTTTCTCATAGTCCATGAAAGCGCCTTCATGATTTTCTTCAGAGCGTACATGGTTTCGGCGGTTCATGGCCCTCAGCAAGTTGTTAGCCCATACTCCCGAAATGCTTGAAGCAACCTCGGCTACTGACCGTACTCAGCCTTAGCGCCATCGATTGCGAGATGGCATCCAACCTGAACAACTTGGCACCCTCATAGAGAGGTTTCTTTGACGAGGCCAAGATTTCTAGGAAGGCCTTTTTGGTTTCCTCCGGTTCCTCCGGTTCCTCCGGTTCATTCATTTGAATGTGACGGAGGTGTCATTGTCTTGCACAAAGACATCATCTAGCATGTCTCTAACCCCATCGTCCTCATAACCAGCGACGTTGTCGTATCACATCCTCTCTACCACGGTCGGCTGGGCAAAGTTTATCGGCATATTAAAGTTGGGCATAAAACCATGCGTGCGAAGGTGCTTAGTCATCTCACTCTTATCTCTGCGGTGGCGCCTCTTACACTTGGCACACGGGCATTACGGCACCATCCTCATTGGACTACGGAATATCTCTTTCAAAACACATCAGTTTTCTCGACCCACTCTGTTGTTACTTGATTCCACGGAAAAACCCACTATACATCCACCGATTATCGCCATCTACGCTTTATTGGAAGCCACACAACAAAATTAAGGATTCATTCAAATTACTCACATCAATATTTTATTTTTACAAGGTTGACGAGAAATGACATTTAATCCACCTACATCTCTAATAGGTAAAGATGGGTCCTAATCCCACGAGAATGTGTAGATTGAGTCGTTGTCCATGCTCTACCCCATTCGAGACAAAATTTGGCAGCACCTCCCGCTGTTCTCCAAATACACGTCTCGGCAAAATGCCGAGAGAATGTGCATCCGGAGAACAACAGGAGGCGCCGCCAAATCTGTCTCAGGCGGGTAAACATGAACAACGCATCCAATCTACACATCCTCGGCTGTCCGTGAAAGCGTTGGACAATCCGAAGAGCTGCGGTGATAAATATGCAATTGAATGCATATTTATCGATGCAACCTTTCGGACGGGAGACCTAGGTTCTGCGACTTGATGTCAAAATTTAATCTAGTGACATGAAAAAAAAGTGGGCGAGGTCATGGAATTGCTGCTCACCCTCCGATGTAGAGGATGTAGTCGATCAAAGGAGGGGCGATCTGGACCAACACCTCCAACGTCGACGGTCACTCGACGAAGATGGGAACACCACAAATCCTGTTAATTCCATCAAGTGAAAAAATTAGGTCTTCACCTCACATTAACCATTTGGCACAACATTATGAATCGACATGAAACAAAATGTCAAATTGCAAAAAAAAATCTTTATTAAGTATTTTAGAAACCAAGTGCCTCGATTTGCTTGTTATATATGAATCTACATGACCATAACACTAACTTGACCAATATCCATCCATCATATTCCGTCAAGTGTCAAATATTCACAAACATCATATATTCATCTATATTCACAAACTTAGCAAGGATTTAGACACAAACATCATATATCTCACACAAACATCAACTCAAAATTTTGTTTTGCATGCATATGTGAATAGACTTAGGGCTGAATACATTATATATCATAAGTTACACATGTCCATATATACATAGTAGTTATTTGCAGCAAATAAACATGAAACTATGAATGTCACAAGATGGGAAAAATGAAAAAAAAAGCATAGCTCACCGGGGCAGAGGGGCGCCACGGCGATGGAGGGACGGAGGGACGGTCGCGGGCGGAGTTAGCACCGAGGCCGGCCGGACGGGCAGGGTCATGGGCGCTAGCCGGAGCCGTGGAGCCAGGCGTGCTCGGGAGGGCCGAGGCGGGCAGGCGCGTCTGTGGGAGGAGGAGGAGGGTGGAGCGTGCGGGGCAAGGCAGAGAGCTAGAAGGGAGAAGAGAGAGAGCGGCGGGTGGTGGCAGCGGCGCGAGAAGGGGGAAGAGAGGGAGGGTGGAGCGGAGGGGGGGTGGAGCGAGGGGGGAGGGTGGGGAGGGGGAGGGGAGGGAAGGGGAGAGGGCGGAGGCGGGAGCAAGGGGCGGCGGCGGCAGAGAGGGCGTGGGCGGCGGCGGTCGGGTGTGGCTGGGGTGGCTGAGTGGATGAGGCTGCGAGTTTGGGAAAGAACGAGTGGAGGAGGGGGCTGCGAGTGGATAAGGCCAGCTATGCCGACGGCTAAGCCGTCGGCATACCTTGGGGCGCCACGTGGCACCTATGCCGACGGCTTAGCCGTAGGCATATATATATTTTTTTTTACTTTTTTATTTTGTATAAATTTTGTAATGTTTTCTTATTTTATATAAATATTTTAATGTTTTCTTATACATATTTTTTACATGCATCAACATTATTTAAAATGTACCATACATTTTCTTTAATAGTTTGAAACATTATTTTTAATGACATGATCTTTTTTTTTATTGTACAACAATTTTCTAAAATATCACGTATATTTTTTCAATGGTCTTTGAAAGGTGATACATAGGAGAGCAATTGGTCGAGGGGTACCGTTACCGAGTGCCTGATCCGGTAACTATGCGACTGCCTGATCCGTCTACTACCGTGTCATCGCCGTCCGTGAGGGGGGCCACGCCTCGGAGGCAGCGTGCGCCTCTTCGGACATGCCACCACACCACCCCGCATGTATGAGGGCCCGGTGCGACGCTCCGGTGGCATTGCTACCCTCCCGGGGCCCCGTCCCGCCTAACCCTGTAGCGTTTGACCACGGGATCTAGCCCTTTGACTTTGCACGGACGGGCTTTGACCAGTGGACCTCCCCACCCGGTTGTGTTAGGTGAGCCCATAGGAACATTTTGGAGCAACATCCGGGCCAGACCCACAGCAAGATCCCCTCCGTGTAGACCCGACGCGTCCGTTTCCCCCTCCAGTGCCGGCGTCGGCGCCGTCCGTGAGGGGGGGCACACCCCGGAGACGCGTGTCGCCTCTTCGGACATGCCACCACACCACCCCGCATGTATGAGGGGCGGTCTGACGACGCCCGGTGGCATTGCTACCACCCTGTGGCCCCGCCCCGCCTAACCCTAGAGCTAAATCCACTCCGTGGGCGACGCGTCCGTTTAGCCCCTCCGGTGCCGGCGGCGGCGCCGTCCGTGATGGTGGCCACACCGGAGGCGCGTGCGCCTCTTCGGACATGCCACAACACCACCGGAGATGCGTGAGGGCCGTGCGGCGACGCCGGTGGCATTGCTACCCCGGGGCCCCCCCCGCCTAACCACGAGCGGTTGACCACGGGATCTAGCCCTTTGACTTCCCACGGACGGGCTTTGACGGTGGATCTCTCCACCGGTTGTGTCGGGTCGGCCCGAGGGACACCGGGAGCAACATCGGGCCAAACCCACACCTAAATCCACTCGTGTAGACCCGGCGTCGCTTCCCCCTCCGGTGCGCCGTGGGCCGTCCGTGAGGGGACCACGCCCCGGAGACGCGTGCCGCCTCTTCGGACATGCCACAACACCACCCCGCATGTATGAGGGCCGGGTACGACGGTCCGGTGGCATTGCTACCCCCAGGGCCCCCGTCCCGCCTAACCCTGTAGCGTTTGACCACGAGATCTAGCCCTTTGACTTCCCACGGACGGGCTTTGACCAGTGGACCTCTCCACCCGGTTGTGTCGGGTCGGCCCAGAGAGACACCGGGGAGCAACATCCGGGCCAAACCCACAGCTAAATCTACTCCGTGTAGACCCGACGCGTCCGTTTCGCCCCTCCAGGTGCCGGCGGCGGCGCCGTCCGTGAGGGGACCACGCACCGGAGACGCGTGCCGCCTCTTCGGACATGCCACAACACCACCCGGAGACGCGTGAGGGCCGAGACGACGCTCGGTGGCATTGCTACCCCAGGGCCCCGTCCGCCTAACCACGAGCTGTTGACCACGGGATCTAGCCCTTTGACTTTGCAGACGGGCTTTGACGGTGGATCCTCCACCGGTTGTGTCGGGTCGGCCCAGAGTGACACCGGGGAGCAACATCCGGGCCAAACCCACAGCTAAATCCACTGTAGACCCGGCGGCGGTAGCCCCTCCGGTGCCGGCCGTGACCGTCGTGAGGGGCCATGCACCGGAGACGCGTGCCGCCTCTTCGGACATGCCACAACACCACCCGGTTGTGGTAGGTCATCCGATATATATATATATAAAAACTTGGGAGCAAAGCCCCCTTCGTATAGACCCCAGATGCGGCTGTTCCCCATTCCAGGTGCCGGCTAGCGGCGGCACCGCTCGTGAGGCGGGTCACACCGCTGTGTACAGAACCGAAAAATAATGTATGTATGCTTATTAACACGTACTATATGTAAGTTAGCCAAATAATAATATTTAAGAAAACATAAAATATAGCTATGAAAAAAAAAGAAAAAAAACTAACGAGTGGAGGGGGTGACCGGGAAGTGGATAAGGGAACTATGAAAAAAAAGATGGATGACATGGTAAAAAAGAAAAAAAACTATGGAAAAAATATAGCTATGGAAAAAAAAAAAAAAAAAAAAAACTATGCCGACGGCAAAGCCGTCGGCATATCTGAACATAGGGCGGATGGCGGTGGCTGCGGATCGATGGCGTGGCATCTATGCCGCCGGCGGCCGTCGGCATACGTGGTGGTCGGTGCGCCTCGGATCGATGGCGTGGTAAGGGCATCTATGCCGACGACTGCCGTCTCGGCCGTCGGCATAGATATCGCCGTTAGCTGCACAAGACACAGCGGGATCGCGGGCCCACAACTATGCCGACGGCCCATATATGCCGACGGCGGCCAGTGGCGTATCTTGGGATAAGCCGGCGGCTCTTACGGGCAGGCCGACGGGGCCGTCGGCATAGCTCGGGATAGCAAGACGGCTTTATTCGCCGACGGCACGGACATGGTGTCGGCATAGCCCAGACAAGGCCGACGGGGGCCGTCGGCATATATAAGGCTGTCGGCATAGGCCCCTGTTCCGGTAGTGAACTTAGCTCTCGTAGTACAATACAAATATGTGTAGCAGGTTAGATAGGAGAGAGTATTTTTGCTAGCCACCATTTGCTTCGTGATCTGTCCCACTAGTAGCCACAACTGCAATACACAGTGTTCTATATAAATCTAACTCATTTTTTTTGACATGATATAAACCTAACTCATTGTTCCCCAGAGAATACCAAGAGCATTAAAATGTATTATTCAAGTAAAGATCTTTATATAAGAATCTACAACCATTCATTAGGTGTGCACAGAGGTTCCCAACGCACAACACAGGTCAAACTCCAAATTGATATATAATATAGCCGACCCGCGTCGCCCTCCCGCTAGGGCGGCTCGGGTGAAAACCCTAGCCGCTGCTGCCGGGCACATCCATCCTCCCCCTCCCCTCCTCCGCCGCTAGAGGAGGTCGCCGACAAAGCCTCAGGCGGCTGATGGCGGCAGTGGAGGCTCTCTTCCCTCCCGCGCCAGATCAGGTGAGGCGGATCACCCATGGCGCCGGGGCGCTCTCCCCCGATCTGCGTCGCGGCGGCGTGTTAGGCGACGGCGCAAGGCGGCGGCATGGTGCTGGGTGGGGGAGGCGGAGTTGCGGCTACGAGGAAGATCTGGTGGCGCCGGCCGTTCGATGGGCTCGCGGGCATGTCGGCCTTGGTCGTGGTGGCCGACGGCTCGGCCTGTCGGCTGGATCCCGGGGCGGCGGCCCTGGAAGGTGGCGGCGGGTGAAGCTCGGGCTTCCTGCGACGGCATGGCGTGGTGCTGTCCCTATCCAAGGTGGATCTGCATCGTCGATCTCGTGGTTTTGCCGGGATTGGTTCAGATAAGAGACGGTAATGAGCGTGCTGGATCGATCTCGGCGGCTCTTGCGGTTTGGCGAGGTGGAGTGGGAGTCTGTTGGGGAACGTAGTAATTTCAAAAAATTTCCTATGTACACGCAAGATCATGGTGATGGCATAGCAACGAGACGGGAGAGTATTGTCCCCGTACCCTCGTAGACCGTAAGCGGAAGCGTTATGACAACGCGGTTGATGTAGTCGTACGTCTTCACGATCCGACCGATCCAAGTACCGAACGTACGGCACCTCCGAGTTCAAGACACGTCATTTCGATGGCGATCCCGGACTCCGATCCAGCAAAGTGTCGGGGATGAGTTCCGTCAGCACGACAGCTTGGTGACGATGATGATGTTCTACCGATGCAGGGCTTCGCCTAAACTCCACGACGATATGATCAAGGTGGAATATGGTGGAGGGGGGCACCACATACGGCTAAGGAACGATCCGTAGATCAACTTGTGTGTCCTAGGGTGCCCCCGCCCGTATATAAAGGAGCAAGAAGTGCGGCCGGCCCTAGGAGGAGGCGCTTGGAGGAGTCCTACTCCCAGGGAGTAGGACTCCCCCTTCCCTAGTTGGACTAGGACTTGGGGGAAGGAGAGAGGGGAAAGGGGGGGAGGGCGCCGCCTCCCTGTCCTATTCGGACATGGGGGGGGGGGAGGGGCGCCCTGGCCCCTTCTCCTCTTCCTGCACTAGGCCCAATAAGGCCCATTAGGTCACCGGGGGGTTCCGGTAACCTCCCGGTACTCCGGTAAAATGCATATTTCCTTCAGTCTCCCACTTGCACTAGAGTCAATAATCTAGATTACACAGTAATGATTCTCACACCCATGGAGTCTTAGTGCTGATCATGTTTTGCTCGTGAGAGAGGCTTAGTCAATGGGTCTGCAACATTCAGATCCATATGTATCTTGCAAATCTCTATGTCTCCCACTTGGACTTGGTCCCGGATGGAATTGAAGCGTCTCTTGATGTGCTTGGCCCTCTTGTGAAATCTGGATTCCTTTGCCAAGGCAATTGCACCGATATTGTCACAGAAGATCTTCATTGGTCGATGCACTAGGTATGACACCTAGATCGGAAATGAACTCTTTCATCCGACTCCTTCATTTCTTTGCTTCGAAGCAGCTATGTACTCCGCTTCACATGTAGATCCCGCCACGGCGCTTTGTTTAGAACTGCACCAACTTACAGCTCCACCGTTTAATAAAAACACGTATCCGGTTTGCGATTTAGAATCGTCCGGATCGGTGTCAAAGCTTACATCGGCGTAACCATTTACGACTAGCTCTTTGTCACCTCCATATCGAGAAACATATCCTTAGTCCTTTTCGGTATTTGGGATGTTCTTGACCGCTGTCGATGATCCACTCTGGATTACTTTGGTACCTTCCTGCCAAGCTTATTGCTAAGCACCGTCGGTCCGGTACACAACATTGCATACATGATAGAGCGTATGGCTGAAGCATAGGAACATCTTTCATTTTCTCTCTATCTTCTCATTGTGGTCGGGCATTGAGTCTGACTCAACTTCACACCTTGTAGTATGGGCAAGAACCCTTTCTTTGCCTGATCCATTTTGAACTTTTTCAAAACTTTATCAAGGTATGTGCTTTGTGAAAGCCCAATTAAGCGTCTTGATCTATCTCTATAAATCTTGATGCCCAATATGTAAGCAGCTTCACCGAGGTCTTTCATTGAAAAACTTTTATTCAAGTATCCCTTTATGCTATCTAGAAATTCTATATCATTTCCAATTAATAATATGTCATCTACATATAATATCGAAATGCTCTGAGCTCCCACTCACTTTCTTGTAAATATAGGCTTCTCCAAAAGTCTCATATAAAACCATATGCTTTGATCACACTATCAAAGCGTTTATTCCAACTCGAGATGCTTGCACCGGTCCATAAATGGATCATTTGGAGCTTGCACACTTTGTTAGCACCTTTTGGATCAACAAAACCTTCTGGTTGCATCATATACAACTCTTCTTCCAGAAATCCATTCAAGAATGCAGTTTTGACATCCATTTGCCAAATTTCATAATCATAAAATGCAGCAATTGCTAACATGATTCGGACAGACTTAAGCATCGCTACGGGTGAGAAAGTCTCATCGTAGTCAACCCCTTGAACTTGTCGAAAACCTTTCACAACAAGTCGAGCTTTATAGACAGTTACATTACCATCAGCGTCGGTCTTCTTCTTAAAGATCCATTTATTCTCAATGGCTTGCCGATCATCAGGCAAATCAACCAAAGTCCATACTTTGTTCTCATACATGGATCCCATCTCAGATTTCATGGCCTCTAGCCATTTTGCGGAATCTGGGCTCATCATCGCTTCCTCATAGTTCGTAGGTTCGTCATGGTCAAGTAACATGACTTCCAGAATAGGATTACCGTACCACTCTGGTGCCGATCTTACTCTGGTAGACCTATGAGGTTCAGTAGATACTTGATCTGAAGTTTCATGATCAATATCATTAGCTTCCTCATTGATTGGTGTAGTTGTCACAGGAACTGGTTCTTGTGATGAACTACTTTCCAATAAGGGAGCAGGTACAGTTACCTCATCAAGTTCTACTTTCCTCCCACTCACTTCTTTCGAGAGAAACTCCTCTAGAAAGGATCCGAATTTTGCAACAAAAATCTTGCCTTCAGATCTGTGACAGAAGGTGTACCCAATAGTCTCTTTTGAGTATCCTATGAAGACACATTTCTCCGATTTGGGTTCGAGTTTATCTGGTTGAAGTTTCTTCACATAAGCATCGCAGCCCCAAACTTTAAGAAACGACAACTTTGGTTTCTTGCCAAACCATAGTTCATGAGGCGTTGTCTTAACGGATTTTGATGGTGCCCTATTTAACGTGAATGCGGCCATCTCTAAAGCATAACCCCAAAACGATAGCGGTAAATCAGTAAGAGACATCATAGATCACACCATATCTAGTAAAGTACGATTACAACGTTCGGACACACCATTTCGTTGTGGTGTTCCGGGTGGCGTGAGTTGCGAAACTATTCCGCATTGTTTCAAATGTAGACCAAACTCGTAGCTCAAATATTCTCCTCCATGATCAGATCGTAGAAATTTTATTTTCTTGTTACGATGATTTTCCACTTCACTCTGAAATTCTTTGAACTTTTCAAATGTTTCAGACTTGTGTTTCATTAAGTAGATATACCCATATCTGCTTAAATCATCTGTGAAGGTGAGAAAATAACGATACCCGCCATGAAACCTGAACATTCATTGGACCACAAACATCGGTATGTATGATTTCCAACAAATCGGTTGCTCGCTCCATAGTTACGGAGAACGGCGTTTTAGTCATCTTGCCCATGAGGCACGGTTCGCAAGTACCAAGTGATTCATAATCAAGTGATTCCAAAAGCCCATCGGTATGGAGTTTCTTCATGCGCTTTACACCGATATGACCTAAGCGGCGATTGCCACAAATAAGTTGCACTATCATTATCAACTCTGCATCTTTTGGTTTCAACACTATGAATAAGTGTATCACTACTATCGAGATTCAATAAAAATAGACCACTCTTCAAGGGTGCATGACCATAAAAGATATTACTCATATAAATAGAACAACCATTATTCTCTGATTTAAATGAATAACCATCTCGCATCAAACAAGATCCAGATATAATGTTCATGCTCAACGCTGGCACCAAATAACAATTATTTAGGTCTAAAACTAATCCCGATGGTAGATGTAGAGGTAGTGTGCCGACCGCGATCACATCGACTTTGGAACCATTTCCCACGCGCATCGTCACCTCGTCCTTAGCCAATCTTCGCTTAATCCGTAGTCTCTGTTTCGAGTTGCAAATATTAGCAACAAAACCAGCATCAAATACCCAGGTACTACTGCGAGTATTAGTAAGGTACACATCAATAACATGTATATCACATATACCTTTGTTCACTTTGCCATCCTTCTTATCCGCCAAATACCGAAAAAGGGTTTCCCCCCGCTTTGTATACAAAGCAACCAACCAAACCATACAGGGATAGGTGCTGGGGCAGAAGCAACACAGACACGCCCAAAAGAAAAGATAGAGAAAGATCAAAAGAAACAAATGCCGACAACGGCGGATCAACAAAAACGAAGAGGCCTCGCGATCGCTGCGCCCACCGGAATCTACCCCTAGGCTCCAAGACTCCGAAGTGCCGGCACCTATCAACACCTCCAAGAAGGATCGCGACGATGACGACGCTGCTGCCAAGGGTTTCCCGGTACATGCGGCGAGGCGAGGAGGGGTAGCCCCGACGCCTCCGGAAGGTCGGTGGCACCCTCAAGCGCCACCGCGCCGGTGTCGGCCACGCCGACAGGGGTTTCCCCTGATCCCAACCCGCACCTCGGGCGCTCCGGATCCATCCACCAAACCAACCACCACCCTGCGCCAACACGGTCATGAGGCCCCCACGCCGTCTCACCACGACACCACGAAATGAGGGCAGTGGGGCGAAGGATCAAAGCCGGGACTAGGGCATCAGCACCGTCGGCACGCGGGAGGGCCCCACCTTCATCGTTAGCGATGGTAGCCGTCCGGACGCAATAGCAGGAGCACACCAGGCCCGTGGGCCCACAGGCCCGGCCGAGCCCTCGTGGGCCCGTAAAGCTCCTGCCTTCGCGCTGCTGCCGGCACGCCATCGGCGCCGACGCCCCATATCCGAGCCGCTCCTCCTCCTCACCGCGCCCGACAACGAGAGCACGCCGGGCCGCCCGCTAGGACCAGATGGGGCCCGCCGAACCAGATCTGGGCCGGGCGCGACGCGTCACCCAGCACCACCACGCCGCCCGCCGCCAAGGAGCAGCGCCGCCACCACGTCTGCCGCCGCGCCATCCTTGGTCGCGGACCGCCGCCAAGCCGAAGCGACACCGCCGCCCGCCCCGGGCAGGAGGACGCGCAGGGAGGAAGATCTGCCGCTGCCGGCACCCGGCGGGCAGGCGCCGGCCGGCGACGGCAGGGAGAGGAAGAACGAGCGAGGCCGAGAGCAGCGGCGAGGGCCGCCGGCCGCCTCCGGGAGGTGGCGCGAGGCGGAAGGAGGAGGGGAGGTAGAGGCGGGGAGGAAGGGCCGGCTCCAAAGCGCAGACCCGGCGAGAGGTGGCGAGATCCCGCCGGCGGCAGGGGAGGAGGCGGCGGCTAGGGTTGCGGAGCGGTCGTGATCATGAGGCACCACTCAATATGTTAAGTGTTTTCCATTTGGTGACCGATGAGGTGAACTATGACCCAATGAGGGCGTGGTTTCATCCGCCAAATACTTGGGGCAGTTCCGCTACCAGTGTCCAGTCTGCTTGCAGTAGAAGCACTCAGTCTCAGGCTTAGGTCCAGACTTGGGTTTCTTCTCTTGAGCAGCAACTTGTTTGTTGTTCTTCTTGAATTTCTCCTTCTTCTTCCCTTTGCCATTTTTCTTGAAATTAGTAGTCTTGTTGACCATCAACACTTGATGCTCCTTCTTAATTTCTACCTCCGCGGCTTTTAGCATTGCGAAGAGCTCGGGAATAGTCTTGTCCATCCTTGGCATATTATAGTTCATCACGAAGCTCTTGTAGCTTGGTGGCGATGATTGAAGAATTACATCAATGACACTATCATCGGGAAGATTAACTCCCGGTTGAATCAAGTGATTATTATACCCAGACATTTTGAGTATGTGTTCACTGACAGAACTATTCTCCTCCATCTTGCAGCTATAGAACTTATTGGAGACTTCATATCTCTCAATCCGGGCATTTGCTTGAAATGTTAACTTCAACTCCGAGAACATATCATATGCTCCATGACGTTCAAAACGTCGTTGAAGACCCGGTTCTAAGCCGTAAAGCATGTCACACTGAACTATCGAGTAGTCATCAGCTTTGCTCCGCCAGACGTTCTTAACATCGTCAGTTGCATCAGCAGTAGGCCTGGCACCCAGCGGTGCTTCAAGGACGTAATTCTTCTGTGCAGCAATGAGGATAATCCTCAGGTTATGGACCCAGTCCGTGTAATTACTGCCATCATTTTTCAACTTTGCTTTCTCAAGGAACACATTAAAATTCAACGGAACAGTAGCACGAGCCATCTATCTACAACAAACATAGACAAGCAAAATACTATCAGGTACTAAGTTCATGATAAATTTAAGTTCAATTAATCATATTACTAAAGAACTCCCACTTAGATAGACATCCCTCTAATCCTCTAAGTGATTACGTGATCCTTATCAACTACACCATGTCCGATCGTCACGTGAGATGGAGTAGTTTCAACGGTGAACATCAATATGTTGATCATATCTACTATATGATTCACGCTCGACCTATCGGTCTCCGTGTTCCGAGGCCATATCTGTTATATGCTAGGCTCGTCAAGTTTAACCTGAGTATTCCGTGTGTGCAACTGTTTTGCACCCATTGTATTTGATCGTAGAGCCTATCACACCCAATCATCACGTGGTGTCTCAGCACGAAGAACTTTCGCAATGGTGCATACTCAGGGAGAACACTTCTTGATAATTTTAGTGAGAGATCATCTTAAAATGCTACCATCAATCAAAGCAAGATAAGATGCATAAAGGATAAACATCACATGCAATCAATATAAGTGATATGATATGGCCATCATCATCTTGTGCTTGTGATCTCCATCTCCAAGCACCGTCGTGATCACCATCGTCACCGGTAGCGACACCTTGATCTCCATCGTAGCATCGTTGTCGTTATGCCATCTATTGCTTCTACGACTATCGCTACCGCTTAGTGATAAAGTAAAGCAATTACTGAGGCGTTTGCATTTCATACAATAAAGCGACAACCATATGGCTCCTGCCGATTGCCGATAACCGGTTACAAAACATGATCATCTCATACAATAAAATATAGCATCACGTCTTGACCATATCACATCACAACATGCCCTGCAAAAACAAGTTAGACGTCCTCTACTTTGTTGTTGCAAATTTTACGTGGCTGCTACGGGCTGAGCAAGAACCGTTCTTACCGACGCATCAAAACCACAACGATAGTTCGTCAAGTTGGTGCTGTTTTAATCTTCGCAAGGACCGGGCGTAGCCACACTCGATTCAGCTAAAGTGAGAGAGACAGACACCCGCCAGCCACCTTTAAGCACGAGTGCTCTTAACGGTGAAACCAGTCTCGCATAAGCGTACGCGTAATGTCGGTCCGGGCCGCTTCATCTCACAATACCGCCCGAACCAAAGTATGACATCTTTGGTAAGCGGTATGACTTGTATCATCCACAACTCACTTGTGTTCTACTCGTGCATATAACATCTACGCATAAAACCTGGCTCGGATGCCTTTGTTGGGGAGCGTAGTAATTTCAAAAATTTCCTCATTAACGCAAGATCATGGTGATGGCATAACAACGAGGCGGAGAGAGTATGTCCACGCACCCTCATAGACCGTGGCGGGCGTTATGACAGCGCGGTTGATGTAGTCGTATGCGATCCGACCGATCCAAGTGCGAGCGTCACGACACCTCGAGTTCAGCACTGCGTTCAGCTCGATGATGATCCCGGACTCACGATCCGGCAAAGTGTCGGGGATGAGTTCCGTCGACACTACGGTGTGGTGATGATGATGATGTTCTACCGACGAGGGCCGCTGAACTCCGCGATGATATGAGGTGTATGGTGGAGGGGCACCTATGATCCTAGATCAACGATCCGTGAAGGAAATATGACCTAGAGGCAATAATAAAGTTATTATTTATCATATCATGATAAATGTTTATTATTCATGCTAGAATTGTATTAACGGAAACATGATACATGTGTGAATACATAGACAAAACTATAGTCACATGCCTCTACTTGACTAGCTCATTAATCAAAGATGGTTATGTTTCCTAACCATAGACATGTGTTGTCATTTGATTAGTGGGATCACATCATTAGAAGAATGATGTGATTGACATGACCCATACATTAGCCTAGCACTTGATCGTTTAGTATCTTGCTATTGCTTTCTTCATGACTGATACAAAGTTCCTACAAACTATGAGATTGTGACTCGGAAGAACACTTTGTGTGCTACCAAACATCCAGCGGGTGATTATAAAGTGTCGAAGGTACATGTTGAGTTGGCATAATTGAGATGAGTCCGATTGTCGAAGAGGTATCTGGGCCCTCTTGGTAATACTCATCACCTAAGCCTTGCAAGCGTGTAACTAATGAGTTAGTTATGAGATGATGATAAAGAGATAGCGAGATTTAACTAGGTATTGGATACAACGATCAAATCTCGGGCAAGTAACATACCGATGACAAAGGAACAAAGTAT
Organism: Aegilops speltoides; assembly: GCA_021437245.1. Taxonomy (NCBI): domain Eukaryota; kingdom Viridiplantae; phylum Streptophyta; class Magnoliopsida; order Poales; family Poaceae; genus Aegilops; species Aegilops speltoides. The sequence continues at coordinate 409,172,598 of CM038141.1, read as the reverse complement.
GTTGTTATGAGGTTTGACCGATAAAGATCTCCGTAGAATATGTAGGAACCAATATGGTCATCAGGTCCCGCTATTGGTTATTGACCGAGAATGGTTCTAGGTCATGTCTACATAGTTCTCGAACCCATTGAGGTCCTTGCAACAACGTTTGATGACAATTTTATTATGAGTTTATAAGTTTTGATGTACGAAGTTTGTTCGGAGTCCCAGACGTGATCACGGATATGACGAGGAGTCTCGGAATGGTCGAGACATAAAGATTGATATATTGGACGACTATATTCGGACACGGAAAGGTTAAGGGAGTTTTCGAGAAAACCGGAGTGCCGAGGGGGGGTTACGGAACCCCGGGAGAGTTAATGGGCCACATGGGCCTAGGTGGGAAGAGAGAGGCGGCGGGGGGGGCGCGCCTCCCTCTGGTCCGGGTGGACTAGGAGGGGGGGGGGCGGCGCCCCTTCCTTCCCCTTCTCCCCTTCCTTCCCTCCTAGTAGGAGTAGGAAAGGAGGAATCCTACTCCTACTAGGAGGAGGATTCCTCCTCCTTGGCGCCCAAAGGGGCGGCAGCCTCCCCCCTCCCTCCATTATATCACGAGGCAGGGGCACCCCATGACACACAAGTTGATCTCACGGATCGTTCCTTAGCCGTGTGCGGTGCTCCCTTCCACCATATTCCACCTCGGTCATATCGTCGTGAAGCTTAGGCGAAGCCTGCGCGATAGAACATCAAGATCGTTATCACGCCCGTCGTCTTGCGGAACTCTCCCTCGACACTTTCGGCTGGATCGGAGTTCGAGGGGCGTCATCGAGCTGAGCGTGTGCTGAACTCGGAGGCTCCGTACGTTCGGTGCTTGGATCGGTCGGATCGTGAAGACGTACGACTACATCAACCGCGTTGTGCTAACGCTTCCTCTTAAGGTCTACGAGGGTACGTGGACATTCACTCTCCCCTCTCGTTGCTATGCCATCAACATGATCTTGCGTGTGCGTAGGAATTTTTTTGAAATTACTACGTTCCCCAACAGTGGCATCCGAGCCTAGGTTTTATGCGTTGATGTTATATGCACGAGTAGAACACAAGTGAGTTGTGGACGATATAAGTCATACTACCTACCAGCATGTCATACTTTGGTTCAGCGGTATTGTGAGATGAAGTGGCCCGGACCGACATTATGCGTACACTTACGCGAGACTGGTTTCACCGTTACGAGCACTCGTTCTTAAAGGTGGCTGGCGGGTGTCTGTCTTGTTGGGGAACGTAGTAATTTCAAAAAATTTCCTACGCACACGCAAGATCATGTTGATGGCATAGCAACGAGAGGGGAGAGTGTATGTCCACGTACCCTCATAGACCGTAAGCGGAAGCGTTAGTACAACGAGGTTGATGTAGTCGTACCGATCCAAGCACCGAACGTACGGAGCCTCCGAGTTCAGCACACGTTCAGCTCGATGACGTCCCTCGAACTCCGATCCAGCCGAGTGTCGAGGGAGAGTTCCACAAGACGACGGCGTGGTGGACGATCTTGATGTTCTATCGCGCAGGGCTTCGCCTAAGCTTCATGACGATATGACCGAGGTGGAATATGGTGGAAGGGGCACCGACACGGCTAAGGAACGATCCATAGATCAACTTGTGTGTCTATGGGGTGCCCCCGCCCAGATATAAGGAGGAGGGAGCCTAAGAGGCCTAGGAAGGAAGGGAAACCTACTCCAGTAGGTTTCCTCCTTTCCTAATCCAAGAGGGAGGGGGAAGGAAGGAGTAGGAGAGGGGAAGGAAGGGGCGCCCCCTTCCTTGTCCTATTCGAACTCAAGGGAGGGGCGCCACTTGCCCTAGCCGCCCCTCTCTTTCTCCAATAGGGCCCATCAAGGCCCATTACTTCCCGGGGTTCGGTAACCTCCCGGTACTCGGTTTTCTCCGAAAACTTCGGAACCTTTCCGTGTCCGAATATAGTTGTCCAATATATCAATCTTTATGTCTCGACCATTCCGAGACTCCTCGTCATGTCCGTGATCACATCCGGACTCCGAACAAACTTCGGTACATCAAAACTTATAAACTCATAATAAAACTGTCATCGAAACGTTAAGCGTGCGGACCCTACGGGTTCGAGAACTATGTAGACATGACCTAAAACCATTCTCGGTCAATAACCAATAGCGGGACCTGGATGCCCATATTGGTTCCTACATATTCTACGAAGATCTTTATCGGTCAAACCGCATAACAACATACTTTGTTCCCTTTGTCATCGGTATGTTACTTGCCCAAGATTTGATCGTCAGTATCCAATACCTAGTTCAATCCCATTACCGGCAAGTCTCTTTACTCGTTCCGTAATACGTCATCTCATAACTAACTCATTAGTTACATGCTTGCAAGGCTTAGGTGATGAGTATTACCGAGAGGGCCCAAAGATACCTCTCCGACAATCGGAGTGACAAATCCTAATCTTGAATTATGCCAACCCAACATGTACCTTCGGAAACACCTGTAGAGCACCTTTATAATCACCCAGATACGCTAGACGCTTGGTAGCACACAAAGTGTTCTTCCGTAAACGGAGTTGCACAATCTCATAGTTGCAGGAACTTTGTATAAGTCATGAAGAAAGCAATAGCAGTATACTAAACGATCAAGTGCTAGGCTAATGAATGGGTCATGTCAATCACATCATTCTCTTAATGATGTGATCCCACTAATCAAATGACAACACATGTTTATGGTTAGGAAACATAACCATCTTTGATTAATGAGCTAGTCAAGTAGAGGCATACTAGTGACTATAGTTTTGTCTATGTATTCACACATGTATCATGTTTCCGTTAATACAATTCTAGCATGAATAATAAACATTTATCATGATATGAGGAAATAAATAATAACTTTATTATTGCCTCTAGGGCATATTTCCTTCAGTCTCCCACTTGCACTAGAGTCAATAATCTAGATTACATAGTAATGATTCTAACACCCATGGAGTCTTGGTGCTGATCATGTTTTGCTCGTGAGAGAGGCTTAGTCAATGGGTCTGCAACATTCAGATCCGTATGTATCTTGCAAATCTCTATGTCTCCCACTTGGACTTGGTCCCGAATGGAATTGAAGCGTCTCTTGATGTGCTTGGTCCTCTTGTGAAATCTGGATTCCTTTGCCAAAGCAATTGCACCAGTATTGTCACGGAAGATCTTCATTGGTCCCGATGCACTAGGTATGACACCTAGATCGGAAATGAATTCTTTCATCCAGACTCCTTCATTTGCCGCTTCAGAAGCAGCTATGTACTCCGCTTCACATGTAGATCCCGCCACGACGCTTTGTTTAGAACTGCACCAACTTACAGCTCCACCATTTAATATAAACACGTATCCGGTTTGCGATTTAGAATCGTTTGGATCAGTGTCAAAGCTTGCATCGACGTAACCATTTACGACTAGCTCTTTGTCACCTCCATATACGAGAAACATATCCTTAGTCCTTTTCGGTATTTCAGGATGTTCTTGACCGCTGTCAAGTGATCCACTCTGGATTACTTTGGTACCTTCTGCCAAGCTTATTGCTAAGCATCGTCGGTCGGTACACAGCATTGCATACATGATAGAGCCTATGGCTGAAGCATAGGAACATTTTCATTTCTCTCTATCTTCTGCTTTGTGGTCGGGCATTGAGTTTGACTCAACTTCACACCTTGTAGCACGTGCAAGAATCCTTTCTTTGCTCGATCCATCTTGAACTTTTTCAAAATTTTGTCAAGGTATGTGCTTTGTGAAAGTCCTATTAAGCGTCTTGATCTATCTCTATAGATCTTGATGCCCAATATGTAAGCAGCTTCACCGAGGTCTTTCATTGAAAAACTTTTATTCAAGTATTCCTTTATGCTATCCAGAAATTCTATATCATTTCCAATTAATAATATGTCATCAACATATAAAACTAGAAATGCTCTGAGCTCCCACTCACTTTCTTGTAAATCAGGCTTCTCCAAAAGTGCATATAAAACCATATGCTTTGATCACACTATCAAAGCATTTATTCCAACTCGAGATGCTTGCACCAGTCCATAAATGGAGCGTTGGAGCTTGCACACTTTATCGACACCTTTTGGATCAACAAAACCTTCCGGCTGCATCATATACAACTCTTCTTCTAGAAATCCATTCAAGAATGCAGTCTTGACATCCATTTGCCAAATTTCATAATCATGAAATGCAGCAATAGCCAACATGATTCGGACAGACTTAAGCATCGCTATGGGTGAGAAAGTCTCATCGTAGTCAACCCTTGAACTTGTCGAAAACCTTTCGCAACAAGTCGAGCTTTATAAACGATAACATTACCATCGCGTCGGTCTTCTTCTTAAAGATCCATTTATTCTCAATGGCTTGCCGATCATCGGCAAGTCAACCAAAGTCCATACTTTGTTTTCATACATGGATCCCATCTCAGATTTCATGGCCTCTAGCCATTTTATGAATCTGGGCTCATCATCGCTTCCTCATAGTTCGTAGGTTCATCATGGTCAAGTAACATGACTTCCGAATAGGATTACCATACCACTCAGTGCGGATCTTACTCTGGTAGACCTACGAGGTTCAGCAGAAATTTGATCTGAAGTTTCATGATCAATATCATTAGCTTCCTCACTAGTTGGTGTAGTTGTCATGGGAACCGGTTCTTGTGATGAACTACCTTCCAATAAGGGAGTAGATACAGTTATCTCATCAAGTTCTACTTTCCTCCCACTCACTTCTTTCGAGAGAAATTCCTTCTCTAGAAATGATCCATTTTTAGCAACGAATGTCTTGCCTTCGGATCTGTGATAGAAGGTGTACCCAACAATCTCTTTTGGGTATCCTATGAAGACACATTTCTCCGATTTGGGTTCGAGCTTATCTGGTTAAAGTTTCTTCACATAAGCATCGCAGCCCCAAACTTTAAGAAACGACAACTTTGGTTTCTTGCCAAACCACAGTTCATAAGGCGTCACCTCAACCGATTTTGATGGTGCCCTATTTAACGTGAATGCGGCCGTCTCTAAAGCATAACCCCAAAACGATAGCGGTAAATCGGTAAGAGACATCCTAGATTGCACCATATCAAGTAAAGTACGATTACGACGTTCGGACACACCATTTCGTTGTGGTGTTCGGTGGCGTGAGTTCTTGAAACTATTCGCATTGTTTCAAATGTAAACCAAACTCGTAACTCAAATATTCTCCTCCACGATCAGATCATAGAAACTTTATTTTCTTGTTACGATGATTTTCTACTTCACTCTGAAATTCTTTGAACTTTTCAAATGTTTCAGACTTGTGCTTCATTAAGTAGATATACCCATATCTGCTCAAATCATCTGTGAAGGTGAGAAAATAACGATATCCGCCACGAGCCTCAACATTCATCGGACCACATACATCTGTATGTATGATTTCCAACAAATCTGTTGCTCTCTCCATAGTTCCGGAGAACGGTGTTTTAGTCATCTTGCCCATGAGGCACGGTTCGCAAGTACTAAGTGATTCATAATCAAGTGATTCCAGAAGTCCATCAGTATGGAGTTTCTTCATGCGTTTTACACCAATATGACCTAAACGGCAGTGCCACAAATAAGTTGCACTATCATTATCAACTCTGCATCTTTTGGTTTCAACATTATGAATATGTGTATCACTACTATCGAGATTCAATAAAAATAGACCACTCTTTAAGGGTGCGTTACCATAAAAGATATTACTCATATAAATAGAACAACCATTATTCTCTAATTTAAATGAATAACCGTCTTGCATCAAACAAGATCCAGATATAATGTTCATGCTCAACGCTGGCACCAAATAACAATTATTCAGGTCTAAAACTAATCCCGATGGTAGATGTAGAGGTAGCGTGCCGACTGCGATCACATCGACTTTGGAACCGTTTCCCACGCGCATCGTCACCTCGTCCTTGGCCAATGCTCGCTTATTCCGTAGTCCTGTTTGAGTTGCAAATATTAGCAATGTAACCGTATCAAATACCAGTGCTACTACGAGCTCTAGTTAGGTACACATCAATAACATGTATATCACATATACCTTTGTTCACTTTGCCATCCTTCTTATCCGCCAAATACTTGGGGCAGTTCCGCTTCAATGACGATCGCTTCGAGAAGCACTCGGTTTCAGGCTTAGGTCCGGACTTGGGTTTCTTCTCTTGAGCAACAACTTGCTTGCCGTTCTTTTGAAGTTCCTTCTTCTTCCCTTTGCCCTTCTTCTTGAAACTAGTGGTCTTGTTGACCATCAACACTTGATGCTCCTTCTTGATTTCTACCTCCATGCTTTCAAAGATCGCGAAGAGCTCGAATAGTCTTGTTCATCCCTTGCATATTATAGTTCATCACGAAGCTCTTGTAGCTTGGTGGCGATGATTGAAGAATTTCATCAATGACACTATCATCGGGAAGATTAACTCCCGGTTGAATCAAGTGATTGTTATACCCGCACATTACGAGTATATGTTCACCGATGAACTATTCTCCTCCATCTTGCAGCTATAGAACTTATTGGAGACTTCATATCTCTCAATCCGGGCATTTGCTTGAAATATTAACTTCAACTCTGGAACATCTCATATGCTCCATGATGTTCAAAACGTCGTTGAATACCGGTTCTAAGCCGTAAAGCATGGCACACTTGAACTATAGAGTAGTCATCAGCTTTGCTCGCCAGACGTTCTTAACATCGTCGGTTGCATCATCAGAAGCAGCTGGCACCCAATGGTGCTTCGGGACGTAACTCTTACATGCAGCAATGAGGATAATCCTCAGATTACGGACCCGATCCGTGTAATTGCTACCATCATCTTTCAACTTTGCTTTCTCAAGGAACGCATTAAAATTCAACGGAACAACAGCACAAGCCATCTATCTACAAACAAACATAGACAAGCAAGATACTATTAGGTACTAAGTTCATGATAAATTTAAGTTCAATTAATCATATTACTTAAGAACTCCCACTTAGACAGACATCTCTCTAGTCATCTAAGTGATCACGTGATCCAAATCAACTAAACCATAACCGATCATCACGTGATATGGAGTAGTTTTCAATGGTGAACATCATTATGTTGATCATATCTACTATATGATTCACGCCGACCTTTCGGTCTCCGTGTTCGAGGCCATATCGCATATGCTAGGCTCGTCAAGTTTAACTCGAGTATTCTGCGTGTGCAAAACTGGCTTGCACCCGTTGTAGATGGACGAGAGCTTATCACACCCGATCATCACGTGGTGTCTCGGCACGACGAACTTTGGCAAAGGTGCATACTCAGGGAGAACACTACTTGATAATTTTTAGTGAGAGATCATCTTAAAATGCTACCGTCAATCAAAGCAAGATAAGATGCATAAAGGATAAACATCACATGCAATCAATATAAGTGATATGATATGGCCATCATCATCTTGTGCTTGTGATCTCCATCTTCGAAGTACCGTCATGATCACCATCATCACCGGCGCGACACCTTGATCTCCATCATAGCATCGTTGTCGTTTACGCCATCTATTGCTTCTACGACTATCGCTACCGCTTAGTGATAAAGTAAAGCAATTATGTATGCGTTGCATTTCATACAATAAAGCGACAACCATATGGCTCCAGCGATTGCCGATAACCGGTTACAAAACATGATCATCTCATACAATAAAATATAGCATCACGTCTTGACCATATCACATCACAACATGCCCTGCAAAAACAGGTTAGACGTCCTCTACTTTGTTGTTGCAAATTTTACATGGCTGCTATGGGCTTAGCAAGAACCGTTCTTACCTACGCATCAAAACCACAACGATAGTTTGTCAAATAGACTCTGTTTTAACCTTCACAAGGACCGGGCGTAGCCACACTCGGTTCAACTAAAGTGAGAGAGACAGACACCCGCCAGCCACCTTTAAGCACGAGTGCTCGTAACGGTGAAACCAGTCTCGCGTAAGCATACGCGTAATGTCGGTCCGGGCCGCTTCATCTCACAATACCGCTGAACCAAAGTATGACATGCTGGTAGGCAGTATGACTTATATCGTCTACAACTCACTTGTGTTCTACTCGTGCATATAACATCAACGCATAAAACCTAGGCTCGGATGCCACTGTTGGGGAACGTAGTAATTTCAAAAAAATTCCTACGCACACGCAAGATCATGTTGATGGCATAGCAACGAGAGGGGAGAGTGTATGTCCACGTACCCTCGTAGACCGTAAGCGGAAGCGTTAGTACAACGCGGTTGATGTAGTCGTACCGATCCAAGCACCGAACGTACGGAGCCTCCGAGTTCAGCACACGTTCAGCTCGATGACGTCCCTCGAACTCCGATCCAGCCGAGTGTCGAGGGAGAGTTCCGTCAGCACGACGGTGTGGTGACGATCTTGATGTTCTATCGTGCAGGCTTCGCCTAAGCTTCATGACGATATGACCGAGGTGGAATATGGTGGAAGGGGCACCGCACACGGCTAAGGAACGATCCATAGATCAACTTGTGTGTCTATGGGGTGCCCCCGCCCAGATATATAAAGAGGGATGGAGGAGGGCCAGCCTAAGGGGGGGCGCCCTAGGGGGAAACCTACTCCAAGTAGGTTTCCTCCTTTCCTAATCCAAGAGGGAGGGAAGGAAGGAGTAGGAGAGGGGAAGGCAGGGGCGCCCGCCCCTTCCTTGTCCTATTCGAGTCAAGGGAGGGGCGCCACTTGCCCTGGCCGCCCCTCTCTTTCTCCAATAGGGCCCATCAAGGCCCATTACTTCCCCGGGGTTCCGCTAACCTCCCGGTACTCGGTTTTCTCCAAAACTTCCGGAACCTTTCCGGTGTCCGAATATAGTCGTCCAATATATCAATCTTTATGTCTCGACCATTTCGAGACTCCTCGTCATGTCCGTGATCAAATCCGGGACTCCGAACAAACTTCGGTACATCAAAACTTATAAACTCATAATAAAACTGTCATCGAAATGTTAAGCGTGCGGACCCTACGGGTTCGAGAACTAAGTAGACATGACCTAAAACCATTCTCGGTCAATAACCAATAGCGGGACCTGGATGCCCATATTGGTTCCTACATATTCTACGAAGATCTTTTTCGGTCAAACCGCATAATAACATACTTTGTTCCCTTTGTCATCGGTATGTTACTTGCCCGAGATTTGATCGTCGGTATCCAATACCTAGTTCAATCTCGTTACCGGCAAGTCTCTTTACTCGTTCCATAATACGTCATCTCATAACTAACTCATTAGTTACATGCTTGCAAGGCTTAGGTGATGAGTATTACCGAGAGGGCCCAGAGATACCTCTCCGACAATCGGAGTGACAAATCCTAATCTTGAATTATGCCAACCCAACATGTACCTTGGAAACACCAGAGAGCACCTTTATAATCACCCGATCACGTTGTGACGTTTGGTAGCACACAAAGTGTTCTTCCGGTAAATGGGAGTTGCACAATCTCATAGTTGCAGGAACTTTGTATAAGTCATGAAGAAAGCAATAGCAGTATACTAAACGATCAAGTGCTAGGCTAAGAGAATGGGTCATGTCAATCACATCATTCTCTTAATGATGTGATCCCACTAATCAAATGACAACACATGTCTATGGTTAGGAAACATAACCATCTTTGATTAATGAGCTAGTCGAGTAGAGGCATACTAGTGACTATAGTTTTGTCTATGTATTCACACATGTATCATGTTTCCGGTTAACACAATTCTAGCATGAATAATAAACATTTATCATGATATGAGGAAATAAATAATAACTTTATTATTGCCTCTAGGGCATATTTCCTTCATGTCTCTCTCACTTTATTTGAACCAAGTGTGGCTACGCCCGGTCCTTGTGAAGGTTAAAACGGAGTCTATTTGACAAACTATCATTGTGGTTTTGATGCGTAGGTAAGAACGGTTCTTGCTAAGCCCGTAGCAGCCACGTAAAATTTACAACAACAAAGTAGAGGACGTCTAACTTGTTTTTGCAGGGCATGTTGTGATGTGATATGGTCAAGACGTGATGCTATATTTTATTGTATGAGATGATCTTGTTTTGTAACCGAAGTTATCGGCAATCGGGTGGAGCCATATGGTTGTCGCTTTATTGTATGAAATGCAAGCGCCTGTAATTGCTTTACTTTATCACTAAGCGGTAGCGATAGTCGAGAAGCAATAGATGGCGAAACGACAACGATGCTACGATGGAGATCAAGGTGTCGCGCCGGTGACGATGGTGATCATGAATGATTGCTTCGAAGATGGAGATCACAAGCACAAGATGACGATGGCCATATCATATCACTTATATTGATTGCATGTGATGTTTATCCTTTATGCATCTTATCTTGCTTTGATTGACGGTAGCATTTTAAGATGATCTCTCACTAAAATTATCAAGTAATCTGTTCTCCCGAGTATGCACCGTTGCCAAAGTTCGTCGTGCCGAGACACCACGTGATGATCGGGTGTGATAAGCTCTCGTCCATCTACAACGGGTGCAAGCCAGTTTTGCACACGCAGAATACTCGAGTTAAACTTGACGAGCCTAGCATATGCAGATATGGCCTCGGAACACGGAGACCGAAGGTCGGCGTGAATCATATAGTAGATATGATCAACATAATGATGTTCACCATTGAAAACTACTCCATCTCACGTGATGATCGGTTATGGTTTAGTTGATTTGGATCACGTGATCACTTAGATGACTAGAGAGATGTCTGTCTAAGTGGGAGTTCTTAAGTAATATGATTAATTGAACTTAAATTTATCATGAACTTAGTACCGATAGTATCTTGCTTGTCTATGTTTGTTTGTAGATAGATGGCTCGTCTTTGTTGTTCCGTTGAATTTTAATTGTTCCTTGAGAAAGCAAAGTTGAAAGATGATGGTAGCAATTACACGGATCGGGTCTGTAATCTCAGGATTATCCTCATTGCTGCACGAAGAGTTACGCCCCGAAGCACCGCTGGGTGCGAACTGCTTCGCCGATGCAACCGATGACGTTAAGAACGTCTGGCGAGCAAAGCTGATGATCATTGATAGTTCATGTGCCATGCTTTACGGCTTAGAACCGGTCTTCAACGACGTTTTGAATGTCATGGAGCATATGAGATGTTCCAGGAGTTGAAGTTAATATTTCAAGCAAATGCCAGATTGAGAGATATGAAGTCTCCAATAAGTTCTATAGCTGCAAGATGGAGGAGAATAGTTCTGTCGGTGAACATATACTCAGTAATGTCTGGGTATAACAATCACTTGATTCAACCGGGAGTTAATCTTCACGATGATAGTGTCATTGATGTAATTCTTCAATCATCGCCACCAAGCTAAAAGAGCTTCGTGATGAACTATAATATGCAAGGGATGAACAAGAGTATTCCCGAGCTCTTCGCGATGCCGAAAGCCATGGAGGTAGAAATCAAGAAGGAGCATCAAGTGTTGATGGTCAACAAGACCACCGATTTCAAGAAGAAGGGCAAAGGAAGAAGAAGGGAACTTCAAAAGAACGGCAAGCAAGTTGTTGCTCAAGAGAAGAAACCCAAGTCTGGACCTAAGCCCGAAATCTGAGTGCTTCTACCGCAAGCGCATGGTCACCGGAAGCGGAACTGCCCCAAGTATTTGGCGGATAAGAAGGATGGCAAAGTGAACAAAGGTATATGTGATATACATGTTATTGATGTGTACCTAACTAGAGCTCGTAGTAGCACCTGGGTATTTGATACTGGTTCTGTTGCTAATATTTGCAACTCGAAACAGGGACTACGGAATAAACGAGCTGTAGGATCGAAAGTATGTCTAGAGGGGGGGGGTAATTAGACTACTTGTAGATATAAAAATTCTGCCTTTTGACAAAGAACAGTTTTTGGCAGATTCACAATTATGATCAAGTCAAGCATCACCCTACACATGCAATTCTAGAGTATAGGCAGCGGAAAGTAAATTGCACATGTAGTAAAGAGAGGTGGAGAAGAGCAAACGCAATTTTGGAGACGCGGTGATTTTTCTCGTGGTTCCGATAGGTGGTGCTATCGTACTTCCACGTTGATGGAGACTTCAACCCACGGAGGGTAACGGCTGCGAGAGTCCACGGAGGGCTCCACCCACGAAGGGTCCACGAAGAAGCAACCTTGTCTATTCCATCATGGCCAACGCCCACGGAGGGCTAGCCTTACTCGGGGTAGATCTTCACGAAGTAGGCGATCTCCTTGCCCTTACAAACTTCTTGGTTCAACTCCACATCTCGACGACGGAGGCTCCCAAGCGACACCTAACCAATCTAGGAGGCACCACCTCCAAAAGGTAATAGATGTTGTAGATGATGATGAACTCCTTGCTCTTGTGCTTCAAATGATAATCTCCCCAACACTCAACTCTCCTCACCGATTTGGCTGTGGTGGAAGAAAGGATTGAGTGGAAAGCAACTTGGGAAGGCTAGAGATAAAGCTTCATATGGTGGGAGTGGAGCAACTTGATCTCAACACAAGGGTAGGTAGTTCTCTTCTCGTAAATGTAAGGTAGGAGTGGTAGTTCTTTCGATGGCTCTCTCCACGAATGAAGAGGGGTGGAGGGGTATAAATAGCCTCCACACAAAATCCAACCGTTACACACATTTGAGCAATCTCGGTGGGACCGAAGTGGACAACTCGGTGAGACCGATAGTTCAAATAATGTGAGCGTTGGGATTTTCGGTGGGACCGAATATACAATCTCGGTTAGTCCGATTCGTGCAATGACAAGAGCATGCAAGTTTGGTGGGACCGACTTCATCATCTCGGTGACACCGATTTGATGATGAAGGTTATAGAAGCTTATAACTCATGTTTGGTGAGACCGAGTTCGTAATCGGAAAATCCGAGTTTACTAGGGTTTGGCTTATGGCTGAGGTGGTTCATCTCGGTGTGGTGAGTTTGGAATATCGGTGGGACCGAGACTACTTATGAGTGTCTATGGCGGTGAAAGATCTTGATAGTTTAGGAGATGTATCACTAAGCACTTGAGCAACCGGATCATCATCATAACCTCATCCCTTTTAATAGTATTGGCTTTTCCTATGGACTCAATGTGATCTTGGATCACTAAACCAAAAATGGAGTCTTGAGCTTTTGCCAATGCTTGCCTTAGCATTTTGGGGGTCCACTTCTTGATCCTTGCCATACCCATATCTTGAACTCTCGAAATGATTCTCAAGTAACTATTAGTTCAATGATATATATGTTGTTATTAATTACCAAAACCACCCGGGATTAGTTGCACTTTCAATCTCCCCTTTTGGTAATTGATGGCAACATATAGATCAAACTTCGACAAAGGATATAATCAATGAATAATATATCGCTTTGAGAAGTATGTGATAAGCAAGAGCTCCCCTAAATTTGTGCATTATTTAAGATTTGCGTTTGAATGCAAATGCACAATCGATTAGGATCATGGGTCACTCTTCCATGTCACATACATCTTGGTGGAGCGCACAAAATGATAAGAATGAACAGCATGCACCCAATCACCAAGACATGAGTAAATGGTCATACGAGATAGGAATGGCATATGATAAGCATTAAGCACACATTAAAGCATAGTGCGACCAAGCACTCATTAAGGTAGAATCAAGCGGAGTATCAAACACATTGAATGTCTCGAAACCAAAAGTATCTCAAAGAAACCGCAAAAGAACGAAAGAGCAAAAGCGCAAAGACAACAGCACTCTCTCTCTCGAAGTCCTATGATCTATACAATTTCTCCCCTTTGGCAACAAGTTACCAAAAGTTCGAAAAAGCATAGAGCTAAGCGTCCTTTGTGGACTCTGCTGGCGGCTCCGTGCAGGTTGATGTCGGAGTGGATATGACAAGATCGGCGAAGACTTGGTGATGTCTGTCTTTGGAGGAGTGGACATCGAGCTGGAGCTGGAGTAGGAGCAATCGCTGGGCTGTGGAGGTCTTTGAAGCTGTAGTCCCGTGTCGATCCTTTGGAATAGCAGCTGATCGGGATCCTTTGGGAACCGGAGCGATCTGTCGATGAGAATCTGGACTAAGTCATCCCGCAACTCACGCATAAGCTCGCCTTCTCCTGCTTTGCTTCCTCAATGTCGCCTCGAGCTTGTTGACGGTCACTTGTACTTGATCGACTTCACGCCCGAGCGTAGATCTTCTCTTCAACAATCCTCTCTAAGCTCTCCGAGGCTGTATAATGCTGGCGACGTTGTTCAATCCTTTGAGTAGCTTCAAGAATTTGCTCTCCAAAACTCTTTGGTTTAGCTGCTGCCGCCGCTGCTTCCTTGTCGACTTTGGCTTTCTTAGCAGCTGCGATCTTGGCTTGACCTTCAACAGATGTCGGATCCTCCTCATCCATCACAACAACATTGTCTTCATGCTCGCTGCAGCGGTAAATGTTCTCTATCCAACAAGAATGTGCCCGTGCCAAACTTGGCATTGATAAGCATCTGAATCGTGGGCAAATCCACATGACCTTTTGTGGTCATTGCAGTCCTCTTAATGGTCTCTACCATCAAGTCCATCACCTTGAAAGGTGCTCTCTCATCAAGTATGTGCAGCATGTTGATAGAGTATCCTCGATCATGCGATCATCTCAGATTTGGGCATCAAGGTATGCCTCAAAATGGTATTAGTGGTAGGTAAGCCTGCTTGGAGATGGTAGATCGAGCCGAGCTTCAGATTCCCAAATCCTCTGCTGGAACCTCTTTGTACATGTTTTTCATGGATTCATGATTCTTCTTTGGAATCCCATATACATCAATATCATCTTCTCGTTGCCTTTGGAGCATTCAGAATTTCTGCCCATTCTTCAATGAAGAAGAAAACCTTTGACCTTCAGTCATCCACATAATCTTTCCATCGGGGTAGAAGTGAGCTGTGGCATAAAATTGCATTATCATCTCATCGTTCCAACCTGGTCAATTTCGACCTACAAAATCTGCAACTCCACATGCGGTGAAACTTTCATGCACATGTGGAAAGAAATCTCTGTGTTCTTATTTGTCAATGTACTTCCAATCAACATATCGGTGTCTGCGACTATGGGCTTCTTGTCCATCAAGACGGTCTCATAGAAGTCCCGCTGCTCTCTCGGTGTGAAATCTGGGATCTACAAATAGTTCTTCTCCTCACGGCATATGGGTCGCTTTGTCTCCATAGCCTGAGACCTTTATCTTTCCTTGCCTTCATATCCTCGGCTTGAGGATGAGCATCATTATGGAGTGGCAGTTTTGGACAAAGTTTCAGCAAAACTGGTCCTTCATCGTCGACTCATTTGGTGGCACATCATCCTTGTTCTTTTGAGACGCTGGAATGTTTCGACGGTCCTCTTGGGCTTGGCGGCGAGGCTTTCTTTGGAGCTGCCTTAGCTGGAGCAGATTTCTTGGGCTTTGATGTGGCTCCAGCCTTAATGGCATCACCCATGAGCTTCGGCTTCTGAGGAGAAGGCTGGGGTGCTTCCTCATCCTCATGCTCTACTGCTGCATCATGCACTATCCTCTTTCTCTTGGTGGTTTTCTTCACTTTGCTTGCAGTTGCCTCTCCCAAATTCAGCTTCTTAGCAACAGTTGACTGCTTGACTTTGCTAGTGCCCTTCTTAGATTGTTGACCTTGTTGCTCTTTGGCAACAACCTTCCTTTTAGGCTTTGAGGTCACCTCTTCCTCAACGACAAAATCTGAATCCTCATCATCTGAATTCCTCTTCTTTCTAGCTCTGGTGGCTGCAGGAGGCATGCCACTTGGTGTACTCCTCTCACCATCATCAGATGAGCTACTAGGATCAGGACTAGTGCCTGCCTCTGGAATGTCGCAATGGGTGTCTCGACCTGTTCTCATCCTTTGGCATCGACATGGCCGACAACTTTGTGAATAGATAAGGTATAGGCAGAGAAGAAGAGTCATCACAAAGCGCAGAAGTTTTGCAAAAAAATGAGTTCAAATTCTAGTATTAAGTTTTCACAGAAGACATTTGGTCGACCGAGTTTAAGGTTCGGTGAATCCAAGTGTTAAACAGAGCTTGGCACACCACTTTCGGTTTGACGAAGTGGGTTTCGTCTGCCGAAAACACTAGGGTTTCACAGAATCTTCATTTCGGTCACACCGATTTTGCACAACTTCGGTTGGACGAAGGGTGCAAAGGTAATGGCCATAGGCCAAATCGGTCATACCGAAAATATAAAATCGGTCTCACCGAGATGTGTTTCATGGAAACCTAACCCTAAAACTTTTACTCGAATCTAGTTCAAACGAACCAATCTGTGTACAGGAGGATTTCAATCGTGGCAAGATACTAGGCAATCCAAACGTGCATTGAATCGGAGATGGGAGCATGAGTGGGATCAAAACTCACCCTAACTTGGTGGAGTTTTTCACGGCGGCAACGGCGCGGAGGAGATGGCCGTTGACGGCGACGGAGACTGCTGGCGAGCGCCTGGCGGCAACGGCGACGATCCGGATACCAAGGCGGCGGCAAAGGGGTGTGGGGCTAAACGTTTGAAGGAGGAATCAGCAGCATGCCCTCGGAATATATACCCCTTCATGTGTCGGTGGGACCGAGTTGTAAAACTTCGGTGGCACCGAGATGGATAACTGCTAGGCGATTATGCACTTCGATCACGCCGAAAATCACAACTCGGTTTCACCAAGATGAAAACCTAGATCAGTCTAAATGCTTTCGGTTCGACCGAGTTTGAGTGAGTTGGTCCGACCGAAATCAATTAGAAGGTTTTGGAAATTAGCCCTTGACGGATCGGTGGCTCGAAGTGCTCCTCACCCGGAGGGTCGAAAATGACTTGTTCAAAATTTGTGATGTAAGCATGAATAGAATTTGAGACAAGAAAGCATAGATAGCTAGGGGAGGTACTTAGGCATTCTTGTCCATCCATTTGGTCAGAAAACTCAAAACGACCAAAACAATAAATGGATGTCCTCGAATGGATAAAATCATGCATCCAACATGCTCACACAATAAGATAGCAAATGAAATATGTGTCAAACATGCACAATCAAAACTCTAGCAACTAACACACAATTTTTCGATGACTAGGCCATCTTTATATGAGTATATTGACTTAGGAGCCAAATGAGAACATTTGATCATAGGTCATACTCATCGTTTAAGCACAAGTGGGGTTACCACTTTTACATAAAGCATTGATGTGTTCACATCATTTGAAGATGCTTTAGCTCAATTTTTTTGAGCAAAGCTCCCCCTAGATGTGAGAACCCCTTTTAAAGGGTCAAACTAACCTTGGGTTGTCATAGAAGACTTCATGTAGATGTTGAAGATGTGGATGCTCAATGTTGATGGAGATCATCAAGAGTTGGGAGCTATCCTTTGGATTCGGGCACTTTCAATACCTACATGGGTTAGTCCCACAAGGAACAAACAAGGATATCCATGGACATAGATTGAAGTTCACAATAGATGATGTCCATGAAAGCAATGATTACCTTGTCCCTTGACTTACCAACAAGAGGGTTTGTGACTCCATGAACTAGTGCACGATGTGGAAGTTGATTGCACAAGTTTTTGCCAAAATGAATGTGAGTGAAGTATGTTGGTGGAGTCACCCTCAAGAACTTTCTAGTTCTTCTTCTTCGGGATCCACATCATCTTGATGGGAATCCTTGGGGTTGTTGTTGAGCTTGACGAAGTATAACTTGACGTTTCCTTGGGAACCCACTTGACCCTGGCTTGAGGTGCTTCAACAAATGCATCAATCTCCTCTTGAAGCTTGTCCTTGCCTTTTAGCTTGTGGTCTTGTGGTGGAAGGTCATCTTGAGCTTGTTCCACCTTGGAAGAAGTAGGATCATACTTCTCCTTTTGAGGAACAAACTGTGGAGTAGGATATTGACCTTCTTCCCACTCAACGCCTTGGCGTTGAACTTTCGCTCAAAACCAATTCCTTGATTCTTCCGGTGCCTTCCTTGCTTGCGAACAATTTCCTCAAAGTTCTTGCTTCGGCAAGGCTCTTGTAGACACCTTTCTCTATGATCCCTTTCAATAAACTATTCTCTTGCTCAAGTGTAACTTGGCTTGAGACATTGTTAGTGGAATCAAGAGAACTACTAGAAGCAACAACATTGGATTTAGCATGGTTATTGTTACTGCTAGAGGAAGAATTTTTCTTATGCCTGTCATGCTTAGTCTTAATGGGTGGCAAGAAATTAGACAAGAGAAGTCGTTTGGCAAGATATGAAGAACTCTTCTTTCGAAGATCGTCATTGATTGCTTTTAGAAACTCATGTTCTTGCTCTAGAGTGAGCTTCTCGAAGCGTAGCTTCTCATGAGATCTTAGGAGCTCTCTATGATCTTCTTGAGTTGTTTCATGAGCTAACTTAAGAGTGTTTAGTTCTTTAGTTAGACGCTCAATCTCCTTCATAGCATTGTCATTCGACTCTTCTCGACTATAAAGACTACTAGCATGTTCATCGTTACTAGGCTCACTGGATTTATCATGCAAGAGCTCATCTTCACCAAGCAAGTCATCCTCATCACTATCGAAGTCAATGAATTCAGGGTGTGATACCTTGGGGCCTTTAGCCATGAAGCATCTTCCAATTCCCTCATTTGGTGAATCAAATAAGTCGTAGGAGTTGGAGTTGGAGGATACGAGAGCAAGACCGGCAACACCTTCATCTTGACTGTAGTCGGAGTCGGAGTGATAGCTTCCTTGGATTGATTGTCAGAGTCGGAGCCGGAGACCCATTCACCTACATGAGCTTGATGTTTTCTTCTTGTGTAGCTCCTTGATGACTTGTCTTTCCTCTCCGAATCCTTGCTTCTCCGAGAGGGTCTTCGCTCATAATGATCATCTCTGCTCCTTCTCTCTTTCCGAGGTGACTCATCTCTTGAGCTTCTTCTTCTTGGAGATTCTTCTCTTCTCTTGTGGGGAGCCGTACACTCATTTGAGTAGTGTCCGGTCTTCCACAATTGTAGCAGATTCGATCACGACTAGAAGATCTCTTTTCATCATATGATCTAGACTTTGAGCTTCTCTCTTTGCCTCTATTCTTGTAGAATTTGTTGAAGTTCTTGACCATTAGGCTTATCTCTTCATTGGAAACTAACTTTTCACTTGAGGTTGTGGGAGCATCACTTGTAGCTTTGTAAGCACCACTTGACTTGTTGTGAAGCTCTTCCTTATCCTTAAGTGTCATCTCATGAGCAACAATTCTTCCAATGACTTGGTTGGCTTGAGAGTCTTGTAGTTTGGCATCATTTGGATCAAAGTGCACACGGTGTCATACTTTCCATCCAAAGCTCTGAGAATCTTCTTGATGATGAATCGGTCGGTCATTTCTTCGCTTCCTAAGCCGGCAATCTCATTTGTGATGAGAGCAAGCCTAGAGTACATTTCAGCGACTCCTTCACCATCCTTCATCTTGAACTTGTCAAGTTGACCTTGAAGAATATCTAGCTTTGATTCCTTCACGGACTCGGTACCTTCATGCATTTCAACCAAAGTATCCCAAATCTCTTTTGCATTCTCAAGACGGCTGATTTTGTTGAACTCCTCGGGACACAAGGCATTGAAGAGAATGTCACAAGCTTGAGCATTGTTTTGCAACATCCGCAATTCTTCGGTGTAAGCCGCGATCCGAACTTTTCCTTCCTCAAGAATTCACCTTGCATACCAACACAAATAATGCCCCATGCGGCTGGGTTATGACCAAGAATATGCATTTTCATTTTATGCTTCCAACTAGCAAAATTTGTACCATCAAAGTAAGGACCTCTATGAAAATTACCCTCACTAGACGCCATACTCTCCTAGGTTGTGAAACCAAGCTTATGGAGTCCAATGCAATGGAAACCAATACAATGGAGACCAAAGCTCTGATACCACTTGTAGGATCGGAAGTATGTCTAGAGGGGGGGTGATTAGACTACTTGTAGATATAAAAATTCTGCCTTTTGACAAAGAACAGTTTTTGGCAGATTCACAATTATGATCAAGTCAAGCATCACCCTACACATGCAATTCTAGAGTATAGGCAGCGGAAAGTAAATTGCACATGTAGTAAAGAGAGGTGGAGAAGAGCAAACGCAATTTTGGAGACGCGGTGATTTTTCTCGTGGTTCCGATAGGTGGTGCTATCGTACTTCCACGTTGATGGAGACTTCAACCCACGGAGGGTAACTGCGAGAGTCCACGGAGGGCTCCACCCACGAAGGGTCCACGAAGAAGCAACCTTGTCTATTCCATCATGGCTCACGCCCACGGAGGGCTAGCCTTACTCGGGTAGATCTTCACGAAGTAGGCGATCTCCTTGCCCTTACAAACTTCTTGGTTCAACTCCACATCTCGACGACGGAGGCTCCCAAGCGACACCTAACCAATCTAGGAGGCACCACCTCCAAAAGGTAATAGATGTTGTAGATGATGATGAACTCCTTGCTCTTGTGCTTCAAATGATAATCTCCCCAACACTCAACTCTCCTCACTGATTTGGCTGTGGTGGAAGAAAGGATTGAGTGGAAAGCAACTTGGGAAGGCTAGAGATCAAGCTTCATATGGTGGGAGTGGAGCAACTTGATCTCAACACAAGGGTAGGTAGTTCTCTTCTCGAAATGTAAGGTAGGAGTGGTAGTTCTTTCGATGGCTCTCTCCACGAATGAAGAGGGGTGGAGGGTATAAATAGCCTCCACACAAAATCCAACCGTTACACACATTTGAGCAATCTCGGTGGGACGAAGTGGACAACTCGGTGAGACCGATAGTTCAAATAATGTGAGCGTTGGGATTTTCGGTGGGACCGAATATACAATCTCGGTTAGTCCGATTCGTGCAATGACAAGAGCATGCAAGTTTGGTGGGACCGACTTCATCATCTCGGTGACACCGATTTGATGATGAAGGTTATAGAAGCTTGGCAACTCATGTTTCGTGAGACCGAGTTGAATCGGAAAATCCGAGTTTACTAGGGTTTGGCTTATGGCTGAGGTGGTTCATCTCGGTGTGACTAAGTTTGGAATATCGGTGGGACCGAGACTACTTATGAGTGTCTATGGCGGTGAAAGTTGCTCGATAGTTTAGGAGATGTATCACTAAGCACTTGAGCAAACGGATCATCATCATAACCTCATCCCTTTTAATAGTATTGGCTTTTCCTATGGACTCAATGTGATCTTGGATCACTAAACCAAAAATGGAGTCTTGAGCTTTTGCCAATGCTTGCCTTAGCATTTTGGGGGTCCACTTCTTGATCCTTGCCATACCCATATCATGAACTCTCTGAAGTGATTCTCAAGTAACTATTAGTTCAATGATATATATGTTGTTATTAATTACCAAAACCACCCGGGGATTAGTTGCACTTTCACGAGCACTGGCCAAGGATGAGGTGACGATGCGCGTGGGAAACGGTTCCAAAGTCGATGTGATCGCAGTCGGCACGCTACCTCTACATCTACCATCGGGATTAGTTTTAGACCTGAATAATTGTTATTTGGTGCCTGCGTTGAGCATGAACATTATATCAGGATCTTGTTTGATGCGAGACGATTATTCATTTAAATCAGAGAATAATGGTTGTTCTATTTATATGAGTAATATCTTTTATGGTCATGCGCCCTTGAAGAGTGGTCTATTTTTATTGAATCTCGATAGTAGTGATACACACATTCATAATGTTGAAGCGAAAAGATGCAGAGTTGATAATGATAGTGCAACTTATTTGTGGCACTGCCGTTTAGGTCATATCGGTGTAAAACGCATGAAGAAACTCCATACTGATGGACTTCTGGAATCACTTGATTTTGAATCACTTGGTACTTGCGAACCGTGCCTCATGGGCAAGATGACTAAAACACCATTCTCCGGAACTATGGAGAGAGCAACAGATTTGTTGGAAATCATACATCTGAGATGTATGTGGTCCGATGAATGTTGAGGCTCGTGGCGGATATCGTTATTTTCTCACCTTCACAGATGATTTGAGCAGATATGGGTATATCTACTTAATGAAGCACAAGTCTGAAACATTTGAAAAGTTCAAAGAATTTCAGAGTGAAGTAGAAAATCATCGTAACAAGAAAATAAAGTTTCTACGATCTGATCGTGGAGGAGAATATTTGAGTTACGAGTTTGGTTTACATTTGAAACAATGCGGAATAGTTTCGCAACTCACGCCACCTGGAACACCACAACGAAATGGTGTGTCCGAACATCGTAATCGTACTTTACTTGATATGGTACGATCTATGATGTCTCTTACCGATTTACCGCTATCGTTTTGGGGTTATGCTTTAGAGACGGCCGCATTCACGTTAAATAGGGCACCATAAAAATCCATTGAGACGACGCCTTATGAACTGTGGTTTGGCAAGAAACCAAAGTTGTCGTTTCTTAAAGTTTGGGGCTGCGATGCTTATGTGAAGAAACTTCAACCAGATAAGCTCGAACCTAAATTGGAGAAATGTGTCTTCATAGGATACCCAAAAGAGACTGTTGGGTACACCTTCTATCACAGATCCGAAGGCAAGACATTCATTGCTAAGAATGGATCCTTTCTAGAGAAGGAGTTTCTCTTGAAAGAAGTGAGTGGGAGGAAAGTAGAACTTGATGAGATAACTGTATCTACTCCCTTATTGGAAGGTAGTTCATCACGAGAACCGGTTCTCGTGACAACTACACCAACTAGTGAGGAAGCTAATGATATTGATCATGAAACTTCAGATCAAGTTTCTGCTGAACCTCATAGGTCTACCAGAGTAAGATCCGCACTGAGTGGTGCGGTAATCCTATTCGAAGTCATGTTACTTGACCATGATGAACCTACGAACTATGAGGAAGCGATGGTGAGCCCAGATTCCGCAAAATGGCTAGAGGCCATGAAATCGAGATGGGATCCATGTATGAAAACAAAGTATGGACTTTGGTTGACTTGCCGATGATCGGCAAGCCATTGAGAATAAATGGATCTTTAAGAAGAAGACCTGGCGCGATGGTAATGTTACTGTCTATAAAGCTCGACTTGTTGCGAAAGGTTTTCGACAAGTTCAAGGGGTTGACTACGATGAGACTTTCTCACCCGTAGCGATGCTTAAGTCTGTCCGAATCATGTTGGCTATTGCTGCATTTCATGATTATGAAATTTGGCAAATGGATGTCAAGACTGCATTCTTGAATGGATTTCTAGAAGAAGAGTTGTATATGATGCAGCCGGAAGGTTTTGTTGATCCAAAAGGTGCTAACAAAGTGTGCAAGCTCCAGCGTTCCATTTATGGACTGGTGCAAGCATCTCGGAGTTGGAATAAACGCTTTGACAGTGTGATCAAAGCATATGGTTTTATATAGACTTTTGGAGAAGCCTATATTTACAAGAAAGTGAGTGGGAGGTCCGTAGCATTTCTAGTTTTATATGTTGATGACATATTATTAATTGGAAATGATATAGAATTTCTAGATAGCATAAAGGGATACTTGAATAAAAGTTTTTCAATGAAAGACCTCGGTGAAGTTGCTTACATATTGGGCATCAAGATCTATAGAGATAGATCAAGACGCTTAATAGGACTTTCAAAAAGCACATACCTTGACAAAATTTTGAAAAAGTTCAAAATGGATCGAGCAAAGAAAGGATTCTTGCTCGTGCTACAAGGTGTGAAGTTGAGTCAAACTCAATGCCCGACCACAAAGCAGAAGATAGAGAAAATGAAAAATGTTCCTATGCTTCAGCCATAGGCTCTATCATGTATGCAATGTGTGTACCGACCGACGTATGCTTAGCAATAAGCTTGGCAGGAAGGTACCAAAGTAATCCAGAGTGGATCATCGGACGGTGGTCAAGAACATCTGAAATACGAAAAGGACTAAGGATATGTTTCTCGTATATGGAGGTGACAAAGAGCTAGTCGTAAATGGTTACGTCGATGCAAGCTTTGACACTGATCCGGACGATTCTAAATCGCAAACCAGATACGTGTTTATATTAAACGGTGGAGCTGTAAGTTGGTGCAGTTCTAAGAAAAGCGTCGTGGCGGGATCTACATTTGAAGCGGAGTACATAGCTGCTTCTGAAGCAGCAAATGAAGGAGTCTGGATGAAGGAGTTCATTTCCGATCTAGGTGTCATACCTAGTGCATTGGGACCAATGAAGATCTTATGTGACAATACTGGTGCAACTGCCTTGGGAAAGGAATCCAGATTTCACAAGAGGACCAAGCACATCAAGAGACGCTTCAATTCCATTCGGGACCAAGTCCAAGTGGGAGACATAGAGATTTGCAAGATACATACGGATCTGAATGTTGCGAGACTGTTGACTAAGCCTCTCTCACGAGCAAAACATGATCAGCACCAAGACTCCATGGGTGTTAGAATCATTACTATGTAATCTAGATTATTGACTCTAGTGCAAGTGGGAGATCAAGGAAATATGCCCTAGAGGCAATAATAAAGTTATTATTTATTTTTCTCATATCATGATAAATGTTTATTATTCATGCTAGAATTGTAATAACCGGAAACATGATACATATGTGAATACATAGACAAAACTATAGTCACTAGTATGCCTCTACTTGACTAGCTCATTAATCAAAGATGGTTATGTTTCCTAACCATAGACATGTGTTGTCATTTGATTAGTGGGATCACATCATTAGAAGAATGATGTGATTGACATGACCCATTCTGTTAGCCTAGCACTTGATCGTTTAGTATACTGCTATTGCTTTCTTCATGACTTATACAAAGTTCCTACAAACTATGAGATTGTGCAACTCCCGTTTATCAGAAGAACACTTTGTGTGCTACCAAACGTCACAACGAATCGGGTGATTATAAAGGTGCTCTCTGGTGTTTCGAAGGTACATGTTGAGTTGGCATAATTCGAGATTAGGATTTGTCACTCCAATTGTCGAAGAGGTATCTCTCGGCCCTCTCGGTAATACTCATCACCTAAGCCTTGCAAGCATGTAACTAATGAGTTAGTTATGAGATGACGACACGGAACAAGTAAAGAGACTTGCGGTAACGAGATTGAACTAGGTATTGATACCGACGATCAAATCTCGGGCAAGTAACATACCGATGACAAAGGGAACAAAGTATGTTGTTATGCGGTTTGACCGATAAAGATCTTCGTAGAATATGTAGGAACCAATATGGACATCCAGGTCCCGCTATTGGTTATTGACCGAGAATGGTTCTAGGTCATGTCTACATAGTTCTCGAACCCGTAGGGTCCGCACGCTTAACGTTTCAATGACAGTTTTATTATGAGTTTATAAGTTTTGATGTACTGAAGTTTGTTCGGAGTCCCAGATGTGATCACGGACATGACGAGGAGTCTCGGAATGGTCGAGACATAAAGATTGATATATTGGACGACTATATTCGGACACCGGAAAGGTTCCGGAGTTTTGGAGAAAACCGGTGCGGGGGTTACGGAACCCCGGAGAGTTAATGGTCCACATGGGCCTAGGTGGGAAGAGAGAGGGGTGGCCAGGGTGGGCCGCGCGCCCCCTGTCCCTCTGGTCCGAATTGGACTAGGAGGGGGCGGCGCCCCCCTTTCCTTCCCCCTTCTCCCCCTTCCTTCCCCCTCCTAGTAGGAGTAGGAAAGGAGGAATCCTACTCCCACTAGGAGGAGGATTCCTCCTCCCTTGGCACGGCCAAAGGGGCCGGCCGGCCTCCCTCCTCCCTCCTTTATGTACGGGGGTAGGGGGCACCCCATAGACACACAAGTTGATCTACGGATCGTTCCTTAGCCGTGTGCGGTGCCCCCTTCCACCATATTCCACCTCGGTCATATCGTCGCGAAGCTTAGGCGAAGCCCTGCGCCGGTAGAACATCAAGATCGTCATCACGCCGTCGTGCTGACGGAACTCTCCCTCGACACTCGGCTGGATCGGAGTTCGAGGGACGTCATCGAGCTGAACGTGTGCTGAACTCAGAGGCTCCATACGTTCGGTGCTTGGATCGGTCAGATCGTGAAGACGTACGACTACATCAACCGCATTGTGCTAATGCTTCCGCTTACGGTCTACGAGGGTACGTGGACATACACTCTCCCCTCTCGTTGCTATGCCATCAACATGATCTTGCGTGTGCGTAGGAAATTTTTTGAAATTACTACGTTCCCCAACAGTGGCATCCGAGCCTAGGTTTTATGCGTAGATGTTATATGCACGAGTAGAACACAAGTGAGTTGTGGTAGATATAAGTCATACTACCTACCAGCATGTCATACTTTGGTTCAGCGGTATTGTGAGATGAAGCGGCCCGGACCGACATTACGCGTACGCTTACGCGAGACTGGTTTCACCGTTACGAGCACTCGTGCTTAAAGGTGGCTGGCGGGTGTCTGTCTCTCTCACTTTAGTTGAACCGAGTGTGGCTACGCCCGGTCCTTGTGAAGGTTAAAACAAAGTCTATTTGACAAACTATCGTTGTGGTTTTTATGCGTAGGTAAGAACGGTTCTTGCTAAGCCCATAGCGGCCACGTAAAATTTGCAACAACAAAGTAGAGGACGTCTAACTTGTTTTTGCAGGGCATGTTGTGATGTGATATGGTCAAGACGTGATGCTATATTTTATTGTATGAGATGATCATGTTTTGTAACCGGTTATCGGCAATTGGCTGGAGCCATATGGTTGTCGCTTATTGTATGAAATGCAACGCTCTGTAATTGCTTTACTTTATCACTAAGCGGTAGCGATAGTCGAGAAGCAATAGATGGCGTAACGACAACGATGCTACGATGGAGATCAAGGTGTCGCTACCGGTGATGATGGTGATCATGACGGTGCTTCAAGATGGAGATCACAAGCACAAGATGATGATGGCCATATCATATCACTTATATTGATTGCATGTGATGTTTATCCTTTATGCATCTTATCTTGCTTTGATTGACGGTAGCATTTTAAGATGATCTCTCACTAAAATTATCAAGTAGTGTTCTCCCTGAGTATGCACCGTTGCCAAAGTTCGTCGTGCCGAGACACCACGTGATGATTGGGTGTGATAAGCTCTACATCCATCTACAATGGGTGCAAGCCAGTTTTGCACACGCAGAATACTCAGGTTAAACTTGATGAGCCTAGCATATGCAGATATGGCCTCGGAACACGGAGACCGAAAGGTCGAGCGTGAATCATATAGTAGATATGATCAACATAATGATGTTCACCATTGAAAACTACTCCATCTCACATGATGATCGGTTATGGTTTAGTTGATTTGGATCACGTGATCACTTAGATGACTAGAGAGATGTCTGTCTAAGTGGGAGTTCTTAAGTAATATGATTAATTGAACTTAAATTTATCATGAACTTAGTACCTGATAGTATCTTGCTTGTCTATGTTTGTTTGTAGATATATGGCTCATGAACCAATAGCGGAACCTGGATGCCCATATTGGCTCCTACATATTCTACGAAGATCTTTATCGGTCAAACCGCATAACAACATACGTTGTTTCCTTTGTCATCGGTATGTTACTTGCCCGAGATTCGATCGTCGGTATCCAGTACCTAGTTCAATCTCGTTACCGGCAAGTCTCTTTACTCGTTACGTAATGCATCATTCCGAAACTAACTCATTAGCTACATTGCTTGCAAGGCTTATAGTGATGTGCATTACCGAGAGGGCCCAGAGATACCTCTCCGACAATCGGAGTGACAAAACCTAATCTCGAAATACGCCAACCCAACATGTACCTTCGGAGACACCTGTAGTACTCCTTTATAATCACCCAGTTATGTTGTGATGTTTGGTAGCACCCAAAGTGTTCCTCCGGTAAACGGGAGTTGCATAATCTCATAGTTACAGGAACATGTATAAGTCATGAAGAAAGCAATAGCAACATACTAAACGATCAAGTGCTAGGCTAACGGAATGGGTCATTTCAATCACATCATTCACCTAATGATGTGATCCCGTTAATCAAATGACAACACATGTCTATGGTTAGGAAACATAACAATCTTTGATTAATGAGCTAGTCAAGTAGAGGCATACTAGTGACGTTATGTTGGTCTATGTATTCACACATGTATTATGTTTCCGGTTAATACAATTCTAACATGAATAATAAACATTTATCATGATATGAGGAAATAAATAATAACTTTATTATTGCCTCTAGGGCATATTTCCTTCAGAGTCCTCCTCTCAGGCTCTAGTGGTGGCGCATTCAGGCAGTGGCCGGTGTGCCAGGGCTCCTACGGTGGCATTGCTGTTGCGGTTGGTCGTCGGATCTAGGTGGCTGGATCTGGGGGCTTTGGAGGCGGTCGAGACAGTGCACAGGTTGTCGGGTGGATGTCTTCGGACGGATCCGAGTGAAAACTTGGTCTTCGGTCGTTGGCCGGAGCCGGTGATGACGATGCCCTTATCATCGTTTCCTTCATGAAGGCATCATCGAGCACTACTAGGGAAAAGCCTAGCAGCAGCGCGGGTTTTGGGCCTATTAGTAGCGCGGGTACCCGCGCTACAAATAAGGCGCCACAGCTAACTTATAGCGATGAGCGCTGGTGCAACCAGCGCTACAGCTTAACGATAGCGAGAGCGTGGGTAGAAACCCGCTACTACTAATCTGTAATCTCTGAATTTTTTTTGAATTTTTTCGATTTTTTTTTGAATTTTTTCCCTAATTTTCAAATTTCTGAATTATTTTAACCTCAAATCTCTAATCACCCCTCATCGCTGCTCAACTTAATCTCTAATCACCCTCATCATTCCAAATCATCGACTTCCTGACGGTCACCCATCCTCTCACTACTCCGGCTGAGCACGCTTAACTTCCGGGTTCTATTCTCCTCGCTTCCAAGTCTACACTTGTTGTTTTCGACAATAGTAAGATGTCAATCCTATTAACCTCAGGAATTTAGCTTGAGCATGAAGTCACACATTTCACTGTTTGAGTTTGAAACTATTGTTCTAAAAAATTAGTAACACTAATATTTCTTGAATAATTAGTTTGACCATAGTTTGACCACAGTTTGACCAGATTTGACAACAGTTTGACCATAGTTTGACCAGATTTGACCAAAATTGAAAAAAACTAAAATAATTATTTAGTAACACTAATATTCTTGAATAATTAGGTTGACCATAGTTTGACCAGATTTAACAAAAATTAAAAAAACTGTTTTTTTTAATTTTTTTGCCTCCAGATCTTAAAAGCCCCGTAACTTTTTTTCTGTTAGGCTTTTGAGGATTTTAAAAATGTTTAACGGGGTTCCCCCAGTTAAATTCGGATGTAACTTTTCGAGTAGATGATTTTTCATATAAAAAACTTTTTCCTCCGAGTTCGTATGCAAAAGTTATGGCCATTTTATAAATTTCCAGAGAGATTTTGCAAATAAAGTCGAAATTCATATTTGTAAATTTTCCCAACAGCTAGACCACATATCACATGGGAAACTTATTTTCTTTTATTTTTTTGACATTTTTATCATTTTCTTTTTTTTTAAACTGAAAAGGCGGTCCACGGGGGGTAGACTTTGACAAATAGGCCATACCCGCGCTACTACTATGACAGACGATTAGCGATGGCGGGTTTTAACCTCGCTACTACTAAGTTGATAGCAGAGCGGGTTAGTAGTAGCGAGGGTTAAAACCCGCCATCGCTATCAACTTAGTAGTAGCGAGGTTAAAACACGCGCTACTACTATGGCATATCCCGGGGGGCACGGTAGAGACCGCTTAGTAGTAGCGAGGGTTACAAACCCGCGCTGCTGCTATCAACTTAGTAGTAGCGAGGTTTAAAAACCTGCGCTGCTAGTAAGTAGCAGTAGCGAGGGTTTTTAACCCTCGCTGCTGCTAAGATTCTGTGTATAGCCTTTTCCCTAGTAGTGGAGGTACAAATCCCAAACCCACCCATTACCTCTAGGGGAAACCCTAGATCAATTGATCGGATGACGGCGGCATTCATGTGTCGTTACTCCCTTGGGGGCGGCATTCTTGGAGATGCACTTGGGCTCGAGGGACCTGCAGATGGTTTCTTCGGTGGAGCAGTGTTTCTTTCTACATATTCATGGCGGCGACTCTTGGCGCCATGGAGCAGTAGAGGCTTGGCGTCAGATGTGTGGTGATGGACACGCGCAGGAGGTCGACGCTGTCTGGCTCGTGGTGGCGTCGGCGGCAGCTAGACCGGGCAAGGTCGATGCAGCAATACAACTCTGAAGATGGATTTGCGACAGGTGGCTGCGGCGGCCTCATACCCGGCAGGCGTCCTGGTTGAGGAGCACGTCGGACTGGTGGGTGCCCATACCCGGCAGGCGTCCTGGTTGGGACCTCAGGTCTTAGATGTTAGGTTTGGCTGCGAGGTCTGTTTGGTATTAGGCCCAGACTATCAGTGCCCTTTCATCAACTGGATAGGAGTAGCGATAGTTGTTGCTTAGACGGTGGCTTTGGTCTTACTGTTGTATAACTTTGTAAAGTCTTGTGTTAATAATTAATAATATGGCCGTATGCATCGTCCAGATACTGAGGCTGGGGGTATTCCTCCTTTTCAAAATAAATAAATAAATTAGGTGTGCACTGAAAAATGTCTTAACAGAGTAGGACTTTGTTTAATTATGAAAGAAGTGTGACTCAAGTGAAACATCTGAAATGGAGTTGAACTAAACTTGAAAATATCTTTTATAAACATTTTATTGAATGAGTTGTACCTGAGCAAATAGGATTCTGTGAATAAATTAAAAATCCTTTTTAGAAACACAGTACAGACGTAGACGCTTACATAAAGTCATCCCTATGAACACACACGAGCACCTCCAAGAGACTGAGCCGGTGGGTGTTAAGATTGACGAAGTCATAAACGCACATCACTATCGATGGGAACTTCACCTTCCACTGGAAGAATATTCCACCTTTATGAGACACACATATGTGAAATATGTGGCTTGATCCCTAGTGGGCTGGAGGTACAAGCACCGTCCTAACCATTCAACCACATGTTGGTTCACATTTGGAGCTCTAGTCTTGATGCGCGAGAATCACACACATATGTCAAATCTGGGGCTTGATCCCTGGTGGCCTGGGGTACAACCATCCTCTTAACCATTCAAAAAAAACCCATAGGTTGGTTCACATTTGAAACTCTAGTCTCGATGCGCGAGAGTCGCGCACATATGTCAAATCTGGGGCTTCATCCCTAGTGGGCTGGGGGTACAACCATCCTCCTCACCATTTAACCACATGCTGGTTCATATTTGGAGCTCTAGTCTTGATGCGCGAGAATCACACACAATTGTCGGACTCTACCGACATCAGAACACGAGCCCTTTCCTTTTCATGCCTTCGAGTACCTCATTTCTTTGGAAATTGTATGAATCCTGATTATTTCTGTTTTGTTTATCTGATTATTGTATGGGTTGTATTTATAGAATATAATATGAGAGGAGACTTTAAGTATAAGACGCGATATTGCATGTTCAAACTAATTCTATCTATATTGCTCCTTGTCTTTACCTACATGTATATACTTTTAACAATGTCATTACACTATCAATTCGCAAAATAAATGTTGTTAGGTACCATCTCTAGTTTATCCCCAAAAGTTAATATTTATCTAGCCCATTCCTCATTTTCATTAGTTTCCCATATTTAGCTTTTTTTCTCCCAAAATTCCCCCCACTAGCCCTTTTTTCTTTAGGAGAGTCAAATGTTGATTAAAAAAACGGGGGAGCCCCTCACCTCCTATATTCACGGTGTGCCGGCCGACAGGTTGCCCGATTAGCCTAGCTATAAAACCCAGCGCCGCTCCCAAACTGAAGCCCATCCCGCCTTGGATCCATTTTCCACTGTCATCGCCCTCGATTTGGGCCATCATCATTGCCTACCTCAAGGGCGAAGTGGACGCCTCCTCGAGCTCCCATTATGTTGCCATGTCGACTCTCGGTCTCCTGCACTGCCCCGAGCATTCCACATTGTCGCCCCAGCTTCTACGGCCGCCATCCGAGCCATCTTCTCCGTTTCTGAGCACCACCACAGCCATGACATCGCTTGTCGCCGCCCTAGCCGTCTTCTTTGTCGCCGAGCACTCCCTGAGCACCACCGACCGCCGCCAACCTCGAGTTCATGTTGCAACCGCCGCCACAGAATACCATCGCATGCGACTCCGGTCGTGGGGCAAGTGGGTAGCGGAGATCTGTAACCTGGATGCAACGGTGTGTGGTACGTCCATTTTGCATCATGTTTTCCTACTATTATTTATAATGTTTTGGGTTAATATTTCACTTCATGAGGCAATTCTAATGAATTTTCTCTCATGTTTTGCAAGTTTCTCACATGAAGAGGAAAATTGCCGGCAGCTGGAATTCTGGACCTGAAAAAGCAACAATAGAGATAGTTATTCCTCGGAGCTCCAAATGACCTGAAATTTATGCAGACTTATTTTGGAATTAATAAAACTATTGGAAGAAGAAATACTAGGAGGGGACCCACCAGGGGGCCTCAAACTCAGGTGGTGCCCCCCTGGGGTGCGCCATGTGAGCTTGTGGGCCCCCAGCAGGCCTCCGGGGCCCTCCTTCTCCTATATGGTTCCATTAAACCCGGGCATGGGCAGCCCTGCCCGACGACCCGGCCCGAGCCCGGCCCGAAAAACCTGGGCCGGGCCGGGCTTGACACTCGGTGTTGGGGAACGTAGTAATTTCAAAAAATTTCCTACGCACACGCAAGATCATGGTGATGCATAGCAACGAGAGGGGAGAGTGTTGTCTACGTACCCTCGTGAGACCAAGCGAAGCGATCACAACGTAGAGGAAGTAGTCGACGTTCTCCTCGCGATCCAACCGATCCAGCGCCGTACACTCCAGCGCCCCGAGTTCTTGACACACGTACAGCTCGGTGACGCTCCTCGGCTCCAATGTAGTAGAGCTCGGGAGGGAGAGTTCCGTCAAGACGACGGCGTGCAGGACGATCTTGATGTTCTATCGACGCAGGCTTCGCCTAAGCACCGCCACGATATGACCGAGGTGGATTATGGTGGAGGGGGCACCGCACACGGCTAAGGAACGATCTCAAGGATCAACTTGTGTGTCCTAGGGTGCCCCCTGCCCCGTGATATAAAGGAGCAAGGGGAGGCCGGCCGGCCCTAGGAGGCGCGCCAGGGGGGGAGTCCTCCTCCTAGTGGGAGTAGGACTCCCTTTCCTAGTCCAACTAGGAAGGAGGAAGGGGAAGGAAGGAGGGAGAGGAGAGGGAAGGGGCGCCGCCTCCTTGTCCTATTTGGACTCCCCTGGGGCGCCACCTCCTGGTGCGGCCTCTCTCTCCCTCTTGGCTCACTAAGGCCCATAACTTCCCGGGGTTCCGGTAACCCTCCCGGCACTCCGTTTTCTCCGAAACTTCGGAACCTTTCCGTGTCCGAATATAGCCGTCAATATATCAATCTTTATGTCTCGACCATTTCGAGACTCCTCGTCATGTCCGTGATCACATCCGGGACTCCGAACTCCTTCGGTACATCAAAATACATAAACTCATAATATAACCGTCATCGAAACCTTAAGTGTGCGGACCCTACGACAATGTAGACATGACCGAGACACGTCTCCGGTCAATAACCAATAGCGGGACCTGGATGCCCATATTGGTTCCTACATATTCTACGAAGATCTTTATCGGTCAGACCGCATAACAACATACGTTGTTCCCTTTGTCATCGGTATGTTACTTGCCCGAGATTCGATCGTCGGTATCGATACCTAGTTCAATCTCGTTACGCAAGTCTCTTTACTCGTTCCGTAATACATCATCTCACAGCTAACTCATTAGTTGTAATGCTTGCAAGGCTTAAGTGATGTGTATTACCGAGAGGGCCCAGAGATACCTCTCCGACAATCGGAGTGACAAAACCTAATCTCGAAATACGCCAACCCAACATCTGCCTTTGGAGACACCTGTAGTACTCCTTTATAATCACCCAGTTACGTTGTGACGTTTGGTAGCACCCAAAGTGTTCCTCCGGTGAATGGGAGTTGCATAATCTCATAGTTATAGGAACATGTATAAGTCATGGATAAAAGCAGTAGCAACATACTAAACGATCGTGTGCTAAGCTAATGGAATGGGTCATGTCAATCAGATCATTCAAGTAATGATGTGACCTTGTTAATCAAATAACAACCCTTTGTTCATGGTTAGGAAACATAACCATATTTGATTAACAAGCTAGTCTAGTAGAGGCATACTAGTGACACTCTGTTTGTTTATACATTCACACATGTATTATGTTTCCGGTTAATACAATTCTAGCATGAATGATAAACATTTATCATGAAATAAGGAAATAAATAATAACTTTATTATTGCCTCTAGGGCATATTTCCTTCACTCGGGCCGGGCTCGGGCTTTGTTTTGCAGCCCGAAAGGTAGTTTAGGCCGGGCTCGGACTTCTCTTTTTCTATTTTTCGGGCCGGGCTTTCGGGCTTCGGGCCAGGCTTGCACGTACACATACTAAAAAATAGTGTTCGGGCCGGGCTTTTGGGCTTCGGGCTTGATTTCGGGCTGGGCTCGGGCTTGAAATCAGGGAGTATTTCGGGCTTGATAAATGGAGGTCGGGCTTTTACAAGCCCGGCCCGAAACCCGGCCCGGCCCGACGTTTGCCCAAGTTTAGGTGCCATGTGCCCTAGAAAATAATAATCAGAAGAAGACTTTTGGGACGAAGCGCCATTGTCTCGAGGCGGAACCTGGGCAGGAGCACTTTTGCTCTCCGCGTGGAGCGATTCTGCCGGGGATACTTCCCTCCAGGAGGGGGAAATCAAAGCCATCGACATCACCAATGATCCTCTCATTGTGGGAGGACCAATCTTTATCAACATCTTCACCAGCACCATCTCATCTCAAACTCTAGTTCATCTCTTGTATAATTTGTCTCAAAACCTTAGATTGGTACCTGTGGGTTACTAGTAGTGTTTATTACAGCTTGTAGTTGATGCTAGCTGGTTTATTGGGTGGAAGATTATATGTTCGGATCCTTAATCACATACAATACACCTCTGATCTTGAACATAAATATGACTTGTGAGTAGTTACTTTTGTTCTTGAGGACATGTGAGAAGTCTTTTTATAAGTAATCATGTGAAGTTGGTATTCGTTTAATATTTTGATGGCATGTATGCTCTCTTCCTCTAGTGGTGTCTGATGTCTACTGCAACTTTATTCTTGTAGACTCGTGTTGGGCCTCCAAGCGCAGAGTTTTGTAGGACAGTAGCAATTTTCCCTCAAGTGGATGACGTAAGGTTTATCAATCCGTGGGAGGCGTAGGATGAAGATGGTCTCTCTCAAACAACCTTGCAACCAAATAACAAAAAGTCTCTTGTGTGCCCAACACACCAAATACAATGGTTAATTGTATAGGTGCACTAGTTCGGCGAAGATATGATGATACAAGTGTAGTAGTGATAAAAGATATTGGTTTTTGTAATAGTAACAATAAAAAACACCAAGGTAGAAAGTAACAAAAGTTAGCACAAACGGTATTGCAATGCTTGAAAATGAGGCCTAGGGTTCGTACTTTCTCTAGTGCAATCTCTGAACAATGCTAATCTAAATGGATCATATAACCATCCCTCAACGTGCCATGAAGAATCACTCCAAAGTTCCTATCTAGCGGAGAGCATAAGACGAAATTGTTTGTAGGGTACGAAACCACCTCAAAGCTATTCTTTCCGATCAATCTATCCTAGAGTTCGTACTAAAATAGCACCAAGATATTCTTTCCAATCGATCTAACCAAGAGTTCATACTAAAATAATACCATATGATACACATCAACCAACTCTAATGTCACCTAGATACTCCAATGTCACCGCGAGTATCCGCGAGTTGATTATACGATATGCATCAAACAATTTTAGATTCATAATACTCAATCCAACACAAAGAACCTCAAAGAGTGCGCAAGATTTCTATAGGAGAAACAAAAGACGAGAACATGTATCACCCCCTATGCATAGATTACGCCAATATCACCTTGGGAATCCACGAGTTGAGTGCCGAAACACATATCAAGTGAATCAATATGATACCCCATTGTCACCATGGGTATTCATAGCAATACATCAAGTGTTCTCAAACCCATAAAAGTATTCAATCTGATAAGAACGAAATCTCAAAGGGAAAACTCAATTCACAACAAGATAGAGAGGGGAAAACACCATATGATCCAACTATATTAACAAAGCCCGCGATACACCAAGATCATGCCATCTCAAGAACACAAGAGAGAGAGAGAGAGAGAGAGAGAGAGAGAGAGATTAAACACATAGCTACTGGTACAAACCCTCAGCCCCAAGGGTGGACTACTCCCTCCTCATCACTGTGGCCACCGGATGATGAAAATGGCAACCGGTGATGGTTTCCCCCTCCTGCGGAGTGCCGGAACAGGGTCTAGATTGGTTTTCGTGGCTACAGAGACTTGCGGTGGCGGAGCTTCTAATCTAGGGTTATCTTTGGGGTTTTTTGGAATATTTGAGAATTTATAGGGCGAAGAGGCGGTGCGGGAGGCCACTGAGGTGGGCACAACCCATCAGGGTGCGCCTAGGCCCCTAGGCACGCCCAGGTCGGTTGTGCCCCCGTTGGGGCACCCCTCTGGTACTTCTTTGGCCCACTGGATGTCTTCTGGTCCAAAAAAAAATCTCCAAAAAGTCTGCGTTTGGACTCCATTTGCTATTGATTTTCTGCGAAGTAAAAAAAAGCAAAAAACAGCAACTGGCACTAGGCACTATGTCAATAGGTTAGTCCCAAAAAATGATATAAAGTTGCTATAAAATGATTGTAAAACATCCAAGAATGATAATATAACAACATGGAACAATCAAAAATTATAGATACGTTGGAGACGTATCAGTGTCGTGTGAACGTCGACTACATGACACTTCACCATGTTTGGGACTAGGAGAAGCATTGGGGAGTAATAAGTAGATGATGGGTTGCGAGAGTGACAAAAGTTTAAACCATACTTTATGCATTATTCCGTAAGGGGATGATTTGGATCCATATGTTTCATGCTACGGTTAGATTTATCTTAATTTTTCTTTCGTAGTTGAGGATGCTTGCGAGAGGCGGTAACCATAAAAGGGTTGCTTGTTCAAGTAAGAACAACACCCTAGCACCGGTCCACCCACGTATCAAATTATCAAAGTAGTGAACGGGAATCAACTAAACATGATGAACATGACTAGACGAGAATTCCCATGTGTCCTCTAGAACACTTCACTTAATATAAGAGAAATTTCTGGCTTGTCCTTTGCTATAAAAAGGATTGAGCCACCTTGCTGCACCTGTACTACTATTGCTACTTGCTACTTGTTATGAATTACCTTGCTACAAAATTATCTGCTACCGCCATTTCCAGTACTTGCAGAGAATACCTTGCTAAAAACCACTTGTCATTTCCTTTTGCTCCTCGTTGGGTTCGACACTCTTAATTGAAAGGACTATGATTGATCCCCTATACTTGTGGGTCATCAAGACTCTTTTCTGGCACCATTGCCAAGGAGTGAAGCGCCTTTGGTAAGTGGAATTTGGTATGGGTGAAATTTATTGCTACTTGTCACTATGGAAAATAATCCTTTGAGGGGCATGTTCAGGTATCTTCACCTCGACTAGAAGTGGTAAGAGTCGCTACTCAACCTACTAAAGCTATTGAAAATATTTACTATGAAATTCCTTTTGGTATTATGGAGAAATTGCTTGCTAATTCATATCCAAGAGATGGAACAAAACATCCTGATATGCACTTGATTAAGCTTGCAAGGTTATCAGAGGATGGAGCTAAGAAGAAGATATTTCCCTTATCCTTGAGGAAAAAGGCATTATCTTGGAATAGGCTATTGGATGATATTGGAACATGGGACTGGAACCGATTGAAGCTGGAATTCCACCAGAAATTTTATCCCATGCACTTGGTTCATCGCGATCAAAATTATATATATAATTTTTGGCCTCGTGAAGGATAAAGTATCGCTCAAGCTTGAGGGAGGCTTAAATATATGATGTACACATGCCCCAATCATGAGCTCTTAATAGAGATGATTATACAGAACTTTTATGCTCGGCTTTCTCATGATGACTGTTCAATGCTTGATACTTCTTCTACTGGTTCCTTTATGAAGAAAATTATTGAATTCAAGTGTGATCTCCTTGAAAGAATCACATGCAACTCTTAAGATTGGGTAATCGAAAAAGGTAATGAGTCAGGTATAAATCTTGAATATGATTGTGTTAGAACTTTTATTGAAACAGATGCCTTCCATAAGTTTAATGCAAGTATGAACTTGACTCTAAGATAGTAGCTACAATTTGTGAATCCTTTGATGCTCATGTTGATCTCCCTAAGGAGAAGTGGTTTAGATTTCATCCACATGTTGAAGAAATTTGTAAGGAACCCGCTATTGCTGAAACTGAAACAATTATTTATAATGTTAACCCAGTTGTACCTACTACTTATATTGAGAAACCTCCTTTTCCTATTAGGATTAAGGAACATGCTAAAGCTACAACTGTTGTTCATAAGAGTAATATTAGAACACCTAATCCCTCTAAACAAATTAAAGTGGAACCTAATATTGCAATAGTCAAAGATCTTTTGGCCGATAATATTGATGAGCATGTCATTCATTTCTGTGAGGAAGCAACTAGGATTTCTAAACCGGTTAATAATAAATGAGGTAAATCAGATAAAAGTAAACCAGTTGTTGGCATGCCTATTGTTTCCTAACATTGGAGACAATTGCTATCATGGTTTATTTGATATGGGTGCTAGCGTAAGTGATATTCCATTTACTTTATATCAAGAAGTTATGCATAACATTGCTCCTGTTGAGATAGAGGATATTGATGTTACTATTAAGCTTGCAAACGGAGATACTATTTCACTACTTGGGATTCTTAGAGATCTTGAAGTCTTGTGTGGTAAGATCAAATACCCTACTAATTTTCTAGTTCTTGGATCGCCACAAGATGATTTCTGTCCTATTATATTTGGTATACCTTTCTTGAATTCTTTTAATGCTAAAATTAATTGTGCTAAAGAGAAGGTGATCAGTGTTAATTTTGGTGATGTATCTCATGAATTCAAATTTTCCACGTTCAGTAAGCAACCTCATGGTAAAGAATTGCCTAGTAAAGATGAAATCATTGGTCTTACTTCTATTGTTGTGCCTCCTATTGACCCATTAGAACAAAATGTGCTAGACCATGAAAATGATATGCATATGAGTGAAAGAAATGAAATAGATGAAATATTCTTTAAACAAGCATATATCCTTAAACATAATTTTCCTGTTGAAACTTTGGGAAATCCTCTCCCACCTAAAAGTGATCCTATGTTTGAATTAAAGAAACTCACGAATACATTGAAATATGCTTATCTTGATGAAAACAAAATATATCCTATTATTATCAATGCTAACCTTCCAGTGCACGAAGTAAAGAGATTACTTAAAACTTTGTGGAAATATCGGGATGCAATTGGATATACTCTTGATGATCTTACGAGCATTAGTCCCACCTTATGTCAACACAATATTAATATGGAGCCTGACGCTAAACCATTCGTCGATCATCAACGCCGCTTAAATCCCAAAATGAAGGATGTGGCGAGAACTGAAATATTAAAGCTTCTGGAAGAAGGTATCATTTATCCTATAGCTGATAGTAGATGGTAAGTCCTGTTCATTGTGTCCCTAAGAAAGGAGGCATTCATGTTGTTCCTAATGATAAAAATGAACTTATCCCACAAAGAATTGTAACTGGTTATAGGATGGTAATTGATTTTAGGAAATTAAACAAATCTACTAGAAAAGACCATTACCCTTTGCCTTTCACTGATCAAATGTTAGAAAGATTGTCTAAGCACACACACTTTTGCTTTCCAGATGGTTATTCTGGTTTTTCTCAAATACCTGTATCACAAGAAGATCAGGAAAAAACTACTTTTACTTGTCCTTTTGAAACTTATGCTTACAGACGTATGCCTTTTGGTTTATGTAATGCACCCGCTATTTTTCAAAGATGTATGTCTGCTATATTCTCTGATTTCTGTGAGAAAATGGTTGAGGTATTCATGGATGTTTTTTCTGTTTACGAAACTCTTTTTGATGATTGCTTAATCAACCTTGACCAAGTTTTGCAA
Organism: Aegilops speltoides; assembly: GCA_021437245.1. Classification (NCBI taxonomy): domain Eukaryota; kingdom Viridiplantae; phylum Streptophyta; class Magnoliopsida; order Poales; family Poaceae; genus Aegilops; species Aegilops speltoides. The sequence continues at coordinate 409,132,492 of CM038141.1, read as the reverse complement.
AGATGTGAAGAGACCAATCTTGCCTTGAACTAGGAAAAGAGCCACTTCATGGTGAATGAAGGTACAATCCTTGTTAATAAAATTTCTGAAAGAGGTATTGAAGTAGATAAAGCTAAAGTTAATGCAATTGAGAAAATATCGTGCCCTAAATATATTAAAGATATAAGAAGTTTTCTGGGTCATGCTGCTTTTTATAGAAAGGTTCATTAAAGACTTTTCTAAGATCTTTAGACCTCTCACTACTCTCTTACAAAAATATGTTCCATTTGTTTTTGATGATAATCTCTAGGCCTTTGAAATACTTAAGAAAGCTTTAATAACTGCACTTTTTTTCAACCACCTGATTGGAACTTACCCTTTGAAATTATGTGTGATGCTACTTCTTATGCTATTGGTGTTTTTTTAGGTCAAAGAATTGATCAGAAACTGAATGTTATTCATTATGCTAGCAAGACCTTGGATAGTGCTCAAAGAAACTATGTTAGTACCGAGAAAGAATTATTAGCAGTTGTGTTTGCATGTGATAATTCAGACCTTATATTGTTGATTCCGAAGTTACTATATAGACTGATCATGCTGCTATTAAATATCTTATGGATAAGAAAGATGCTAAATCTAGGTTAATTAGATGGGTTCTTTTATTATAAGAGTTAGATTTGCATATTGTTGATAGAAAAGGAACTGAAAACACGGTAGCAGATAATTTGTCTAGGATGGAAAATGTTCTTGATGACCCACTGAATATTGATGATAGTTTTCCTCATGAACAATTAGCTGTTGTAAATGCTTACACTTCTCGCAATAATCCTTGGTATGCAGACTATGCTAATTTCATTGTTTCTAAATATATACTACCTAGTTACACATACCAACAAAATAAAAAGTTCTTCTTTGATTTAAGACATTACTTTTGGGATGACTCACACTTAAATAAAGAAGGAGTAAATGGTGTTATTAGACGTTATGTGCCCGAGCATGAGCAGGAACAAATCCTAATGAAGTGTCATTCCGAGGCATACAAAGGGCACCATGCGGGAGATAGAACTGCACATAATGTATTACAATCTGGTTTTACTGGCCTACTCTCTTCAAAGATGCACGTAAGTTTGTCCTTTCTTGTGATGAATGTCAAAGAATTGATAATATTGGTAGACATCAAGAAATGCCTATGAATTATTCACTTGTTATTGAACCATTTGATGTTTGGGGTTTTGACTATATGGAACATTTTCCTTCCTCTAATGGATACAAGTATATGGGATCGATCGTAGTCCTTTCAATAAGTAAGAGTGTCAAACCCAATGAGGAGCAGAAGTTAATGACAAGCGGTTTTCAGCAAGGTATTCTCTGCAAGCACTGAAATTATCGGTAACATATAGTTTGATAGCAAGGTAATTTGTAACAAGTAGCAAGTAGCAATGGTAACAAAGGTGCAGCAAGGTAGCCAAAACCTTTTTAAAGCAAAGGACAAGTCGAAACGTTCTCTTATAATAAGAAAAGCATTCTTGAGGACACATGGGAATTATCATCTAGTCACTTTCATCATGTTTGTTTGGTTCGCGTTCGCTACTTTGGTAATTTGATGTGTGGGTGGACCGGTGCTTGGGTGCTATTATTACTTGAACAAGCCTACCACTTATGATTACCCCCCTACCGCAAGCATCCGCAACTAAGAAAGAAGAATTAAGATAAATCTAGCCATAGCATGAAACATATGGATCCAAATCAGCCCCTTATGGAATAACGCATAAACTAGGGTTTAAGCTTCTGTCACTCGATCTAGCAACCCAACATCTACTTATTACTCCACAATGCCTTCCCTTAGGCCCAAGTATGGTGAAGTGTCATGTAGTCGACGTTCAAATGGCACCACTAAAGGAAGCAACAACATACATATCATCAAAATATCGAGCGAATACTAAATTCACATGATTACTTATGACCAGACTTCTCCCATGTCCTCAAGAACGAAAGTAACCACTCACAAATCATATTCATGTTCAAGATTAGAGGTGTATTGAATATCATTAAGGATGTGAACATATAATCTTCCACAATAATAAACGAACTAACATCAACTACAAGATGTAATCAACACTACTAGCAACCCACTGGTACCAATATGAGGTTTTGAGACAAAGATTGAATACAAGAGATGAACTAGGGTTTGAGATGAGACGGTGCTGGTGAAGATGTTGATGATGATTTATCCTCCCACGATGAGAGGATTGTTGGTGATGTCGATGGCTTCGATTTGCCCCTCTCGAGGGGAAGTTTTGTCGGCAGAATCGATTTGCCGGAGAGAAAAAGTGCTCCTGCCCAAGTTCCACCTTGAGACGGTGGTGCTTCGTCCCGAAAGTCTCTCTCCGTTTGTAGGGAAAATTGCATCATATAGGAGAAGATGGGCCCTAAGCTTGTCGCTCTCTGGGGGCCTCCTTCTTGGTATTTCTTCCGCCAATATTTTTTATATATTCCAAAACAATTCTCCGTAAATTTTCAGGTCATTTGGAGTTGTGCAGAATAGCTATCTCTGATGTAGCCCTTTCCGGTCCAGAATTTCAGTTGCTGACAATCTCCCTCTTCATGTGAAACTTCCAAAATAAGAGAGAAAAGGCATAAGAATTTTATCATAAAGTGAAATAATGACCCAAAACGTAATAACTAATTGTAGGAAAACATGATGCAAAATGGACGTATCATCAAGGTTCTGGGTGAAAATCCTTGTCCGTCTAGACTCGGCAGTGGCGACGCTTGGCATCGTTATCCCTCCTGAGGGCGTTGTTGTGGAGCTTAGGTGTTTTAGGGCTTTGCGTGGCATTGTACTTAGATCATCATGTGCTCTCTTTCGGTATCCTAATCGTGTCCTGCGTGTAGTCTAGGATCGGCATTGTTTAAGGGCTACCTCATCATCTTGTATTGTTCAACCGTGTACTCTATTATGTGGTTGCTTTACATATAAAGGGGGGCGAGAGCCTATTTCGATATAAGCTCATGGCCTCCTGTTCATCAGCAACCACATCCCCTGCCCCCCCCCCCCATCGATCCTCCATGTTGCGCCTAGTTTGTCTGATCCCTGGCTCTGGTTAAATGTTAATTGCAATGTCTAGCCTGCTTAAAACTGTTTGCACATACCCATACCAATCTGCATTATGGATGCAAATTGTATCACTGCGAATCTAGATGTGGATTTGAATTCTAGTTGGTAATTTAGCACATACTTATACTAGTTGCCATGTACTACCTATTTTAGCTTTTTCGTACATTTTGTCATGATCATAATAGTTGCCATGTGAACATTTTTTTGTACAAACACAACACATTTGCCATGTTCAACAAGAAATTTTCTTCCTATTTCTGCCACGATATTCAGAGCCTATTACAAATTTTTGCCTTGTTACATCTTCCATGTTTTGTTCTAGACTGCACCATGTGTATTACTCACATGGCAACTTCCATTGTTTGTACATCTTCTGATTTAAAATTGTTGCTAAGAGTCACATGGCAATTTTTGTACATATTTTTTAATGCTCACATGGCAACTCTAGGAATTTTGCTCTCACACACAGGGCAAATATTGATAATTGTTTTCTATGGTCACATGACAATTTTAAATCATTTCCTTTTCCAAAACATGGATAGTTTTAGAAAATTTTGCAAATTTTAGTTTCTCATGCATGGCAAGTCATGTTTTGTTCTTAGAGCTTCATGGGAAGTACTTCCTCTGTAGTGATCTAAACGCTCTTATATTTCTTTACGGAGGGAGTAGTATGTATGCAGCATGGCAATTCTACAGAAATGCTGATTTTAAAAAATGGATCATGAAAATTTTGTTAGATTAACCATGACAAATATACTAGACTTTCCATGCAAAATTTAGTAGACTTACCATGACAAATATATTAGAATTATCATGACAAATTTAGTAGCATTACAATGGTAAATATATTGTAGGTAGCATGGCAATTTATTATTTAGACCACGGATTTTTAAAAAATTTAGATCATGGCCATTTTTATTGTCTTACAACCTTTTTTTTTGTTTCCCAGTGAATTTGATATGTGATGTCTAAAATTAAATTTTAAAAATTTGTCATGCTCTAGAGAAACAACTCCCCCATAATTGCAATGTGACTATTACTATATTTGTAATCTATATCATGGCATTTTTTCATGTTAGTTTTGATTTTTGATTTTATTTATATGTGAATTTGTTTTGCTATGTAGCATGGAAAATTTATTCTTTTTTTGAAAAAGCTTTTTTGTTGTGGTCTACAACATGGGCTTGTTTGTTAAATATATTTTTTGTTTTCTTCATGGCCAATTTACAACATAAAGCTTGACATTTTTTTGGCTGAATCAGACAGTGTAAGAGCATCTCTAGCATACCCCGCAAAACATGTTTGCAGTTCGCGAAAAAACGGCTTTGCGGGCCGGCGCGGACGGCCGCCACTACTAGGGAAAACCTTATACACAGAAATATAGCAACATCGCGGGTCAAAAAACTGCGCTAGTGCTATATAGCAGTAGCGAGCAAATAAAAACCGCGCTACAGACACAAACTTAGTAGTAGCGCCTGTTGTAAAGAAAGCGCTACTACTAATATTCCCATTGGCAGAATGCTAGGCTACGCGATAGCGATAGCGAGCTTAATGTAAACGCGCCATCGCTAGAGCATAGTTAGCAGCGCGTTTCCAAAGAAGAGCGCTACTACTAACGGAAATAAAATAAGATGATAAACAAATAGAAATTTAAATGAAAATAAAAGAAATAGAAAAAGGAGAAAGGGAAAAATAAAATGTAAAGCAAAATAAACAAAAAAGCGAAAAATCGGAGGAAGGCATAGCAGCAGCGTTTGTTTGTAAGAGGCGCTGTAGCTAACGTAGCTGCAGCGCGTGCCCTAGACCCCCGCTATAGAAACAGAATAGGAAATAGCTATAGCAGCAGCGCGTTTTGAGGAAAGCGCTATAGCTAACTTAGCTATAGCGCGTTTTGCGAAACGCGCTACCGGTAAGTTTGACTTAGCCAAAACCGCTTCCCGCCCGCCACCACTTCCCCAAATCCTCAAACCCACCCAGCCAGCACCGCCATCTCCCGATTCTCGCGCCCACACCGCCGCCGCCGACGCCATCAGAGCCGCGCGCCGTCCGACGACACCGAGCCGCTTCTAACGCCACGGAGTTGCTGCTGCCTCGTAACGCCACCGGAGCCGCCGCCGACGCCACCTTCCTCGCCGTCACCGAGACGCCCCGCCTCCTCGCCATCACCGGAGACGCCCGCCTCCTCGCCACCACACCGCCTCCGCCGCCACCACCGAGCCATCATCTCAGAAGCCCCACCCTCCTCTCTCTCTCATGCATAGGTTAGCCAGTTTAATTAGGTTAATTATCTAGGTTAGGGCAAAAATTTAGTTAGGGCATTGACAGAGAAGTAGTTAGGTTAACTAGTTTAATTAGGTTAATTATCCATGTTAATTAGTGCAAAAATTTATTTTAGGCTTTGACAGAGAACTAGCTGCGTTAACTAGTTTAATTAGGGTTAATTATCTAGGTAAACTAGATTAACTAACTAGGTTAAATAGGTAGGTTAATTAGGTTCGTTGGATTAAGAAGCTAGGTTAAGTAGATTGGCAAAGGTTTTGATTTTCAAAAGACCACTATTTTTCAAGGAAAAGAATTTAGGCAAATTTTATTTTTCATTGAAGTGGTCATGTTATATCTTTTCATTGAAGTTGTTCGATTGTGCCCAAGTGGTGGCTTTGTTGTTTCTGTGAATGACGCTGAGTGGTTTATGTTTTGCCGGAATGTTGATTTATTTCTGTTCCGGCAAATTTCAGTTCTCGATTTGTCCATTTTTAGCAAAGGTCATGCGAAATTTCCGTGAATTTCGGCATGACTTGTGCTACAAACTAGGACATATCGAGTGCCCGGATTTGCCGCACTGTGGAAGGAGTCAACATTCCTGCAAAATAATAGTCCTTTTATGTCATTATTCATTTTATTAGGTCTAGAATTAATTGACTAGATTTAATCATTGGAAACATGGCTAGCAACGATGAAGGACAGGGTTCGGTGATTATGACGACGCTCTACCGGGTGGCGATTTAATTTTTTAGCTTTACCGACGATCAACAGATGTTGTTGCTGGGCCCGCATCGGGATCGAGACCGACACGCGGACGGTCTTTGAGACCGATCACGCAGACCGGTCTTGAGACCGACACCGCGCTGAGATTCAGACCGCATCGAGACCGCGCTGAGACCGGTGCTGCCTCGGGAGCGGAGCGGTGTAGAACCGAAGAAAACGGCAACAGTTCCTAACAAACTCAGGACTACTAGACTGGTGGTCACGGAGGTGGACAACGGCAATTTTGAGCCAAAGGCGCCGAGGAAAGCTTGGCGTGCTCGGTGGTGCCTCCTCTTTGGCTGAGCTCGACGCCTCACGGTATCTTCCACACCGCCCCTTCAATATAAATGTATAATCTCCCGTTTTGTTGCCTTTCGGATGTCCGACGTCGCAGACTTTTATTTGCAGTCGACGAAACCCGTGCACCATATTGTACACCATCGGCAAGCGAAGGTGGACGTGGGGAAGGGACGATAATGGAGCCGAAGGAACCATTGTTTCACAACCGGTCGATCCCCGAACGTCTTCAAGGTTTCCGTGGCGATGTCAAACCGGCCACGAGAATTTGCCTCCTCTAATACTAGTGGGGATGACGACGAGACCCGCGGCAGCTTGGTGATTGTTGCAATGGGTGGGTCTGTTGTGGCTAAAGAGCTCGCTTCTTCGTGAGGCGGCCGGAGCACACCCACGAGCACGCAGCCTCAAAGAAGGTATGAACATCAACACCCCACCTACCCAATTAGCGTCGGGTGTCGGGTTGGGTGATAGCGGACGGGGTAAGCAGGTGGCTCCATTAGAGGCTGATGATGTCGCCATGGATGAGGATGAGGATGACGATGGCGCTGAACAGTATGTCTATACTGGCGCCTCCTCAGGGTTTGAGCATCATGAGTCGGTGCCTGAATTACCGTCTCAACGTGTTATTGACGACCATCCGGTGGTAAAGAAGCCTAGGAAGAGAGCGAGGAAAGGCAAAAAAGCTGATTCTATGATCCAGCCGCCTCAGCAGCCTCGGCTTCGGGACCGTGTAGATATCCCCGATGCGGATAAATGGCATATCCCCGGTCAACCAATCCTACCTGAAACAACGCTACGAGCCAGATTCGGCGATCTAAGGAGACTTCATGACGATGTGCTGCGGGTAGAGAAAGGCCTCATCGCCTCGAAAGATCCAGGATACCCACTCTACGTGGTTAACGTTCGGCGGCAAATGTCGTACGTCAAGGGCTTCCCCGCGGATAAGTTCTTCCTCCGATTCGATTACATATTTGACATGTTTCACGTGAAGAAGCTGGATTTTACTTTTGTCCGCCTTTATGCCTTGCACATGAGCTACATCATTGGGGTTGAGCAGATAGCTCATATCTGTGTCGCTGACCCGTACTACATGCACGAGGCCTTCTTGGGAGTCTGTGCAAGATCGTGAATACGCGAGGGATTACATCGCCGGTTTCATGCTCGCCAATAAGGACAAGGAGGCGATTCTCGTGCCTTATCATCCCGTGTAAGTCATCCGCGCTGCTATCCTTCCTTCGATTTCAATAATTCATTTGCACGGTGGAGGCTAATTAATTTGAGGTGTACTTATTTTGCTTGGCGCAAGGGCGCGCCGTCCTCATCATCCTCTACCCCGATTCTCCCACGCTCTTTACTTGGACTCGTCAAGAACATTCACAAAAGGATTACACCCACATCAAAGATGTTCTCGACAGTGCTATGTTTTACTACCAAGCAAGGGGTGGAGAGGTTAGGGACAAGAAGAGAAGGGCGGCAGGCCCGCCTTCACCATAAGATCGACCTGCTGCATCCAAAGAACCGAACGATTCTCTTAATGATGGATTCTATGTCCTACACCACATGCTGGAGTAACGACGGGATCACCGAACCTTCACATGGCACCTAGATCTAGCGATGCCCATATTTCGCAATGGCAAAGGACATAGGAGATATCGAGGATCATCGACTTGAGCTGAGTTCTATAACATCCAAAGCGAACTTGCCCAAATCATCATGAATGAGGTCGTCGAAAAAACAGGGATGTTCCATGCGAAGGACAAATGTCGCGGAAGACGTCCGAACATGGATAGCCTCACAGATCTCGACATGAAGCCTTTCACAAAGCTCGATGACTATCTCCCGACTTGGATGGATGGCACGACATGATGGAGTGATTGTCGATATATGACAATGTGTCCGCTTAGTCCATACTTTCTTTTATGACAAAACTTTGAGTTATGCACGGTGAAACTTTATTTGTGATGTAATTAAACCGTCCTCCTCGACTAGCGAAAATCACTCTAGTTAGGTCATTTGGGTACGATGAACTTTGTTATTTATGCTTATGATATGTTGTTTCTATTTTTGCCAAGTCTGTCTCTTTGTGTTGCTCAACTATATATATATGTTGCATATCATCGACTCATGTGACGATGCAGGTGCATAGATCATAAATGGCGAAGAAGTGCTACGCCAGGAGTATATATACGACCAGTGGCGGAGTGTCGAGCCCAGTGTACCGGTTTTCGGTTTCGAGCGACACATGAGACTTAGTTTAGGTTCACGCTAATGCGAGAGAGGATACGAACTCATGTACTCAAAGTGATAGCTATTCTCGTGTATATCATTGTTTAGATGGATGACGATGTATTTGCAAGTAATCGAGACTTGTATCGCTATTTTCGAGATTGATGACGAGAGACCACTTTGTGTTGGATGATGATTATGATGATGACATGATTTGATAAGACTAATTGTATGTATATGCTATGGTTAGATTTGTATGTATATTGTATAAAGCCTACTCAAATGCAAAACAAATAAAAAACAAATCTGCAGGAAAAAAACTAATAAAACTAGTAGTAGCGAGGGGGGATTTAGTAGTAGCGCCGACTTACCAGTAGCGCTTACCTGTAAACGGCGCTGCAGATAATACCAGTAGCGTCCTTTTATAAAGAGCGCTGCAGCTATTCATGTAGTAGAAGATGGCGTGTCAACACGCCGCCATCGCTATACGTTAACTATAGCGCTTATTAGAAGCGCCGCATACCGCGCTGCGCTGAGAGGCTAAAACCCGCGCTGCTGCTGGGCTTTTCCCCAAGAATACGCTGACGCAGACTCGCATAATCGGACCGTAAAAAGAATATTCGCGTATATTCTTTCCTGTGTCTTCTTCTTCCTCTCGCCTGTGTTCATAGTCAGCTCCTGTCGTTCATGGTAGTCGCCAAATCGATCCTCAGCTCCTCCGTTGCCGGATGGATCCAGGAGCTAGCTAGCCATTCCATAGCCGGCTGGATCGAGAAACTTGCTAGCTACTCCCTCAACGTTCGTGGCCGGATGGATCGAGGACCTTGCTAGCTAGCTAGCTAGCTTGCTCGTTCGTGGCCGGATGGATCAGGAGCTTGCTAGCTAGCTCGTTCGTGGCCGGGTAGCTGCTCGAGTCTTCAGCCATTGCTCCTGCGATCTACTCCGCAAGCCGACGCCGCGGCAGCGGTAAACGGCGAGATTCCGGCGAGTTCCGTGGCGAAAGGTCACCGGAGCACGTGTGCACACGACGGAACTTCCTTGTCGCGTAGCGTTGACTGGTTTGCAGTTCCCCTTATATTTTGCCTCCAAATCTGCACAATTAAGGGTCGTGAGGATGGATTCCCAGGGGCCTGCAAATTTTTTACGGGTTTGACCGCTTTTGTGGGTTCTATTCGGGACGTTTTTTGACACCACAAAACTGCAAACACGGATTTTTGCGGGTTTGACCGGTTTTGTGGGGTCTGTTAGAGATGCTCTAATATGGATCTAGCCCATGTCCATCTTTTACAGTATTACGTGGGAATAGAAATGCATGCATGGGAGGTCCCGTGTATCCGGTAGAGGGCGAAACAATAAGAAGACATTCGCCAATGGTTCGCTTCAGGGTGGCTTCCCTGACTATGTCAGCCAGATATTTGGGTCCAAGAGATAAGGCAGACGGAGGGTAAGGTAAACGGGAGGCTTCCACGATGTGGGACTACTGGACGCGTGAGTTGCTCAGGCGACCGGTGTAAATTTTAGCCGGTCGGCCCATTCTAAGTAATTCTTCTGAAACCCGTCTATAAATAGAGAGTGTTCTCTTTTCTGCCTAGTCCACCCATAAAAGCCACATCTGATCAAGAACAGTAGCAATGGCGCCTACCCGGGAGCAGCACATCCTCGACCAGGGCTTGCTGGATGCCCAGCTCGAGCTTTGGCACCACACCTTCAGCTACGTCAAGTCCATGGCGCTCAAGTCTGCCGTGGACCTCGGCATTGCCGACGCCATCCACCGCCATGGCGGCGCCGCCACCCTCTCCCAGATTGCCGCCACGGCCACGCTCCACCCGACCAAGATATCCTGCCTGCGCCGCCTCATGCGTGTGCTCACCGTCTCCGGCATCTTCAGCGTTGACCACCCCAGGGACGACGGCGTTGAGGGCGAGGCCGTCTACGCGCTGACGCCGGCGTCCCGTCTCCTCGTCTGCTCGGCCTCGGTGAACGTGGTCCACATCACGAAGATGCTGCTCCACACCAACCTCGTCTCCCCGTTCTCCGACCTCGGGACTTGGTTCCAGCACGAGCTGCCAGAGCCGGACCTCTTCAAGCTGAAGCACGGCAAGACCTTCTGGGAGCTGACCGACCACGACCCGGCGTACAACGCGCTCGTCAACGACGGCATGGTCTCCGACAGCAGCTTCCTCATGGACATCGTCATCAGGGAGTGCGGCGCCGTCTTCCAGGGGATAGGCTCCCTGGTCGACGTCGCCGGGGGGCACGGTGGAGCGGCACAAGCCATCTCGAATGCGTTCCCGGACGTGAAGTGTAGCGTGATGGACCTCGCCCACGTCGTCGCCAAGGCTCCGAGCGGTAGCGACGTGGAGTACATCTCCGGCGACATGTTTGAGAGCGTTCCACCGGCCGATGCTGTCTTCCTCAAGGTGCGTCAACTAGTGTTCACAATATTGGCACTCCGTTAGGGGAGCGACTAGAGCTGATACATGCAACACTAGTCCCCTTCATGATGTTGCCGCGTCAATTCCTAACAGGCAACCCGTACATAAACTTAATTGCCGTCTATATAACTGCATTTTTTTATGGTAATATGTGTCTCATTTAAATTATAAAGAACGAAGTACAAGTCATGTAAGGACCGACATGACAAAACTGAAAAGAGAGTAGAACATCTCTGAACTTGACACCAGCGCCCGTCACATGCCTCCGGCACCACCACAACAGCCATCGAAGAAAAGAATAACGGATCACCTGCTCACCCAAGCTTGACGGGGTTCCATCACTGATATGTAGCTTTGCGGACCTCCAAGGTGGCTCACCAAAGTGAAGCCATTACCATTGAACGAATCAGATCGGGGCAACACCCCGGGCACGCCATCGAACTCCAGATCTGGCACCCCTCCACGACTAAGACATTGAAAGAGGAAACCATATCCGCCATCCACGAACCACGAACCCAACACACGTTCCGTCTTTCAGATGTCGTCGATGCTGACCACAATCTGCATCCGCTCCTGGACTACCTCCCAAGCTCCGCGCCAACGCTGGAGCAAACGCCGTCGCAACGGCGGAGCCCGAGGACACAGGTCCATCACGAGAATGCCGCCGCCACACCATCCTTACTTGAACAGACTGGTTTCCAAATCCATCCCCACCAATAGGACCGATGGCCTCGTCAGGAAAGGATCCGAAGAATCTTTATTCAGCACCGTCATCGTCATTGCTGAAGCCAAGGCGATGAACATCCTAAAAACCTAGATTACAAGGAAGTAAAAATGATTCACACGCATGGATCCGGTGACCCCACTATCACCGACGACCAAGGTCACCAGCGGAGGGGAGCCACCCGAGGACAGCGCCGAAAGATGGCCTCTCTTTGCGGCGGCTAGGGTTCCAGCCGCCAGGGAGAGAAAAACCTGATGGACTTTAGCTAGAGACATGTCTATATAACTGCATGCTTATATATAACAAGCATGCATACGTATGTATGTACATCTCTGGAGGACAAATGCAACACATCCCCATTCATGTAGCTCATATAAAAAAAAGATAAGACAGAACTAAAAAATCAGCCAACTACTCACCATGTTTCTTATGTCTACTCCCTCCGTCCTATAATATAATAACGTTTTTAAAACTACACAGGGAGTATTATCTTACCACTGGTCCTAGTGTGCAATGACAAAGAAGCATAAGCATCTAATGGAAAAAAGGCATAAGCATCAGTATGGAGCTGCGATCTAGAATGCAGTGCATGTTTGTTAATTGCAGAATACGACATGTAGTGCATGTCATGTATGGAAGGATCCCACGTGCATTGCCATTAGTCCACCTTTTTTTTGCAAGGGAAAAAACCCACGGCTAGGGCTTTCGTGATGGATATATAGGAGTACCCGGCCCCAAGCACATGCATGCAATACCCAGTAAAAAAATAAAAAAATAAAAGCAAATACAAAACTAACCCTTCAAGACGAAAGAAAATAAAAATAAATTAAAACAAAAAGGGCCAAATTTGGACACAATTTACACATAAATTGTGATTTTTTTATAATATGAAAGAATAAGCATATAATAGAGAAATTTTCACAAAAAGGGGAAGTATCCTAAGAAGAAATGAATTAGTGGCATTGATATTACCATTAAAGAAGAAGAAAACCTAAATCAAAATCAAAACAATGAGGTTCTTTAAGGAAGAATGAATTAGTGGCATTTGCATTACCCTTTAAGAAAAAAGAAAATGAAAAAGATATAACAAACAAAGACAATTTGCACACAATATACACATAATTGCCTTTTTTGAAATATGCACTGATAAACATACAATAGTGGGCTTTCGTAAAAAAGAAGAAAGTTTTCTAAGAAGGAATGAATTAGTGGCATTGGTATTACCTTTAATAAGAAATAACATGAATAAAACTAAAACAAAGCAAAGTAATGAGTTTTCTAGGAAAGAATGAATTAGTGGTTTTGGTACTACCTCTGAAGAAGAATAAAAATGAAATAAAAACTCAAAATGATGATATTGGTGGTTCTGGTATTATCCTTTAAGAAAAAAGAAAATGAAATGATAACTACTCCCTTCGATCCATATTAATTGTCGCTGATTTAGTATAAAATCAAATGATGAGCATTTCTAAGGAAGCATGAATTAGTGACATTTGTATTACTATTTAATAAGAAGAAAAAAAATAAAAACTAAAAAACAGTGACAGAATTGGCATAGAATACACACAAAAGTTGCGATGTTTCCAAATATGCAAGAATAAGCATATAATAGTGGGGTTTTTTGCAAAATGAAGAAATAATTCTAGAAGAAATTAATTAGTAGCATTGATATTACCATTACATAATAAACAAAATGAAATATAAATTAAAAACAAAAATAATAAATTTTTCTAAGAAAGAATGAATTAGTGACATTGGTATTACCCTTTAAAAACTAAAACAAAATTACACCAATAAGTTTTTCTAAAAAAATAATTACTAGCATTTGTGTTACCCTTTATGAAGAAAGAAAATGAAAAAAAATCTAAAACAAAAAAGACAAAATTTGCACACAATATACACAATTTTGTGCTTTTTAAAAATATGTAAGAATAAGTATATAATAATGCAATTTTTGCAAAAAGAAGTTTTCTAAGAAGGAAGGAATTAATGGCATTACCTACCATAAAGAAGATAATAACTAGAACGAAAATCAAAACAATGAAGATTTATAAGAAACAATGGACCAGTGGCATTGGTATTACTTTGAAGAACAAAAAATGAAAATAAAAAACTTGGACACAACTTTACAGTGAAATTGTTTTTTTTTTGTAGTATGCACAGAATAATCATATAATGTGCATTTTTACATATATTTTGTGTATATACATTTCACTCACCCAACATCCCAAGAATAACCACACAAAAACAAAATAATAATAAAGAAAAACAAAAACAGAAGGAAAAAATAAAAACAGGAAAAATAGAAAAGAACAAAGGGAGAGAGGGGAGGGCTAGGTCGCAAAGGTAATGAGCTTCAGCCCGTTATTGAATTGACTGGCCTAAATATGTGGCCAGTCAACTAGCCCAAACCAACGGCAGGAAAAAAAGGAGCAAAAATCAGAGGCCACAATACGACTTACACAAAATCAATTTTCAATCGACATACATATAGCTAAAGTGCTCCATTAGAGTCTACAATCACAATGTCCTTTTTGGGGAAGATATAGCTATAAAGCTAGCATGTTGTCAACTAATGCTCATCACCATCTTCAACTATTTCAGTGGGTCATGCATGATTGGGGTGACGAGGACTGCATCAAGATACTAAAAAATTGCAAGAAAGCTATCGCGCCAAAAGATGCAGGAGGGAAGGTGATAATTGTCGACATGGTGGTTGGTGCAGGACCGCAGGACCCGAAGCACAAAGAGACACAAGTCATGTTTGACCTTTTCATCATGTTCATTAACGGCGTCGAGCGAGATGAGAAGGAGTGGAAGAAGATAATCTTCGAGGCTGGATTCAGCGACTACAAAATCACGCCCATTCTAGGTGTGAGATCGATAATCGAGGTTTACCCATGAACATTTGATCCTAGATTGGTGAAATTCGTTTTGTTGGAGTCCTAGACTCCTAGTACATGTGCTTCGAATAATTTATACCTTTGGGTGTTGTGTTCCCAAGAGGAGTGTGGGCTTCTCAACTAATAAGACTACGTTACAATACCCCACTGTGGTAAGTCAAAATAGTTGGCCTGATCACAAAAGACATGAATCCGCTACGAATTTCATACTCCATGAATACCATGTCCGTCATGCACACACTCCACTCGGACGGGCTCGACAAACATGCCAACACCGATGCAGTTCATGAAATGAGCGTGCCACATCGACATGTGGGAGGGCGCCCACTGCCCGAGGCATTTAGATGTGCTTGCTGGTAGCTCATCTGTGTGATCCCACTCTCCCAGTTTACCTGCCAATCCATAGGAAGATGACTAAACACAATGAGACCCCAAGAGCTGGCATATAGCAACATGGCATGACAAATGAAGGCCATAGCGAATGCGTACCATCAAGATTTGTGTTGGAAGTATGCCCTAGAGGCAATAATATTGTATTATTATATTTTCATGTTCATAATTTGGAGTTTATATTCTAAACTATAACTATTGTGATCCTGGAATATGCGATTCAGTGGAAAACTCATATGCACATGTAGAGCGATAAACGGTAAAATAAGAATCCTAATCCCACCTCTAAGAATAGCTCAAGTGTTGTCGGTGATCACATTTTCCATATCTTGAAATATCGTTAAGTGTAAAGATAGTCTCCGATCATATTGAATCGACCCAAACTTGTTTGTTATACTTTGAGATAATATCGTCGTAAGTCAATTGCTATAACACAGAGTGTTAACTTGTGATTGTTGGGGAACGTAGTAATTTAAAAAAAATATTCCTACGCACACGCAAGATCATGGTGATGCATAGCAACGAGAGGAGAGAGTGTTGTCCACGTACCCTCATAGACCGAAAGCGGAAGCGTTAGAACAACGCGGTTGATGTATTCGTACGTCTTCACGATCCGACCGATCCAAGTACCGAACGTATGGCACCTCCGAGTTCAGCACACGTTCAGCTCGATGACGATCCCCGGACTCCAATCCAGCAGGGTGTCGAGGATGAGTTCCGTTAGCACGACGGCGTAGTGACGATGATGATGTTCTACCGACGCAGGGCTTCGCCTAAGCACCGCAATGATATGACCGAGGTGGAATATGGTGGAGGGGGGACCCTACGGGTTCGAGAACTATGTAGACATGACCGAGACATGTTTCCGGTCAATAACCAATAGCGGAACCTGGATGCTCATATTGGCTCCTACATATTCTACGAATATCTTTATCGGTCAAACCGCATAACAACATACGTTGTTCCCTTTGTCATCGGTATGTTACCTGCCTGAGATTCAATCGTCGGTATCTCAATACCTAGTTCAATCTCGTTACCGGCAAGTCTCTTTACTCGTTATGTAATGCATCATCCCGCAACTAACTCATTAGCTACATTGCTTGCAAGGCTTATAGTGATGTGCATTACCGAGAGGGCCCAGAGATACCTCTCCGACAATCGGAGTGACAAAACCTAATCTCGAAATACGCCAACTCAATATGTACCATTGGAGACACCTGTAGAGCTCCTTTATAATCACCCAGTTATGTTGTGACGTTTGGTAGCACACAAAGTGTTCCTTCGGTAAACGGGAGTTGCATAATCTCATAGTCATAGGAACATGTATAAGTCATGAAGAAAGCAATAGCAACATACTAAACGATCAAGTGCTAAGCTACGGAATGGGTCAAGTCAATCACATCATTCTCCTAATGATGTGATCCCGTTAATCAAATGACAACTCATGTCTATGGCTAGGAAACTTAACCATCTTTGATTCAATGAGCTAGTCAAGTAGAGGCATACCAGTGACACTATGTTTGTGTATGTATTCACACATGTATTATGTTTCCGGTTAGTACAATTCTAGCATGAATAATAAACATTTATCATGATATAAGGAAATAAATAATAACTTTATTATTGCCTCTAGGGCATATTTCCTTCAGTGATTTTAGTTCCTTGGACCATGAGAGTATCATAGTCACTTCTTGTCGTACGATGAGCTTTGGGGTTCCTCAAAGGTAATCCGTAATTTGGTGATCATGACGACAACTTACAGATTCATCGGAAAGTTTGACAAGGGGCACGATAGCTCGAGGGTGAAATTTGCTCCTACGAAGAGGAGAGATATTTTTAGGGCCCTCTCGGTATGAAGGCATCCATCATCATCTGGCCAGACATAGGTGACTTCGTCACGGGGATGCCAGAACATGGCAACGAGAAAGAAGAACAAAACTGGTAACAATGAGCCCGGTATAGTGAGCATGTGTATGACTCAATAGGATACCGATATATCTCACCTCAGGTTTTGTAAAGTATCGTGAAGCAAAGGGAACATCACATGACAACCAAAGGTTCACTCGAATGCCATTTGTGTAATCATAGGGATCGATATGGACGTCCACGGTTCCGCTATCGATCATTGAACGAAGGGGTTTCGTTCATGTCTATGATTTACCAAACCTACAGGGTCACAAGATTAAGGTAATCATGATCTACTGAGAGTTAGTAGAATGAGAGTATCGAGGATTTATTTATGAAATAGTTTTGTTAATATTCAGAATAGATCCGATAGGAACCGGAAGCATTCGGGGTCACTAGAAGGGTTTCAGAGTTTATTGGGTAATACCAGGTATTTCTGATAAATAATATATATGTGAAGAATGTTTTTGGTGATGTTAAATTAATAATAAAAGGCTTTAGTAATTGTTAGAAGGCTTTTATAATTAATTAGATATCAACGGGTCTTAAAAGGCCTAGAGGTGGGAGGCAACTTGGGCCACATAGACCCAAGTGGAGTTGGCGCCCCCCTCTTACCTTGTTGGGGGCCTCCTCCCCCTTGGCCGGCGCCCCAAGGAGGGGCTTTCCCTCCTTTGTGGCTGCCCCTCTCTTCCCATCTAACCTATATATAGTGGAGGTATTGGCCCTTTTCAATAAACAAGTTTTAGGTGCCTCCTCTAGCCCAATACCACTAGTTCTAATTGAGAGAATTAGAACTAGTTCTAATTCCTCTAATCCTCATAATTTGAATTCCCGAGTGGCTCTAATCTTATCCTCCAATTCTCCGGCGGCGATTAGCTCTGGAAAGCATTGCCGGATCGCGAAGACCATACGCTTGCAAACTGTAGAGAGGTTGTGCTTTCGGTATTTGCTTCGAGGGATCGTTCGAGGGCGGTTCGTGGGATCGTTCATTGACGGTTCAAGGGACTCCAAGTATGATCTACACCGACTCGTCTTCTTCCGCTACAACTCGGAGTTGCTAATGATGCACCGTCATATTGTTCCTGGGTGTTTGTAAGGCGATTTTTTTATTTTCTACTACTTTTCCCAACAATTTGGACATAAAAAGATACGAGACATAGCTGATTGAAATGGAAACTTTATTCAATTCAAAGTATAGAGCTACAATTTCAAATGTTTAATCGCATTAATAACATGATCTTTACGCCGTTCTTTTTCATATACTATCGTAGTTCAACCCTCACCATAGTCGTGTGTAACTATAGAACATATTAAAATATAGTTTGTAATTTTTTTCCATATTTTGTAAAACAAAAAAACTATATGGAGTATCAAGGCTGCCATACAAACAAACAAAAATACCCGAGTGTTCATTCCACTTGCATAACCTATTCTTCTATGCAACTTCAGAATAGAACACGAACTGAGCGTAGCTCAGATGGTTAGGTTCTTTGTTGTGGAGCCAACCATGTCGGACGTCGACCGCCATGTTGTGCCCACGTCGACCACCTGTGCGCTCACCACGAACACCCACCATCACACCAAAACAAAGCAACAGAGAGCCCCATCCAGAGCAAGCGACCATCGGAGGGGAGCTCCAGCCCGGGTCTGGCCGTTTAGGAGAGTCCCGTGCCACTCGAGGCGTCAACATGCCAGATCAAGCTGCCAAGCCAGCCCGGGGCGTGCCCCGCACGACCCACCGCGTCGCCACCAGCCAAAGACCGCCTGCCCGTGCCAAATGCCACCAGCAGAGGGGAGATGAGGTCCCGCCGCTGCCGACGCCGACCGAGAAAACCCGATAGCGGAGGTGGGAGGAGGGGTGGAGCCTCGATAGTGCTAGGGTTTCCCTCCCAGTCGCCTGCGGGAGCGATGCGGGAGGGGAGGGGGTCGGGGGGTGGTGTAGTATCCTTTGAGAGGTTAACTCATGATGCTCCTAACAAGTGTTGTTTGTTTGTGGTTTTGTTGTAGCATTGTTAGAAGGAGTAAGAGTGTTTGCCTGAGAGTTGTCATGTACTCCCTCCGTTCGGAATTACTTGTCATAAAAATGGATGTATCTACAACTAAAATACATCTAGATACATTCATTTCTTGGACAAGTAATTTCGAACGGAGGGAGTATGTTATAAGGATATATAATGAATGTCGTGGTTAGTTTCATGTTATTTGTATAAAAATTGGTATCCTAAGTGCGCGCATGAAAAAAGATGTGTAAACCACAAATACTTCATCACTTATCTAATTTGACTATGTAGTTGTAGCAGTAGTAGTACAAATGATAAAGTATGAGGTGGCCTGCTAGGCTTCCTGGAATTCTTGTGCAGAGAAGCATTGCACATCGTTTCGTTGTGAACATGCATGTCGCCGAATCTAGCCTACTTGCTTAATTAGTGTGTTGATTTGAGAGGGCATCATTATCTTTGTTGTAAACCAAATTAAGTGATTCATGTGCAAATGAATGCATCCCGAGTGCGGGCAAACATGGCACTTTGGAGATTTTTTCAAAAAACATTAATAATCATGAGCATTTTCTATGGGTTGCACTATTTTTGAATTGCTCCTACAAAGTGTTTGGGCAAATACAAAGATAAAAACTTCCGTGTTCGGTATCATCATGGAAGTCAGACTTATTTATGTTCACTTATATGTCAAAATTCGCAGTGTTAGCATGGATGAGAATTTTAGCACAATTATATTCCTTATGGCTTTGGCTACATTACAGATGAATGGAATATAATGTGCCATGATAGCTCATATTCGAATTAGTTATCAAGCAAATCATTTATTTTGATTATTAAAAAAATTACCTAACGTGAATGCAGATCTTAAAGGTATATGTTTGACATATTTGATGTTCATTCCCTGTTGCAACCCTAAAGACTCCATTTTCTTCCAAAACTCTTCTCACGGTCTTTCATATGCTTTTGGTCATCACGGTAATATATATTTCGTCATAATGCCTGGACATCAACTATGATATCAAGTAATTCTTTAGTGATTCATCGATGAAATTGCTAAATGTTGCCCATAGCAACACATAGGCGCTGTCCTAGTATTCATGGAAGCTGGGTTCAACAACTACAAAATTTTGGCCCATGGGTGTTAGATCTTTACTGGCCTCTACCCTTGAATACTCTGGGAAAAAAAATACCGTATGTAGTCGGGGGTTTATTAGTATTATGTGCATGACACAACGGTTAATACTTAGATTATGTGTCCATGTCTCGGTTCTTACTCTCTTGTTATTGAGCATATGATCTACAATTCCCTGCCCGCAAATAATATTTTCATGTCTATTTTACTGATGTTATATATTCCTATCATTTTGGCATCATTTATATGCAAATATACAATTTCTTCCATTAGTACATAAATTACTATGAATTATGTACAGTTTGTGATAATGTAATGCATGTCTATTTGACCATAAAGGAAATAGCACAGTTACCTATTGGCATATAATCCTTTCATGTGTATTTTAGTAATGTCATGTTTTCTGTGCCAATTTTCACCTCATTTATGTGCAACTATACATGTTTTTCTAACCCGAAACCAATGCTTGGATTCAAAACTACATCCAAGTGCAACTGCGAGATTCCTCATTTTCCTAGACGGTAGAAGAGTCTTCATTCATGGCGGAACCAATAATCTTCATCTAATTTACGTTTCATGCTTATCTTTTTCTTTTTTTCTTTGCCTTAACTATTATTTATTCATTTTATATTGTAATTTGTTTTGAAGAGGAAAATAATAAAATAAATTTAATTATATTTGTTGATATACTTAACATTTTCAAACAATTATATAACCATTTTTTTCAGTACAAA
Organism: Aegilops speltoides; assembly: GCA_021437245.1. Classification (NCBI taxonomy): domain Eukaryota; kingdom Viridiplantae; phylum Streptophyta; class Magnoliopsida; order Poales; family Poaceae; genus Aegilops; species Aegilops speltoides. Next base: position 409,111,628 of record CM038141.1, on the reverse strand, counting down.
AACAATATCTCATGAATGGTGGAACATATGAAAGAAATCCATGGAGAATTTATCTGTCCATTGAAACAGTTTCTAGAAATTGGTTGGAACTTTTTTCTTACATATATGAATAATTTTTTGAAACAAATGAGCTCTTTTAAATTGGCATTGGAATATGTTTAGAATAGAAGCTTATGTATTCTAAACATTATTTTTGAGTGAGAAAATAGTAGAGAAGGCCCCGCGTGCTATTACACTTTTCATTAAAAAAACTGACATGTACAATGGTCGGGGAATAGAGAATTACAAAGTGTCCAACCACTTTTGCACGCCCTCCTTAAGATTAGTTTAGCTCCGACCATTGCGGTAGAGATGAGGTCTTCGAAAGTTATAACTTATAAGGTAATATGGTGTTATTTCTCCCGCAAAAAAGAGAAAAGGGCGATTTATCATTAAATTGTTACACAGGCTCCAACAGCCAAGTGCATCTCCTTGAAGCAAGTGATTTTCCTTCTATCCATTCCATCAATGAGCATATCCATGAAATCAGATCAAATAATAGGTAAACCATGGACTCCCTAACATTTTCAGCGCAAGGAGCACATGCACCAGTCTCTACCTAGAAGTTTTGTCTGGATTATGTCATTAAGCAAAAGTTAGAAGAAAAATTTATGCTTTTGATGAGAGCATGATTTTCATATCCGTGCATAGAGGCCGGTGCAAGTTTCTTGGTAGACAAGAGTTTTAGGCCTGTTTGGAACAAAAGAAAAGCATAAGAATTCTGGCCGATAGGATTTTTATTGTAATTTTTCCTTTGGTGTCGTTTGGAACAAATGAATTGCTACCGCACGTTCCTTTGAAATTCATATGGAGTGAGCTATTTCATAGGATTTTAGAGGAAACCGCACATGAGTTGTTTTCATCTATTTGAGTCTACAATTCCTGTGTTTTTTGTGCCTGACATCCAAATGACAGTTTTGCAGTTTTCCTGTGCTTTTTGTCCATATGTGAAATCTTAATTTATGTGTTTTTCCTTTTTTTAGCACAATGTACTAGGTTTTGTGCTTTAAAGAAAAGGAAAAACACAGAAGTTAAAAACAAAGTGTTTTTCCTTCTTTTTTTTTTTGAGAAGAACTTCTGTGTTTTTCCTTTTTTTGAAGGGTATGTGTTTTTCCTATTTGTATGTCTGAATTCTTGTGTTTCAAACGAGGCCTTATAGTACTTTCTTTTGAATTCGTCCTTATAGTACATTTAAATGCTACAGTTTGAGCCATTTTAACGCGAAATCACTAGTTAAGGAGTACTCCTTGCGGAGATCACTTCAACTTTCCCAGGATGGGACAAGTGGCGCGCTGCATGTGCGCTACTTGTCACAACCAGGAGTTTTCCCTTTTTTCGTACATTCGTTTATTCAAAATGTTTTATCTCTTAAACCGTGCATCCAAATCTCGACCCGCTTTCGCCGTTGGATTCCTCGCGTCGAGATTTTCAAAACTAGATCCCATGTTGATAGGCTTTGACGAACATTTTTTCACGAAAAAAATGGATGAAAAAAACCGCCGAAAAAACCGAACCGGGAACACGGGTTTTTTTTCTTTCCGAAAGAGGCACGCCCGTGCCTCTGACGAAATCACAACCGTGCCTCTCGCGAAAGCAAAACCGTGCCTCTCGTGAAAGAAAAAAAAACAGAAAACACCTTTTTTCCTTTTTCGAAAGAGGCACGCCCGTGCCTCTTGCGGAAGCAAAACCGTGCCTCTCGCGAAAGAAAAAAAAACAGAAAACATGTTTTTCCGTTTCCGAGGAGGCACGGCCGTGACTCTCGTGAAAGCACAACCGTGCCTCTCGCGGAAGCAAAACCGTGCCTCTCGTGAAAGAAAAAAAAACAGAAAACATGTTTTTTGTCCGTTTCAGCGCGAAAAAATTATTTTTTTCGAAAAAAAAAATTTGGTCAAAAAGTTAGGGAAGACCGGTGGAAAACCAAAACGTAAAAAAAAAACCCGAAAAAACCGTTTAAAAGCCGAAAACGCGTGCGAGAAAATAAAAAAGACAAAATCCGGAGAAAGCGCCCAGAGCGCGACACGTGACGAATGGCTGAGAGCGCGCCAAGTGGCGCTGATCGTTGCGAGGCTCCCGAACGAGCGCTCGTTAATTAGTTGCTTCCATTTTAACGTTGGAGCTCTGTTTGTTGCACCGGCCCAAGCGAGGCCCCTTGTTCGGCCCGCATCGTATTAACTGGACACGACACGCACGCGGCCTGGCCACACCGCACCAACATGACACCACCACTGGCCTCAGGCGTCAGATTCGGGGGGCTGCCACGAACTCGCCGGTGCGGCGGCCACCTCACGCCGTCGGATCGGCTGGGCGCCGTCCGCCGAGCTGCCGAGGTCAGGTCGCGGGCGCCACCAGGCGGTGCAACGTGACACGACCCGAGGGTCCCTAAGGCTGCTCAGCGCCGCACCCACCGGGCTGACGCGGCGGCGGCCCCGTCCCCGTCGGCTCAGTCCTGCACCTAGGGCTAGCGGGAGCTCGCGTAAGCCCTGAATCCGTCCTATTCTCTACCTACTCTGTATTTGGTTTTCGGCGGCGGTGCACGAGCCATTGTGGGCACCTTGGTCATACTGTCTTACTGAATATGGTTTCTGAGTTCACCCCGTATACATCGTGTTTCAGGCCAAATTGTTTGGTCATCTCTTGGGTTAATTCCCATACTTCAAAGCAGCAAAATGAGCGCGCTACATTTTTTTTGCCGAATCAGACACCCGAGTCGCTGTCTCTATTTGGCCGTACGAAATTTGCGAAACCGACACCGAATCTGAGCCGAATTCCAACACTCCTGTCCATCTCCGAGACTAGCGCCTGCTGCTACGGCCACTAATTTAATAATGGCTGGCTGTCCACTTGACCACAAGTAGACAGGGTCGCCCATCTTGGCTCCTTCTTCTATGAATTTATGATGCATGTGCGTATTCTAGAAAAAGAAACAAGTAGACAGGGTGGTGCCACAGCTACATTGCAAAGTGTTCTACATCAATCTAACTCATTGCCCCCCTGAGAATATAGTTTTCTGCCAAGCGCTTAAAATGTTTTATTCAGCTATATAGATCTTTACAATGGGAAAAATGCACAGCCATTCATCTGAGGCGTGGATAAAAAAATGGAGTGGAGCTAAACATGAAAATATTTGGGCTACTCAAACTTTCCAAACTTTGGGTAGGGTTATGTTTTAAAATATTTACATCAAACATCAGCTTTTCGTGATCTGGAGGGAGTATCTTGTCTCACCAATCATTCCGTTTAAACATGTTAAGCTCCATCTATTAGCATGCTAATAATATGAACAATACAACTGCGATTTAACACAAACAGGTAGACGTTACAATGGAAGAACTATTCGACTGATCCATCGTGAGGTGACATGTATGGTAGCATAATCGAAGCTGTTTTCTGTTAATAAGCACGTTGCGTGCCTAGTTTCGTGCCATGGCAGGCTTTCTCGGCCAGTTTTAGCTGCCATGGCAGCAGTTCTCCAGTTGGAGGAGGCACAGGACTGAGGACCTGGATTATTATTTTGGTCATGGAGATGGAACCAAAGTGAGCAGAATTCTTTGGGATCACATGGTCCGAGAGGTCACTCTGGCTGATTATTAGCTCAGGCATTCATACAAGGGCTGTATCTGGAGATATTACAGCAATGTCACTTTAATGTCTCCCTCAACAGCGCATATGTTCATTTGTTATGAGCATCACTTTCTCCGTCTGGTCTGTTCTTCAGGTCTTCCAAGGGCTGCCGGTCTCTAATCCACGGCTAGAATGCTGCCACGAAACTACACTCCCGCACAGTCAGTTGTCAGACTCAGACCGTATGGATGTCCTGATCCTTGGTATGTGGCATTATGAACACAGGCCCCTTGGTTACCTTGGATCACATGATTTCCAGCAGTTGTCCGGTCATTATGATTCTGTGTGGTGGGTCATTATGTGTTCAATGAGGAACAGGACTGTTGTTGTCTGCGCCTTGGAACCTTGCTATTCCTCAGTTGTACTCTACGCTCTTTTTTTTTTTTCTTTTTTTGGTTTTTGTGGGGGGTATTCTACACTCTCTGAATGCATGAAAGGTTGGTGTTCTTTCACCATCCTCTCAACCTCTCCTAAGAAAACCCCACTACAATTATGGCTTGGCGCATTCAGAAAATTAATTATGCCCACTTGTCTTTTGATGGCACCCATGTTTTCATCAATAAAAAAAATAGCGCGCTACAGAAAATAACGTGGCCCGAAAATATCTTTATTAGCGTCTTTATATGCGCTATAACGCTTATTAATGGCGTTGACATCGATTTATTTAATGGCACCATTCTCTATATGCTATAGCGTGCTATTAGCGACGCTATAGCGCGCTATTTTTTTCATTGGTTTTCATACTTGCAAACAAAATCTAGTTAAGCTGTTACGCCTTGATTCGATGTATGTCTGTTACGTTTTTATAAAGTATGCCCGTTTAATATATTTTTTATTTGTTTTCAGTAAATACTAAGCTCCTTGCTGTAGATTTTTTTTGTAAAATTCCTATTTGAAAAAAGAAAATATAAAACTAGCCTGTCGGTCTTGTAGAGCATTTGAGCGATGACTTCGAGTTGCTCTCTTGATGATATCAACGTTGGGAATCAATGAAAGCTTGTCTTTTATGTTAGATCTGAGTATCAGACATGTAAAGTCCTGATATCGAAATAATTTGAAGATATTTGCGAGGTGTGAGTCCTTGTGATCAACAAGTTAGCTCTCGTAGTACAAGACAAATATGTGTAGCAGGTTAGACAGGAGAGAGGAGTTTTGCTAGCCACCAGTGCTCTCTGATCTGTCCCACTAGTAGCCACAACTGCAATACACAGTGTTCTATATAAATCTAACTCAATGTTCCCCGGAGAATACCAAGTGTTTAAAATGTTTTATTCAAGTATAGATCTTTACAGAAGAATGTTAAACCATTCATTAGGTATGTACAGAAAATATATTCTGTTGTCTATATAATAAATTTAAGTGTCGGACTGTGTTTAATTATGAAGAGAAGTGCGGCTCAAGTGAAACGTCTGAAATGGAGTTGAGCTAAACTTGAAACTGTCTTTTGTGAACATTTGATTTGAACGAGTTGTACCTGAGTAAATAGGCTTCCATGAATAATTTGTAGTGTATTTGTACTGTCTGCAATTGTTGCATAGCGAAGGTCTTCTCTCAAATGGCTTGACACAATCCCAATACCATCCTTGAATAATTGATTACTCAAGGCCATATCATGTGCCTTAAACATGTTGTACTTGTGTATATATAACCGGTATGACTACAATCCACCCATAACCAAAGAAAAACAAGCTCAACAAAAATGCCACCCATCCAAGACAAGCATAGCTCTCAGGAGCTGCTCCAGGCTCAAGTTAACCTTTGGCACCATGCACTGGGATTTGTCAAGTCCATGGCACTCAAATGTGCAATGGAACTGCAAATCCCTAACACCATCCAACACCATGGTGGGTCTATGACCCCGTCAGAGTTGGCCACAAAGATGGGCCTCCATCCGTCTAAGCTTCCCCGCTTGCGGCGACTCATGCGTGTGCTCACCGTATCAGGCATCTTTGCTGTTCATGAGGCAGCCTCGCCAGGCAAGGAGGTTGTTTACAGGCTTACCCCAACCACACGCCTACTCGTCGGTGATGATGTTAAATCAAACTTATTTCCTATTCTGTCTTTGATGCTTGATTCAACTGTCATTGCCCCCTTTTTCGGCATGCACTCATGGTTCCTAGATGAGCATTCCACGTCCCTGTTCAAAAAGGCTCACAGCCTTAACTTTTGGGAGATGGCTGAGCAGGATGATGCTTACAACCAGATACTCAATAATGCAATGGTTTCGGATAGTAACTTTCTCACGGACATCATCTTAAGGGAGTGTGGTGATGTATTTCTTGGAATAAACTCTCTTATTGATGTTGGTGGAGGCCACGGTGGAGCTGCCAGGGCAATTGCGAATGCGTTCCCGCAAATGAAATGCACCGTGCTGGATCTCCCTCATGTGATTGCAGAAGCTCCTAGTGATGTCCATGTGTCGTTTATTTCTGGCGATATGTTTAAGTACATTCCGCCAGCAAATGCTCTTTTCCTAAAGGTAAACTCTCTAGAAGTGTCTTCTTCCCTTGCAATACAGCAGATCATCATTTGACAATATACTGTAATAACTCCTAAACTGTGTATTTAGCCGCTTATCTGAATTAAATTAAGTTAACTAAATTTCTTACAGTAAAGTTATATAACTCAATACATTATAGGGACTAATGGTAACCTTTTTTGGCTGCTGCTGTGCATCTTAGTGGGTTTTTCATGATTGGGGTGATGAAGACTGTGTCAAGTTATTGAAAAATTGCAAGGAAGCAATCCCTCCCAGAGATGCTGGTGGAAAGGTGATAATCGTAGATATGGTGGTTGGATCTGGGCTAAATGAGATTGTAACAAGAGAGACACATGTTTTGTATGATCTATTTATGATGTGCGTTGAGGGGATTGAGCGAGAGGAATTTGAATGGAAAAGGATATTCATGGAAGCTGGGTTCGGTGACTACAAGATTATATCAGTGCTGGGAGTTAGATCTGTTATTGAGCTCTACCCTTGAACACTTCATTAAAAATTACATGGTAATCGGTGTTCTATGTTCATAAAACGGGCATGAACAGCATGTGTGTTCTCTTTTTGCATGCATTGGCCTAGTATGGTGAAAATTGTACGACCTTATTATATTTTTGTTATATGTAACCGCTGTGATCAATGAATTTGTTCCAGTAGTGTTTATGTATAGACTACCATCTGCAGCTGGGTCTATATTTTGTTTTGTGATAATTGAGATAACATATACTGATATTAAGATGCTATATGGCCATGTTTCAGTGCTTACTCTGTTGTTTTTTCAGCGCCAATACCTTTGTGAATCGAGTGTTTAAATTACTTTGTGCTCGTGAGGTCGTTACACACTGCTCGCAGGTGTCAGAGCGTGGTGCTCTATATGATCATCGCCATGTTGTGCTCGATCGCTCGATGTGATACTGTAATGCAATTTCTATTGCAGGCTAAAAAAATTCTACAGCTCCTTTCTTGCATATAATCATTCCATGTGTATTTTAGCAGTGTCATATTTTCCTCTCTCTATTTGGCATCATTTACTTGCAATTTTATAGGTTTTTTTGATCCAAAGTAATGCTTGGATCCATTTTAGTAAAACTGTGTCCACATGTTGCTGTGTTCAAATTGCTGTTGGTGAATTCAGTGTGATGCAATCCTGAATTTCAGTTCACATGTGACAAACGGATCCATTTTCCAGTTCCTCTCCGCCTCAGGTAAGTCCCACTTTTGGATGTTTGCACCTAAGACTGTTTATGCAGCAATTGTGAAGCGATCATAGCATCCACATTGTGACATTACTTGAGTACTGGCACTAAGATGGTTTCTTTTTGTGTCTATATGTTTGGCAGTGGCGCCGGTTAACCGAATCAATGGAGATAAAGAGAAGCATTATCTCTGGTCCCCAAGACTTGCTACTGAAGATAATTCCCCTGTTCAAGAATTCGTCCGATTAATCGGTTAACTTGCCGATTAATCCCAACTCGTAGGGTCACCGAGTAGCCGATAAACTGATAAATCGTCCGATGAATTGATTAAATGGCCGATTAACTTGCCAATTAGCCTATTAATCCCCTACTCGCCAACCGACTGAGCAGCTACCAGTTAACGATTTCCTCAACAATCGATAATTCTGATCTTGTGCTGGATGTCATAAGAACCAAGGGACTCTCAGTGTCAACACTCCACTGCTTTTTCAGGTGCTCGGAAACCCTAGTCGCCCGCGGGACCTCGACGTGAGGGCTGAACGTTTTTTTACCTCTCTCCAAGTGTTGCCACCCAACTGAATTTTTTTACCCAGGAAGGAGAACCGTTAGTTCATATCAGCTATTTTGTTTTTTACCAGTTACCACAGCTGAGTGCTCCGTATAACTTTTCCTGTTGACATACGAGGCACACTGACTACATGTGAAATTCAGGTTCAATTCAACCAACTACTCCCTCCGTCATAGTGTGAACAATGATCTGACATTTTGGGGCGGAGGGAGTAGTTGGTTGAATTTAACCTGATTCTTAAGTTTTCCCTTTTATATATCCTTTTTTGGCAGCTTCCAGGTGTCAGTTCATAAATCTTCTGATGTTATTTAACAAAAAAATCAGGCAATAGTTCCTTTTCACCAGTTTATGGACTTTTTTGCTTGTAATCTCTTTGTTGAAAATATAATAAAGTTCATTATCCTTGTTTTGTGACTAAAAAATATTTTATACGACTAACATTATCATTTTGGTTAAATGCATAAAACTACCTCCGTAAGAAAATATAAGAGTGCTTAGTAGTGATCTAAACGCTCTTATATTTCTTTATGGAGGGAGTAGTATTTAATGAACTATGGAATGCATTTAGAAAGCATTTGTTCAAAGAAGTTCCAAAAGTCACCTAAAAGTTCTATTTTACATTCATGATCACTTTTATATTGACGGTGGAATATGTTCCAGAATAAACGTTTTTCTATATGGAAAATTTTTAGCCATCATTTTTCAAAGTTGCAAGGACACTTTTTTTTTGCGGGAGGCAAGGACACTTTTTTGGCATACATAAATATTTTTATCACGCACATGCATATTTAAATAGACTGTTGAGCATACATTAATAAAATCGTGTGCGTGCATTTTTTTTTTGTAACTTCTATGCAGAGTCAACTTTTTCATTATGCGTGATACATACATTATATTTTCTACTTTTAATAAATATTGCAAATACAAATTCGATAAAACAAAAGTGTAGGCCATTCCATGCTTCCACTGCCACCGCCATCCGCTATTGGGCCGTCCCAATTCCCCTCACAAATGCAATGTCTGGCTTATTGTGAGGCAGAAGCAACATTCATCTCATTTTTGTGTCTTTTTCTTTACCATTTTTATCGGTTTTCTTTTGGTTTTTATTTTGTTTTTTCTCTATTTTTTGTTTCAAATACATGTTGACTTTTTAATACACATTTTAACATTTTCCAAATACACTCTGAACATTTATCTGGATACATGTTGAACATTTTTTAAATACACAGTGAACATTTTGAAATACATGTTGAACATTTTAAAAACTGTCATGAACATATTTTCAGAACATGTGAACTTTTTTTAATGAAACAAATATTTTTATATGTTATAAAAAGTTTTTAAAAAATTAGGTGAACAAATATTGACGTTTCATGAAGATTTTTTAAAATGCGAGAACAATTTTAAAATGTCATGAACAATTGTTATTGAATGGTATGACCGTTTTTTCACAAATTATGCAAGCAAATTTTGACATTTCAATGGATTAAGAAAACCATGAACTTCTCTTTAAACTTTTGAACATATTTTAAGTGACAAAAATATTTGTTATATTATAAAAATATTTTTGTAAAACCTCAAGAATAAACCTTTACATTCCACAATTTTTTTTTGTAATGCATGATGAACATTGTTAAAAACAATAAATAAAGTAATTTATACATATACATATGTTCAGAACATTTTCGGGATATATAAGCAAAAGTAAGTAAGAAGAGAAAAAAATATGAAAAAGGCACGCCTCAAGCTGGGAAAAAGGGAAATCGCTGGCCCGGCCTAGTACAGGTCATGCACGGGACACAGCCCACCAGGGCCACCGCTACCGTCGACGGGGATGCCCGCGAGGCTGCGACGAAGCGCGGCGGCTGCAACCTCGCGCCGGCGGTCGGGCCGCCGAAGTCGCGTCGCACCATCAGGCTATCGCGACTGCTCTGGGCGGTCATCTCCCGCCGTCGGAGCGGGCGGCCGAGGTCGCGGTGCGCCGGCAGGCAGCGCAGCGTGAGCATGACGACCCAGGGGCCGAGGCTGCTGCTCGCGGACACGCCACCGATCGGGCCCGTGCGTGTCTGCCACCCCGTCCCGCATTGCCCAATAAGCGCTTGTTTGATCCAATCTTCGATTGCTCTAGGTTTGATTTCGACGGCGTATGGTGGGTCCTGGGTGGGCACTTGGTCGTCCTAATCCTAATGTCTGACCATCTGCATCTGCTGTAAATCTTGCACGCATGATTTCCAGCAGCTGCCCGGTCATAATGATTTTGTGTGGTGTGGTGGACAGGACATCATGTGTACACTGAGGAATGGGACTGCTGTCTGCGCCTTGGAACCTTGCTAATTTCTACACCTCTGAACCCACGGAAGGTTGGTCTTCTTGCACCATCCTTCGAAGAAATCACACTAGAAATTACAGCTTGGCGTGCAGAAAATTAATCACACCTTGTTTTTCCTATTTATTACTTGCCCGGGGTCTACCCTCTCCTTTTCCGGGGAATGTTGTTGTACTTGCAAACAAAATCTAGGTAAACAGATAGGGCAACTCAATGTATGCCCATAAGCCCATTAGTCATTGGTTGCATTTTATTGTTTTTGGTAAACACTAGGCTCTTTGCTAGAAACTTTTTTTTTTGTAAAACTGAATTTTTTTTTTTTTTTTGCGTGAAAACTTCCGATCTATTCATCATCTGTCATGGTAGTACAAAGAACACTAGAAGTAAAAATTACATCCAGGTCTGTAGACCACCTAGCGACGACTACAATCTCCGGAGCGAGCCAAGCGCGCCGTCATCATCGCCTCCTCGTCGGAGCCGGCAAACATTGTTGTAGTAGACAATCGGAAGTCGTCGTGCTAAGGCCCCATAGGACCAGCGCACTGCAAGCAAGAACCGCCGCCGATGAAGAGAAGCATAGACCGGAAGGATCCAACCTGCAGACACACGACGTAGCGAAGCGAAGACCGGATCCATCGGATCCACCGAAGACAACGCCGACCGGATCCCATGAGATCCGCGGAGACAAACCTCCACACGCCTTCCGACGATGCTTGAAACATCACCGGGACGGGGGCTAGGCGGGGAGGACCTTATTCCATCTTCAAGAAGCCGCCACCGCCTCATCTTCTTGAGCATGGCACAAACCCTAACAAAACTCAGAAAAGCATCTAAAAACGGAGCCCTCCCGCCGGCAAGGGCCGGGATCCACCGTGCCTCCATGATCCGAGGACCATAGAAGATAAGGCGGACCGGCGGCGCCGGCGAGAGGCAAGGAAACCCTAGATGGGAGTTGGGCGTGGGCAGGAGGATGAATGTTCCTATTCTTTGTAAAACTGAATTACCTGTCGGTCTTTTAGAGCTTTCAACCAATGATATCGAGTTGCGCTCCTGGTGAATCAATGATGGGGGTCAATTAAAAACTTGTCTTTCATGTTACAATAACATATGTATATATAGTTCTGATATGAAAATAATAAAGTTATCTGTGTGGTGCGAACGTCCTGAGAAAGCCTCAAGCCTCACATAAGACAACATCCAAAACAATATCTTACGTCAAGAGAACCACCCCAATCTGCAGTAGTAGCATGAACACACTAGACACCATATTTTGGAAAATCCCCAAATTGGGGTAAAAACCATAAGCCGAAGCCACTCAAATCTTCTTATATTATCAAATGTGGGATACACCAAGTTCTTCTCTAAGCAGTACTAGAGGCTTGTACATCAAGATTTCACTACATTGGACAGCAGCAACAAGTATGGGGCTGCAAGAGCTAGGAACAAAGTTTTAAATAGCGCGCTAAGCATCTTAGCGGCAGACCTCTTCCAAATGCTATAGCGGAGCTATAGCGCGCTATTTAAAATGTTTGTTCATTTGTTTGGACCAAAGTCTCTTAGCGCAAGACCTTTTGTAAATGCTATAGCGTGCTATAGCGGAGCTATAGCGGGCTATTTAAAACAGTGGCTAGGAATTCAAGTATGGGGTACAACAAGTTCTTCTCTATCTGGGATATATACCAACGACGATACTTAGGGCTGCAAGAGAGAGAGGGAGAGAGGGGGAGAGGGAGAGGGAGAGAAAGACAATCTCACAAAAGATTGTGGAACCACAACTTCAAAAAGACAAGATGGTGGATTTCAAATTCACAACCTTGGAGAGGAACTCCTTTTACTTTTTGCAGATGATGTCATGCTTTTCATCAGATCTTCAACGACATAATGCACTACTGTCTACGAGCTCAAAGATATTGCTAATACCCTTCCATGATTGATTGCCGGTTTCCCTCACTGATACATTGGGCTACCGCTTAGCCTTCATCTCCTCTAAAAGCGCGACCTGCAGTCTGCTTGTGGACAAGGTGGCCAGCCTCATTCCAACACGGAAAGCTCCACTCCTGAGTCCTGAGTCCTGACTAGGGGAGGCAGGTTAATTCTCAAGAGCGATGACCGCCCGTGGAGTGACTTTCGTCTTGAAGTGTTGTGCCAGCCGTAGGATATCTTTTGTGCAGCGACAAGGTATGTGCTTCGTAATGGGAAAAATATTTCCTTCTGGATTGACGGTTGGTTGGATGGTTGTGCGATCAAGCATATTGCACCAGATTTGTTTTTCTTTGTTGGTAAGCAGGCCCTGAAAAGATAAGCGAGAAAAAGCGTTAAGTAACAAATGGATCTGGGACATCAAGCAAAGTTTTAGATAGCGGCGCTATAGCGGCGCTACACGCATCCTGACTGTGGTGCGCTACGCGAAGCTCGATTTCACGTACGAAGAGTTAGCGTGCTAATAGCGCGCTAGATGTCATTTAGCGCTGAAAATTGGGCCTCTAGCGTTAGCGTCCCGCGTCTCTGTCCTAAAATTTTCGGCCCAAAATGAAATCGCTATGCGGGCCAAAGCCCAAGCCTACCAATAGTCGAATACTATGCCCCCAACCCTCCTCTCGAGCGAAACCCTATCCCCAGTTCCCCTCTCCCGTCCTCATCTACTACCACTATAAAAAGAAGAGAGGCGCAGATCCAAACAATCAAACCCATCCATTATCAAGATCTAATGGCCCTGAATCCTTCCGTGTTTAATGCTACAAGCCACGCAATAAGCCTCCATCGATCGCTAACCCACCTGCCGTTCAAAAATAAAAAACCGCTGTCAACACCGCACGCCCGCACGACCCCTCGGCCCTCGCCCCCTCCATCCCCTCCTTCTCCCAACTGACGCCATACTCCCAATAGACGCCACAGCCCTGGCGAGCTGCCGCACGCGGATCCTCCCACGCCGTTCGCTGCCCCCGCCGATCCACTCATCCTCCGCCGCTGCTCAGCTTGGCCTCCGACCCGCGTCGTCCTCTATCCCTTCGTTTCATCCACTTCCTCCTCCCTCCTCTCACCTCCTCGCCGCCACCGCACGATGCCGCCGGGGCCCCTCTCTCCTCCCTCAAGCAGCGGCGGTGGCGCAAGACGAAGCGGGCTCGGCCTTCGTCATAGGTGGCGGGGTTCCTTTCCTCCGTCGAGCAGCAGGATCGTTCTGCAGCCGCATTACACGGACTCCAACACAGCCTTTTGCATATCCCAATTTCTCAGCTTCTTGATTCAAGTGAGCTATTTTGAAATATGCAGGTCACATATGCGATGAGTTCCATCTCGAGCGGATCTTGTGAGGGGGCGCTGCAGGCTGTAGCGGGGAGGAGAGTTGGGAGGTGGGAGGGCGGGAGAGGAGGCGATTACCTGCGGCAAAGTATCTGAATCCCTCCCTTTCTGTTCTTCTCTTCTTTTTATCCAGTCTATCCAGTTGTGTACAGATATTTTTTTTAGTTAAATGATTCAACCTTCGTTGCAGAGTATACTGTACCATGAAATCTGAATCCACACATTAACGTTTTTGCTGTACTAAATACTAATACACAAGTATTTGCTCATGTTAATTATATTTTTTCATTAACTAATGCTCTCAGTAACCAAACCTGTTATGGTAGTTTGTTTTGACATCTGATGTAACAGCTTTGGCACAGATAACTAGCTCATGTTATTACTATGATAATAAAGTTGTCAAGCATTTCATTATGAATTGCAGGTTTTGAAAACAAACGTATCTACTTCGTCAAAATATGGATTTTCTTGAATTGTTGTGAGATCTATCCGTGTGTTAAATACCAATCTTATGCTAAAAGTTTTGTGGGGGTATGTCGACTTCACATATGGTGGTGCATAATAGCCAGGAAGCTACTGTTTAGTTAGTCAGATTGGACCATTTTTATTTCTTAAGCATAATCAATGAGCAATATTCTATTATTGCTTCCAGAAATACATCTATGAGAGAAAGATTAGACTCCTATGATGTTCAAGATCTAGCAGGTGCTGCCGTCGCTGGGGACGTGGACGCAGGCAGGAGCGGCTGCCGATTCATGTCCTTCAGTCGATCTTTTGTGCATCAGTGGTCGCACTCATCTATAAGAAAATCTGCCTTTGTCCTTGGTTCTTGGGCATTCATTCTCTCTACAGCCCTTCACAAATTCATCTCCAGTTGAGGTGCACAACTCCATAACGCACAGGTACAGGTATTCCTTGTAAGATGCTTTCACCTATTCTCTAATGTACATGCAATCTGACATCCATTGCCAATTTGGCTTTAGGGAAATTCAGTGGCACAATAAGCAATCTTAAATTGTAATTGGTAATGTTCTGAGCACGACCCAAAATGACGTGTATCAATCGCATATTTTTCTGAAGCTACTAAATTTAACTTATATTGAATATATGTTGTTCTTTTCTTCTTAAAATATGGTTCTCCTTCAAACTCAATTTTGTTCCTTCTAATTAATGTGCTTCTGAAAGAGGGATATCAACTGAGCAACTGGGAGGAGGAGAGGGCAGCCAGAGATAAGTTAAGAACAACACACATGCTTCAGATTAACTCCTATTCCTGAACCAATATGTTTTTTTACTATTCACCAATATGCTTTTGATGATTGCATTATATAAAACAAGTAGGAGAGTGTATTTATTTTCATTTAGAATTTTACATACCTCCTAGCCAAGCACGCCTACCAGCACTGGGTTCGAGAAGTCATTGTGCAAGACACACTAAAATTTTGTTATTTGCTAGAGGATTGGGTAACATAAATATTTTATGTCCCAACTTCAACGTCATTAATAACATGTCAATTTAAACAACAGAGATTTTTACATCTATACTAAATGTATCCTTCTGGAGGCATTTTATAAAATAAGTTTCCATGTCAATTTTTTGTCCTTATAAAGGCATTTTAGAACAAGTTTCCATGCCATCCATTAGAAGGTGCCTGCTTAGAAGGTGCCTGCTTACAGGAGAAGAACGATAGCAGCATTAGCATATCTGTACTACTTTTAGTGGTGTGCTTAAAATTATTTGTTCAAATTTATATCAACGTGAAAATTGAATAATGATTGATTTTATCTAGATACGTGCATTTGCACGTGTACGATTACTAGTCTCAAACAGGAACCATGGCGGCGGCCGACCAACGACCAACCATGGCGACGGCCTCGAGCTGCCACTCCGGCGACTGACCTTCCTCGCCACTCCCTCCCAGGGACGGGGTATTCCTTCCACCAGGCGACGCAGCTCCCGGACGTTTCCTCTCAGCTGCTCCCTCCTGGCCACTTCCTCTGCTGACGGCGACGACCGCATCCACAAGGCGACGGAGCACCCCGCGGCGACGGTGTCCACCAGGCGACCATGAGCCAGCAAATCTCGTCAGCAGGTAAGCTCATCTATCCTTTGTTATCTCTTCTTGTGGATGCTTGTACTACTATAGGAAAATGGTGAATAGCTGAATGCTCAAGATTAGCAATAAAAATGAATCTGCTGAAGTTTTCAGTTATATACAGAATACAGATACATTGAAAGTTTATTTGCTACTGATGTACATTTTTCTATCACGTACTTTGGATTGCCTTAATCTGCATAGGTGTTGGTGGCTCAAGCACTGCCTCAGTAGCAGCACCTGCACTCCCTCAAGTTGATTCGGATGACCCTGCGTGGAAGTATTGCACTCTTCCAGATGTGAACAAGAAGCATTGGCAGCCATGCAACTTTTGTGGCAAGATATGCACAACTGGCATTACAAGGATAAAGTTTCACCTTTCACAAATAACGAATTGTGGTGTCTTACCATGCAAGAAGGTTCCTAGTGATGTCAGGCTGGAGATGATAGCTTTGCTCCTAAAGAGTGCTGAGCTGAAGGAAAAAAAGATCGAGGGATTGGAGGCGCTCAGATCTAGTGTTGACTTAGATCACTCCGATGGAGAAGAAGGAACTGATGAAGAAGATGGCAATCAGGTTGTGATTTTGAGGTCAAAACCAGGCACAAGCAGCTCAATGGGTGGCCCTATGGACAAATTCTGCAAGCCTAGTATAGAAGAAACTGTCAAGAGGAAGCAAAAAAGAAATTGTGAATCCGAAAAGGTTCAGTCGAAGTTGTCAACTCAGGAAAGACAACAGAGGAGGGATAGAGCTTGTGGATATATATGTCAATTTTTCTATGAAGCTAGCATCCCACATAACACTGTCTGTATGGTATCATTTTTCTATTAACTTGGCTGTATGGTAGTTGATATATGTCCATTTTCAAGTATATATATGTCAAGTTGATGACTGATTCTATGTTTATTTTTTCATTTTTTATTGATTTATACTGAAACGCTAAATGGGGCTTAGCACGCTATAGCAAATAGCTCTTGGTCAGGCCGACGCTAAGAGGCTTAGCGCGCTATCTAAAACTTTGACATCAAGGGCCAGCTATTAGTGCCAGCAATCATGCAACTGTGTGAGCTTTGGGGCAGATTCTCACAAGTCCAGCTCAACCCTTTGGTTGATGATCAATTCAGCTGGAAGCTAATAACTAATGTCCAGTTTTCATCGCGGACAACCTATGCAGCCTTTTTTCAACGACGGACGGACGGGTTTTCCCTGGTGCCAATGAGGTGCTGGACGTCGGATAGGCTGGCTGGCTCACAGAGGATTGCAACATCATCCGCACCGCCTATTATGCTTCCAACAGCCAGAACAATCTGCCACCCAATGGTGCAATGTTCTTTGTCCAGGGCAATCTGGTTCGACACCTTGCAAGACGTCGGTCTCCAGCCTCTGTCCCTCAACTGTGCCATCTCAATCCACGAGTGGTGGCATTCAGCTAAACGTGTGCTTCCTGTCAGGCCGCGTCGCGACCTGAATTCGTAGTACGATCGAAGGCCCGTCTTTAATCTTTCAGCCTAGCATTGCTAGCTGGTGGTACGTACGTAGTGTCCCTTTCTTTTCTGGTAAACGTGCAGTGTTTTGTGTTGGTGTCTACAATTTGAGTGGACTTGTCACAAAATCTTGTACTACACTCTCTTTCCTCATAATAAAATGGCGTGCAAGTCTTTGGCGTGTTCTGAAAAAAAGAGTACGAAACTGAAACCCAAACCTGTTGTGTCGATGTCCTAGTACAAAGTGCGGACTGTACTGCCGCCCAATAGGCCACAAGTAAGTCAACAAGTGATGCGACATCTGGTACAACAGGAAGTGCATGTTTTACATAAACCTTAATGGTTCGCACGGAACATGTTTTCCTGCCAAGTGCGTAAAATATTTTATTCAGGTATAAAGATCTTTACAAAAGGAAAATTTGTACAACCACTCAATAGGTGTGGCCAAAAGCTCATCTCCTGTACCCTAATAGAACAAATAACCATCCTAAAAGTAAATACATGGGTAGGATCTGCATTTAGATCTAAAATAAGTGGGACTCGGTTAATATAAAAATATCTCCTTGCACATGGCGATTTAATTTGTAGTAATATGTGTCGATAGGCTTGATACATATACGTGTTTGTGTCAGGTTTATAGTAGAATGAGAATCATCAGCTACATGGTGGAAGGAGCCCACAAGGGCATGGGTGCTCGCATTTTTCTGAATTTTCTCAGGACTTCTCGGCGATGTTGGTTCGGTGGGAGACAATGTTTCCGTTAACTGTGAGGCGCATGTGATGATTTAATCAATCCTTGAATAACTAATTAGATGGCCCTACCTTATTCAGGGTTAGCATATAAAATTATAAATAGACCAGCCACCATGAATGCATTCCACACACACCAAAGAAACACAAGCTCACCAAAAATGGCACCCACCAAAGAAAAACATAGCTCCGAGGAGTTGCTCCGGGCTCAAGTTGATCTTTGGCACCACGCATTGGGATTTGTCAAGTCCATGGCACTCAAATGTGCAATAGAATTGCAAATCCCTAACACCATCCAGCACCATGGTGGGTCTATGACCCCTTCAGAGTTGGCCGCAAAGATTGGGCTCCATCCGTCTAAGCTTCCTTGCTTACGGCGACTCATGCGTGTGCTCACTCTGTCAGGCATCTTTGTTGTTCATGAAGTAGCCTCGCCAAACAAGGAGGTTGCTTACGGGCTTACCCCGACCACACGCCTACTTGCTATCGATGAAGTTAGATCAAACTTATCTCCCTTTCTATCTTTGTTACTTGATTCAACTGTCACTGCCCCCTTTTTTGCCATGCACTCATGGTTCCTAGATGAGCATTCCACTTCCCTGTTCGAGAAAGCTCACGGCCTTAACGTTTGGGAGATGGCTGCCCAGAACAGTGCTTACAACAAGCTAATCAATGACGCGATGGTTTCTGATAGTAACTTTTTCATGGATATCATCTTGAAGGAGTGTGCTGGTGTATTTCTTGGCGTAAACTCGCTTATTGATGTCGCTGGAGGACATGGTGGATCTGCCAGGGCAATTGCTAAGGCGTTCCCGCAAATGAAATGCAGTGTGTTGGATCTCCCTCATGTGGTTGAAGAAGCTCCTACTTTCGAGCATGTGTCGTTTATTTCTGGCGATATGTTTAAGTACATTCCACCAGCGGATGCTCTCTTCCTGAAGGTACACCCTTTAGATTTTTATTCTTTGCTTCGCACACATACCCAGTTTACAATAGGATGTCATAAAGTTTCTGTTTAACCGCTTGTAGGTACAATTGAACAACTGAAGTAAGCTAAATACTCCCTCCGTCCGGAAATACTTGTCGGCGAAATGCATAAAAATGAACGTATCTAGAACTAAAATACATCTAGATACATCCATTCCTCCGACGAGTATTTCCGGACGGAGGGAGTAGCTTTTATGGAAAAACTCAACAATTAACAAATTACTGTGGCTAATCGTGACATTTTTTGCTGATGCACATCTTAGTGGGTTTTCCATGACTGGGGCGATGAAGACTGTGTCAAGATACTGAAAAATTGCAAGGAAGCTATACCTCCCAGAGAAGCTGGTGGAAAGGTGATAATCATAGATATGGTGGTTGGATCTGGGCCAGATGAGATTGTAACAAGGGAGACACAGGTTTTGTTTGATCTCTTTATCATGTGTTTTGAGGGGATTGAGCGAGAGGAGCATGAGTGGAGAAAGATATTCATGGAAGCTGGGTTCAGCGACTACAAAATTATATCAGTGCTGGGAGTTAGATCTGTTATTGAGCTCTACCCTTGAACACTCCCATGAAAATTACGTGGTAATCAGTGTTGTATGTTAATAAACTGGCATGTCACGTGGGCTTTCTGGTTGCATGCCATTCGCCTAGTGTGGTGAATAAGGTACTGTCTTATTGTATTTTTCCGAGGTGTGAGCGCTGTGATAAATGAATTAGCTCTCATACTGTATCACGAATGTGTGTAGAAGGTTATTAGAATGTGTTTTAATTTCTTTGTGGAAATTGGTACTCCCTCCGTTTGAAAAAACTTGTCCCAAGCTTGTCTCTGAAATGGATGTATCTAGAACTAAATTGGTGTTAGATTCATCCATTTGAGGGACAAACTTTTTCGGACGGAGGGAATATAACATATGCTGATATTAATATGTTATGCCCATGTTTCAGTGTTCACTCTTGTTTTTCAGCGTAAGTGCCTTCGTGAATCGATCTATGCATGTGTAAGTTGTTTAGCTTACTGCATATTATGCACGCTTGACAGTCCCGTGTGAACCCACATACTTTCTTCCATGGATGATCACTCTATGAATAAACCGAAATATGAATCTGTCTGTATTTCCCCAAAAGAAATACAGGTATTAGTGTTGGGGCCAGAGATATGCTACTCTTCATCTCCAAGTCATCCTCGGAGCATGATGCGAGAGCGGAAACGGCTTTTTTTGTCCTTCAAATGTTAACACCCAACCTAATTTTTTTTGTTTGGAAAAGAAGGATGATCCCGACGTCTGCATCAATCGGTGCATGCAGCCATATTATTAAATAAAAACGTAACAAGGTCTTAGGGTCCACGGAAGCTCATAATCTGAGCAAAAGTCGAAAAAATAAATCTGAAAGCCACATCCGGCAATAAAGACCAGGCTACGATGCCTACACACCTAGCCTATTATTAGCTCACCATCCAAATCGGCTAAAGATAGCCCGTGCTACCGTCTCGCAGCAGTTGCACCCAATAACCAAAAGCTTCTGGAAGTCTGCATGAGTGAGTAACGACCACATACGGATCTAAGATGTAGCTTTGTAGATAACCTGCAAAAAAATAGCGAATTTTGTCCCATTCGAAATCATATCATTCCTAGTGTTCCATATAGCCCAGAATAGTGCACATATCTCTATCCGAATATGTTTAGCTGTGTGTATGTCCACTCCATTAAGCCACGTCCCACATAACATGTTTATGCTCATTGGGGGATGAATGTCAAAAGCTATATGAATTGATCGCCATAGTAATTTTGCAAGTGGACATTCGAGAAAGAGGTGTTTAATCGATTCATTTTGATCACAAAAACAACACCTCGAGTTACCACCCCAATTCCTTTTTACCAAGTTATCTTTGGTCAGAATGACTCATTTGTGGACGAACCACATAAAGATTTTAATTCGAGGCGGAACTTTAATCTTCCATATGTGCAATGACTTCGACAATAGCCCGGAATCAATTAAGTCTAAATACATGGATTTCACTGAGAAGATTCCATTCGTGGTTAACTTCCAGTGAATTGTATCCGCCCGATCTAATAGTTGAAAATCCATCAACCTACGGACCAGGTGCAACCAAGGATTTCAACGTTCCCCTACTAGGGATCTCCTAAATTGGATGCTAAGCGGTATCAAGTTTAATACTATGGCGACATAATCCTCCCTACGTTGCACAATATTATATAGAAAAGGATATTGCAAAGCCAAAGGCGTTTCCCCTAGCCATGTATCCTCCCAGAATCTAGTAGTGGTACCATTACCAACTAGAAACTTCACCTTTGGAAGAATGTTACTTTTGTCCTCATTAACCCCTTTCAAAAGGGTGAGTCCGATGGCCTAGCGGTAACCTGGGCCAATGTCTTAGAGCAAGTACTTATTCCGCAAGATTTGTACCCACATACCCTCGGTCTCAGCGTATAGTCTGTATAGCCATTTGCTAAGCAGACATCTATTCTTTACCTCTAAAATTTCGACCCCTAACCCACCTTGGTCTTTGGTCTACAAATGATACCCCATCTAGCCAATCTATATTTCTTCTTGGCCTCATCACTTTGCCAAAAGAACCGGGATCTATAAAAGTCTAGTCTTTTCCATACCCCTATCGGTACTTCAAAGAAAGATAAGAGGAACATCGCAGACTTGTCAAAACCGAATTTATCAAAACCAGCCGACCTCCGTAAGACATTAGGTTACCCTTCCAGCAACTTAGTTTTTTTTTCAAATATATCTTCTATACATTTCCATTCCTTGTTCATTAAACGTCTATGATGAATTGGAATCCATAGATAACTAAATTGTAAATATCCCATTTCACACCCGAACAAACTTCTATAATCGTCTTGTTCCTCTTGGGCTCTCCCAAAGCAGAACATTTCGCTTTTATTGAAGTTGAGTTTTAGCCTGGACAATTTCTCAAAAAGGCATAATACAAGCTTCATATTTCTAGCTTTTGCAAGATCGTGTTCCATAAATATAATAGTATCATCCACGTATTGTAGAACGGAGACACCCCCCCTCTACAAGGTGGGGGACGAGTCCTCCTACTTGGCCACTCTCTTTGGCCCGACCAATAAGTATTGCCAACATATCCGCTACAATGTTAAACAACACAGGAGACATGGAGTCCCCCCTGTCGTAACCCCTTATGTGTTTGGAAATAATGACCTGTGTCATCATTGAATTTTATCCCGACACTACCTTTATGTATGAATGAATCCACCTGAGATCTCCAGGATTCATTGAACCCTTTCATATGTAAGGCTTGCTGGAGGAAGGGCCATTTGACCTTATCATACACTTTTTCAAAATCTACTTTGAAGATAACACCGTCTAGTTTCTTCGTATGGATTTCATACAACGTTTCATGTAGGACCACAACCCCTTTTCTAGGATGTGTCCTTCTGGCATGAAGGCAATTTGAGTTGGTTGCACAACCAAATGGGCTATACGTGTCAATCTGTTGGTGCCAACCTTTGTAAAAATCTTAAAACTTACATTGAGAAGACATATCGGTTTGAACTGCTCAATGCGAATAGCCTCTACCTTTGGCAACAACGTTATTGTTCCAAAACTGAGGTGAAATAGATTCAAGTGACCATCGTATAAATCATGGAACATAGGCATAAGATCTCCCTTTATGATATGCCAGCACTTCTGACCAAATTCCGCCGGGAACCCATCCGGTCCAGGGGCTTTATTATGTTTCATTTGCGTTATTGCATCAAACACCTCTTTCTCAGTGAATGGAGCAGACAACACCTCATTCTCTTCTAAGTTAAGTTGAGGTATGTCCCCGATCACAATATCATCTAGAGATACAAAACTTTCTTCGGGTGCTCCGAAAAGTTTCTTATAATAATCAGAGATGTACAATTTTAGGTTCTCATGTCCTACAATTGTACCCTCATCTTGTTCAAGATGAATTATCCTTTTCTTTATATGCTTCCCATTAGCTATCATGTGAAAGAACTGTGTATTATCGTCCCCTTGGACGATCTTAGAAACCTTTGCTCTAAGAACCCATTTCATCTCCTCTTCTCTCATAAGGGCTTGTAACTTCTTCTTGGCCTCATTCTTAATATCTTGCTCAGACATATTAAGAATGGTGGATTCCGCTTTGACATCAAGTTCATTAATAATTTGTGTCAGTCTCTCCTTTTCAACTTTATAAATACCACTTTGGTTTTTAGCCCATCCTCTCAAGAACTGGCATAAATGTCTAATTTTGTTTTGCCATCTCTCCACATTAGAGGACCCACCAGACTCCCTGGCCCATTCTGTTGCAGTGAGATCCATGAAACCCTCCCTCTCGAACCATCTTAATTCAAAAGAGAAAGTATTTCTGTTTCCCACATGGGTCGCTTCCCCGGAATCAACAGCAATGGGGTATGGTCAGAAATGACCCTTTGTAAAGCATGAACAGTTACAAGTGGAAATTTCTGTTCCCACTCAACACTAGTGAGAACCCTCCAACTTCTCATAAGTAGGAATTGGCAGGAAATTGGCCCACGTGAATTGCTTACCAATGAGGTCAATCTCCCTCAAGTCAAGACTTTCAATAATCATATTAAGCATGAATGACCATCTTCCATCGAAGTTGTTATTATTTTTTTCATCTTGTCTTCTAATGATATTGAAATCTCCTCCGACTAGAATGGGCAGCCTTTCATCCCCACAAATTCTCACCAAATCTGCGAGGAAGCCAGGCTTAGCTCTGTCTGCACCGCACCATATACGACCACCAAGGCCCATCTAAAGCCATCAAGTTTCGATCTTACACGAAATTTGGTAGCAAATTCATCGTGAACCATATTAAGCACTTCTAAAGTTTCACACTTCACCCCAAGTAAGATCCCTCCAGATCGTCCCCTTGGAGGTAGACAGTGCCAATCAAAATCGCCCCCCTGAAATGGTGTTGAGAAATTGCAAAGTAAAATTATCTCTACCCGTCTCTAATAAAGCCATGAAATCCAATTTTTGCTCTATCGATGTATCACTAAGGAATCGCCTTTTAGCCAAGTCCGCTGGACCTCTGCTATTTAAGAATATTCCTTTCATACTTCATCATGTATTTTTTTTCTTTTTTTAACTCTCGCACTCCTACGCACCGCTGATGTAGGATAAACCTTCCTCTTCCAAGTTCTTTTTGGTTTATCTTTCATCGCCTCCGCGCGGTCAGAGGATCGGTGTCAGTAGTAGCAATGACATCTGGTTGCAAAGGGGCCACATACCCCTTTGAAACGACACCGTCATCCTCGCCTTCTAAGCCCTCCATGGGGACTAAATCCTCATAGAGACTCTGAAGCGATGTTACTCCAGGATCATTAATATCGGCTTCATTCATATGTTTTACCACCACTATATTTCGAATTAAATCCACAGCTCTATTCGTTTCTAAATCTACTGTGCCATTACTACCAAGAGAGATCCCTAAGTTGTTGGCTTTGTCAATAATTTCATGTTCAGAAAAGTGAAGAATGGAACAACTTGTATTAGCCGACATACCTGTATTAGCTTTGATGTCTCGAAGCTTGGAGGCCCTCATAGCACGCCCCAACTATATGTCGTCCGCGTCTGGTTGGGCCTAGATCCGGTGACTAAAACGTCTACCACCAGACATAGGGATCCGGAATACCTCCAAAAGAGATCACATCCTCCGTAGCGAGTCCATCCGGGCTGTGGCCGCCTGCCATATGCCCAACCAAGTCCGAAGGATGGGAGACTATTGTCGCTCGAATTGACCCGTCGGTGTGGCGTCAACCGGGATGACAGGGGTTGTGATCTCAATTGGTCGACCCTCGTCACCAACCGGCCGGGACACCACCTGTGTCGAGTGGGCCGGACGTGGCAACGGAGAGCGGGGTGGAGGCCGAGAACCCTCCATCGCAGGAGGAGGAGTAACCGCCACCGGTCGCTCCTCCGCCATAACGATCCGTGAAGTCACCTCCACCACCACAGGAGAAGCTCGCCGCTCATGCGGTGTCGTCTGCGGTGGTGTCTGAACCACCATCAGCCGGTGATGCTTCTCCATCACCTCCGATGGAAGACCATCATCAGAGTCCTCCATCTCCACGCGGTCACTCCAAAGGTGGCTCAGTGCGGACACCGCCTGGAAGGAGAATCGTTAGTTCATACGAGCCATTTCATTTTCTTATTTTCTACCACTTATCATAGTATATGGGTATTGTTCCTATTGCCACCCAACTGAATTATTTCTATGATTTTTCCTGAATTTTCTTAATGCCAGATAAGTTTTCCATTCTAAGTTCTTTTTACTCTCAAATGATAAATGGTACGATGATGTTGTTTTTCTCTGTTATTGCACAAGGAATAATATACTCATACCTCATCAACTTCTTTTGATTCAGTGTCGTCCCTTGTTGTTGAATTTTTTTGCTTGTTGAGGATAACTCTGTTTGCAGAAATTTTTCTGCTACCGCATCAACTTATTGGAATCATGTTTCTAACAGTTGGTGCACTTTTTGATTCTTCCTATTGTCGGACCAGATTTGCTGGTTGAGGGTAGAGCTGCCGTGACCATTTATTTTATTTTATAACAACCTTTCTTAGTTTTTTATATTTATTTTTCTCACTTTATTTTCTAATGTATTATTCTTTGTATTTTCCTTTTTCACTTTTCTATTTCATTTTTCCTTGCTTAATTTTCTTCCATTTTGCTTTTCTTTAACTATTCTTATCTCCTTCTCTTATGATTTTTCTGTTTTTTTAAAAACCTTATCATATTTCTTATTTTTGTAGCCTTCATGTATTTTAATTCATAATCTCTTGATGCCATCTTGCAAATTTTGGTAATAGTTTGTTTTCCAGGGTCTATGCAAATATTCTGCTTGTAACATTTTTGTCAAAAATAAAAAAATATAATAAAGTAAATATCATTGTTTGTTAAGTACAAAGTATTAAAAATAATGACGGTGACTATGGCGGGCTTATGCCGGCCTGACGTTTTCATTGAAGGTAACATGAGAAGATATCATACAAATACAAATGCATTTTACCCTAAAAAGGTACAAATAGTTTTTGACAGGGAATACAAAATATTATGAACAAATTAAATGAACATTTTTATTAAATTCATAAAAACATTCTATGAATTTTGGAATGAATTTACATATTATCTGGTAAAACAAGTTCTACTAGTCACTTAAACTTTCCATTTACATTCATGAGCAATTTCATATTGACGGTAGAATATGTTCTAGATAGTTTTTTTTCCTACATGGAACATTTGCATCCAGCATTTTTTAAAGCTGCATGGGCATTTTATTTGACACAAATATTTTATCTAAACATGCACACATATTTAGTGTGTGCATTGCTGAGCATAATTAATAAAATGTACTCCCTCCATTCTCTTGCCCATCTCCTTTCAATCCTCTGTATGCGCACCTTGCGCTGATTTTTGTTCTCTTTTCCAAACTTGGCTTCATCAGGTGTGCAATAGTCAGCATAGATGTCCTCAGGAATTTCAAATGCAGTCATGACCTCAGGCTTCTTTCCTCCTTTCTGTGGTTTCTTACCGTCTGCCATATTCTTCAGATGAGGAATTTGAACAATCGAATTCTTTGAAGAAGTATGCAACTTTTCTTCGAGGAACGCTGCAAATAAGTTAAGTTGATGAGAACCTAGTGATTCAGCAGCAGACATGAGTACCTGTGAACAGAGTATAGTTGCGAGGAATTTGAAGAGGTCATATGCGTTCTCAGAAGATTTTCAAAATGAACAAGTTTGAGGAATTTGACCAGATGAGTCTTGAAGAATTTCACTAAGCGTTCTTTGTCTTAGGTTCCAGAGTTGTATAGATTGAGGATCCACACAATTGAGGAATCTTGAAGATAAATGATGCTTAGAGAAACGAATCAAGAACAGATGACTAGTGAGGTGTTTTGTGTGTGAGGATTTGAAGAATAAAATACCTTTGAAGATTTTCTAGAGAAAATTTGAATCAAAGAGGGCAGTAAAAGTAACTTTTAATTACTCTTGATGACGAACACGATGAACTGAGAAGTGTAGATTTGAAGCTCGTCAGTTCAGATCTTCCACGCCCTAACTTGGCGGAGGAAGACAACTACGACGGCGGCGGAGTGAAGATTTCCGCAGCCAGCGCGAGTATGACGGCGAAAGGGTGAGGCAGTGAAGCTCTTCCTCACCGGCGATGATGGAGTAGCGGCGGCGCTAGGGTTTGAGAAGCTCGAGTGAGAGAGAGAGCGGTCGAGCGGAGTAAAGGAAGTGAGGAAGGGTGAGGGGGTATTTATAGTCACAGTGAAAAACTGTTCGCCCGAAGATTTAGGAAGAACGCGCCCCTGACCCTTCTCATTCGCTTGACATGTGTCACCCACGTACTAAAGGTGGAGATCGTGTTAGATCGTGGGTGAATAGATAAGTCTGTCGTGGGATACGGGACGGTTTGAGCGGCAAGACCGAAAATTTGGATAAGATTAGTTTTAAAGTTCCGTTCGCAATTTCTTCAGCTGACAGGACATAGTGAAGATTTTGAATGAGTTAGAAATAGAACACACATGAAGAATTTGTGAATAGATTGGGTTGAGTATAGCATAGAGGGGGAAGGGTCCGATCACATTCACTTAGCAGAAAATGCAACTTGAAGAAATAGCCATAAGTGAATGTTGTAGAGGACATAAACCCATTTTATACACCGCGTACAATTGTCGTAGGGTTCTGAGAATCAAATTCTTCATTAATTTGTTCACACTTAGAGTGTTATTCTTCATTGATTGAAGAAAAACGTTTCTTCATGTGTTGCACATCTAAGTCATCAATTTTGCATATGTGTTAGGATGTGTGTCCTTATGAAAGAACATTCGAAGACTCTAAGATATTTAGCTCACACCGCAGCTTGCTAAATATCTTCTCATCCAAGGGCTTTGTGAAGATATCGGCTAGCTGTTCTTCAGTCTTCACATGCTCAATAGAAATGTCGCCCTTCAACACATGATCACGAAGTAAATGATGACGAATCTGAATGTGCTTTGTCTTCGAGTGCTGAACTGGGTTGTGAGCAATCTTGATGGCACTCTCATTGTCACAGTAGAGAGGCACATTCTTCATGTTGATGCCGTAGTCCTTGAGAGTTTGCTTCATCCACAGTAATTGAGCATAGCAAGAACCAGCAGCAATGTACTCAGCTTCAGCAGTAGATAGTGATACGCAATTCTGTTTCTTCAAGGACCAACAGACCAAAGATTGTCCGAGGAAATGACAAGTGCCAGATGTTGACTTGCGGTCCACACGATCACCAGCATAGTCAGAGTCAGAATATCCAATGAGATCAAAAGTAGAGCCCTTGGGGTACCATAATCCTAGTGTTGGTGTGTGAGCTAGATATCGAAGAATATGTTTCACAGCCTTATGGTGTGATTCCTTCGGTGTTGCTTGAAATCGGGCACACATGCAAACACTAAGCATTATATCTGGCCTAGATGCACATAAGTACAATAAAGAACCAATCATGGAGTGGTATACCTTGTGATCGAAGTCAATACCATTTTCATCAGTGCATAGATTGCCATTTGTGGGCATAGGAATTTTGACTCCTTTGCAATCTTGCATGCCAAATTTCCTCAGAACTTCCTTGAGGTATTTCTCCTGAGATATGAATATGCCATTGTGCTGTTGACGAATTTGAAGACCTAAAAAGAATTTCAACTCTCCCATCATAGACATTTGATATTCTTCACTCATCATATAGGCAAATTCATCACTATAACGTTGGTCAGTACAGCCAAAGATAATATCATCAGCGTATATTTGGCACACAAACAGTTCACCATCATAAGATTTAGTAAAGAGAGTAGGGTCGAGTGAACCGGGTGTGAAGCATTCTTCACGAAGAATTCCTTCAAAGTATCATACCACGCCCGAGGGGCCTGCTTGAGGCCATAGAGGGCCTTGTTGAGTCTGAAGACTTTGTCATGATTCTTTGGATCTTCAAAACCTGGGGGTTGAGCAACATATACTTCTTCCTCAAGCTTACCATTGAGGAATGCACTTTTCACATCCATTTGTTGTAAGATAATATTATGATGGTTAGCATAAGCAAGTAATATGCGAATAGCCTCAAGTCTAGTAACAGGTGCAAAAGTTTCATCGAAATCAATTCCTTCAACCTGTGTGTAGCCTTGAGCTACAAGTCGTGCCTTATTCCTCACCACAAGGCCATTTTCATCTTGCTTGTTGCGGTAGATCCACTTTGTGCCGATGATATTATGCTTGTGAAGATCTGGACGTTTGACCACTTCCCAGACATTATTAAGCTTGAACTGATGTAATTCTTCTTGCATGGCCTGAATCCACTCAAGCTCCAGAAATGCTTCATCTACCTTAGTGGGCTTTGTGATAGAGACAAAAGCATAGTGCCCACAAAAGTTAGATAAATGTGAAGCTTTTGAGCGTGTGAGAGGACCTGGTGCTTCAATGTCATCGATGATCTTTTCAACTTGCACTTCTTTTGCAACGCGAGGATGAGCTGGTTGTCGTTGAGGAATTTGATCATCATTTTCTTCAGCATTTTCCTCAGGTACATCAGCTTGACGATCTTCGCGTTCTGGAATGAATTCTTCAGTAGATTCTTTAGTAGGAATGACATCCTCAGTAGCCTTGAACTTGATAGATCCTCAGGTGCTGGTTCATCTATCACAGAAGGTAGGTGCTCTCTTTGCGAGCCATTAGTTTCATCGAACCGCACATCTACAGTTTCAACAATCTTGTGAAGAGTGATGTTGAAGACTCTGTAGGTGTGCGAGTCCTTTCCGTAACCAAGCATAAAACCTTCATGTGCTTTCGGTGCAAATTTAGCATTGTGATGAGGATCTCTAATCCAACATTTAGCACCGAAGACTTTGAAATAACTCACATTGGGTTTCTTGTCAGTGAGGAGTTCATAGGCAGTCTTCTTGAAGAATTTGTGAAGATATACTCTGTTGATGATGTGGCATGCGGTATCAATTGCATCAATCCAAAAACGATGAGGCGTTTTGTATTCATCAAGCATAGTGTGAGCCATCTCAACAAGAGTTCTGTTCTTGCACTCCACGGCGCCATTTTGCTGAGGAGTATAAGGAGCAGATAACTCAGGAGTAATACCAAGTTCATCAAGATAGCCATTAAGACCGGAATTCTTGAACTCAGTTCCATTGTCACTCCTGATGTGCTTGATCTTCACACCAAAGTTGGTTGAAGCCCTCGAGGAAAATCGTTTGAAGACTTCCTGCACTTCATGTTTGTAAGTAACAATGTGTACCCATGTGTAACAAGAGTAATCATCAACAATAACAAAGACATATAGAGATGCATCATTAGTCACAGCAGAATAATGATTAGGACCGAAGAGATCCATGTGAAGCAATTCAAATGGTCGAGTGGTGGTCATGATAGTCTTCGCTGGATGCTTGGCCTTAGTCATCTTCCCAGCTTCACAGGCACCACACAAGTGATCCTTGAGGAATTTGACATTCTCAATGCCAATGACATGCTTCTTCTTCGCAAGCATGTGCAAATTCCTCATGCCTGCGTGACCAAGTTGTCGATGCCATAGCCAGCCTTCTGAAGCTTTTGCAAGTAAGCACACGGCAGGTTGTGGTCCTGTAGAGAAATCAACAATGTACAAGTATCCTCTCCTAAAGCCTTCGAAGACTTTGGAATTGTCAGCTTCCATGATCACAACACAACAATACTTGCCAAAGACAACAACCATATCAAGATCACAAAGCATTGAGACAGACATGAGGTTGTATCCTAAGGACTCGACAAGCATGACTTTGTCCATGTGTCGATCCTTAGAGATCGCAACCTTACCTAGACCCAATACCTGACTTTTGCCTTTGTCATCGAAGATGATATGCTTCAGATGTGACGGAGTAAGGGAGCATCCATCAATAGATTCTTGTCACCAGTGATGTGATTTGTACATCCTCTATCGAGGACCGACTCATTTGCTTTGGATTGATCATCCTGCAGATGAATTAGTGCAGCTTACAAACTCATATACTTCATCAGTGAAGAATATGACATCAGTATCATCAGTTCAATTTCATCAAGTAATTTGATCAGATAATCAGTATGAGGACGGGTGAAATGAAAGTTCATTTCATCATGATTCGCCTGCTTCCTTTCAGGCAATGTTCAGGTCTCCAGCAAATTCTTCAGTTGTTTTGAGCACGACTGGAGACCTGACCCTGCATAAGAGATTAGTTCTTTTTCTTCACCACCCACATCTGGAGGGGTGGCAAAGAATTCATCACTCTGCGAGCACCATATGAGAAAGGTGGCATAGACGCCAGTCCACTTCGTTTCACATAAGAGGGGTTAGGGTAAGCATATGAATAAGCAGAGAAATTCTTCGAGGACTTATGAACATAATGATTTGAAGAATAATGCACATATTCGTAGACCTTAGCTCTACCCTGCGAAATAGAGTTGTTAGCACGATGATGTTCATATGAGGATTTTGATCCTTTTGAGGAATTTGATCCATGTGAGGAATTTGGTCCGTATGAGGACTTGGATCCATATGAAGAATTTGGTCCATATGAAGAGTTTGATCTGGGGTTCCTATTCTTCACTGGTGGTGTCATGAGGACATTCACCTAAAGACTTTCAACATAACTTTTGGGAACCCAGATTTTCTTCATAGGGGAACCGTTCCTGCAGTTAGTGCCAACATATCTAGCAAATACTTCACCATTCTGATTTTTGAACAATTTATAGTTGGAGTCAAATGACTCATCAGAAGAATGAGGAGATTCACATGTAAAGCCAAATAAGTTAGATGGATCAACTGGAGGTCCCTTTGCAGCAACCCATGATGTTTTGGGGTACTTCTCAGGCTTCTAATATGTTCCATCAGCATTGAGTTTCCTCTCAAAGACAATACCCTCTTTCCTAGGGTTTCTGTTGAGGATCTGCTTTTTAAGCACATCACAAAGAGTCTGATGCCCTTTGAGACTTCTGTACATGCCTGTCATATACAATTCCTTCAGCCCTGCATCGTCAGTGATACTAGCAATGTCCTCAGATGAGGAATTAGTGATAGCAGAGGTAGGTGAAGAATTTGTAACATTTGAAGCATTTGAACATTCAGGTGAAGAATTAGCAGATTCATGTTCAATGAACTTTAAGCATGGAGGATCAAATTCTTCCTGGGTAGCGCTGATTTGTTGAGCAAGTAATGAATCACACTCCTTCTGAAGATCTTCATAACACACTCTTAGTTTCTCAAGATCTTGCTTTCTTTGAAGAAATTCATAAGAAATCTTCTCGTGATCAGTTAAGAGGGTTTTATGATGACTTTGAAGGTTGTCAAACTTATACTGAAGTCTCTGAAGATTTTTAGTTAAGTCTTTAGTGCAGTCCATTTTATCACCCAACATATCATCACTTTTGTCTAGCATGTTTTGAAGTTTTTCAATAGCCTTTTGTTGTTTCACAGCAATCTTAGCAAGTTTGGAGTAGCTAGGCTTAAGATTTTCATCATATTCATCCTCACTTGATTCAGAGGAGGGGTATTTAGTTACCTTGGCAGCCTTTGCCATGAAGCAATAGGTGGGAGCGTAGTCGTCATTGCCTTCATCAGCGTTGTTGGTGTTGCCATTTTCTCCAGAGTTGAAGATAGACTTGCTGACAAATGCGGCAGCAAGAGCTAGACTTGCCACACCTGACTCAGATTCCTCAAATGCCTCCTCTTCCTCATTATCCTCAGATTTAGCCTCAGATTCCATTTCCTTGGCAATGAATGCCCGAGCCTTCTTGGAGCTGCTCTTCTTGTGAGATGAAGACTTCGAGGATTTTGTTGATGAAGACTTTGAAGATTTCTTCTTCTTCTTGGCATCATCAGAACTGTAATCCTTGTATTTCTACTTCTTTAGTTCCTTGTGATATAATGATTGTTTCCTGGATATCCTCATAATTATTTGAAGTTTTATCAATTTCCCAACAGTAATTTGTATACCCGCCGTATGCTATTTTTCTCGAGAGAAGCCACTAGTGAAATCTACGACCCCCGGGTCTCTTCTTTATAATATTTGCCTTCGAGATCTATTTTTATTTGCCTTTATTTCCAGATCTATTAATCCAAAGATCCAAAAATACCTTGCTGCACCTTTTTGTTATTTTATTTATTTCACGTTCCTGCGAGATCTATTTATCCAATCTACTACTCCCTCCATTCCAAAATTCTTGTCTTAGATTAGTCTAGATACGGATGTATCTAATACTAAAACGTGACTTGATACATCTGTATTTAGACAAATATAAGATTAGAATTTTGGGACGAAGGAAGTACAATTTTATCTATCTTTTTACCCGGGAGGGATTGGCAACCCCTCTTACACGTCGGGTTGCAATTATTTGTTCTTTGTGTGCAGGTACCGTTTACATAGTGTTGTGTGGTTCTCCTACTGGTTCGATAACCTTGGTCTCATCACTGAGGGAAATACCTACCATAGTTGTGCTGCATCATCCCTTCCTCGTTGGGGAAATACCGACGTAGTTCAAGCCGCATCACTCAGCCGTAGGTTCTATCATGTATGCTATGTTGTATACTGGACATGTTGTGTGCCTTGCCATAAGTTTGGCAGGGAGGTAGCAAAGTAATCCAAGAGTGAGTTGCTGGACAGAGGTCAAGAACACCCTGAAGTACCTGTAAAGGACTAAGGATATGTTTCTTGTTTATGAAGGTGACGAAGAGCTCGTCATAAATGGTTACGTCGATGCTAGCTTCGACA
The DNA here is from genome assembly GCA_021437245.1 of Aegilops speltoides. Classification (NCBI taxonomy): domain Eukaryota; kingdom Viridiplantae; phylum Streptophyta; class Magnoliopsida; order Poales; family Poaceae; genus Aegilops; species Aegilops speltoides. The sequence continues at coordinate 409,077,973 of CM038141.1, read as the reverse complement.
CTGATCCGGATGACTCTAAGTCACAAACAAGATACATATTTATATTGAATGGTGGAGCTGTCTGTTGGTCCAGTTCCAAGAAAAGCGTCGTGGAGGGATCTACATGTGAAGCGAAGTACATAGCTGCTTCAGAAGTAGTGCATGAAGGAGTTTGGATGAAGGAGTTCATATCCGATCTAGGTGTAATACTTAGTGCATCAAGTCCAATGAGGATCTTTTGTGACAACACTGGAGCAATATCCTTGGCAAAGGAATCCAGGTTTCACAAGAGAACCAAACATATCAAGAGACGCTTCAACTCCATTCATGAAAAGGTCAATGATGGAGGCATAGAGATTTGCAAAATACATACGGATCTGAATGTAGCGGACCCATTGACTAAGCCTCTTCCGCGAGCAAAACATGATCAGCACCAAGACTCCATGGGTGTTAGATTCATCACAATGTAATCTAGATTATTGACTCTAGTCCAAGTGGGAGACTGAAGGAAATATGACCTAGAGGCAATAATAAAGTTGTTATTTTATATTTACTTATTCATGATAAAGGTTTATTATTCATGCTAGAATTGTATTGATCGGAAACTTAAATACATGTGTGAATACATAAACAAATACCATGTCCCTAGTAAGCCTCTACTAGACTAACTCGTTGATAAAAGATGGTTAAGGTTTCCTAACCATAGACATGTGTTGTCATTTCATAACGGGATCACATCATTAGGAGAATGATGTGATGGACAAGACCCATCCGTTAGCTTAGCATATTGATCATTCCGTTTATTGCTACTGCTTTCTTCATGTCAAATACATATTCCCTTGACTATGAGATTATGCAACTCCCGGATACTGAGGAATACCTTGTGTGCTATCAAACATCACAATGTAACTGGATGATCATAAAGATGCTCTACAGGTATCTCTGAACGTGTTTGTTGAGTTGGCATAGGTCGATATTAGGATTTGTCACTCCGGGTACTGTAGAGGTATCTCTGGGCCCTCTTGGTAATACACATCATAAGCTTGCAAGCAAATGACTAAGGAGTTAGTTATGAGATGGTGTATTACGGAACGAGTAAAGAGACTTACTGGTAACAAGATTGAACTAGGTATGAAGATACCGACGATCGAATCTCGGGCAAGTAACATACCAACAGAAAAAGGAAATTACATGTGTTGTCATAAGGTTCGACCGATTAAGATCTTTGTATATTATGTAGCAGCCAATATGGGCATCCAGGTTCCGCTATTGGTTATTGACCGGAGAGGTGTCTCGGTCATGTCTACATAGTTTTCGAACCCGTAGGGTCCGCACGCTTAACGTTCGTTGACGATGTAGTGTTATATGAGTAATATGATTTGGTGACCAAATGTTGTTCAGAGTCCCGGATGAGATCACAGACATGACGAGGAGTATCGAAATGGTTAAGAGGTAAAGATTGATATATAGGACGATGGTATTTTCGGACACCGGAAGTGTTTCAGAGTGTACCGGGTAGTTATCGGAATACCAGAGGGGGTAACGAACACCCCCCGGGAGGGTAATGGGCCTATTGGGCCATTATAGGGGAGGACACCAGCCCACAAGGGGTTGGCGCACCCCCTATGGCAGACGGCCAAGTGGGGGAAAGGAAAGAGGGAGATTAGGCCTCCCCCTTCCTTCCCCCTTCCCCCTTTCCTTCCCCCCTCGGACAAATATGGTAAGGGGGCGCCACTTGGGAAGGACCCCAAGTAGGATTCAACCTACTTGGGGGCGCCTCCTGGTTGCTCCCTCCTCCCCATACCTATATATATGTGGGAGGGGAGCGCCTAGCAAAAACACAACAATTGCTTAGCCGTGTGCAGCACCCCGTCCACCTTTAACACCCTCGGTCATATTTTCGTAGTGCTTAGGCAAAGCCCTACGGAGATAGCTTCACCATCACCGTCACCACGCCGTCGTGCTACCGTAACTCATCCACTACCTTTCCATCTTGCTGGATCAAGAAGGCAGAGGACGTCACCGAGTTGAGCGTGTGCTGAACGTGGAGGTGTCGTACGTTTGATACTTGATCGGTTGGAACGTGAAGAAGTTCGACTACATCAACCGTGTTACTAAACGCTTCCGCTTACGATCTACGAGGGTACATAGACACACTCTCCCCTCTTGTTGCTATGCATCTCCATGGATAGATCTTGCGTGTGCATAGAATTTTTTTTGTTTTCCATCCAACGTTTCCCAACAACACGATCATACTGAAAGTGCGTTATATCGACTAGAGGGGGGGTGAATAGGCAGTTTTTATGAATTCTTTACTGAGGAATTTGCCGGTGAGGAAATTCCTTAGCGAAGAACTACTTGTAGCAGAATAAGTACTCAAAAGTAAGCATGACAGAATACACACATGGTCATCATGATGAAATGAAGACAAACACAGAGTACAGACAGCGTAAACACAGGATAACACAAGATGAAGACAAACAGACTGAAGAAATTGAACTGAGGAAATTGAGAAAGTCTTCAGTCAAAGTCTTCAAACACGGATATGAACAAACACTCAACACAGTAATGAGGAAATGAAAGAGTTGAGGAAATAGAACCAGTAAGGTTGGTGAAGACAATGATTTGGTAGACCAGTTCCAATTCCTGTCTCAGTTGTACATCTGGTTGGAGCGGTTGAGTATTTAAACTCGAGGACACACAGTCCCGGACACCCAGTCACTGAGCACGCAGCTCAGGACACCAAGTCCTCACCGTATTCTCCTTGAACTAATGTCACACAGACCTCGTCCAATCACTCGTGGTAAGTCTTCAGGCGACTTCCAAACCTTCACAGACTTCGGTTACTCGGCGATCCACAATTCCTCTTGGATGCTCTAGACCATGACGCCTAACCGTCTGGAAGAAGCACATTCTTCAAAGGTAACAAGCGTCGGATGCACGCAGGATCAATCTCTTCAGTGATGCTCAATCACTTTGGGTTTGTGGGTGTTTGGGTTTGGATTTTCCTCACTCGTTGATTTTCGCTCAAAGTTCTCGGAGGATGGGTTGCTCTCAAATGACAAGTGTCAGTTTCTCTTGGAGCAGCCAACCAGCTAGTGGTTGTAGGGGGCGGCTATTTATAGCCTAGGGAGCAGCCCGACATGATAAGACATAAATGCCCTTCAATGATATGACCGTCATGTGGATAAGATATTTTGGGAGAGCTAGCGCGTAGCACAACAACGGTCGGAAATTTGACTCTCAAATTCCTCAGGGCTATCATGTACCTCACTGTGTAGGCAATCCGCACTGGCGAATTCTTAACTCCTCAGTCAGAGCAAATTCCTCAGCGACCAAAAGAACTTTGTCTCTGTCTCTGAATAAATTGACTGAACTGTATGAGATTTCCAATGGCTTCACTCAAAGGGATTGGTAGGTGTAGGATTTTGAGTTGAGCATCACATGGAAATTTTTCCTTAGTATTTCCTCGACCCCCTTTAACAGTACAGTGTTTCCTATGACTCAAGGAGAAAAACAAAACTATGAAAACGGAAGTCTTCAAGCTTCATATTCCTCGCATGTATATCAAGTCTTCACGGACACACCAATTTCTTCACTTTCAAAGTCTTCATGAAAGTCTTCAGAAATACCAAAATCTTCAGTCGAAGATATTCATTTTTAAGGGTCGACTTTCTCTGTAAATATCAAACTCATCATAGACTTATAGACCTGTGTACACTCATAAACACATTAGACCCTTAACCTATAAGTCTTCAATACACCAAAATCACTAAGGGGCACTAGATGCACTTACACATACAATTGATGTTTATATAGCAAATATCATTACATACCACATACACTTCCGCACATGCAACCCAAAGCTTACATACTAGAGCAGTTTACCACAATCTTGATTGAAGTTCAGTTCACACCAAATGATAGACATATAATTTAAATTAGACCATATAAACTACTCCGTCTATAAACTAATATAAGACCTTTTAAATCACTAGTTTATTGATCTAAAATCTCTTATATCGGTTTACAAAGGGAGTACAATTCAACTAGGCATTGATATAGCTAATTTAGTTGGCACTAGATCAACCAATGTCGCCTCCATCTCTGATGTCGTCCACCTTTCGATGGTAAGTGGTGAAGTGGCGATTGTGGGTGAGGTTGACGCCTTCAACTGGTAACCATTTGTTCGATCGATTTTTATGAGGAGAGGGCCACGATTGAGTACATCCTTCACATCTCCAATTACCTTATGTAGAGTGTATGACTCACCCTTACCGATGATGGATCAGACAGTGACTCAACTTCTTCCTCCAACTGTGGTATAGTGGACATCGACCCCTTTGGCTACGGGGCCTCAACAATAAGTAGCTTGGATACGATGCATGGGTCACAGAGCCAGGCGATCACTCGCGCTTGTCCTTTGGTGGCACGATGTTGATATATCTCCATCAAGCCCCTAGAGCACGTGTTGAAGACGTCCTCCACACACGCCTTGTTGGAGAGCCCTTCGAACACTAGTAGAAAACAGGGCATTGGTCCAGGCCGGGCTAGCCCATTGGTCCCGGTTCAGCCCATAACCGAGACCCATGGGGGCATAGGTCCTGGTTCGTGAGGCCAGGGGGGCGGCCGGGCCATCGTGGGGCATTGGTCCCTTTTCATCTGGCACCTTTGGTCTCGGTTCAAGGCTCGAACCAGGACCAATGTGCCTCGCTCCTGGCCCACCACCATTGGTCCTGGATGGTGGCTTGAACCGGAACCAAAGGGTGTCCTTTAGTCCTGGTTCCAACCACGAACTGGGACCAATGTGATGCCTATATATACCCCCTCGCCGGCAAGCAGAGCACTCCACACTGCTCTGTGTTTTCTGGCCGGCGAGGGGAGGGCATTCTGGTGCTTTAGCTCACCTCCTATGCACATGAGGTGTTCGATGGAATGCCCGAGCCACACTACTTAAGCTTTCTCCTCTCCAAGCTTGACCTCCAAGCTCCATTTTCCTCAATATTTGTCTACGTTTAGTGGTCCGTCACGTCCCATCCCCGTCTTCACCGCCGTCGATCGACTACGCCGATCTCGTCGCCGGAATCACCATGGTGAGCCTCTTATTCTTATCTTCTTTCTGAAAGGAAAAAAAATTCTTACTTGTATGTTTAGATAGATACTTGTATAATTTTCTTACTTTTATTATTGCTTCTTATTATATAGTGTGATGGTTTTTGGTATCCGCCCCCATCGGCCCTCGTCCTATCGTTCGGATGTGGTATATATTATCTTTTATAACTATTTGGTTCATTTATTGTTTATGATAATTATGCCGACCAACGTGACATAGATTTTATTTATCTAGGAGGTATGTGAACCGGAAATTCCTACTGACCCTATTGTCGAGAGGTTAAATTTAGTTGAAGAAGAAAACATTACTTGAAGGAAAAAATAAAAAAATGAGGAGGACAAGATGATATTGGAGTTGCATGTTGCGGATGTCACCGATGATCACAAGATCAAGATGGATGCAATGCGTTTGAAGATGAGAAAGATTTGAAAATATGCCATTCATACCGAGGCTTGGTATCATTATGCCATTGGATCAATTGTTACCTTGATTGCGATTATGATCGCATTTGTTGTTGCTTTGAAATGTTTTACATAGTTTCAATGTATGGTTTAATTAGATGCTCTGGAGAGCTATATATGTTGTTCAATGAGAACTATGTATGTACTTTGGTTTTAATTTGATGATGAACTTCTATTAATTTGGTCACTTATCTATTCATGATTTTCTGTAATGGTTTTTGGCACACTTAATTATATATAATGCACGCAGATGAACCGGCAATGGATGTACGGTGACAGACACACCTCCGAGTACATTAAGTGCGTGCATAATTTTCTCAAAGTGGCTGAGGCAAACAAGCAGAATGGTTTTATGTGTTGTCCATGCCCTATATGTGGGAATACGAAGTCTTACTCCGACTTGAATACCCTTCACACCCACCTGCTTTAAAAGGGTTTCATGCCACACTATAATGTTTGGATCAAGCACGGAGAAATAGGGGTTATGATGGAAGACAACGAAGAAGAAGAGGACGATGACAACTATGTCCCCCCTGAATGCGGTGATGCCGCAACGGAGGAAGCTGTTGAAGATCAAGAGGAACCAGACGATGTGCTCGATGATAATCTCCACCGGGTCATTGTTGATGCAAGGAGATAGTGCGAAAGTCAAAAGGAGAAGCTGAAGTTCGAACACATGTTAGAGGATCACAAAAAAGGTTTGTACACCAATTGCGAAGATGGCAACACAAAGATAGGTACCGTACTAGAATTGCTACAGTGGATGGCAGAGAATGTTGTGCCTGACAAAGGATTTGAGAAGCTACAGAAAATATTGAAGAAGAAGCTTCCAAAGGATAACGAATTGCCCGACAGTACGTATGCAGCAAAGAAGGTTGTATGCCCTCTAGGATTGGAGGTGCAGAAGATACAAGCATGCCCTAATGACTGCATCCTCTACTGTGGTACATACGAGGATTTGAACACATGCCCGGTATGCGGTGCATTGCGGTATAAGATCGGACGAGATGACCATGGTAATGTTGACGGCGAGCACCCCAAGAAGAGGGTTCCTGCCAAGGTGATGTGGTATGCTCCTATAATACCACGGTTGAAACGCCTGTTCATAAACAAAGAGCATGCCAAGTTGATGCGATGGCACAGAGAGGACCGTAAGAAAGACAGGAAGTTGAGAACACCCGCTGACGGGTCGAAGTGGAGAAAAATCGAGAGAAAGTACTGGGAGGAGTCTGCAGGTGACGCAAGGAACATATGGTTTGGTTTAAGTGCGGATGGCATTAATCCTTTTGGGGAGAAGAGCGGCAATCACAACACCTGGCCCGTGACTCTATATATCTATAACCTTCCTCCTTGGTTGTGCATGAAGTGGAAGTTCATTATGATGCCAGTTCTCATCAGGGCCCTAAGCAACCCGGCAACGACATTGATGTGTACCTAAGGCCATTAGTTGAAGAACTTTTATAGTTGTGGATTGGAAACGGTGTACGTGTGCGGGATGAGCACAAACAGGACGAATTTGACCAGCATGCGTTGCCGTTTGTAACCATCAATGTTTGGCCTGCTCTCAGTAACCTCTTAGGACAGACAAACAAAGGATACCGCGCATGCACGCACTGTTTACATGACACCAAAAGTATATACCTGGACAAATGCAGGAAGAATGTGTACATGGGGCATCATCGATTTCTTCCGATGAACCATCAATGTCGAAAGAAAGGCAAGCATTTCAAAGGCGAGGCAGATCACCAGAAGAAGCCCGCCATGCGTACCGGTGATCACTTACTTGCTACGGTCAATGATTTAAAAGTAATCTTCAAAAAGGGTCCCGGCGGACTATCTGTTCTGAATGACGCTGAGGGACGTGCACCCATGTGGAAGAAGAAATCTATATTTGGGACCTACCCTACTGGAAACACCTAGAGGTCTGATCTTCAATCAACGTGATGCACGTGACGAAGAACCTTTGCGTGAACCTGCTAGGCTTCTTGGGCGTGTATGGGAAGACAAAAGAGACACCGGAGGCACGGGTGGATCTGCAACGTTTGCACGAAAAAGATGGCATGCCTCCAAAGCAGTATGAAAGTCCTGCCAGCTGCGCTCTTACCAAAGAAGAGTAGGAAATCTTCTTTGAATGCCTACTCAGTATGAAGGTCCCGTCTGGCTACTCGTCGAATATAAAGGGAATAATAAATATGGCAGAGAAAAAGTTCCAGAACATAAAGTCTCATGACTGCCACATGATTATGATGCAACCGCTTCCGGTTGCATTGAGGGAGCTTCTACCAAAAAACGTTCGATTAGCCATTGTGAAGCTATGTTCATTCCTCAATGCAATCTCTCGGAAGGTGATCGATCCAGAAATCCTACCAAGGTTAAGGAGTGATGTGGCGCAATGTCTTGTCAGTTTTGAGCTAGTGTTCCAACCATCCTTCTTCAATATAATGACGCACGGCCTAGTTCATCTAGTTGACGAGATTGTCGTTCTGGGCCCTGTATTTCTACACAATATGTTCCCCTTTGAGAGGTTCATGGGAGTCCTAAAGAAACATGTCTGTAACCGCGCTAGGCCAGAAGGAAGCATCTCCATGGGCCATCAAACAGAGGATGTCATTGGGTTTTGTGTTGACTTCATTCCTGACCTTAAGAAGATAGGTCTCCCTCAATCGTGGTATGAGGGGGGACTAGGTGGAAAAGGCAAGCTAGGAGGGGACTCAATAATATGTAGGGACGGGCATTCTTAGTCTCAAGCACACTACACAGTTCTACATAATTCTACCTTGGTGACCTCGTATGTCGATGAACACAAGAACATTCTGCGCTCCAAACACCCGGACCAGAGTGACGACTGGATCACATGTGAACACATCAGGAGTTTTGGCAGTTGGTTGCAAACACGTCTCAGGGGTGACAACACTGTTTCTGCTGACCTGTACTCGTTGGAGAGGGAACCATCTTCGACTGTAATGACTTACAAAGGGTATGAGATAAATGGGAATACATTTTACACGATCGCCCAAGATCAAAAGAGAACCAACCAAAACAACGGTGTCCTCTTTGATGCGGCAACCAAGAGGGGAAAGGGCACATATTATGGTTACATAGTGGACATATGGGAACTTGACTATGGACTTGATATTAAGGTCCCTTTGTTTAAGTACAAATGGGTCAATCTGTCAGGAGGCGGGGTATAGGTAGACCCACAGTACGGAATGACAACAACGGATCTAAACAATCTGTGGTACACAGATGAACCATTCGTCCTAGCCAATGACGCGGTGCAGGTTTTCTATGTGAGGGACATGTCTACCAAACCGAGAAAAAGAAAAGATAAGGAAGCGGATACATCATACGATGAGCCAAAGCGCCACATAGTTCTTTCAGGAAAAAGAGACATCATGGGATTGGAGGGCAAGACAGACATGTCTGAAGATTATGAAAAGTTTCATGAAATTCCTCCCTTCAAAGTCAAGGCTGACCCAAGCACCATGTTTAATGATGAAGATTATCCATGGTTGCGGCGCAATAAGAAAAGGTCAAAAGCGAAGAAAAAGTGAGCACTTTCTATCCACAACTGTTATGATGATGCCTTTGATCTAGAATATCACTGCAGTAACATGTGAACAAATGAAATCCCTTTGTAACAGATGAGTTTTCATCCAAAACCCTGATACCTCCAAAGAGATTGTCTGTTTTGTACAGGAAGTGCATCAAGTTTTTGTCGTAACCCTGTCAACTTTTTAGCACATGCTATGTGAGTGAAATGATGATACCATGCCAAGTTTCAAACTTTTCAGAGTTCATTTGTAGTGCTTGTCAATTTAAGGGTCATTTAGCTGAAAGAATGAAATAATAGCAAAAAGAGTGAACTAATAGCAAAAGGAATGAACTAAAAATAATCAATTAATATATTCTGTTATGATCAATTAAAACAAAACTATAATATCCTTCAATAGCAAAAAGAATCAACTAAAAAGCTTTCATAAAACTCAATAGCAAAAGGAATCAACTCAAAAAATATTTATAAACCTCTGGTACTATTGAAACTAAAATTATATAAAATTTATGCAACTAAAATTATATAAGTATTTTACATTCAAAACATTAAAAGCAAAAATAATTTTCATAAAGAATTTTTGTTAGAAACTTTAATGGCAAAAAGAATTATCATAAAGAATTTTTGTTAGAAACTAAAATAACAAAATCTTTTTTGAATATAATGATAAACACAGTTACGTTAAATAGCAAGAAAAAAGAATCACTCAAAAATCTATCTTTATAGTAAACTTATTCAAAAACCAGTGATTCACACAAATTTTAAAAAAGCAAATTTAAACTATTCGAATTGGAAAAAAATGGCACTAACAGAAAGTTTATAATTTTTATTACCTAAAAGCAAAAAGAATTTAAAAAATAAAGTAAAAAACAAAAGAAAATAAATAATGAAAAAACAAAACAAAAAACAGGGAAAAATAAAAAAATGCCACCTAGTAGGCCACCACGGCCTGAATACGACTAGAAACCCAACCGTGGGCCAGGATTCAGGCCCGCAGAAGGCCCAGTAGGCCCATGGGCATAGCAGTGACAGATTAGCCCTGTAAGCCTGCATTGGAGAGGAGCTCGAAGTGGTCAGCGTAGCGGCGCTTATAAACCACTCCGAGGCCCTCTCAACTAGCGAGGTGGGACTAAACATTTTTGCCGTGGCGCAGCACACGGCCTTTTGTCCCGGTTGGTGGCACCAACCGGGACTAAAGGGGTGCATTGGTTCCGGTTGGTCCTGGTTGGTGGCACCAATCACAACTAAAGTGGGTCGTTGGTTCCGGTTGGTGCCACAAACCGGTACCAATGCTTAGAGTATATAAGCAACACTTATCAAAAAATTAGTTTTCATCTCGCATTAGCCCCCGACGATGCTGACGACAACGATGCCCCCAGGCTGCCCCGACGCCGCTCGCTGTTGCCCTCGCCCTCGCTCGTCGTTGCCGCCGTCCTCACACCGCCTCTGTCTCGACACCGTCGCCCTGCCTCGTCGTCTTCGTCCCCTTGCCCGTCGTCGCCGCCGTCTGCCCCCGCCGCCGTCCCCTCGCCGCCCCTGCCCCGACACCGTCGCCCTGCCTCGTCGTTGCCGTCCTCGCTGTGAGCGCCGCCGGCCATTTTTGTATGATTTTTTTGTTGTATGTATTGATGTATATTGATGTATGATATTTTTCTGTTCATATGATGTATGTTTTTTTCATATATATAGACGATGTATTTTTTTTGTTCATAGAATATTTTTTAGGTTAGTTGTACTATTAGGTTAGTATATATTTTAGGTAGTGGAGAGGAAAAAGAAAAATAAGGAAAAAGAAGAAAAGAGGAAGAAGGAAGATGAAAGAAGAATAAAAAGAAGGAGAGGAAAAGGAAAATAAGAAGAGGAAGAAGGAGAAGAAGAAGGGAACAAGAGGAGTGGAAGAAGAGTAGAAAAAAATAAGAAGTGGAAAAAGAAGAAGAAAAAGAGGAGAAGAAGAAAAAATAGAAAAAATTTATTCTTCGAGGGGTCGAGGGTCGAGGGTCGCTGAGGGGTCGAGGGTCGAGGGTCGCTGAGGGGTCGAGGGTCATCGAGGGGTCGAGGGTCGTCGAGGGTCGAGGGTGGTCGAGGGGTCGAGGGTCATCAAGGGGTTGAGGGTCGTCGAGGGTCGAGGGTCGACGAGGGGTCAAGGGTCGAGGGTCCTCCAGGGGTCGAGGGTCGAGCACTACTAGGGAAAAGCCTATACACAGGATCTTACCAGCAGCGCGTTTTAAAATAAGGCGCTCCTGCAATGTAGCATTAGCGCGCTCCAGAAGAACTCGCTGCTGAAATAAAAGTAGCAATAGCACGCCTACCGTAAGCCATGCTACTGCTATAATTCCCGCGACCCTGCCGCGAAGCTAGTTCTAGCAGGAGCGCGTTAATTTGAAGTGCGCTACTGCTAGGTCGTTTAGCAGTAGCGCCTTTCCCTATAGAGCACTAGTGCTAAAACTAGCTATCTCCCACCACCCACGCTCTCCTCTATCCGATCCACTCACACTACACTCACTCGATCTCCAAGTTCTAGCAGGAGTAGTCTAGCTCAGCTCTTTCATTGCATGTATATATATATAATTATCCTCACCATATTATGTAGAATGAAGATCGCTGAATTGAAGAAAATACAAATTGGTGATATTGGGTTCATTAACACAAATCTCATACATGAATGGAATGTTAAACATGATGCCAAAGAAACCGAGGCCAACTTGATATGATCGTTACTCCGAAATCAAAACAAAGATACAATACTCTTTCCTTACGGATTCAAGTGAGTGTTACTGTCTTGTGCATATTCGGTTTCCCTTATTACTCGAGGTTATGTAATGTAATTGATGAGTTATGCATGCGTGCGCAGCTTCCACTTTATTCTGCTAGAGATTAAGCTTGAGTAGGGACTAGTAACCGTCATAGACTCGAAACAAAAAAATCCCGAGGAGTACGCGACCATGAATAAAATGCTCGGGAAGTAAGTTAAATCGATCATTATCGCACCATATCAGCAACTTTTTTCATTTCCTGATATCTAGTAATTGTTTTCTTTGTCTGGCAGGGTTTGGAAAAAGTTCACCGCAAAAGCTCCGAGACTGCTAGCGGAGCTGCGATTTAACCACCCGAAAGTAAGTACTACTAGCTAGTTCCACGCATCTCCCATAGATTCTAGCTAGTTTCATCAATACCATTTAGCATGCTTTCTTATTAGTTTGATTGACCTCTATTACTTGTACAATGGTTGTGGCAGGAACCTGGAAAAATTATTATGGATACTACATTTGCGAGTTCATCCGCCACACGACCTATGAGCGGGGCTACTCTAAAAAACAATATGAAGTGCGTAAGAAATAATATTCGTAATTTTATTTTATTACCATCATTTGTGTTGGGTTTCATTCATATATATGTATTGACCCCCTTCTTCAAATTAGATATTTCAGATGCGGAATGAACTCCTACCACAAGATCACATACGAGGAATTAAAGAGGAATTGGCGGGATTCTTTCTTGACCACATCATTGACAAAGACGGAGAATACCATGTGGAACTTGAGTTCGGATGTTAGGGAATTGTAAGAGACCTTATATATATTGTATATATGTAGCCAGTAGCGTCGGATAGATATAAGAAAATTTGTTGTTCGACCAATCTCTCAGAGAAGGAGAGGTCGATCACTTCTCTCTGTATATGTTTATGACGATCTTTTGTACTTAATGGTTTCTTTCATTTACTTACTAGCTAGCTAGCGTGTCGAGTCCTCTCTATAGACATAGTACGTAGCGTCGACCAAGCACGGAGATAAGAGGACACTTTTCTCTATTAGCTAGCTAACACAATATATGAAACCCCTAAATAAACCCTACAAAACCCCCAAAACCCCCACCCCCCCTTAGAAAACAAAAAACAAAAACCCCAGCCCCTGAACTGCTGACGTGTGGATGCCTTTGGGTCCCGGTTTGTGCCACCAACCGGGACAAAAGGCCCTCCTGCCTGGGCAAGCCGCAGCGGCCACGTGGAGCCCCATCTGTCCCGGTTCCTGGGCGAACCGACTAAAGGTGTTGGGCTTTAGTACCGACACTTTAGTCCCGGTTCGGCAACCAGGATAAATGGGCCTTATGAACCAGGACAAATGGGACTTTTTCTACTAGTGGAAGCTCGTCTTTATCTTGTACTCGGAAGTGTCTGGTTTCGGACGCAAAGATCGGTTTGGGCGGCTAAAGTTGATCTTGGAGGTAGCGTATCGCACCTACATCAATCACACACCTACACTTCTCCCATGTGAAGTAGTTTATCTAGCTATCGTGCAGAGGGGAGGCAAGTTTGATGCACACCTCCGTCAATACAAGACTCGTCATTTCTCAGGCATGACAAGCAATGCTCCTTGTGCTCACCACTCGTGTCACCGCCACCCATTGCCACCAGCACACGCTCGTGGTACTGTTCTTCTAGGACATTCATTCCCTAACATGCGCCCAAGGAGAACCTTCTAGTCTCCGGTCAGAGACACAACTCGCTGCAATAGCACACTCATGTGGAAACGCCCTCCTGAGCAACCCTCTTCTAGAAATGACGTTGCGTCTGACGGGGGATGCGAATAAGCTTCTACTAGCGTTGGACAAGGAGCTCTTTGTGACGCTTTTGCCGTCCATCACGAGAGAAGACCAAAAGTGGGTTAGGCATTTGAGGGGGTAAGAATGGGAATTTGGGTGATTTCGTGCGCCTGAATTCAGATATAATATACCGGTTGGGATGCACCCACCCATAGTGCTAATGTGGCGGGGCGAAAGGTAACATTTGATAGATTCAGAATTGGGCGGGTTTAGAACTTCAAATTTAACACAGTTCACATATTCAAACCGACCTTCACTACTACTTGATCAATCATTAAACAGTTCACATGATACATAATCTGAAGTATGATATACTTAATCAAATTACTACAATTTCTGCATCACAAATGACATTGATCCCCTTAAGCTTAGATTTGTTATTTTCCTGATCTGCTATCTTATCAGCAATGGCATATTCCAACTCCCTTTTCTCCTGCTTGAGCTTATCCCTCTCTTCCTCTACCTTCAAGTTGAAATTTCTAATCACATTCGGTTGAGCAAATCGATTGTGCTTCAACTAGTCCACAGGTCCATTTAGTTTAATGTTCTACTTCTTCATCTTAGCCATCTCTTGCTTTAAGTTTCCCATGGCATTGTCCAGAGAAAACATGCATCCCCTCCTCCTCATTGTCCTCTTAAGTTGCCAATAATTGTAATCATGTGCCCTCTTCTATTAGGCATCAAGAAGATTGTTCACATGGCAACCGACTTGTTGTGCTAATCTTCTAGTTGCCTTTTCTCTTATATAAGATTGAGATTAACATATGCATGTTCCCGATTGTCATTGATTCTAGCTTGCTTGCTCTACTCATACATATGCACTACTAGGAAAAACACTACCAGTAGCGTGTGTTTTTTGCATACCAGTAGCATGGGTTCCCGCGCTACTGCTACGGCGCTACAACTAATTTTTAGGAGTAGCGCGTTTTTTATCCCATGCTACAGCTAAAAAGTTAGTAGTATCGCATGTGCACCCACGCTACTACTAACCTAAAACCCACGCTATTTCTAACCTAACTACTAGTAGCCCTCACTTTTGACCCACGCTACTACTAACAGTTTAAGAATTAAAAAAAATAAAAATTAGATGTAGTACTCATGAATTGTAATACGTCCAGTGCAAACCAAACCAACTCACAGAACCATCTTGAAAGTGCGTTATATCGACTAGAGGGGGGGGTGAATAGACGATTTTTATGAATTCTTCACTGAGGAATTTGCTGGTGAGGAAATTCCTAAATGAAGAACTACTAGTAGCGGAATAAGTACTCAAATGTAAACATAACAGAACACAAGCATGGTCATCATAATGGAATGAAGACAAGCACAGAGTACAGAAAGCATAAACACAAGATAACACGGAAAGAAGACGAACAGACTGAAGAAATTGAATTGAGGAAATTGAGAAAGTCTTCAGTCAAAGTCTTCAAACAGATATGAACAGGCACACAACAACAGAACTGAGGAAATGAAAGAGTTGAGGAAATAGAACTAGTAAGCTTGGTGAAGACAATGATTTGGTAGACTAGTTCCAACTGCTGTCTTAGTTGTACGTCTGGTTGGAGCAGCTGAGTATTTAAACTCGAGGACACCTAGTCCCGGACACATAGTCCTCACCGTATTCTCCTTGAGCTAAGGTCATACAGACCTCGCCCAATCACTCGTGGTAAGTCTTCAGGTGACTTCCAAACCTTCACAGACTAGGTCACTCGGCGATCCACAATTCCTCTTGGATGCTCTAGACCATGACGCTTAACCGTCTGGAAGAAGCACAGTCTTCAAAGGTAACAAGCATCGGATCCATGCAGGATCAATCTCTTCAGTGATGCTCAATCACTTTGGGTTTGTAGGTGTTGGGTTTGCGTTTTCCTCACTTGATGATTTTCGCTCAAAGTCCTCAGAGGATGGGATGCTCTCAAATGACAAGTGTCAGTTTCTATCGGAGCAGCCAACCAGCTAGTGGTTGTAGGGGGCGGGTATTTATAGCCTAGGGAGCAGCCCGACATGACAAGACATAAATGCCCTTCAATGATATGACCGTTAGGTGGGTAGATATTTTGGGACAGCTGGTGCATAGCACATCAACGGTCGGAATATTGACTCTCAAATTCCTCGGGGCTATCATGTTCCTCACTATGTAGGCAATCCGCACTGGCGAATTCCTAACTCCTCAGTCAGAACAAATTCCTCAGAGACCAGAAGAACTTCGTCTCTGTCACTAAGAATATGACTGAACTGTATGAGATTTCCAATGGCTTCACTCGAAGGGATTGGTAGGTGTAGGATTTTAAGTTGAGCATCACATGGAAATTTTTCCTTAGTATTTCCTCGACCCCCTTTAACAGTACGGTGTTTCCTATGACTCAAGAAAGAGAAAATGAAACTACGGAAACAAAAGTCTTCATGCTTCATGTTCCTCGAATGATTGCCAAGTCTTCCAGGACACACCAACTTCTTCACTTTCAAAGTCTTCAGAAAGTCTTCGGAAATCCAAAGTCTTCAGTTGAAGAACTTCATTTTTAGGGGTCGACTTTCTCTATAAATATCAAACTCCTCATAGACTTATAGACCTGTGTACACTCACAAACACATCAGTCCCTTAACATATAAGTCTTCAATACACCAAAATCACTAAGGGCACTAGATGCACTTACAATCTCCCCCTTTTTGGTGATTGATGACAATATAGGTTAAGTTCTCAACGGGAATAAATATATGAAGTGTAAATACTGATATTGAGGAATTTGATTGCAAGATATATAAGAACTCCCCCTGAAGATGTGCATAGTGAGGAATTTTCTTTTGAAGCAATGCGCACTTGAAGAGTATAATCATGGAGATCTCCACCTATATCTTGTAATTTATACACGCATTTGACATATAACTTGAAGAATTTGAAATGCATGAAATATGGTGACTGATGTAATTTAGCATGCGTGCATTAACATTAATGAGGAAAAAGCATGTAGAAGAACTCAGCAAAAGGTATCAGGCCACCATAGAGTTTAAGATTACAACTTGATCCAGCAAAGTCATCAGAAGGACGAGAGTTGTAACTTAGCAAAAAACGCCCATATAAGATAGACCCGCTTGAAGACTAACTCAAATTTCTCCCCCTTTGTCATTGAATGACCAAAAGGGTTGAAAATGAGGGCTAACGCCCCTGAAGAATATCATGATGATGGAGGAGCGCCAGCGTTGTCAGGGTCTTGAGTCGTTGTAGGGCCTGCCGTAGTGTCGTCCAAGTCTTCATACTCGTCCGTGTCGCGCGATGAAGAATATGAGCTGGCCACCAAGGAAGGAACCTTGACCTTCTTGAATTTCTTCAGTGGAGGAGCAGACCAGTCAAAATCTTCTTTGAAACACATTTGCTTCAAATCTTCTTCACCATAGAGATGAGACAGAATTGCCCAGGTGCGATCAAAAACTTCATGGAGGTAGTAATGGTTTTTCTTCACTGCATTATGTGTAGAAGTCATGTTGTGAAGAATAGAGCCAAACTGACGCTTGACCCATTTGTGGTTTCGATCCACCTTCTGGTGAAGACTTAGAAGCAGCTCATGGTCAGTCATCACACGAGGAGCAGTGGCTTGAGGATTTGGCTTGGATGCATTTGCAGCAGAATCATGAGTGGCAGAGTCATCATTGGTGGAATAAGATGCAGCTTTGCGGAACTGACCATCCAATGAACGAGTACCCTCAGCGATAACAGCTAGTGCCTTGCCCTTCTCATCAGCTGAGGAATATGTCCGCTTGAGGACTTCTATCAGGGGAAAGTAGCTGAGGTGATTCTAAAAATCCGCCTTGTAGTTGAGTGAAGACCTTGTTCTGAGGAATCTCATGATCCACGGCGCGTAAGGCTTCAGCTCAAATGGTGAAAGTGCAACATTCGCCAGAGTCCTCAAGAAGAAGGCATTATAATTGATGGGGATGCAATTCATGATGTTGAATAGCATATTTTTCATAATCCCAACAATTTCTTCATCGGATGAGTCATGGCCTTTGATAGGGCTCATAGTCTTCGTCAGAATGCGATAGATGGTTCTTGGCACATAGAGCAATTCCTTCATGAGGAATTTGATCCTTGGAGCTTGACCAGGCTTCAGAGGCTTCATGACCACTTGCATGTAATGAGCAGTGAGTTCAGGCTCATCATACAGACAACAAGCACCGTCAGGTGGAGGACTGATTGGCAGGGCTCAAAGCAATTCAGATGTCGGTGCCTTGTAGTGAGTGTTAGCGGTCATCCAGTCCAACACCCAAGAGTTGATGTCATCAGCTTCACCTGTGATGTGCAGCGTTGCGAAGAACTGAAGGATAAGCTCTTCATTCCAATCAACTATGTCGGAGCAAAAGTTGAGCAAGCCTGAATCATGAAGCATACTGACGACTTGAGAGAAGCAAGGCATTGATTCCATGTCCACGTGAGGAATATGCTCATGTTCGAAGACTTTGTCCTTTTTGAACAGCAATGAAGAATAGAAGTTGGCCTGGGTGGCAGTCCAAAAACGCTTCCTTCTATGATGAGCATTGTCATAGGGGTTGAAATCAGTGAAGAACACATGCTCGCCGAAGAAATCTTCAGCCTTGAATTTTTGCTTCCTTGAGAAGGGATCCTTTGGTTTGGGCTGAGGAGTGTCAGTCAACTAGAGCACCACCTCAGGTATCACAATCTTAGGATCCACAGACTGTGGAATTTCAAGCTCTTCTTCAGCTGCAGCCTGGGTCTTCAATTCTTCATTTACAATTTCTTCAGCACTAGTGGCTGGAATTTCTTCGTGAACACTTGGGGTTGCATGAGGTTCTTCAGATCCCATTTGTACTTCAGTAGCGGCTGGGGACTGAGGAATATCTTGGAGTGGAGTGAACATTGGAGAGTTGGGGTGCAGACTTTCCCAAAAGTCATCATTCAGCACTAGAGTGGTACAGCCAATGTCCACATCCTCATCTTCCATTTCTTCAACGCCGACCTCTTCAGCAGTGAACTGAGGCATAGGCGAGGAGACGACTGGGGTTGAAGGGATTGCATCCACTTCAATTTCTTCATCCAACTGCTCTGTCGAAGCAGCAGAAGGAGTTTCTTCATCAAATTCGCTAGGAATCACATAATCTTCACCAAAAGGAACAAGGTCCTTTGACGACATGAAATAGACAGGAATGGCATCAATTGGGTTGTCAATTGAGCTAGTCAGAGGCTTCATCTTCTTCAGAGCTGAAGAATTTGATGAGGTTGATGCCTTCCTTTTCTTCATAGCTGCACGCTCTGCAGCCTTGGTCTTCTTCACATCTGATGCAGATGGAAGGATCGTAGTTGGTGTAGGCGCAGGAGGTGCAGAGGACTTTGGTTCATTTTCTTCAGGCGCAATTGATGCAGTTGCCCTGACTTCTTCACTTTCTTCAAGCGCACCACTAATGGATGCCCTGGCAATATCTTCAGTGGCTGGAATGGAGTCATCAGCCCCAGTACTCTCATTTTCTTCAGCAGCCTGATTGTCATCAGCGGTGCTGGCATGCTCTTCAGTGGGCTGAGCAGATGCTTCAGCCGGTGTAACTTCAATGTGCACAGGAGGAGCAGCACTTGAAGTGAAAGTCTTCGTCAGATTGACGAACCGGACCTTGGTGCCCTTCCAATCAGCATAGTACCAATTGAATTCAGCACTCAGTTGCTTGATTTCAGCTTGCAAGGCAACGAGTTGGTCAGGAGTGAGAGTGAGGACATTGTCCTTGAGATAGCACTACCTCTTGTATTGCGCTTTCTTCAACCTTCTGCCTTCTTTAAATTTCCACTTTTCTTCCTCAATGAAGGCAGTCAGAACATGACTTTGGCCAGGAGTGAGGTTCATCTCCGACAATGGAGTGTTAGGGTCCGTATGCCATAGGTCAATGAAGTCAAGGATCAACTTTTGATCCAATAGCAGTTGCACATTGCTGCCTTTGGCTCTAGCTGCCCTGGCCTGCCCGTCTCTGATGATTTTGGCAAGTTCTTCATCATCAGCCTCATCGTCATCAGAGGGCACTTGGAAGGCGACCTGCTTCTTGTGAGGACTTGGTCGAAGGCCTCGTCCAACAGTTGCCTTTTTCTTCAGCAGAGAGGGGCCAGCTGAGGAATTTGGCGCAGCAGAGGAACCTGCAGATTGATGTCTACTACTCAACCTTCTTCTTGTAGACGTTGTTGGGCCTGCAAGTGCACAGGTTTGTAGGACAGTAGCAAATTTCCCTCAAGTGGATGACCTAAGGTTTATCAATCTGTAGGAGGCGTAGGATGAAGATGGTCTCTCTCAAACAACCCTGCAACCAAAAACAAAAAGTCTCTTGTGTCCCCGACACACCCAATACAATGGTAAATTATATAGGTGCACTAGTTCGGCGAAGAGATGGTGATACAAGTGCAATATGGATGGTAGATATAGGTTTTTTGTAATCTGAAATTATAGAAACAGCAAGGTAACTAATGATAGAAGTGAGCGTAAACGGTACTGCAATGATAGGGAACAAGGCCTAAGGTTCATACTTTCACTAGTGCAAGTTCTCTCAACAATAATAACATAGATAGATCATATAAAAATCCCTCAACATGCAACAAAGAGTCACTCCAAAGACGCTAATAGCGGAGAGCAAACGAAGAGATTATGGTAGGGTACGGAACCACCTCAAAGTTATCCTTTCTGTTCTATCTATTCAAGAGTTCGTAGTAAAATAACATGAACCTATTCTTTCCGCTCAATCTATCATAGAGTTCATACTAGAATAACACCTTAAGACACAAATCAACCAAAACCCTAATGTCACCTAGATACTCCATTGTCACCTCAAGTATCCGTGGGCATGATTATACATATGCATCACAACAATCTCAAATTCATCTATTCAACCAACACAAAGTACTTCAAAGAGTGCCCCAAAGTTTCTACCGGAGAGTCAAGACGAAAACATGTGCCATCCCCTATGCATAGGTTCATGGGCGGAACCCGCAAGTTGGTCACCAAAACATACATCAAGTGGCACATGATATCCCATTGTCACCATAGATAAACACTGCAAGACATACATCAAGTGTTCTCAAATCCTTAAAGACTCAATCCGATAAGATAACTTCAAAGGGAAAACTCAATTCATCACAAGAGAGTAGAGGGGGGAGAAACATCATAAGATCCAACTATAATAGCAAAGCTCGCGATACATCAAGATCGTGCCATAGAGAGAACACGAGAGAGAGAGAGATCAAACACATAGCTACAGGTACATACCCTCAGCCCCGCGCGTGAACTACTCCCTCCTCGTCATGAAGAGCGCTAGGATGATGAAGATGGCCACCAGTGATGGGTTCCCCCTCCGGCAGAGTGCCGGAACGGGCTCCCAAGATGTGTTTGGTGGCTAGAGAGGCTTGCGGCGGCGGAACTCACGATTTATCTTCTGTTTCGATGTTTTTAGGGTACGTAGGCTTATATAGGTGAAAGAAGTCGGCCAGGGGAGCCTCGAGGGGCCCACGAGAGGGTAGGGCACGCCAGGGGGGTGGGCGCGCCCCCTATCTCGTGGCCTACTCGAGGATCTTCTGACGTGAACTCCAAGTCTCCCGGATCATATTCTTCACAAAAATCACGCTCCCGAAGGTTTCATTCCGTTTGGACTCCGTTTGATATTCCTTTTCTTCGAAATACTGAAACAGGCAAGAAAACATCAATACGGATTGGGCCTCTGGTTAATAGGTTAGTCCCAAAAGTAATATAAAAGTGTATAATAAGGCCCATAATCATTCAAAACAGATAATAATATAGCATGAATGCTTCATAAATTATAGATACGTTGGAGACGTATCAGTATCCCCAAGCTTAATTCCTGCTCCTCCTCGAGTAGGTAAATGAAAAAGAAAGAATTTATGAAGTGTGAATGCTAGAAGGTGCACAAGTTTGATCAATGATAATTTCAATCACCTTTTCTAGCATGATTATATGTCATAAGAGTAGTTCATCTCATAAGACTTCTCACGATCAAGTAACAAGCTATTCACATGTTAAAGCATAGATCACAAACTTTCTTGAAAACTAGCAAACTTCATTATTAGTCATCAAACAATTGCAATTCATCTTATTTTTAGGAATAGCAAACTCCACATACTCAACTATCATATAGTCTTCCATAATTGCTAACACTCACGCAATACTAATGGTTATGGAGTTTTAATCGAACACTGAGAAAGATAGAGGCTTATAGTGCTGCCTCCCAACGTATTCACCTTTGGGTGATGTCAACAATAATAGTTCATGCTAACTTACTTCCAATTGGATATTAAACCCATTAACGGTCACAGTAAGGACGAACGCTCGGATGGTCCACGTCAGCAGACTCGCACTGTGCGGAGCAACCAATCACAAGAATGCTTTAGCAGCTTTGTGCTAGCCAATCGCATGTGCCGTCGGTCGTTTGCGTGTTGGCTAGGAAGAAATTATGGCCCACCGCTTCGTCCAGAAGAAAGAGAGTCGCCGGCCCACCCCTTATCCTTTTCTCCCCCAACATAATCTGCATCGCACGCAACCTATCCTCCTCCCCATTCATGGCCATCGACAGGACCGCGGGAGGTGGCTGATGGGATCCGGCGACCGGACGAGGGCATGGGCGCCGATCTTCCTCCCCCTGCTCCCAGTCACAGGCGCCGCCACAATCGACCAGATCTCCACCACGGCCCCTCGCACCACCTCACCGCCAGCGCGTCCTTCAGGGCAGAGCTGTGGGAGGAGTCCCTGCGGAAGGCCATGGAGCTGACGCAGGCCGTCGCCAACGCCCTCTTCTCGCTGCCGGCCACCAAGGGCTGCGACGGCCCCGTCGTCCACCTCCCGACGCCCACCAATCGCCTACCCCGCGAGAAGCATGTGAGAATAATTTATCTTGTCGTACTATCTCTGCTCGCTGTTGTGGGTTGCTCTCGATTTGTTTTTGAGAATGATTACTGCCGGCTAGGAGATTGGTGTGGGTTACAGATGCGAGTCTAACATAGTAGCATGAACCTGCAGCTGCCATAACCATTAATCAGCATATTGCTTCAATTATTGTTTGTATGGATTCTAATTTCTCATTCCTGCTCTCTGCTAATTCATAAACAATATATCAAGCTGAACGGAAACCTGTTTATGTTTTTTTTATAATAAAACCTGTTTATGTTGATATATGCATGTCTTTGAAAACTGCGAAATGTTTAATCTTCTTCTTTACTCTCACCGGTTACCAAGGCCAAAACCTCCTACTAAGTGGGAGCAGTTTGCAAGATCGAAAGGTGAACTTGTTATTCTTGCTGGCTTTCTGAGTGTTTTTATTCCAAGTGTATTTGCTTGGACTTAGTATAACAGGAGCATACCTGCAGGGATTATCAAGGGCAAGCGAGCATGGGACAAGCAAACTAATTCCTGGAAGCGCACTTACGGCTATGATCATGTTAATGATGACAGAGACGTTCCCATCATTGAAGGCAAACTAACACATGGTGAGCAACTTGTCTTCTCTCTCTGTGACTGGTGAATCTTGTTTTGTAGCAAGAGTAGTAACCTGTTCAAGCTTTCCCGTTCCAAGTACATATTGCAGTTACCATGAGCTGTGACACAAATGCGTAACAGCGTGCTTTCTTCTGCTTATCTACACCGATTTAGTCCAGTGTTCATTTTAAACCTCCAATGCTCTTTGCATTTTGAGTAATTGAATCTAACGAGTAGCAATCATTTCGAGCTTTACATTACCGACTACATATTGCAATCTTGTGCTATGACGCATATGCTTAACAACCTGCACACTTCCGCTGCAGTAATCTTTTCACTTATCACTGACTTAATCTCTTGGGTCTTCATTGTCAATGTAATTACTTCAAACCTATTTGTATTATGTTACCCTTTTAACTAAGTATGATTTATTACAAAGCCTGGTGCTGATCCTTTTCCTCAAAGGAGGGAAGAGAAGAAGAGCAGGGTCGATAATAAATAAGAAAAGAACAGACTTGGGAATTTGTAGAACGTTGCTGCCGTCGTCGGATTTTCTCCCGGGTCAGCGGAGGCTTCCGAGGAATCGGCTAGCAAGGCGCCGGCCACCGAGCGGCAGCTAGCATACAACGAAGATCTGCACAAGGGCGCTACAAGATCTGCATGGACGTCCTCGAATCCGTCGGGTGAGATGGATTCTTTTGCTCTTTCATTCTCCACTCTTCTTGTTGTAGACCAAATAGATCAGATTTATTGGAAGATTTGTTGTGATGTTGATGATTGATTTCAGTCTGTAGTAACACGAGTCACACGCTCGGCTGCTCTTGCAAGGGCGACCTTTCCTACTCCCACAAGCAGACCTGGTTCAAGATCAGAGGCAACAAGTAAGCTCCTACTCTATGTCTATGTTTATCTAGCATCTCAGTATAATTCATCCTCGGCCCTCTGCATTCACTTTAGTTCAGTTAACTGAATTAGGCATAACGCCCGAATGCAATCAGGGTCGGGATTGATGTATTCACTATAATAGTAAAGAACATGTATTATTATACCTTATATGTAATACACAACTATTCCTCAGGAAGAGAAGAAGATAAGAAATGAGCTGAAAAGGAGGATTGAACTAGAGAGAATGGCTACATGGATAACTCGATTAGAAGAATCTGAAAGTGGTCACCTTCCTTTCATGTGCTTGCAGTATAAAAGGTAAAGCTTCAGGTTACCACGCGATTCCTGTTGTTTTATTGGAATCCTCAGCTCGTTTGATGATAAAAATATTGCAAGCATGGTGAGAATAAGTTTCATATTGTTGCATGAGTCTTGTAGAGGGAAAAGATACATGGTTTTACTTTTGGGATTGGTTACATCCCTTATTATTCATATTCTTGTCAAGTGACTTTAAGCATTAATTATCGAAAGAACTAATGCACAGTTATACACCTCTGAATCCGAAAGAACTAATACAACAATACATAGTACTTCTGTAGTTTCCATGCCAAATTTTGGGTGATATCAAACCATTAAAAATCAAGATCATGAGAACAACATCAGTTTGAAAGTTAGTATAACTCCTCCTGGTAACAAATATTCATTTACTCACTTGTAGATACCTAGGAGTAACAAAACTCCACTTGCCAACAATGTTTTATTTATGCTTCCCAAGGACAACCTCCTAAACTGAACACAAAAAACTGTGAGCACTTGCCAATAATGTTTTGTAGAAGAAAAAGGTGCAACGCTAAAAAAAACTATCAAACTAACAGATCCATCAATCAATTATGCACTTCTTACATGTTACATCTATCATGGGCAATCTCAGAGTTTTGGGTAGACTTAGCAAACTGGCAACTGAAGAAAGAGATGATCCCTTCTTTCTACTTAGTTAATGGCCAAAAAGAATAATAATTAATGATCCATTTCACACAAATATTCCCTGTACCATTAGAAGAAAATCCGAGCCAGCTGCATGTATCACTTAATCACTCACCATGAGGAATATGTTGAAAGAATCCGAGCCAGCTACATGTATCACTCAATCACTCACCATGAGGAATACGTTGAAAGACTGCTCTAGCCTGACGACCCAGTTGCCGTCGCAGCAGGGACAGGGAGAAGAAAAGGGAATGACCTGGAGAAAGAAAATTAAAGGAAGTTAATTTGTCATTTGTGCTGAACTGAAACAACTGAAGGAAGACACTTACTGCTATGCACAAATTCTTTTGTTGCTACAAGAATCTGTAAAGAAGAAAGAAAATGTACCTCATTAGTAATTGCTTGAATTTCATGTTGGTAGCAAGTACTCCCTCCGTCCCATAATATAAGAACGTTTTTGACACAACTGAATATAAGAACGTTTGACACTACATTTGTGTCAAAAACATTCTTATATTATGGGATGGAGGGAGTATCTTATCATGGGTTAAGGTTAGTTCTATTGATGCATAATACTCTCTGTAACAAAATGTAAGACGTTTTTTATGCCCTATGCAAAACCAAAAAACATCATACATCTTGGTACAGTGGTAGTACTACTTTGCTAACTTCAAGGTAAAATATATATTATGTTGTCATGCAAATTTGGCGGTGGGAAATGATATTTGATTTACATCTCTGACATGGCTACCTCTTCAGATATTGCAGGCAACTGACACAAGAGATGCTCTGGCTAAAGCCCTCTATAGTCTGACAGTTTGTCTGAGTGGCTCATAGAACAAATTAACAAGTCCATTTCAGTTGGCAAGTGTCGAGATGGGTGTTCAATCAGTATTCTTGATGATTAATATGTACCTTAATCAAGAATATCAAAACACTTTGTTTTCAGGCAGCGAGATTCTCTTGCCTAGGGGTTTTCTGCATGGGTTGCTCTTGTTGTTTGTTTCAGATATTCAGTTTAAGATCTAAATTTCACCAATATATGTCTTTTGTTATGTTACTGATGTGTTTTAGATGAACCAAATCACTTATGTTTATATGGATATTAGCTCCTTTTACATTAGCTCATGATCTGTATGATATTTTTTTAAACATGTTTGACTAAGCAAAGCATGTCTAGGGCCAGTATGATGGAATAAACTCATATAGTCGGTTCTATTTACTTAAACTAAGCTTATTGTCATACAAGCACGTTAAAAAATACGGCGACTTGATTAGTGCGCACAATCCCGCCTCAAGAGGCGCCACCAGGTGGCGCCCCATCCCCTAGTATATATATCAGGATCAGCCCAACACAAACTTGCCAAAGGATAAAATGAAAAAGGGAAAGGTGAAGATCACCTTGACTCTTGCATAAAGTAAAATATAGGCCCTTCGCAGAGGGAAGCAGAGGTTGTCATGCGCTTTTAGGGTTGGATACACAAAATCTTAATGCGAAAGAACGTCACTTTATATTGCCCCTTGTATATGGACCTTTATTATGCAGTCCGTCACTTTTATTGCTTCCATAACAAGATCGTACAAAGCTTATTTTCTCCGCACTAATAAGTCATGCATATTTAGAGAGCAATTTTATTGCTTGCACCGATGACAACTTACTTGAAGGATCTTTCTCAATCCATAGGTAGGTATGGTGGACTCTCATGGCAAAAACTGGGTTTAAGGATAATTGGAAGCACAAGTAGTATGTCTACTTAGTGCAAGGAATTTTGGCTAGCATGAGGGGGAAAGGCAAGCTCAACATGTTTGAATGATCCATGACAATATACTTTAACTGAGATGTGAGAAAACATAACCCATTACGTTGTCTTCCTTGTCCAACATCAACTCTTTAGCATGTCATACTTAATGAGTGATCACAATTATAAAAGATGTCTAGGATAGTATATTTATATGTGAAATCTCTCTTCCTTCGATATTCTTTCATGAATTGTTCAAATGACCAATACAATGCTTGCTAACCTTCAATAAATTTACAACCACTACTTCTTAGATGTGAAGTCATTACTCCCCATGGGATAAGCAAATGAAACATATATAATTTCAGATTTATGACATTCAACTCATTCAACCATTTACTCATAGGATATAAGTGAAGCACACGAGTAAATGAAAAGCTACTCCAAAAAGATATAAGTGAAGATCAATGAGTAGCTAAATAATTATGTAGCTATATGAAGACTCTCTCTCATTTAGGAATTTCAGATCTTGTTATTTCATTCAAACAGCAAGCAAAGCAAAATAAAATAACATTGCAAGGATAGCACAACTCATGTGAAGAAGCAAAAACTTAGGTTCAACCGATACTAACCGATGATTGTTGAAGAAGAAAGGTGGGATGCCTACCGGGGCATCCCCAAGCTTAGATGCTTGAGACTTCTTGAAATATTATCTTGGGGTGCCTTGGGCATCCCCAAGATTGAACTTTTTGTGTCTCCTTAATTCCTCTCATATCATGGTTTCTCTTTTTATCAAAAGCTTCATCCACACCAAACTCAACAAGAACTCGTGAGATAGGTTAGTATAAACCAATGCAAAACCTTATCATTTTCTACTGTAACAAATCACTAAAATTATTATTCAACATTTCATACTAAATTTCTCTGCATATTTAACACTCCTATCCTCAAATAGAATCATTAAACAAGCAAACATATGCAAACAATGCAACCATAACAGCAATCTGCCAAAACAGTACAGTCTATAAAGAATGCAATATTCATCATACTTCCCTAACTCCAAAAATTATGAGAAAAATACTAAGCTGTAGAAGATTTATTAGATCTCATTATGCAAAAAGTTTCAACATTATACCATTCTCTGACTTTTTTAGGGAATTTTTGCAACAGAGGTAAACTTTCTGTCTTCAAACAGCAACATGTATACTAGAAAAATAAGCATGGCAAAGGCTATCCTTGAATTTTTTATTGAAAATAAAGATGAAAAACATTATTCTATATAAAATCAAGCAAATACTAACAAAATAAAATGACGCTCCAAGCAAAACACATATCATGTGGTGAATAAAAATATAGCTCCAAGTAAGGTTACCGATGAACAAAGACGAAAGAGGGGATGCCTTTTGGGGCATCCCCAAGCTTAGACTCTTGGTTGTCCATGAATATTACCTTGGAGTGCCTTGGGCATCTCCAAGCTTAGGCTCTTTCCACTCCTTATTCCATAGTCCATCGAATCTTTACCCAAAACTTGAAAACTTCAACCACACAAAACTCAACACAAAACTCGTAAGCTCCATTAGTATAAGAAAATAAAACCACCACTTAGGTACTGTAATGAACTCATTCTTTATTCATATTGGTGTAATATATACTTTATTCCAAACTATCTATGGTTCATACCCTCCGATACTACTCATAGATTCATCAAAATAAGCAAACAACACATAGAAAACAGAATCTGTCAAAAACAGAACAGTCTGTAATAATATGTATCAAACGTATACTTCTGGAACTCAAAAAATTCCGAAATTAATTGCCGGACCTGAGGAATTTGTCTATTAATCATCTTCAAAAAGAATCAACCTAAAATCACTCTTCAGTAAAAAAATGGCAGCTATTCTCATGAGCGCTAAAGTTTCTGTTTTTTAAAGCAAGATCACATAAACTTCACCCAAGTCTTCCCAAAGGTTCTACTTGGCACTTTATTTAAACAAAAGCTATAAAACATGATTACTACAGTAGCATAATCATGTGGACAAAAAAACAGTAAGGGTAAATATTGGGTTGTCTCCCAACAAGCGCCTTTCTTTAATGCCTTTCTAGCTAGGCATGATGATGGAAATGATGCTCACATAAAAGATTAGAATTGAAACATAACGGGAGCATCATGAAGCATATGACTAGCACATTTAAGCCTAACCCACTTCCTATGCATAGGTATTTTGTGAGCAAACAACTTATGGGAACAATAATCAACTAGCATAGGAAGGCAAAACAAGAATAGCTTCAAAACTTTAAGCACATAGAGAGGGAACTTGATATTATTGCAATTCCTACAAGCATATGTTCCTCCCTCATAATAATTTTCAGTAGCATCATGAATGAATTCAACAATATAACCAGCACCTAAAGCATTCTTTTCATGATCTACAAGCATAGAAAATTTACTACTCTCCAGATAAGCAAATTTCTTCTCATGAATAGTAGTGGAAGCAAACTCAACAAAATAATTATCATGTGAGGCATAATCCAATTGAAAACTAAAACCATGATGACAAGTTTCATGGTTATCATTATTCCTAATAGCATACAAGTCATCAGAATAATCATCATAGATAGCAACTTTGTTCTCATAATTAATTGGAACCTCTTCCGAAATAGTGGAATCATCACTAAATAAAGTTGACACTCTTCCAAATCCACTTTCATATTCATCACAATAAGATTCAACATCCTCCAAAATAGTGGGATCACTACTTCCTAAAGTTGACACTCTTCCAAACCCACTTTCATAAATATAATCATCATAAATAGGAGGCATGCTTTCATCATAATAAATTTTCTCATCAAAACTTGGGGACAAAAAATATCATCTTCATCAAACATAGCTTCCCCAAGCATGTGGCTTTGCATATCATTAGCACCATGGATATTCAATGAATTCATACTAACAACATTACAATCATGCTCATCATACAAAGATTTAGTATCAAACATTCTATAGATTTCTTCTTCTAGCACTAGAGCACAATTTTCCTTTTCACCATACTCACGAAAGATGTTAAAAAGATGAAGCATATGAGACAAACTTAACTCTATTTTTTAGTTTTCTTTTATAAACTAAACTGGTGATAAAACAAGAAATAAAAAGATTCGATTGCAAGATCTAAAGATATACCTTCAAGCACTCACCTCCCCGGCAACAGCGCCAGAAAAGAGCTTAGTTTACAGGGTTTGTGTGCCGCTTACCTAGCCTCCCCGGCAACGGCGCCAGAAAAGAGCTTGATGTCTACTACTCAACCTTTTTCTTGTAGACTTTGTTGGGACTGCAAGTGCATAGGTTTGTAGGACAGTAGCAAATTTCCCTCAGGTGGATGACCTAAGGTTTATCAATCCGTAGGAGGCGTAGGATGAAGATGGTCTCTCTCAAACAACCCTGCAACCAAATAACAAAGAGTCTCTTGTGTCCCCAACACACCCAATACAATGGTAAATTATATAGGTGCACTAGTTCGGCGAAGAGATGGAGATACAAGTGCAATATGGATGGTAGATATAGGTTTTTTGTAATCTGACATTATAAAAACAGCAAGGTAACTAATGATAAAAGTAAGCGTAAACAGTACTGCAATGATAGGGAACAAGGCCTAAGGTTCATACTTTCACTAGTGCAAGTTCTCTCAACAATAATAACATAGATAGATCATATAACAATCCCTCAACATGCAACAAAGAATCACTCCAAAGACGCTAATAGCGGAGAGCAAACGAAGAGATTATGGTAGGGTACGAAACCACCTCAAAGTTATCCTTTCTGTTCTATCTATTCAAGAGTTCGTAGTAAAATAACATGAAGCTATTCTTTCCGCTCAATCTATCATAGAGTTCATACTAGAATAACACCTTAAGACACAAATCAACCAAAACCCTAATGTCACCTAGATACTCCATTGTCACCTCAAGTATCCGTGGGCATGATTATACGATATGCGTCACACAATCTCAAATTCATCTATTCAACCAACACAAAGTACTTCAAAGAGTGCCCCAAAGATTCTACCGGAGAGTCAAGACGAAAACGTGTGCCAACACCTATGCATAGGTTCATGGGCAGAACCCGCAAGTTGGTCACCAAAACATACATCAAGTGGCACATGATATCCCATTGTCACCGCAGATAAACACGGCAAGACATACATCAAGTGTTCTCAAATCCTTAAAGACTCAATCCGATAAGATAACTTCAAAGGGAAAACTCAATTCATCACAAGAGAGTAGAGGGGGGAGAAACATCATAAGATCTAACTATAATAGCAAAGCTTGCGATACATCAAGATCGTGCCATAGAGAGAACAAGAGAGAGAGAGATCAAATACATAGCTACTGGTACATACCCTCAGCCCTGGGGGTGAACTACTCCCTCCTCATCATGAAGAGCGCCGGGATGATGAAGATGGCCACCGGTGATGGGTTCCCCCTCCGGCAGAGTGTCGGAATGGGCTCCCGAGAGGTTTTTGGTGGCTACAGAGGCTTGCGGCAGCGAAACTCCCGATCTATCTTCGGTTTCGATGTTTTTAGGGTACATAGGCTTATATAGGTGAAAGAAGTCGGTCGGGGGAGCCTTGTGGGGCCCACGAGAGGGTAGGGCACGCCGAGGGGGGTGGGCGCGCCCCCTATCTCGTGGCCTCCTCGAGGATCTTCTGACGTGAACTCCAAGTTTCCCGGATCATATTCTTCACAAAAATCACGCTCCCGAAGGTTTCATTCCGTTTGGACTCCGGGTGATATTCTTTTTCTTCGAAATACTGAACCAGGCAAGAGAACAACAATATGGGTTGGGCCTCCGGTTAATAGGTTAGTCCCAAAAGTAATATAAAAGTGTATAATAAGGCCCATAATCATTGAAAACAGATAATAATATAGCATGAATGCTTCATAAATTGTAGATACGTTGGAGACGTATCACAGATGCTCCTGAGGCAATAGAGATGCTTGTAGTCCTTTGACACGTGGAGAGATGCACAGGTGCCAAGGATTTGGTCGGAGCAGCTGAAGACTTTGTCGGAGGAGCTGGGGACTTTGAAGGAGGAGGAGCAGTCTGAGGAATTTGTCGTGAGGGCCTTGAAGAATCTGGCCTTGAGGGTATTGCTGAGGAGCTTGGCCGTGAGGGCATTTGAGGAGAAGCGCTTAACTTATGAGCAGGCTTCTTAGGCATCGCCTTCTTTGGCTGACTAGCAGAGGCCTCAGCAGAGGCAGCAGCAGCAGCAGAGTCTGCATTGAATTTCTTCACTGCTTCTTTTGCTTGCTTGGTTAGCTTGGCCTGGCGCTTTGCCCATTCATCAGCATAGTCCTCACCGCGCTTGAGGCTGGTGGGGTCTGCCACTTGGCCTGGTGCTAATGGAGGTCTTGAGCATGGAGGGTTTAACGCGAATTTCTTCATATACTTGGGAGTAACATACCTGTACTCCCTCCATTCCCGTGCCCATCTCCTCTCTATCCATTGAATGCGCACCTTGCGCTGATTTTTGTCCTCCTTGCCAAATTTGGCCTCATCAGGAGTGCAGTATCCAGCATAAATGTCCTCAGGGATTTCAAAAGCAGTATTGACCTCAGGCCTCTTCCCACCCTTCTGTAGCTTCTTTCCTTTAGCTATTTTCTTCAGCTGAGGAATATGAACAACTGAAGTTTCTGAAGAGGTGTGCAACTTTTCTTTGAGGAACGCTGCAAATGAGTTAAGTTGATGAGAACCTAGTGATTCAGCAGCGGACATTTGTACCTGTGAACAGAGTATGGTTGCGAGGAATTTGGAGAGGTCATATGCGTTCTCAGAAGGTTTTTTAAAAAGAAAAGTTTGAGGAATTTGACCGGATGTGTCTTGAGGAATTTCACTAAGCGTTCTTTGTCTCAGGTTCGAGAGTTGTATAGATTGAAAATCCACACAACTGAGGAATCTTGAAGAAAATCATTGCTTAGAGAAACGAATCAAGAGCAGATGACAAGTGAGGTGTTCATGTGTGTGAAGATTTGAAGAATAAACACCTTTGAAGATTTTCGAGAAAACATAAGAATCAAAGAGGGTAGTAAAAGTAACTTTTAATTACCCGAGATGAAGAACACGACGAACTGGGAAGTGTATATGTGAAGTTCGTCAGTTCAGATCTTCCATGCCCTAACTCGGAAGAGGAAGACGGCTACGGCGGTGGCGGAGTGAAGAAATCCGCAACCGGCGCGAGTACGACGGCGACGTGGTCGAGGCAGTGAAGCTCTTCCTCACCGACGATGATGAAGTAGCAGTGGTGCTAGGGTTTTGGGGAGCTCGAGCGGGAGTGAGAGCGAGCGGAGTAAAAGTTAAGTGAGGAAGAGGCAGGGGTATTTATAGCGGGAGTGAAAAAACTGTATGCCCGAGGAAATCGGACGAACGTGCCCCTGGCCCATCTCATTTGCTTGACATGTGTCACCCACGTACTGAAGGTGGAGATCGATTAGATCGTGGGTGAATAGATAAGTCTGTCGTGGGATACGGGACGGTTTGAGCGGCAAAACCGAAAATTTGGATAAGATTAGTTTTAAAGTTCCATTCGCAATTTCTTCAGCTGACAGGACACAGTGAAGATTTGAAAATAATTCAGAAATTTTAAAATCGAAAAAAAACAATTTTTTTTCAAAATTTTCAAAAATAATTCAAAAAAAAATACGTTTAGTACCGGTTGCTAACACCAACCGGTATTAAAGGTCCCCCATACCATGGCGCGAGCTCACGCCACGTGGAGGGCCTTTAGTGGCGGTTCGTACCGAACCGGTACTAAAGGGGGGGGGGGGCTTTAGTCTCCACTTTTTAGTGCCGGTTGCAGAACCGGTATTAAAGGCCCTTATGAACCGGTATTAAAGCTCCGTTTTCTACTAGTGTAACTACCGTGCTCTTGACCCGATCCGACATCTTGACCAGCCTCCGCACATGACGGCCATAGCCCTAGAAACCCTAGATTGATGTGGACATCGGGGGGATGGGAGAGTAGAGGGCGTGCAACCTATGCAATTGTTGTGTGTAGAGAAATTGTAGGAGGGACTTTGTACGTGAAGAATATGACATGGGGGACAACAGAAGGTGGTTCTTTTATACAAGGAACACTTTCCTTTTAATATGGTACAGCCGTAGATGCTTACATACATGCATAAACACCCCCTCTATGCACGCACGCACACACGTACGCACTACTTTAATGAGCACCTTTGAGATACTGATCCGGTACAACATTTTGAAATTGGCGAAGTAGCCACAGACGCTTCATAGTTGAGAGGAATGTATTCTCTCACTAAACATCACCGAAAAATTTAAAATAAATCCAAAAAAATACGAGCATAATAAATCTAACCATCTGAGCTAGTTTACTATATAACGAACACTCGAGAGGCAGAAGATGCTCCTACGAGGTGAGGCGTGATATATACAGGGAACCTAACCAAGTCTAAAAGCATATTGAATAATTGAGATATCATTTTCGAACATCTTTTGTGTCCTTCAAGTTGCTGTCCTATTCGCTTTTGTGATACAGTTCGCCTCGCAGCAGCAACAAACAACCACATCGGTATGGAAGTCAGTGAGGCCACCGATCGTCGTCTGCGCCTCTATTTGTAGAAGAATGCTTTTGACGACACTGTGCAACAAGCTGCAAGGAGTCCCTAATCTGAAGAAAAAAGGTACCCGGCCGGCCGCAACTCCGCCGTCCGCTCGCCCTCCGGCAGCCTGCTCATCCTTCCGGGACCTGCTTCTCCGGTTAGCTGCATGATCCACATCTCCATGGTCTATTAATTAATTGGCGTCTTGGATTCTCCCCTTTCGGCATCTCCTGTCAAGGATGATGGCATCTCCTGTCTCCGGCTCCAGGTTAGTAGGGCGTTCTTCTGTGCTGCATGGCTAACCTACCTGCCGCTTAATACATCGGATTCCGCGCAGCTTTTACTTAACATAAATAAAGTACACATCTTTTTCTCTGAGAAAAAAAACTGAAGTTAATATTTTTTTTCCTAATTTGCGCATGCTTCAAAGTTTTCATTTGGATGGACAGACATAACTCCATGGGCACCAACGGAGCTACGGAGCCAACCAGTCTTACAGTCAGTGTATTGCAGAAAATCACAGATAATTTTTCCAAAGAGAGAACACTTGGTCAAGGCGCATATGGAAAGGTTTTCAAGGTTAGATTCATATACTGCTACGGACACGGATTTTGAGAACATGGTACACACGCACATATTACAAATAGTAAAAAGGATCAAACGATTCTCAAACTATTTTGTAATGAACATGGCCGAGTGTTCTACTCACGTGTGAAATTTTGTGAAGAAATCACATCTGCCATATTCTAGGCAAAAAAAAGACAAAGTCGATGCCATATAAAAATACCATGTTTGAAGCAATTTGGAGGCCCGATTTTGTTTTTTCGCCATGAATGTCATTTCTTCATCAAACTTCACATGTGAGTAGAACAGTCGACCAAGTTTGTTAACCTTAACTTTTAGAATTGTTTGATTTTTTGTGCTATTTTTTAGATTTTACTATTTATAAGGGGTGCACGTGTACCCATGTTCACTTTATATTTTCGATACTATACTACGCTGTGATATACTTCATATTACTGCTATTTAACTGCAACATGGCCGAATAACCTGGCTACAAACCTTTTCTTCATACCAAAAATTGACAAGCTTACCAAATGATATTGGTTGATATAATCGTTCTTGAATACGTAGGGGGTGCACGACAATGGAGAAGAGATTGCTGTGAAGCTGCTTCATAATGACATGCGAGCAATTGATGATGAGCAATTCAAGCAAGAATTTAATAACCTTATGATGCTCAACCATCCGAACATTATACGGCTAGTTGGCTACTGCTACGAAACACAACATCAACATATGGAATTCCAAGGGAAATTAATTTTTGTTGAGATGACATATAGAGCGCTTTGTTTCGAGTATATGCACAAGGGAAGCCTTCAGAAGTATCTATCTGGTACGAGGCTAGACCACTCAGATTATGTTACATATTTAATATCTGTATGGCACGCTCTTATGCTTATTTAAATTTTGTAGAGGAATCACAAGGACTTGATTGGGACACACGTTACAAAATAATCAAGGGTACTTGCGAGGGCCTAAAATACCTCCACGAAGGATCCAAAGAGCCAATCTACCATTTGGACCTAAAACCTGACAATATACTGCTAGATGAGAATATGGAGCCGAAACTTGCTGATTTTGGTTT
The DNA here is from genome assembly GCA_021437245.1 of Aegilops speltoides. Taxonomy (NCBI): domain Eukaryota; kingdom Viridiplantae; phylum Streptophyta; class Magnoliopsida; order Poales; family Poaceae; genus Aegilops; species Aegilops speltoides. Next base: position 409,041,931 of record CM038141.1, on the reverse strand, counting down.
GTCCAAGCTTTTTGGTGAAGAACAAACTAGAATCACACAGTCTCCCCTAGGAACGTTGTAAGTGAATGCATTCACCCCATGAATAGATTCCTTCTCTTTCTGAATCTTTTGCGAGAAATGAATGAATGAATTTCTTCCCCAATGTCCATTGCATATATTCATTAATTGCATCAAGTATATTTCTATTGTCATGCCCAGTGGATACATGCCGCCGGAATACATAAATGGAAACATAGTCTCGAAGAAGTGGGACATATTCAGCTTGGGAGTTGTGATGACAAAGCTAATTTCAGGGCCGAAAGGCTACTCCAGAAGTTACGAAATGCCTTACCAAGAATTCCTTGATCTAGTAAGATGCTAGCTCTTCAATTCTAGAGAAATATTAATGCTTATGTTTAACAGATATATTATTCTATGCTTTACATGTGTAGAAGTTTCACTCTTGTTGCTTTACACTTGGGCTACACAGGTACAGGAAAACTGGAGGAGCAGATTGCAGGCAACATCGAGTTCGTCCCAGCCACTAGAAGCACACTGTCAGCAAGTGAACATATGCACCAAAATAGCGCTCAGCTGCATGGAGTCTGATAGGCACAAAAGGCCCACTATATTGGATATCATAGCTAAGCTGAATGAAACTGAAACTATGATTGATGAGGTAACCTTTCATTGTTAACATAAAACGATTGAAACTTTCAGTCAATACATCAACTACCTGATCCCTCGATCAGTCTCACCCTTCACATCTACAGCCATATACACTCTTTCCATTTCATAGTATTTACTGGCGTGAAAGAAATCTTTGGGCTTGTTACTTAGCTCATATGTGCTTACGATTGAAATTAAAATTTCAGGCGTTGTCATGGTCTGCAGCTATGCGTTCATGGATGCAGGGAGACTTGGTAAGCTTTCGCCTATGGATTCTAGACACAGTTTGGATTTGTCAACGTTCCATTAGTTGTCATCACCTAGCAATGAATGACCAGTGGATGACAAATATTCAGGTGAAGTTAGAAGCCTTCACGAAAAGCGAAGCGATTCCAAGCAAAGAGACGTGCAGTGAGTTCCCTGTGCTGTTGCGGATCACGGTGACACCATGGCATGGCATGGAAGAGATGCCACGCGGGGGCGTGGACGTCGTGGTGGTGATCGAGGTCGACTGGTCCATGGTGCTTCAGTGGAGGCTGGATATCATCAAGCAGGCCCTGATGATCGTCATCGACAAGCTTGGCCCCAACGATCGGCTCTCCATCTTGTCATTCGAGGGCAATATACCCCGCATTATGGAGCTCACATTCATGTCCCGCCAAGGCCAAGATGCTGCCAAACTCATTGTCAATGAGCTGGTGGTCAACCATGGCTACAATATAATTGCCGCCCTGCGAGAGGGAGCTGAGGTATACAAATAATTTATTTTTTGAATTATTTGAATTGCTTACCACATGTGTCATGTAGTAGAAGGCATATACATTTTGTGTAAAGTCAGACGGTGAGTTTGACCAAGTTTGCACAAAAAACTATTAGCATCATAATACTCAATTAGGACCATTAAAAACACAATAAAATATAGTTCACAAAGTTTCTTTGTAGCTCAGACTACATGGAACCTCTTATCGTCAACCCTCCAACCTTGCTTTGAGATCCGTACTCTCCAACTAACTAACAACAAGAAGATTTCTCTTTTTTGTTTCTCAAAAACGAAACAACATATGAACTTCAAACTTTGCAGATCGAACAAACATTAGAACATCAATGTGTGAAAAAACTTTCAGATTTTTTGGTCTGATATAAATATACAAAATGAGATTTTCTTTGAATAAAAATATTATTTCAAGTATTTAAAATGCATGAAAAAAATCTGAAAGTCTTTTTCCTAGATTGTAGTTAGAATGTATTGTTGTTCTGCAAAAGTTAAAGTTCATATGTTGTGTCGTTTGAGAGAAACAAAAAAGACAAATGTGTCTGCACGGATCTTGATGCATAAATGGATGGCAAAGATAAGGGGTACCGTGTAGCCTGAGCTACAGAAAACCACACTCTATTTATCTATTTAGCATTGTAGTTGTTGATTTTTTTTCTCTACAAACTTGGCCAAACTTTGTGTTGTTTAACATTAGAAGAAAAAAACACAAGCCTTCTTTTCAAGCACAGATGGAATACGTACTTTTTTGATGTTATTATTATTTTCTAAACCTATGTTTTTGTTTTACTTAATATATAAAACCGTGTTCCTCTTGTGTCGATTTCTTGTTGGATTTAGATTCTGAGGGGGCGTCAAGCGGAGGAGGGTGACAGCCGTGTGGGCTGCATCATGTTGCTGTCGGACAATAATGACATCAATGGAATCAAGGACAGGTACGACAAGGAAATCAGCTCCGAATTCCCGGCCTATGTCTTTGGCCTGGGCGAGCTACACCACCCGGAGGTCATGAAGTACCTAGCCGACAGGACCCACGGCACCTACTCTTTCGTCCACTACGACATCAACGCCATGAAGGATGCCTTCGAGCTGTTCATCAGTGGCCTCACAACGGTCGCCGCAACGGCCGTCAAGATCACCCTCAAGGCCCACGAGGGTGTCTTCATATCATCCATCTACACCGGCGGATACCACCAATCTGTGAGCTCTGACAAACGATCCGGCGAGATACATGTCGAGAGCATGTACGCCGGCGAGCGGAAGAACTTCATCGCCTACCTTAAAGTCGCCGACGGCGACAAGAAGAGGCTACTGACCGTTGGCGGCCGGTACCGGACCTTAATGGCCAAGAAGAAGCTGGCTGACACGGACGTCTCCGTGCTGCGACCTGGTTCGGCATGCTCACCTGCCGAGATGGCCATCCACCCTGAGGTGGCGGCGGAGCTCGTGCGGATCCGGCTTCGGAAAGGCGTGGTCACGATGAGTCGAAACCCTGATGCCCTAGAACAGCTATGGGCCCGCGTCAAGTGCTCCGAGGAGGGCGGAGGCGCACCCGAGGAAACCTTGTCGGAGCTCGGCAATGACGTGGCTGAAATTAAGAGAGTCATCACGCACAACAGGTCGCCTCCTTACATGATGTCATGGCTGACTGCTAGTGCATGGCAGCGCGCAACCACCAAGGGCGCACGCTGCGTCTCCGGCGCTTTCACCGTGCCGGGGCAGCAGAAAGATGCAGACGCGAAGGACAATGGCCGCAAGTAAAGTAAAAAAATGCCCCACGGCCCATGTTCTCCTCTGTATTTTCATACTAGTAGAACGTCTGTGTGTTATACAGGCTATAATACAGGCTATAATACATGCATATAAATGAATAAAATAAATATTAAGGTAGTTTTTAAGTCGATGCTCATTTCTTCTTCATATGTTTGGGTGAGTTCGGACATCAAATAGACACCCAATAGGATCTACAAAGTTCAACTGTCTAGACAATTCAGACTTCCTCAAATCCATCCCATATTTGGGGGAGAAATGTGGTTATGTGGATTATCCGCCATGTTGTCTCCGGCACGCGTCACAACACAAAAAGCTCACCCCAGGACGCACCCTACCATTTTCTTGCCGGGCCCTCCCTACATGCTCGGTTTCCCGCCGTAGCGGGACATTTCTCACCGGAGCCCTCTCCTTTAAAACCATGATGCCCATCTCACCTTTGCCATGGAGCCCTCTCTCTTTCACACTGTACTTCCCCACATACCACCAAGCACTAGTAGAAATGGGGGCAATGGTCCAGGCCAGCTCAACCCAGTAGTCCCGGTTCAATCCAGAACCGGGACCCATGGGGGCATTGGACCCGGTTCGTGAGCCCCGGGGGCCGGCCGGGCCACGTGGGCCATTTGTCCCGGTTCGTCTGGACCTTTTGGTCCCGGTTGGTGGGACGAATCGGGACCAATGGGCGTCGCTCCTAGCCGACCACCATTGGTCCCGGTTCGTGGCTTGAACCGGGACCAAAGGCTGCCCTTTAGTCCCGGTTCGTGCCACGAATCGGGACCAATTAATTGCCTATATATACCCTCGTCATGAAAGCGAGCACTCCATCGCTCTGTTTTTCCTGGCCGGCGAGGAGAGAGCTTTGTGGTGCTCTAGCTCACCTCCTATGCACACGAGGTGTTCGATGGAATGCCCGAGCCACACTACTTAAGCTTTCTCCTCTTCAAGCTCGACCTCCAAGCTCCATTTTCCTTAATATTTGTCTAGGTTTAGCGGTCCGTCACGTCCCGTCCCCGTCTTCACCGTCGTCGATCGCCCGTGCCGATTTCGTCGCCGGCACCACCGTGGTGAACCTCTTGTTCTTATCTTCTTTCTGAAAGGAAAAAAAATTCTTACTTGTATGTTTATATAGATACTTGTATAATTTTCTTACTTTTATTATTGCATCTTATATAGTGCGATGGTTTTGGTATCCGCCCCCGTCGGTCCTCGTCCTGTCTATGATTTGGATGTGGTATATATTATCTTTTCATAACTATTGGTTCATTTATTGTTTATGACAATTATGCCGATCACTGTGACATAGATTTTATTTATCTAGGAGGTTGTTGAACCGGAAATTCCAACCGACCCTATTGTCGGGAGGTTAAATTTAGTTGAAGAACAAAACAATTTCTTGAAGGAAAAAATAAGAAAAATTGAGGAGGAGAAGATGATATTGGAGTTGCATGTTGCGGATGTCGTCGATGATCATAAGATCAAGATGGATGCAATGTGCTTGAAGATTAGAAAGATTAGAAAATATGTCATTCATACCGAGGCTTGGTATCATTATGCTGTTGGATCAGTTGTTACATTGGTTGCAATTATGATCGCATTTGTTTTCGCATTGAAATGTTTTACATAGTTTCAGTGTATGATTTAATTAATTTAGATGCTCTTCAGAGCTTTATGTTGTTAGATGAGAACTATGTATGTACTTTGGTTTTAATGTGATGATGAACTTCTATTAATTTGATCACTTAATTATCTATTCATGATGTTCTGTAATGATTTTTGACACACTTAATTATATATAATGCACGCAGATAAACCGACAATGGATGTACGGTTCAAGACACACCTCCGAGTACATTAAGGGCGTGCACGATTTTCTCGAAGTAGCTGAGGCAAACAAGCAGAATGGTTTTATGTGTTTTCCATGCCCTATATGTGGGAATACGAAGTCTTACTCTGACCGGAAAATCCTTCACACCCACCTGCTTTACAAGGGTTTCATACCACACTATAATGTTTGGACGAGGCACGGAGAAATAGGGGTTATGATGGAAGACGGCGAAGAAGAAGAGTACGATGACAACTATGTGCCCCCTGAATACGGTGATGCTACTGAAGATCAAGAGGAACCAGACGATGTGCACGATGATGCTGCAACGAGCGAAGCTGTTGAAGATCAAGAGGAACCAGACGATGTGCCCGATGATGATGATCTCCGCCGGGTCATTGTCGATGCAAGGACGCAATGCGAAAGTCAAAAGGAGAAGCTGAAGTTCGATCACATGTTAGAGGACCACAAAAAAGGGTTGTACCCCAATTGCAAAGATGGCAACACAAAGATCGGTACCGTACTGGAATTGTTGCAGTGGAAAGCAGAGAATGATGTGCCTGACAAAGGATTTGAGAAGCTACTGAAAATATTGAAGAAGAAGCTTCCAAAGGATAATGAATTGCCCGACAGTACATACGCAGCAAAGAAGGTCATATGCCCTCTAGGATTGGAGGTGCAGAAGATACATGCATACCCTAATGACTGCATCCTCTACCGCGGTGCGTACAAGGATCTGAACGCATGCCCGGTATGCAATGCATTACGGTATAAGATCAGACGAGATGACCCTGGTGATATTGACGGCGAGCCCCCCAGGAAGAGGGTTCCTGCGAAGGTGATGTGGTATGCTCCTATAATACCACGGTTGAAACGTCTGTTCAAAAACGGAGAGCATGCCAAGTTGATGCGATGGCACAGTGAGGACCGTAAGAAAGACGGAAGTTGAGAGCACCACGACGGGTCGCATGGAGAAAAATCGAGAGAAAATCTGGGATGAGTTTGCAAGTGACCCAAGGAATGTATGGTTTGCTTTAAGCGCGGATGGCATTAATCCTTTCGGGGAGCAGAGCAGCAATCACAGCACCTGGCCCGTGACTCTATGTATGTATAACCTTCCTCCTTGGATGTGCATGAAGCGGAAGTTCATTATGATGCCAGTTCTCATCCAAGGCCCTAAGCAACCCGGCAACAACATTGATGTGTACCTAAGGCCATTAGTTGAAGAACTTTTACAACTGTGGAATGGAAACGATGTACGTATGTGGGATGAGCACGAACAGGAGGAATTTGACCTAAAGGCGTTGCTGTTCATGACCATAAATGATTGGCCCGCTCTCAGTAACCTTTCAGGACAGACAAACAAGGGATACCACGGATGCACCTGTTTACTTGACACCGATAGTATATACCTGGGAAGCTACAGGAAGAATGTGTACCTGGGCCATCATTGATTTCTTCCTACCAACCATCAATGTCGAAAGAAAGGCAAGCATTTCAAAGGCGAGGCATATCACCGGAAGAAGCCCGCCATGCGTACCGGTGATCACATACTTTCTATGGTCAATGATTTACACGTAATCTTTGGAAAGGGTCCCAGCACACTAGCTGTTCTGAATGACGCTGAGGGACACGCACCCATGTGGAAGAAGAAATCTATATTTTGGGACCTACCCTACTAGAAAGACCTAGAGGTCCGCTCTTCAATTGACGTGATGCACGTGAGGAAGAATCTTTGCGTGAACCTGCTACGCTTCTTGGGCGTGTATGGAAAGACAAAAGATACTGGTGAGGCACGGAGGACCTGCAACGTTTGCACGAAAAAGGCGGCATGCCTCCAAAGCAAGATGAAGGTCCCGCCACTATGCTCTTACCAAAGAAGAGAAGGAAATCTTCTTTGAATGCCTGCTTAGTATGAAGGTCCCGACCGCTTCGTCGAATATAAAGGGAATAATAAATATGGTAGAGAAAAGTTTCGAACCTAAAGTCTCATGACTGCCACGTGATTATGACGCAACTGCTTCCGGTTGCATTGAGGGGCTTCTCATCGAAAACGTCCGATTAGCCATGGTGAAGCTATGTGCATTCCTCAATGCAATCTCTCGAAGGTGATCGATCCGAAATCATACCAAGGCTAAGGAGTGATGTGGTGCAATGTCTTGTCAGTTTTGAGCTGGTGTTCCCACCATCCTTCTTCAATATCATGACGCACGTCCTAGTTCATCTAGTTGACGAGATTGTCATTCTGGGGCCCGTATTTCTACATAATATGTACCCCTTTGAGAGGTTCTTGGGAGTCCTAAAGAAATATGTCCGTAACCGCGCTAGGCCAGAAGGAAGCATCTCCATGGGCCATCAAACAGAGGATGTCATCGGGTTTTGTGTTGACTTCATTCCTGGCCTTAAGAAGATAGGTCTCCCTAAATCGCGGTATGAGGGGAGACTGACTGGAAAAGGCACGCTTGGAAGGGACTCAATAATATGCAGGACGGTTATTCTTGGTCTCAAGCACACTACAGCTTCTCTGAGAACTCTACCTTAGTGACCCCGTATGTCGATGAACACAAGAACAATCTGCGCTCCAAACACCCGGAGCAGTGCGACGACTGGATTACATGTGAACACATCAGGACTTTCAGCAGTTGGTTGGAAACACATCTTAGAGGTGACAACACTGTTTGTGATGAGCTGTACTTGTTGTCCAGGGGACCATCTTCGACTGTTACGATTTGGAAAGGATACAAGATAAATGGGAATACATTTTACACGATTGACCAAGATCAAAAGAGCACCAACCAAAACAGCGGTGTCCGCTTTGATGCAATAACCGAGAGGGGAAAGGACACACATTATGGTTACATAGTGGACATATGGGAACTTGACTACGAACATGATTTTAAGGTCCCTTTGTTTAAGTGCAAATGGATCAATCTGTCAGGAGGCGGGGTACAGGTAGACCCACAGTACGGAATGACAACAGTGGATCTGAAAAATCTTGGGTACACAGACGAACCGTTCGTCCTAGCCAATGATGTGGCGCATGTTATCTATGTGAAGGACATGTCTACCAGACCGAGAAAAAGAAAAGATAAGGAAGCGAATACATCATACGATGAGCCAAAGCGTCACATAGTTCTTTCAGGAAAAAGGGACATCGTGGGAGTGGAGGGCAAGACAGACATGTCTGAAGATTATGAAAAGTTTCATGAAATTCCTCCCTTCAAAGTCAAGGCTGACCCCAGCATCCTGATAAACGATGAAGATTATCCATGGTTATGGCGCAATAAGCAAATGACACAAGCGAAGAAAAAGTAAAGACTTTCTCCCGCAACTATTATGATTATACCATGCCAACTTTGTAATAGACGAGTATGATACCATTGTCCATTTTGTACATGCACATGCTATGTGGGTGAATTTATGATACCATGCCAACTTTCAACTTTTTCAGAGTTCATTTGAAAACTAATGGCACTAATAGAAAGTTTATAATTTTTCTAAAACTAAAAGAAAAAAAGAATTTAAAAATAGAGCAAAAAACAAAATAAAATAAATAATGCAGAAAACAAAACAAAAAAACTGGAAAATAAAAATAAAAATAGCAACAATAAGTATTTTGTTGTAATTAGAAACAAAATAAAATAAATAAAGCAAGAAAGAAAACAAAAAAATGATTTCAAATATGAAAACTAATGGCACTATCAGAAATTTTATAATTTTTCTAAAACTAAAAGCAAAAAGAATTAAAAAATAAAGCAAAAAACAAAAGAAAATAAATAATGCAAAAAACTGGAAAAAAACAAAAAGAACTGCCACCTATTGGGCCACTACGGCCTGAATACGACTAGAAACTTTCTGATAGGCCCACCGTAGAAGGCCCAATAGGCCCACCGTAGCATAGTGTGAGATTAGGCCCGAAAGCCTGCAGTTGAGAGGAGCTCGAGATGGTGGGCGCAACAACGCTTATAAACCACTCTCGAGCCCTCTCAACTAGCGAGGTGGGACTAAACTTTCGCCGCGCTGCGGGCAGCACAAGGGCCTTTGGTTTCGGTTGGTGACACCAACGGGACTAAAGGGGGGGCATTGGTACCGGTTCGTGGCACCAACCGGGACCAATGCCCCCCCCATGAACCGGGACCAATGCCCCCCCTTTAGTCCCGGTTGGTGCCACCAACCGGGACCAAAGGCCGCCGCTTCCCGCCCTTTGGGCTGCTGAAAAGAGGCCTTTGGTCGGGACTAAAGGGGTGCATTAGTCCCGGTTAGATTCACGACCCGGGACCAGCGCTCTTGCTATATATACAGCACTTAGCAGTTTCGACCAAATCCCCCACTTCTCCCCCGATGCCCCTGCTCCTCCTCGTCGCCATCGCCACCCGACGCCCCTGCTCCACCTTGCCGTCGCCGCCGCCACCGACGCCGAACTGCTTCGCTGCTTGATCGCCGCCGCCACCGACGCTGTCAGTCTGCTTTCGCCGCCGCCGCCGCCGCCCCATAAGCACAGCCTCTGCTCGCGCCCTCCGTCCCATGCCCTTGCGCTGCCACCGTCTTGCCGCCCCCGCCTGCCGCCGCCGCCCATCTCTCTCGCTGCTGCACGGCGGCGCCGCCGCCCTACCTGCGTGGCCGCGCCGCCCCCACCGCCTCTTCTGCTGCACGCACGCCGCGCCCTACCCATCTTGGCTGGCGCGCCGCCGCCCGCCCATACCGCCCTGCATTTTTCATAGCATTTTTTGTATTTTTTGTGTATATGTGTCTGTTATTGGGGAACGTAGTAATTTCAAAAAATTTCATACGCACACGCAAGATCATGGTGATGCATAGCAACGAGAGGGGAGAGTATGTCCACGTACCCTCGTAGACCGAAAGTGGAAGCGTTATGACAACGCGGTTGATGTAGTCGTACGTCTTCACGATCCGACCGATCCAAGCACCGAACGTACGGCACCTCCGAGTTCAGCACACGTTCAGCTCGATGACGATCCCCGGAGTCCGATCCAGCAGGGTGTCGGGGATGAGTTCCGTCAGCACGACGGTGTGGTGACGATGATGATGTTCTACTGACACAGGGCTTTGCCTAAGCACCGCTACGATATGACCGAGGTGGAATATGGTGGAGGGGGACAACGCACACGGCTAAGGAACGATCACGAAGATCAACTTGTGTGTCATGCGGTGCCCCCCTGCCCCCGTATATAAAGGAGCAAGGGGGAGGGGGCGGTTGGCCAAGGGAGGGCGCGCTAGGGAGGAGAAGGAAGGGAAGTAGGAGAAGGAAGGAGAGGGAGGAAAAGGAGGAAAGGGGGGCCGGCCCCCTAGTCCAATTCGGTTTGGGCTAGGGGGGCCACGCGCCCTGCCTGCTCTCTTCCACCACCTGGCCCATGAGGCCCATTGGTTCTTCCTCGTATTCCCGTAACTCCCCGGTACCCCCGAAAATACCCGAATCACTTGGAGCCTTTCCGAACTCCGAATATAGCCGTCCAATATATCGATCTTTATGTCTCGACCATTTCGAGACTCCTCGTCACACTAGTAGAAAAAGGGTCAAATGTGAGACACATTAGTCCCGGTTTGTAACAGAACTGGCACTAATGTGTCCATTAGTGCCGGTTCCAACGGCTAGGCAGGAGGATCTCTTTAGTACCGGTTCGTGGCAAACCTTTAGCACCGGTTCGTGCCATGACCCGGTACTAAAGAAAGTGGTGGCAGGATGTTGTCAGAGTGGGGCCCTTCCAGCACCTTTAGTACCAGTTCGTGGCACGAACCGGTACTAAAGGTCGTCCTATACAAACCCTTCGTCCACCCGCACTCTGTTCTTGAAGGAAATATGCCCTAGAGGCAATAATAAAGTTATTATTTACTTCCTCATATCATGATAAATGTTTATTATTCATGCTAGAATTGTATTAACCGGAAACATGATACATGTGTGAATACATAGACAAACATATAGTCACTAGTATGCCTCTACTTGACTAGCTCATTAATCAAAGATGGTCATGTTTCCTGACCATAGACATGTGTTGTCATTTGATTAGTGGGATCACATCATTAGAAGAATGATGTGATTGACATGACCCATTTTGTTAGCCTAGCACTTGATCGCTTAGTATATCGCTATTGCTTTCTTCATGACTTATACAAAGTTCCTGCAACTATGAGATTGTGCAACTCCGTGTACCGAAGAACACTTTGTGTGCTACCAAAGCGCCACAACGAATCGGGTGATTATAAAGGTGCTCTCAGGTGTTTAGAAGGTTCATGTTGAGTTGGCATAATTCGAGATTAGGATTTGTCACTCCGATTGTCGGATAGGTATCTCTGGGCCCTCTCGGTAATACTCATCACTTAAGCCTTGCAAGCATATAACTAATGAGTTAGTTATGAGATGACGTATCACAGAACGAGTAAAGAGACTTGCCGGTAACAAGGTTGAACTAGGTATTGGATACCGACGATCAAATCTCGGGCAAGTAACATACTGATGACAAAGGGAACAAAGTATGTTGTTATGCGGTTTGACCGATAAAGATCTTCGTAGAATATGTAGGAACCAATATGGGCATCCAGGTCCCGCTATTGGTTATTGACCAGAGACGTGTCTCGGTCATGTCTACACCGTTCTCGAACCGTAGGGTCCGCACGCTTAAGGTTTCGATGACAGTTATATTATGAGTTTATGTATTTTGATGTACCGAAGTTTGTTCGGAGTCCCGGATATGATCACGGACATGGCGAGGAGTCTCGAAATGGTCGAGACATAAAGATTGATATATTGGACGGATATATTCGGACACCGGAAAGGTTCCGGAGAAGTTTGGAGCTCCGGGAGGTTACCGGAACCCCCTGGGAGGTATATGGGCCTTATTGGGCCCATGTAGGAGGAAGAGAGAAGGAGCAAGGGAGGGGGGCGCGCCCCCAAGCCAATCCGAATTGGGGAGGGGGGCCGCCCCCCCCCTTTCCTTTCTCCTTCCCCCTCTCTTCCTTCCTACTACTAGTACTACTTCCTCATACTAGTACTCCTTCCTTCCCCCTCCAAATAAGATTAGGAAAGGGGAAACCTACTTGAGTAGGTTCCCCCTCCCTATGGCGCCCCCTTGGGCGGCCACCTCCTCCCTCCCTCCTTTATATACGGGGTAGGGGGCACCCTAGAACACACAAGTTGATCATTGATCGTTCCTTAGCCGTGCGGTGCCCCTCCATGATATTACACCTTGATCATATTGTAGCGGTGCTTAGGCGAAGCCTGCGACAGAGAACATCAAGATCGTCACCACGCCGTCGTGTTGATGGAACTCCCCTCGGGCCTCTACTGGATTGGAGATCGAGGGTGCGTCATCGAGATGTACACATGTCAAGAACTCGGAGGTGCCGGAGTAACGGTGCTTGGATCGGTCGGACCGGGAGGACGTACGACTACTTCCTCTATGTTGCATCAACGCTTCCGCTTCGGTCTACGAGGGTACGTAGACAACACTCTCCCCTCGTTGCTATATCATCACCATGATCTTGCGTGTGCGTAGGAATTTTTTTGAAATTACTATGTTCCCCAACAGTGGCATCCGAGCCTAGGTTTTTACGGTTTGATGTTATTTGCACGAGTAAAACACAAGTGAGTTGTGGGCGATATAAGTCATACTGCTTACCAGCATGTCATACTTTGGTTCGGCGGTATTGTTGGATGAAGCGGCCCGGACCGACATTACGCGTACGCTTACACGAGACTGGTTTTACCGCCGTGCTTTGCACACAGGTGACTAGCGGGTGTCTGTTTCTCCAACTTTAGTCGAACCGAGTGTGGCTACGCCCGGTCCTTGCGAAGGTTAAAACAACATCAACTTGACAAACTATCGTTGTGGTTTTGATGCGTAGGTGAGATTGGTTCTTGCTTAAGCCCGTAGCAGCCACGTAAAATTTGCAACAACAAAGTAGAGGACGTCTAACTTGTTTTTGCAGGGCATGTTGTGATGTGATATGGTCAAGACGTGATGCTATATTTTATTGTATGAGATGATCATGTTTTGTAACGAAGTTATCGGCAATGGCAGGAGCCATATGGTTGTCGCTTTATTGTATGAAATGCAACGCATACTGTAATTGCTTTACTTTATCACTAAGCGGTAGCGATAGTCGTAGAAGCAATAGATGGTGTAACGACAACGATGCTACGATGGAGATCAAGGTGTCGCGCGGTGGCGATGGTGATCACGACGGTGCTTCGAGATGGAGATCACAAGCACAAGATGATGATGGCCATATCATATCACTTATATTGATTGCATGTGATGTTTATCCTTTATGCATCTTATCTTGCTTTGATTGACGGTAGCATTTTAAGATGATCTCTCACTAAAATTATCAAGTAGTGTTCTCCCGAGTATGCACCATTGCCAAAGTTCGTCGTGTCGAGACACCACGTGATGATCGGGTGTGATAAGCTCTCGTCCATCTACAACGGGTGCAAGTCAGTTTTGCACACGCAGAATACTCAGGTTAAACTTGACGAGCCTAGCATATGCAGATATGGCCTCGGAACACGGAGACCGAAAGGTCGAGCATGAATCATATAGTAGATATGATCAACATAATGATGTTCACCATTGAAAACTACTCCATCTCACGTGATGATCGGTTATGGTTTAGTTGATTTGGATCACGTAATCACTTAGATGACTAGAGAGATGTGTGTCTAAGTGGGAGTTCTTAAGTAATATGATTAATTGAACTTAAATTTATCATGAACTTAGTACCTGATAGTATCTTGCTTGTCTATGTTTCTTTGTAGATAGATGGCTCGTGATGTTGTTCCGTTGAATTTTAATGCTTTCCTTGAGAAAGCAAAGTTGAAAGATGATGGTAGCAATTACACGGACTGGGTCCGTAACTCGAGGATTATCCTCATTGCTGCACGTAAGAGTTACGCCTGGAAGCACCGCTGGGTGCGAACTGCTTGCTGATCTAACCGACGGCGTTAAGAACGTCTGGCGAGCAAAGCTGATGACTACTCTATAGTTCGGTGTGCCATGCTTTACGGCTTAGAACCGGGACTTCAACGGCGTTTTGAGCGTCATGGAGCATATGAGATGTTCGGGAGTTGAAGTTAATATTTCAAGCAAATGCCCGGATTGAGAGATATGAAGTCTCCAATAAGTTCTATAGCTGCAAGATGGAGGAGAATAGTTACGTCGGTGAACATATACTCGGAATGTGCGGGTATAACAATCACTTGATTCAACTTGGAGTTAATCTTCCGATGATAGTGTCATTGATGAATTCTTCAATCACCGCCACCAAGCTACAAGAGATTTGTGGTGAACTATAATATGCAAGGGATGAACAAGACTATTCGAGCTCTTGGCGATCTTTGAAAGCAGCGGAGGTAGAAATCAGAAGGAGCATCAAGTGTTGATGGTCAACAAGACCACTAGTTTAAAGAAGAAGGGCAAAGGGAAGAAGAAGGAAACTTCAAAAGAACGGCAAGCAAGTTGCTGCTCAAGAGAAGAAACCCAAATCTGGACCTAAGCACTGAAATCGAGTGCTTCTACCGCAAGCGGTGGTCATCGAAGCGGAACTGCCCCAAGTATTTGGCGGATAAGAAGTATGGCAAAGTGAACAAAGGTATATGTGATATACATGTTATTGATGTGTACCTAACTAGAGCTCGTAGTAGCACTGGTATTTGATCTTGGTTACATTGCTAATATTTGCAACTCAAAGCAGGACTACGGAATAAGCGAGCACTGGCCAAGGACGAGGTGATGATGCGCGTGGGAAACGGTTCCAAAGTTGATGTGATCGCCGTCGGCACGCTACCTCTACATCTACCATCGGGATTAGTTTTAGACCTAAATAATTGTTATTTGGTGTCTGCGTTGAGCATGCACATTATATCTGGATCTTGTTTGATGCGAGATGGTTATTCATTTAAATCAGATAATAATGGTTGTTCTATTTATATGAGTAATATCTTTTATGGTCATGCACCCTTGAAGAGTGGTCTATTTTTATTGAATCTCGATAGTAGTGATACACATATTCATAATGTTGAAGCCAAAAGATGCAGAGTTGATAATGATAGTGCAACTTATTTGTGGCACTCGCCGTTTAGGTCATATCGGTGTAAAACGCATGAAGAAACTCCATACTGATGGACTTCGGAATCACTTGATTATGAATCACTTGGTACTTGCGAACCGTGCCTCATGGGCAAGATGACTAAAATGCCGTTCTCCGGTACCATGGAGAGAGCAACAGATTTGTTGGAAATCATACATACAGATGTATGTGGCCCGATGAATGTTGAAGCTCGTGGCGGATATCGTTATTTTCTCACCTTCACAGATGATTTGAGCAGATATGGGTATATCTACTTAATGAAGCACAAGTCTGAAACATTTGAAAAGTTCAAAGAATTTCAGAGTGAAGTAGAAAATCATCGTAACAAGAAAATAAAGTTTCTACGATCTGATCGTGGAGGAGAATATTTGAGTTACGAGTTTGGTTTACATTTGAAACAATGCGGAATAGTTTCGCAACTCACGCCACCTGGAACACCACAACGAAACGGTGTGTCCGAACGTCGTAATCGTACTTTAGTTGATATGGTGGGATCTATGATGTCTCTTATCGATTTACCGCTATCGTTTTGGGGTTATGCTTTAGAGACGGCCGCATTCACGTTAAATAGGGCACCATCAAAATCCGTTGAGACGATGCCTTATGAACTATGGTTTGGCAAGAAACCAAAGTTGCCGTTTCTTAAAGTTTGGGGTTGAGATGTTTATGTGAAGAAACTTCAACCAGATAAGCTCGAACCCAAATCGGAGAAATGTGTCTTCATAGGATACCCAAAGGAAACTGTTGGGTACACCTTCTATCACAGATCCGAAGGCAAAACATTTGTTGCTAAGAATGGATCCTTTCTAGAGAAAGAATTTCTCTCGAAAGAAGTGAGTGGGAGGAAAGTAGAACTTGATGAGATAACTGTATCTACTCCCTTGTTGGAAGGTAGTTCATCACGAGAACCGGTTCCCGTGACAAGTACACCAACTAGTGAGGAAGCTAATGATATTGATCATGAAACTTCAGATCAAGTTTCTGCTGAACCTCGTGGGTCTACGAGTAAGATCCGCACAGAGTGGTACGGTAATCCTGTTCGGAAGTCATGTTACTTGACCATGATGAACCTACGAACTATGAGGAAGCGATGATGAGCCCAGATTCGCAAAATGGCTGGAGGCCATGAAATCGAGATAGGATCCATGTATGAAAACAAAGTATGGACTTTGGTTGACTTGCCCGATGATCGGCAAGCCATTGAGAATAAATGGATCTTTAAGAAGAAGACTGACGCCGATGGTAATGTTACTGTCTATAAAGCTCGACTTGTTGCAAAAGATTTTCGACAAGTTCAAGGGGTTGACTACGATGAGACTTTCTCACCCGTAGCGATGCTTAAGTCTGTCCGAATCATGTTGGCTATTGCTGCATTTCATGATTATGAAATTTGGCAAATGGATGTCAAGACTGCATTCTTGAATGGATTTCTAGAAGAAGAGTTGTATATGATGCAGCCGGAAGGTTTTGTTGATCCAAAAGGTGCTAACAAAGTGTGCAAGCTCCAACGTTCCATTTATGGACTGGTGCAAGCATCTCGGAGTTGGAATAAACGTTTTGATAGTGTGATCAAAGCATATGGTTTTATACAGACTTTTGGAGAAGCCTGTATTTACAAGAAAGTGAGTGGGAGCTCTGTAGCATTTCTAGTTTTATATGTTGATGACATATTATTAATTGGAAATGATATAGAATTTCTGGATAGCATAAAGGGATACTTGAATAAAAGTTTTTCGATGAAAGACCTCGGAGAAGCTGCTTACATATTAGGCATCAAGATCTATAGAGATAGATCAAGACGCTTAATAGGACTTTCACAAAGCACATACCTTGACAAAATATTGAAAAAGTTCAATATGGATCAGGCAAAGAAAGGATTCTTGCACGTGCTACAAGGTGTGAAGTTGAGTCGAACTCAATGCCCGACCACAAGCAGAAGATAGAGAGAAAATGAAAATGTTCCTATGCTTCAGCCATAGGCTCTATCATGTATGCAATCTGTGTACAGACTGACGTATGCTTAGCAATAAGCTTAGCAGGAAGGTACCAAAGTAATCCAGGAGTGGATCACTAGACAGCGGTCAAGAACATCCTGAAATACCTGAAAAGGACTAAGGATATGTTTCTCGTATATGGAGGTGACAAAGAGCTAGTCGTAAATGGTTACGTCGATGCAAGCTTTGACATCGATCCGGACGATTCTAAATCGCAAACCGGATCGTGTTTTTATTAAGCGGTGGATCTGTAAGTTGGTGCAGTTCTAAACAAAGCGTCGTGGCGGGATCTACATGTGAAGCGGAGTACATAGCTGCTACAAGCAGCAAATGAAGGAGTCGGATGAAGGAGTTCATTTCCGATCTAGGTGTCATACCTAGTGCATCGGGACCAATGAAGATCTTCTGTGACAATCTTGGTGCAATTGCCTTGGCAAAGGAATCCAGATTTCACAAGAGGACCAAGCACATTAAGAGGCGCTTCAATTCCATTGGGACCAAGTCCAAGTGGGAGACATAGAGATTTGCAAGATACATACGGATCTGAATGTTGCGAGACCGTTGACTAAGCCTCTCTCACGAGCAAAACATGATCAGCACCAAGACTCCATGGGTGTTAGAATCATTACTATGTAATGTAGATTATTGACTCTAGTGCAAGTGGGAGGATGAAGGAAATATGCCCTAGAGGCAATAATAAAGTTATTATTTATTTCCTCATATCATGATAAATGTTTATTATTCATGCTAGAATTGTATTAACGGAAACATGATACATGTGTGAATACATAGACAAACATATAGTCACTAGTATGCCTCTACTTGACTAGCTCATTAATCAAAGATGGTCATGTTTCCGACCATAGACATGTGTTGTCATTTGATTAGTGGGATCACATCATTAGAAGAATGATGTGATTGATATGACCCATTTTGTTAGCCTAGCACTTGATCGTTTAGTATCTGCTATTGCTTTCTTCATGACTTATACAAAGTTCCTGCAACTATGAGATTGTGCAACTCCGTGTACGGAAGAACACTTTGTGTGCTACCAAAGCGTCTAGCGAATCGGGTGATTATAAAGGTGCTCTCTGGTGTTTCCGAAGGTTCATGTTGAGTTTGCATAATTCGAGATTAGGATTTGTCACTCCGATTGTCGGAGAGGTATCTCTGGCCCTCTCGGTAATACTCATCACTTAAGCTTTGCAAGCATATAACTAATGAGTTAGTTATGAGATGGCGTATCCGTAGAGCGAGTAAAGAGACTTGCGGTAACAAGGTTGAACTAGGTATTGGATACCGACGATCAAATCTCGGGCAAGTAACATACCGATGACAAAGGGAACAAAGTATGTTGTTATGCGGTTTGCCCGATAAGGATCTTCGTAGAATATGTAGGAACCAATATGGGCATCCAGGTCCCGCTATTGGTTATTGACCAGAGACGTGTCTCGGTCATGTCTACATCGTTCTCGAACGTAGGGTCCGCACGCTTAAGGTTTCGATGACAGTTATATTATGAGTTTATGTATTTTGATGTACCGAAGTTTGTTCGGAGTCCCGGATATGATCACGGACATGACGAGGAGTCTCGAAATGGTCGAGACATAAAGATTGATATATTGGACGGATATATTTGGACACCGGAAAGGTTCCGGAGAAGTTTGGAGCTCCGGGAGGTTACCGGACCCCCCGGGAGGTATATTCGCCTTATTTGGCCCATGTAGGAGGAAGATAGAAGGAGCAAGGGAGGGGGGCGCGCCCCCCAAGCCAATCCAAATTGGGGAGGGGGGCCGGCCCCCTTTTCCTTTCTCCTTCCCCCTCTCTTCCTTCCTACTACTAGTACTACTTCCTAATACTAGTACTCCTTCCTTCCCCCTCCAAATAAGATTAGGAAAAGGGGGGGAAACCTACTTGGAGTAGGTTTCCCCCTCCCTATGGCGCCCCCCCTTGGGTCGGCCACCTCCTCCCACCCTCCTTTATATACGGGGGTAGGGGGGCACCCTAGAACACACAAGTTGATCATTGATCATTCCTTAGCCGTGTGCGGTGCCCCCCTCCACGATATTACACCTCGATCATATTGTAGTGGTGCTTAGGCAAAGCCCTGCGACAGGAGAACATTAAGATCGTCACCACGCCGTCGTGCTGATGGAACTCCCCCTCGGAGCCTCTACTGGATTGGAGATCGAGGGTGCGTCATCGAGCTGTACGCGTGTCAAGAACTTCGGAGGTGCCGGAATGCGGTGCTTGGATCGGTCGGACCGGAGGACGACGACTACTTCCTCTATGTTGCATCAACGCTTCCGCTTCGGTCTACGAGGGTACATAGACAACACTCTCCCCTCGTTGCTATATCATCACCATGATCTTGCGTGTGCGTAGGAATTTTTTTGAAATTACTACGTTCCCCAACAGTTCTTCCCTCTTTCCCCTCTCCCTCTCCTCTGTTCTTCCCTTCTTCCTCTCGAGTTCATCACAAAATTTGCCCCAAATTTGTCAAGATTTGCTGGCCCCCATCCATTCAAATGATCACCAAGGTTAGCAACTTTGTCCTTTCATCTCTCATTGCTAGATTAGCTCTTGCATTGGTTTATATAGTGATTAATTGTGGGTTTTAGTAATTTGGGAGGAATTATATGTGGTAGTATTTGATTTATATGCAATTTGAGGTCAAAATAACACTTAGTTTGCATATGTAGGTGTGGTTTACTTAGTGCCTTCTAAATCTCCGTCGTAACCACCGTCGATCGCTCGCACCATCCTTGTCATGGCACCACCTTGTGGTGAGCCTCTTGTTCATGAAATTTTTATAAAAATTGATGTTTGTGTGATTTGGATATATAGTTACTCTATAATTATCTTACCCGTACGTTGTTTGTTATACATAGTGCCATGGTTTTGATATCCGTCCCCGTCGGCCCTCGTCCTTGTTATGATTCGGATGTGGTATATTCTCTTTTAAAACTATTTGTTGCATTTTGTGTTTATGACAAATTATGCCCATCAAGTTGACATAGATATTTTTATCTAGGAGGTATGTGAACCGGAAATTCCAACCGACCCTATTGTCGAGAGGTTAAATTTAGTTGAAAGAGAAAACAAGTACTTGAAAGAAAAATTGAAAAGAATTGAGGGGGAGAAGATGGAATTGGAGTTGCATGTTGCCGATGTTGTAACACCCCGGATGTAACTTTCCATCTTTGTAACTCCAACTCTTGCCATTTTCAGCTATGTGCTATGATATTCCCTCCGTGGTTGGGTTTTTCTTATTTTTGCATTTTGTCCATGTCATGCATTTCATATCATGTCATCATGTGCATCGCACTTGCATACATGTTCGTCTCATGCATCCGAGCTTTTTTCCCCGTTGTCCGTTTTGCATTCCGACACTCCCACATGCACCGGAGCACCCCCTCTTGTATCTTTGTCGTGAGAGGGTGTTGAACGTTCTCGGAATGGACCGAGCCTTGCCAAGTGGCCCTGGTATAGCACCGGTAGACCACCTGTCATGTTTCGGGTCATTTGGAGCTCGTTTGATACTCCAACGGTTAACCGCACTCTCGCAAAGGCCTCTTTTAAGTTGAAGCCCAACACCCCTCCAAAACAGCCCAATAACCCATCTAAGTCACCCCCATGCTCTCGGTCGTTCGATCACGATCGTGTGGGCGAAAACCGCACCCCATTTGGAGTCTCCTAGCTCCCTCTACCTATAAATATGTGCAACCCTCCGAAAATCACGGGCAAACCCTAGTCTCTTCCACCCCGCACCACTGGACACGTCCGGCCCGAGCCGGACGAAATCCCGCCGCCGCCGCCGCCCAATCGGGGCGCGCCACGTCGCCACCCGGGCCGCCCGCCACCGCGCCTCCACATGGGCCCGCTGGCCCATGGCAGCCTCCGCCGCCGGCCGGGCCGCGCCCGCCCAGCGACCGCGGACTCCCCGCCGCTCGCCCAGCCAGCGCGCTGGCCGCCACCGCCGCGCCCGGCGTCGCCTCCGCCGCCCGGCCGCGCCATCCGCCAGGCGTCCGCGCCGCCCCGCCTCCTCCAGGCTCGTCGCGCCGCCGAGTCGAGTCGCCCTCCGCCGCCCGAAGACCCTCTCCGGCGCCGGCCGCCTCCGCCTCCCTCGCCGGAGCCATCTCCGGCAAGACTCCGGCCGGCGACCTCGAGCCACGTGCCCGGATCCAGATCCAGAACGCTCCGGTTGACTTTTTCCCCTCCAAAAATCGTCTTAAGTCCTTAATCTGTCAATATTTTGTTGCATCTTCATCGCATCACATCTTTGCACCCGTGTCTCCGTTTTGGGCGTTTAGCATATCAAATTGTTCGTCTCGATGAGTACATCATTTCATCACATTGCACCATTTTCATTTGAGCTCATCTTGATGCCCGAAATGCTGTTGGAAGAGGGCTATTTGATGTTAGTTTCTCTTTCTTAACAGAACATGCACTTTTGTCATTTTTGCCATGATTAATGTGTGCACCTTATGAACTTGAGCCCTACATATGTTTTGATCTATGCTATGCTATCTTTCCAGGGGTGTATGCCATGTATTTTTGTGATCAATGTGGTGACTAGCACAAGCATGCAAACTAGGGATGATAATGTTGCTGATTTCAGGAACTTAGTGTTTTCACTAAGTCATGTCCTGCTGTTATTTTTATGCCATGTAATCATGTTGTTACAGAGAGATCTATGCCCTTTTTGAGCATGACCAGTAAGGGTGTTTTGAACATATGGATGTGCTCTATCTATCCATGACTTTGTTGGTATTTATGGGTTAGCCTAGCATGTCATTTTCGTTCTCTACTTTTGCTTCAAGATGTTTCCTGGCAGATTGTTTACATGAGATTCAATTTTCACGAGGTTGTTGTAGTTGATCCGTGTATGCTATGATGTTGTTCTTGCCATGTATAGCTTCTATGCCATGTCTTCTTGATGGGTGTATGCTTAGTTTATCATGAGATGCTCTGTAGTGAGTGCAACGAGCTCACGAACATGCCTACTTGTTATCTGTTTTTGCCATATCCAGTTTTTCTGCTAAGTCTGAGATCTGTAATGAAACTTGCTATGTTTACATGGGTGCCATCATTTCTTATGGTCCTTTTTGGCTTATGGTCAGTAAGGGACTTTTGATCTATGCTTTGAGTAGATTCCTGCCATGCCTTGTTTGGCTATTATAAGTTCCTGTAGCTTGTTGTTTGCTTGCTCTAAACATGCCCTCCTGATGTTAAATTCTGGCATACTAGTATTTTCACTAAGTTTGTGAACCTGATATTTTTTTGCACTTTCACCATGCTTGTTTGAACATGTTATGATGTGATTTAGCCATAGCTCAGTGTTCCTCTTTTGTTAAGCATCTCCTGTAGATCGCTTTCATATGTTTTGTTTTTATGTTGGGGTGCTGTAGCATAGTTTCTTGTTGCATGCTAAGTAGCATCGTGCTGTTAAACGCAGATTCGCGTCATTATTGTTTTGCTTGCCATTTGCAAACCGTTCATCCGTTTCCGGTGATCTTCATATCGATTTCAACCGAAATCATCTCATCTTTCCAGCGGCATACTTGGTTTGCCAATTTGATGCCTTGTTCATCATTTTCCTTCCGGAGCACACATATGCATTGCATATCACATCTCGCATAGCATGTCATGTATTGCATCATATTGCTTGTGCATTGCTCCTTGTTTGATTGTTGTTCCATTGCTTGTGTTCTTGCTTTGGGTAGAGCCGGGAGACGAGTACGTGGACGAGGAACCTGTTGAGAACGCCTACGAGGATCAAGCCTTCGACAACTCTGAGAACCTTGCAGGCAAGATGACCATACCCTCGAAATCACTTCTATCTTTGCTTGCCAGATGCTCGCTCTTTTGCTATGCCTATGCTACGTTACCTACCACTTGCTATATCATGCCACCCATATTGCCATGTCAAACCTCTAACCATCCATGTCCTAGCAAACCGTTGATTGGCTATGTTACCGCTTTTGCTCAGCCCCTCTTATAGTGTTACTAGTTGCAGGTGAAGATGAAGTTTGTTCCTTGTTGGAACATGGATATTTTGGGATATCACAATATCTATTGTTTTAATTAATGCATCTATATACTTGGTAAAGGGTGGAAGACTTGGCCTTATGCCTGGTGTTTTGTTCCACTCTTGCCGCCCTAGTTTCCGTCATACCGGTATTATGTTCCTTGATTTTGCGTTCCTTACGTGGTTGGGTGATTTATGGGACCCCCGTGACAGTTCGCTTTGAATAAAACTCCTTCAGCAAGGCCCAACCTTGGTTTTACCATTTGCCACCTAAGCCTTTTTCCCTTGGGTTTTCGCGAGCCCGAGGGTCATCTTTATTTTAGCCCCGGGCGGTGCTCCTTCGAGTGTTGGTCGAACCGGCAGATCATGGGCCACCACGGGGCAACTCGAGGGCTGGTTTTACTCGTAGGCTGACCTATCCGTTGTGCCCTGAGAATGAGATATGTGCAGCTCCTATCGGGATTTGTCGGCACAGTCGGGTGGTCTTGCTGGTCTTGTTTTACCATTGTCGAAATGGCATGCGAACCGGAATTCTGAGACTGATCGGGTCTTCCCGGGAGAAGGTTTATCCTTCGTTGACCGTGAGAGCTTGTGATGGGCTAAGTTGGGACACCCTGCAGGTATTATCTTTCAAAGCCGTGCCGCGGTTATGAGGCAGATGGGAATTTGTTAATGTCGGTTGTAGAAAACCGAAGTTGACCTTAATTAAAATACATCAATCGCGTGTAATCGTGATGGTCCCTTCTCGGTGGAGTCCGGGAAGTGAACACGGTGTTGGAGTTATGTTTGATGTAAGTAGTTTCAGGATCACTTCTTGATCGCTACTAGCTTCACGACCGTGCCTTGCTTCTCTTCTCGCTCTCTTTTGCGATCGTAGCCACCATATATGCTAGTCGCTTGCTGCAGCTCCACCTCATTACACCAGCCTTCCCTTAAGCTTAAATAGTCTTGATCTCGCGGGTGTGAGATTGCTGAGTCCCCGTGACTCACAGATTCTACCAAAACAGATGCATGTACCGGTGATACCCAGTGCAGATGGCGCAACTGAGCTGAAGTGGGAATTTGATGAGGCCCTTGGTCGTTACTATGTTTCATTTCCAGACGATCAGTAGTGGAGCCCATTGGGACGATCGGGGATCTGTGTTGCTTTTGGGGTAGTCTTCTTTTATTTTGGTTCCGTAGTCGGACCTTGAGTGTAAACTGAATGATGGATGTTTATTTATGTATTGTGTGAAGTGGCGACTGTAAGCCAACTATGTATCTTTTCCCTTATGTATTACATGGGTTGTGTAAAGATTACCTCACTTGCGACATTGCTTTCAATGCGGTTATGCCTCTAAGTTGTGCTTCGACACGTGGGAGATATAGCCGCATCGAGGGCGTTACAAGTTGGTAATCAGAGCCAGCCCCGACCTTAGGAGCCCCATTGCTTGATCGTTTTTAGCGGTCGAGTTGTGTCTAGAAAAAATGTTTTGAGTCATTTAGGATTATATATATCGGAGAGTTAGGAATTCTTTTTACTCCCCAGTCTCTTCATCGCTCTGGTAAGGCATCCTGACGTAGAGTTTTGACTCTTCTCTTCTCAAATTTCACTAAAAAAAATTTAGGATCACGCGGGTATCTTGGAATCGTTTCGATGGTTTTATGATGAGAACATTGTCTTGGTGCCTCCTGTCAGGGGTTTAGTGGAAGTGTCCCGGGGAGTTGAGCTCTGAGGTGTTGTCGTCATAATTTTATCGTTGCAGTTCTGGAATACCGAGTTTATGCGCCGACATCGAAAATCTCTTTTATGCAGTTGTTGGTGAGATAACCCGATAACCCGATCTTGAGGTGAGTACGGAGTATTGCCATGACTCGTATAACGGATGCTTTTGAAGGTTGAGGTACACGATTTCGAAGGTTTCTTGGTTATGTGTTGACGGATGGATACAATGGATGTAGGGATTGTTAGTTTGGGTGAGATATATTGCTTCCCTGTATCCCCAACACCAGATTGCATAACCAGAAAGTTTCGGGAGTTTATAGGTGGGATTCAAGTAGCTCTAGCTCTTCTTCCCGCAGATATTTGGTTTGTGATTGGGTAATCCTTACCACTTATTTGTTCCATTCATACCTTGTTTTTATTTTCATTCATCAATCTCTTATCAAGTGGCTTCTCACCTAAATGGACGTGATGTTTACTTTGGAATTCATTCGTTCATCCCTGTTCGAATGTTTATTGTGAAGACTATATGTTGCAATTTCTATCCGTTGACTCAACTTGTCTATCTGTCTATCAAGATGCTAACGGATGTCACCCTCTTCAGGATGGCTCCGCCAACGCGTCAGAATCCGGAACGCAGTGATGGGAGTCAGGCGAACCCTCCACCTCCACCTCCGCCTCTGGAGGCATGGCAAACTTTGATGGCAACCACTAACGCCAATGCTCAGTTGTTGATTCAGCTGATGCAAGAGCGTAACCAAGGCCAAGGCAACCAAGGGAATCAAGGTCAAGGGCAGTTCTACCATCAGCCTCAGTTTCCTACCCTCAACCAATTCCTTGCAAATCAGCCAAAGTCTTTCAGCTACTGTGCCGAGGCCACAGACGCCGACGATTGGCTCGTGGATATCAACAAGCATTTCGAATGCAGCAATGTCCGGCCTGAGGACTACGTCAAGTTCGCGTCTTTTCAGCTCAAGGATCAAGCAGCTGATTGGTTCCAGCAATACAAGGATTCCAGAGGAGGTCGAGTGATTACTTGGACTGATTTACATCCGGGACTTTAAAGCTCACCACATTCCTACCAGTGTTGTTGAGAGCAAGCGTGAGGAGTTCCGCAATCTCAAGCAAGGCAACATGTCAGTGTACGAATACAACATGCAGTTTCAGAAACTTGCTCGCTTCGCTAAACAAGACGTTCCTGATGAAAAGAGTATGATCTATCAATTCAGAGGTGGCCTTAGAGAGGATCTGTAGTTAGCTCTCGTTCTTGTTGAGCCTACTCAGTTTGATCAATTCTACAATATGGCACTCAAGCAAGAAGGTGCTCAGCTCAAGTGTGAGGCTTCAAAGAAGAGAATCAGGGATGCAGTTCAGTCTTCTTCTTCCTCTCAAGGGGCAGCTAAGCAGCAAAAGTTCTACCTTCCTCCTCCTCCGTTCCATCAGCCTTATCAACAGAAGAACTCAGGTGGTCGTGGATCTTCCCACCCACCCAACCCAGTCTATCAGAACAAGTCTTAGCCTC
Organism: Aegilops speltoides; assembly: GCA_021437245.1. Classification (NCBI taxonomy): domain Eukaryota; kingdom Viridiplantae; phylum Streptophyta; class Magnoliopsida; order Poales; family Poaceae; genus Aegilops; species Aegilops speltoides. The sequence goes on along the minus strand of CM038141.1, from coordinate 409,015,563 downwards.
AAGCTCCAAGGTCAAATGCTCCTTATCACCGTCCGCTCTCAGAGGTGACCTGCAACAAGTGCCAGTAGAAGGGTCACTATGCGACCAAATGCTTCAACCAAAGGCGCCTTCCTCCTCCTCCTCCTGTGAGGTCTTCAAGCAATGCAGTGGTCAAGCATAATCCAAAGCATGCAAAGGTGAACATGATGAATGCTGCTCAGGCAGAGGATTCTTCAGACGTGATAATGGGTAATCTCTCAGTTAATGATATTCTTGCAAAAGTTTTGTTCGATACCGGTGCATCGCATTGTTTCATGTCAACACCTTTCTTTACCAAGCATGATTTCACTTCGGAATATTTGGATAGAACTCTAGCAATTGTTTCCCCGGGCAAGCACATGAGTTCTCGTTTGATGGTTCCAAATGTCGGTATCAAGATGGGCGACTATAAATTTCTGTCTTCTCCAGTTGTTCTTGGTGACTCGGATATCGATCTAATTCTCGGGATGGACTGGCTTTCTAAGCACAAAGCTCAACTTGATTGTGCTGCCAGGCAAATTCAATTGACACACTCTTCTGAGGATGTTATCATCTATGCCGCTCGTGATGAAACCATTCAGTTGTTTTCTCTCAATGGGAAGGGCGAGCTACACGCAATCTCTCAGATTCCAGTCGTTTGTGAGTACCAAGATGTCTTTCCACAAGAGCTTCCGGGTATGCCTCCGCATCAGCCAGTCGAATTTGTTATCGATCTTGAGCCTGGCACTGAACCCGATTGCAAGCGTCCTTACAAGCTTGGACCCAAGGAGCTGAAGGAATTGAAGAAACAGCTCGATGAACAAGAGCGTTTGGGTTTGATCAGACCGAGTTCATCTCCATGGGGATGTGGAGTTCTTTTTGTCCAGAAGAAGGATGGCACGGACCGACTTTGTGTTGATTACCATCCATTGAACAAGAAGACAATCAAGAACAAATATCCACTTCCCAACATCAATGAGCTATTCGAGCAGCTCAAAGGTGCTAAAGTATTCTCCAAGCTTGACCTTCGTATGGGTTATCATCAGATTCGAATTCGTGAACAAGATATTCCCAAGACAGCTTTCAGAACAAGCTATGGTTCTTACGAATATACTGTCATGTCTTTCGGCCTTGTCAATGCTCCTCCAACATTCTCTCGAATGATGAACTTTATCTTCAACCCCTACACCAATGATTTCGTCTTGGTGTATCTCGATGATATTTTGGTCTTCTCCAAGAATAAGCAGGATCATGCCAAACATTTGCGATTGGTGCTCGACAAGCTCAGAGAGCATCAATTCTATGTGAAGTTTTCCAAATGTGAGTTCTGGCTTGATGAAGTTCTTTATCTTGGTCACATCATCTCAGCCAAGGGCATTGCTGTTAATCCCGAGAAGGTGTCTTCAATTGTGAATTGGGAACCTCCTCAGAATGTCAAGCAGCTCCGCAGTTTTCTCGGTCTTGCAAGCTATTGTCGAAGATTCGTTGAGAATTTCTCTAAGATTGCAAAGCCTCTTTCTAACCTCCTTCAGAAGCATGTCAAGTATGTCTGGACGCCTAAGTGTCATGTCGCTTTCAACACCCTCAAAGAGAAGCTAGTTACAGCTCCTGTCTTGACTCCTCCTGATGAATCCAAACCATTCGAAGTATTATGTGATGCTTCCTTGCAAGGTCTCGGTGTTGTGTTAATGCAAGAGAAGAAAGTTGTGGCCTATACCTCTCGTCAGTTGAAGCCCAACGAAAAGAACTACCCCACTCATGATCTTGAGTTGGCGGCAGTTGTCCATGCATTGATAACATGGAGACATCTCTTGTTGGGAAGGAAAGTGGACATTTTCACCGATCACAAGAGTCTCAAGTATATCTTCACTCAACCCAACCTCAACCTCAGGCAAACTCGATTGGTCGAAATGATTCAAGAGTACAATCCAAGTATTGAATATACTCCTGGCAAGGCGAATGTGATTGCAGATGCCTTGAGCAAAAAGGCTTATTGCAACAGCTTTATTCTCAAGCCCTTCCAACCGGATCTTTGTGAAGCTTTCCTGTCACATCCCTAGCTTCTGGTGCTGCCTAGTGTTTGCATCTTGCTTGCATCATGTTTAAATTTTTGAAACCTGAATTGAGGAAATTTGGAAGCCTCAAGATTTAATTCAAGAAGGGCAAAGAACCCTGGGAAATTGCATTCAATGTTTCTCAAAATGATCTTATTAACTGTTTAATATTTTTGGCAAGGCTCTTGCACCAAACCAAAAATAATGAACATTTGTAAGGAATATTTTGGGTCTTTGAATTTAAATCATTAGCTATTTGAATTTGGATTATATTCATATATTAGAATATAATTTCAAATACCCCTGAATTATTTTATGAGCTTTTGGAAAAGTCCATCTAGCAAAATAAAAATATTCAGAGGAGTTTTTGGCATTGTTTGAATTCAAAACAGTGGCAAAATATTAACTAAAAACAGATAACAGATAATAAAAAAAAGAACAGAAACATACCAGGCGGCCCGCAACTGTAGCCGGCCCAGCTCCTATGCATCAGCCCAGCCGGGCAAAGCCAGCCCAGCCCAGCTCCACCTCCCTGTCGTCTTCCACCTCCCGCCCGGTGGGCGGGAGGCGTGTGGCTTGGCCAAGCGCCGCGCCTCGCCACCTCCTGCTTGCCGCCGCCTGGCCCCTTGGGTGATGCCACGCGCTCCTCTCGACCTCTCTCACTCTCCCCCGACCTCGTCCCCTCCTCTGTTCGCTCCTCTCTCCACCGAACAGAGCCGTCGCCACCGTCGCCGTTCGTCGTGGCCACCGACCTCCCCACGCCAAGCCAGCTAGCCCACGAGCACCGCCTCGCTGCAGTGCACCTCACGCCAGTCCCACGAGCCGGGCGCCTTGAAGAGACGCCTTGAGCTCGTCTCCTACCTCGGACTCGCCGGTCGCCGTCGCCCGATTCGTTGAACTCCGGTCGCCTCCGAGCTCGCCGACCACCTCTTCCTCTCCACTGTGAGCTCCTACGCCTCCCCTCTCTCTCCCCGTGCTCGATTTCACCGCGTACCCGTCGCCTCTGTCGATCCCGAGAACCCGTCGCTGCCGGCTGTGTCGCCGCCGTGGCTAGAGCTCACGAACGTCGCGTCTGAGCATACCATCGTGCTCAGGGCGATGCCAAAAGCCCAAAACCCCCACCCACTGCTCCCGCCGTTCGCTGTGGCGCCGTTTCCGCCGACGCCCGAACTCCGGCCGCCGCCGCGAGCTTGTTTCCTGCGAGCTCCGGCCATCCCAGTCGCTGCCGCTTGCCCAGTTGGATGCGGCGCACCTTGACCACCGTGAAGCGCAAACCACCGCAAAAGCTGCGCCCGTAGCGATTTTCCGCGAAATTCGCCCGCGCTTTGAGGTCGCCGCCAGCCAAACTCCGGCGTGATGACGTGGTTGCTTAATTAAGTCTAATCCCTCCCTAACAGACGCTGACAGACGGGCCCCACCGTTAATTAACCACAGGGTTATTCCCTGTTTAATTAAGCTAATGACCGTGGCCCCACCAGCCTGTTTGACCGTGCCACCTCAGCGTTGACCGACCCACCTTGGTCGGCGTCTGCTCTTGATCTTGATTACATCGACATGCGGGACCCACAGGTCAAGGTTGACCTGGGTCAGCGCGGTTGACCTGCTGACGCAATGTTGTTGTCATGCTGATGCAGTAAACAATTTCTGGATTTAAAATAATTCAGAAATTCGATAAATCTACAAACTTCAAAAATTCATAGAAAATCAACCGTAGCTCCAAATCAAATAAATTATATATGAAAAATGATCAGAAAAATCCAATCTATCCACCTGTACCATTTTCATGCATATTTGAGCAAGTTAACCTCACTGTTTAGGATGAAACATGAATAGGACAACTTTGATAATAGTTCTGGAGTTGGAATTTGATGTAATTTTGAATTCCACTTCAATCAAAAATGACTTTCTGCTGCATTAGACCAAATCACAGCATATTGCCATGTCATGATCATGCATCATATTGTGCATTGCATTGATTGTGTTCTTCCTTGTTTGCCGGTGTTTGTCCCCTCTCGATAGACGTGTTCCGACGATGAGATCGATGACACCGATGAAGAGCTATATTATCTTCAGAAGTGCCAGGCAAGCAAAACCCCCTTGTTCATTCCGATACAATCCCACTCTCTCGCTCCTGCTCTCTTTTACTGCATTAGGACAACAACGATTCAATGTTACTTGCTGCGGTAGTTGAACCCCTTTATCCTCTGCATGACCTGTCATTGCCACAGTAAATAGATGAAACCCACTAGCATGAGTAGGAGTTGTTTGAGCCCTGATGTGCCTACTCATTCATGCTTGTTTGTCATGCCTGCTATTGCTTAGGGTTGTGTCAGGTCTGATTCATCGGGAATGAATCGGAAATGTGTGAACATGTCCTACTGTTGTTGAGCTAAATGTGTGAACACGATTTGGTAAAGGTAGCGGTGAGAGGCCATGTAGGAGTACATGGTGGGTTGTCTCATTGCAGCCGTCCTCAGGAACTGAGTTCTGTGTTTGTGATCCATGAACAGCTACTACCACTCATTGGGATCCTTAATTGACCCTCTCGGCTTCTTAATCACCCTTGTTCTCTGTCCAGGAGTTGCAACTAGTTTCTGGTGTTTGTAGGTAGTGCTAGTAGTCTACCAAGTGGCACCCGGTACAGGTGGGCTTGGGACAGACTAGGCATAGTGGCACGGTGTACCAAGTGGCACCGGATGGTGGGCTTGGGAACCCTGCTCACATCGTTTGGGGCCGTGGCGACACCCCGGCGGATCTCCTTGCGGATGGAACCCGAATAGGCGATAAACCGGACAAGAGACTTGAGTGTTTAGGTAGGCGTGGCCGACTCCTCGCCCGGCTTCCGCTTGAAGGTTGCCGAGGTACATGGCGTGTAATGGGCGATAAGTGGCGAGCGTGTGTGAAGAAGTACACCCTCAGAGGGTTATCATTATCTATTGAATAGCCGGATTCCTTGGATATGGAAACTTGGACCCCTTGCATAGTTCATAGACAAGTGAAAGTGGATACTCTAAAATACGCAAGATAAGCGTGAGTGCTATGGATGGCGTTCTCGTGAGGGAGGCGGAGCGGATCCATAGTGGTGTATTGATATGGTGAATATGTGGACTCGTGTGCCACCTCAAAAGAGTTACTTGCAGTCGTAGTTCAGGATAGCCACCGAGTCAAAGCTGGCTTGCTGCAGTTAAACCCCACCATCCCCTTTGTTGACAATGATGCATATGTAGATAGATCTGATGTAAGTCTTGCTGGGTACATTTGTACTCACGTTTGCCTATTTTATGTTTTTGCAGAGAGACTTCAGTCTCGCTAGTAGTTCCACTTGGACTTCGACGTTTAGCTTGTTACCTCAGCTACGATCTTGTGCCCACGGCAGGATCTGGTAGACAGTCAGGCTTCTCAGCCTTTTTCATTTGTAGATGTCTGTACTCAGACATGATAAGCTTCCGCATGTGCTTGATCTGATGCTCTGAATGTTGGGTCATGAGACCTATGTTTGTAATATCTCGCTCCTCGGAGCCTATTGAATAAATACTTGAGTCGTAGAGTCATGTTGTGATGCCATGTTGTATTTGCACATATCGAGCATATTGTGTGTATGTTATTGAAATGCTTGGTATGTGTGGGATCGACTATCTAGTTGTTTATCCTTAGTAGCCTCTCTTACGGAAATGTCTCCTAGTGTTTCCACCGAGCCATGGAAGCTTGCTCTGCTCCGGAACACTTAGGCTGGCGGCATGTGTCCTTCTTCGTTCTGTGTCTGTCCTTCGGGAAATGTCACGCGATGAATACCGAGTCCTGCTACCCCGCTACAGCCGGTTTATCGAGTCCTGCTAGCCAGTGCTACAGCCGGAACTCACTCGCTGATGACCGACACGTTCGATCTTCGGGTCATGGATGCTGTCCTCGTAAGTCTGTGCCACTTTGGGTTTACGACTAGCCATGTCAGCCGGGCTCCTTATCATATGGATGCTAGCGACACTATCATATCGTGTGCCAAAAGCATAAACGGTCTCGAGCAAAGGTAAGGCGACACCCGTGGGAATACCGTGCGTGAGGCCGCAAAGTGATATGAGGTGTTACTGAGCTAGATCTATGTGACATTGAGTCGGGTCTGACAGCTTTGGTATCGAGCTTGATTGCTCAGAGGATTACCAAGCCAAACTGGTCGAAGTTGTGTCTAGAAATGCTTTAGTTATGTAGGGGAATTGATTGTGGGATGGAACGTAAGGCTCTTTTACTCCTTATACCTCATGGCCTTCTGATCTGAGTGATCCTCTTCTCTTCTACGGGGATTAAGGAACTAGGCCTTCTCATCTATCTATTAGGATGACGTGTTACTAATCCATAGACTTATAGAATTGATAGTTTCAAGCCTCAATTCAGTTTCTACTACTTTTAGTATGTTCTCAGTTGAACTAGAACCTTGATATGATGTTGTTAAGTGACTATGCAAATCCTTGTGAATGTCTCAAATCTTTTCTGAGCATTTACAGCCGTTATGTTGTCCGAGTCATCCCAGGTTTCTAAACAGTCTGATGCATTTGCAAATCCCTTCTTACCGTTCCGATGTTCCTTGGGCCAGGTTAATCACACTAATTGCTGAGTTGAGGTATTCTATTGCCTCGACATATATGTTGGAATTACTATTATGACCCTAGGTGTCTTAGGGGATCATCTAGTAATCTAGCCATGATTTGTGTCCCAGTGTGAGGATTCTGGCCTTTATTCTCGAAAGCATCCCGTGATGCAATTTAGTTAGTAGGTATTCTACTCGTGGGTTTTGAACCCGATATTCACCCTACTTACTTCATGTTGATAGTGTTTGCTCGTTCCTTTAGGATATTAGTAACCTTTGCGATAGTCCTCGAGGTCCGTGGTATATCGTTCTTCCAAATACCATGAACCATTCTTGGCAGGAGTTCTTTTGAACCCAAAGATCACAATCAGAGTACTCTTGAGGAGTTCTCCATTCATAATTGTGAATCTGCCCGTTCTACCCTTTCCGCATGGGTTATCCGGAAGAAATGTTGAGCTTTGCTCGACATACTAATCTATGCATCCACAACTCAGAAAGATATATGTTCCTTTGAGTTGTCCCTCTCAAGTTATATTCTAACCTTCGTCTATCGATTGATAGTCAGGAGTAGTCGTGCATTCGTGTTCATCGATGCCTTTTACTTCTGTGGTCCGTCAAGCCATTCTATTCCAGAATGACTAGGAGAAACAAACTCCAGTACCTTGTCCGTTTCCAGGATTGGGTCAAAGCAGTTGTGTTCCGCAGATCAAATGCCAATCCAGCTTCTGGTCTGTTCTACCTTGAAGTATTACCTTCTTTATGTCAGGATTGTCATGAGAATTGCACCACCTCTTATGAATTCTTGACGCAGTGATACTTCTCGCCATCATTTTCATTTCTTGGTTCCGTGTTGTTGCAACCGGAATGCCGACAGGTGAATCATGATGTGTGAACTCAATACTCCTAGCAACTGTGTTGCTTGGTAGTTAAAGGAAAATAAATTCATTCTTAGCGTGTTGGTTCTTGAATCATCATTCTAAGATAGATTGTGCCACCTAGTCCTTATTTTTGGTGCACCTTTCGATCAATGAGTTAGGACTATGCCAATCCCTTGCTTATTTGATCATCTCATCTTGCCCTAAAAAGCAAGATTGTTCTCGAGCTTAATAGCATATCGGTGGTTTGTGATTTTCCGAATATCTTCTCGGAAGTATTACCAGGGTGTCACCTGACCGCTATGTTGAGTTCGTGATCAAGATGGTTTCTTGTAAACCACCCCTTCTCCAAGAGTCTGTGTGGGATACCCCTGAGCTAGTTGGTCAAGCTAAACAACAACTTGGAGAGTTGGAAGATAAAAGCTTGTCTGACTTAGTTCATGTTAAGGGATATCTTTCTCTGTGTGTGTCTGTGTGTGTTGAAGAAAGATGATATCTTCATCAATTGGTCCTTGTGATCAGTTGTTGGACCTATCGTCTTGCACAAACCTTGATTTGAGTGTGGGCCATCGTCCAATCAAGTTAGAACCAACGATATTCGTAATGTTGTCTTACTCGTGGTTGATTCCTCGAGCATACACCATTACATCTTTTGGTCTGACCAATACTATCACCGTGCTCACATGATGGCGGAATTCCAGTGATATGGAAATTCCGATGAGTTGCTGTTGAGCCCATCAGCAGCATTTTGTCTCCCCCATGACTCATGTTGAACATCAACCTAGTGTTGGAAACTTTTATAAGCATTATCTTCATGTCCCATTCGTGAAGAATATGTTGGATGGAAGAAGTGACTTTCTCTGATTCACGTGCATTTGGTGCAAGTTCTCGCCGTGAGTTCGAGAAAAATTGTTTTTGTTTCCTCTGGTACCATCCCAAGTCAGTCATGCACGTGCGAAGTATGCTATGGTTTGATAGGCTCGCTACCTCCATTCTATATGTATCCCTAGCACACCAAGCCACCGATTGACTTGTTCAAGATAAAGGAGTCTGTTCTAAGGTGAAATCTTTGGACTTCCACGCGTGGAGACTTCGATATCCTCGATGATGGTTCCCAACCTGAACTCGGTAGTGTTTAGTTGTAAGACTACTATGTGGTCATGCTTGTCTGGGACAACGTGTTCACACGTTTGTAGCAGAACCAGCTCATGTTTTGGAGCTTGCTATCGTAGTTCATTTCCTGATAATCACGCAACGTCTTCTCGTCGGATTGTGTTGTAAACTTTCATTTTTCTTTCTAGACTCGATGAGTCTGGATTATCCTGACACCAACCAGATCTGAATCTCAGGCAGATATGATGGTTGGAACATTTCTCAAGAACTATAATATTGGTCTCGTTGTAACCCGGTAAAGTGGATGTTGCGGCCAACACACCCAACTGGAAGACTTATTGCTGTAGTATCTTGACTGACAAAGTTGGCCACCTCCCCATAAGGATTTCGTAGAATTTATTCCCTAGTCGTTCCTTATGGATTTTTGTGTTTCCGAAGTCCGACCTTTTACTTGATGTTCTAGATATCAAACCATATCTATGAATGGGTTACACTAGTACATCAAGGAGAACATTAGAAGCGGAGTGCTAAATGTCTCTCGGTCGATCATCCAGATTTTGCCCCTTGGCATCGCTAAGGTGAGATCTGAGAAGGTGTTATCTTTCTTTGCATCTGCATCGTCCATCGTTGTTCATCATGGTAGAACATTGTGTTGCCAGGATCCTCGACACGGATGTTGGTAAAACCTTGATGAATATGGAAATGCTCAAGTTCTTGAGGGCATGCTCAGACACTAGGTTATATCCTTGGTATCGATTGGAATGTGCCTTCCGTTTGTCGAGTTGTCTTGTCTTATAACTCTAGTTTCCTTTCCAAACTGAGTATGCCATTCTTTCAAACTTCTCCAAATGATCGATTGTAATTTGCCTTAAGCTGGTATAAAGAGTTTCAATGATCTTTGAATCAAAGGTAATTCTTTTTGCCACTTAAGGCATGATTCTACGAGTCACCTCCTCTAAGATGTCTCGTTATGGTATCATGGCAATTCAACTCCTCGCTACATTGTCAACTGTTCACCACCTTTTTAAGTGTGAAATTGTTGTCTACCTAGTGAACCTTCCTCATCTGTTTCACCCCATCCCTTTGGATGTTCGCTTCGTGTCTCAGCCCGCGAGATGTATTAATGTCTCACTCCGTGAGTTGATCCTGAGTTGTTCGGTATTCTAGAAGATCGATCCTGCTAAAGTTTTCCCTTTCCTTTCATTTTTATGTTAGTTGGAGTTCTCAAAGCAAGACGTCGAGACAAAGATGGTGATCGAATCAACGCCCCTATGAAGTGCAACCTGGATCGTGAAGATTGTGTTAGTTTGTGTCCCCCCCTTCATCTTACCCACGCTGAATCTCGGGACGAGATTTTTGCTTAGTGGGGTGAGTTGTCACATCCTAGCTTCCGGTGCTGCCTAGTGTTTGCATCTTGCTTGCATCATGTTTAAATTTTTGAAACCTGAATTGAGGAAATTTGGAAGCCTCAAGATTTAATTCAAGAAGGGCAAAGAACCACAGGAAATTGCATTCAATGTTTCTCAAAATGATCTTATTAACTGTTTAATATTTTTGGCAAGGCTCTTGCACCAAACCAAAAATAATGAACATTTGTAAGGATTATTTTGGGTCTTTAATTTAAATCATTAGCTATTTGAATTTGGATTATATTCATATATTAGAATATAATTTCAAATACCCTGAATTATTTTATGAGCTTTTGGAAAAGTCCACCTAGCAAAATAAAAATATTCAGAGGAGTTTTTAGCATTGTTTGAATTTGTTTGAATTCAAAACAGTGGCAAAATATTAACTAAAAACAGATATGAGATAATAAAAAAAACAGAACGCACTGGCGGCTCAAGAATCTGTAGCTGCCCAGCTCTGCAGTAAAGAGCTCCAGCAAAGGCAAAGCCAGCCAGCCCAGCCCCACCTCCTGTCGTCTTCCACCTCCTTAATGGGCAGGGAGGGCGTGTGGGGCTGCCAAGACGCGCCTCGCCACCTCCTGCTTGCCGCTTCACCCTGGCCCCTTCGGGTGATGCCACGCGCTCCTCTCGACCCTCTCTCACTCTCCCCCGACCTCGTCCCCTCCTCTATTCTGCTCCTCTCTCCACCGAACAGAGCCGTCGCCACCGTCGCCGTTCGTCGTGGCCACCGACCTCCCCACGCCAAGCCAGCTAGCCCACGAGCACCGCCTCGCTGCAGTGCACCTCACGCCAGCCCCACGAGCCCGGACGCCTTGAAGAGACGCCGAGCTCGTCTCCTACTCGGACTCGCCGGTCGCCGTCGCCCGATTCGCTGAACTCCGGTCGCCTCCGAGCTCGCCGACCACCTCTTCCTCTCCACTGTGAGCTCCTACGCCTCCCCTCTCTCTCCTCGTGCTCGATTTCACCGCGTAGCCGTCGCCTCTGTCGATCCCGAGAACCCGTCGCCGCCGGTTGTGTCGCCGCCGTGGCTAGAGCTCACGCACGTCGCGTCTGAGCATACCACCGTGCTCAGGGCGATGCCAAAAGCCCAAAACCCCCACCCACTGCTCCCGCCGTTCGCTGTGGCGCCGTTTCCGCCGACGCCCGAACTCCGGCCGCCGCCCATGACTCCTTTTTCGGCGAGCTCCAGCCACCCGATCGCTGCCGCTTGCCCGGTTGGATGCGGTGCACCTTGACCACCGTGAGCGCAAACCACACGCAAAAGCTGCGCCCGTGGCGATTTTCCGCGAATTCGCCGGCGCTTTGAGGTCGCCGTCCAAACTCCGGCGTGATGGCGTGGTCGCTAATTAAGTCTAATCCTCCCTAACAGACGCCGATGAAGGGCCCCACCGTTAATTAACCACGGGGTTATTCCTGTTTAATTGCTAATGACCGTGGCCCCACCAAACTGTTTGCCGTGCCACCTCGGCGTTGACCGACCCCCTGGTGGTCGGCGTCTGCCGATTGATTACATCGACATGCAGGACCCACAGGTCAAGGTTGACCTGGGTCATGATTGACCTCTTGACATAATCTGTTGTCATGTTGATGCGATAAACAATTTCTGGATTTAAAATAATTCAGAAATTCGAGAATCTACAAACTTCAAAAATTCATAGAAAATCAACCGTAGCTCCAAATCAAATAAATTATATATGAAAAATGATCAGAAAAATCCAATCTATCCACCTGTACCATTTTCATGCATATTTGAGCAAGTTAACCTCACTGTTTAGGATGAAACATGAATAGGACAACTTTGATAATAGTTCTGGAGTTGGAATTTGATGTAATTTTGAATTCCACTTCAATCAAAAATGACTTTCTGCTGCATTAGACCAAATCACAGCATATTGCCATGTCATGATCATGCATCATATTGTGCATTGCATTGATTGTGTTCTTCCTTGTTTGCCGGTGTTTGTCCCCTCTCGATAGACGTGTTCCGACGATGAGATCGATGACACCGATGAAGAGCTATATTATCTTCAGAAGTGCCAGGCAAGCAAAACCCCCTTGTTCATTCCGATACAATCCCACTCTCTCGCTCCTGCTCTCTTTTACTGCATTAGGACAACAACGATTCAATGTTACTTGCTGCGGTAGTTGAACCCCTTTATCCTCTGCATGACCTGTCATGCCACAGTAAATAGATGAAACCCACTAGCATGAGTAGGAGTTGTTTGAGCCCTGATGTGCCTACTCATTCATGCTTGTTTGTCATGCCTGCTATTGCTTAGGGTTGTGTCAGGTCTGATTCATCGGGAATGAATCGGAAATGTGTGAACATGTCCTACTGTTGTTGAGCTAAATGTGTGAACACGATTTGGTAAAGGTAGCGGTGAGAGTCCATGTAGGAGTACATGGTGGGTTGTCTCATTGCAGCCGTCCTCAGGAACTGAGTTCTGTGTTTGTGATCCATGAACAGCTACTACCACTCATTGGGATCCTTAATTGACCCTCTCGGCTTCTTAATCACCCTTGTTCTCTGTCCAGGAGTTGCAACTAGTTTCTAGTGTTTGTAGGTAGTGCTAGTAGTCTACCAAGTGGCACCCGGTACAGGTGGGCTTGGGACAGACTAGGCACAGTGACACGGTGTACCAAGTGGCACCCGGATGGTGGGCTTGGGAACCCTGCTCACATCGTTTGGGGCCGTGGCGACACCCGGCGAACTCCTTTCGGATGGAACCGAATAGGCGATAAACACGGGACGAGAGACTTGAGTGTTTAGGTAGGCGTGGCCGACTCCTCGCCCGGCTTCGCTTGAAGGTTGCCGAGGTACATGGCGTGTCTGGGCAATAAGTGGCGAGGCGTGTGTGAAGAAGTACACCCTGCGGGGTTATCATTATCTATTGAATAGCCGGATTCCTCGAATATGGAAACTTGGACCCCTTGCATAGTTCATAGACAAGTGAAAGTGGATACTCTAAAATACGCAAGATAAGCGTGAGTGCTATGGATGGCGTTCTCGTAGGGAGGCGGAGCGGATCCATAGTGGTGTATTGATATGGTGAATATGTGGACTCGTAGCGCCACCTAAGAGTTACTTGCAATCGTAGTTCAGATAGACACCGAGTCAAAGCTGGCTTGCTGCGCTTAAACCCCACCATCCCTTTGTTGACAATGATGCATATGTAGATAGATCGATGTAAGTCTTCTGGGTACATTTGTACTCACGTTTGCCTATTTTATGTTTTGCAGAGAGACTTCAGTCTCGCTAGTAGTTCGCTTGGACTTGGCGTTTAGCTTGTTACCTCAGCTACGATCTTGTGCCCTCGGCAGGATCTCAGTAGACAGTCGAGCCGCAGCCTTTTTCATTTGTAGATGTCTGTACTCAGACATGATAAGCTTCCGCATGTGCTTGATCTGTATGCTCTGAATGTTGGGTCATGAGACCTATGTTTGTAATATCTCGCTCCTCGGAGCCTATTGAATAAATACTTGAGTCGTAGAGTCATGTTGTGATGCCATGTTGTATTTGCACATATCGAGCATATTGTGTGTATGTTATTGAAATGCTTGGTATGTGTGGGATCTGACTATCTAGTTGTTTATCCTTAGTAGCCTCTCTTACCGGGAAATGTCTCCTAGTGTTTCCACCGAGCCATGGTAGCTTGCTACTGCTCCGGAACACTTAGGCTGGCCGGCATGTGTCCTTCTTCGTTCCTGTGTCTGTCCCTTCGGGGAAATGTCACGCGATGAATACCGGAGTCCTGCTAGCCCGCTACAGCCCGGTTTACCGGAGTCCTGCTAGCCCAGTGCTACAGCCCGGAACTCACTCGCTGATGACCGACACGTTCGATGTTGGGTCATGGATGCCTGTCCTGTAAGTCTATGCCACTTTGGGTTTACGACTAGCCATGTCAGCCGGGCTCCTTATCATATGGATGCTAGCGACACTATCATATCGTGTGCCAAAAGGCGCAAACGGTCTCGGGCAAAGGTAAGGCGACACCCGTGGGAATACCGTGCGTGAGGCCGCAAAGTGATATGAGGTGTTACAGGCTAGATCGATGTGACATTGAGTCGGGGTCCTGACATTTCCGCAAGCTGAATCTTCAAGTTGTTCCTCAAGGCTTTCTTGCCAACCTCATAGTCTCTCCTACTTTGGAAGATCAAATTCGTGAGGCACAACTCCTGGATACCATGGTGAAAAAGGTGAAACGTGGTATTGACAAGGGCATTTCCAAATACAAGTGCTATCGCTTGGATGACAAAGATACTCTTTTCTTTGAGGATCGTATTGTGGTTCCCAAAGGCGATCTGAGAAAAGTCATCATGAATGAGGCACACAATTCCCTCCTATCCATTCATCCTGGAAGTACGAAGATGTACCATGACCTCAAGCAGTCATATTGGTGGACTCGAATGAAGCGAGAAATTGCTCAATTCGTGAATGAATGTGATGTCTGCAGAAGGGTGAAAGCAGAACACCAAAGACCAGCTGGTCTCCTCCAACCTCTTGCTATTCCGGAATGGAAGTTTGATCATATCGAGATGGACTTCGTGACTGGTTTTCGTAAGTCCAAGCGTGGAAATGATGCTATCTTCGTTGTCATTGACAAGCTTACTAAAGTGGCTCATTTTCTTCCTATCAAAGAATCTATCACAGCAGCTCGGTGGCGAGCTATACACCTCGTAATTGTCTCCTTGCACGGTATTCCACAATTGATCTCTTCAGATCGTGGAAGCATCTTCACTTCTAAGTTCGGGACTCCTTTCGGAAGGCCATGGGCACCAACATTCATTTCAAGACAGCTTTCCATCCTCAAACAAGTGGCCAAGTCGGCGAGTCAATCAAATCCTTGAAGATATGCTCGGGGCTTGTGTCATTTCCTTTGGCATGAAGTGGGAAGATTGTCTTCCATATGCCGAGTTCTCCTACAACAACAGCTTCCAAGCGAGTTCAGGCAAGGCCCCATTCGAAATTCTCTATGGCAGAAAGTGTTGTACTCCTCTCAATTGGTTTGAGGCAGGTGAACGCCAACTTCTTGGCAGCGACTTGATCACGAAGTCAAGAAATGTGCAAAGTCATTCGTGAGAATCTCAAAGCCAGCATAATCGCGCGGAAGGGCTATTATGATGACAAGCACCGTGATGTGGCTTTTGAAATCGGAGACCATGTCTACCTCCGCGTCTCTCAATGAAAGGCACTCGCCGCCCGGTATCAAAGGGAAGCTTGCCCCTAGATCGTCGGTCCTTTCAAGATCATTGGCAAAAGAGGCAATCTCGCCTATCAACTTGAGCTTCCATCCAACTTTGCAAACGGGCACGATGTGTTTCACGTGTCACAGCTTCGCAAGTGCTTCAAGATTCCTGAGCGCATTATCAACTTTGAAGAAATTGACCTCCAAGAAGATCTCTCTTATCATGAGCACCCCGTTGTTATTCTTGAAGAAACAGAGTGCAAGACTCGCAACAAGTCAATCAAATTCTTGAAAGTGAAGTGGTCACACCATTCCGACCGAGAAGCCACCTGGGAGCACGAGGATCACCTCCGTTCCGAATATCTGGAGTTCTTTCAGTCCTAGATCTCGGGACGAGATCCTCTTGTAGTGGTGGAGTGTTGTAACACCCCGGATGTAACTTTCCATCTTTGTAACTCCAACTCTTGCCATTTTCGGCTATGTGCTATGATATTCCCTCCGTGGTTGGGTTTTTCTTATTTTTGCATTTTGTCCATGTCATGCATTTCATATCATGTCATCATGTGCATCGCACTTGCATACGTGTTCGTCTCATGCATCCGAGCTTTTTTCCCCGTTGTCCGTTTTGCATTCCGACACTCCCACATGCACCAGCGCACCCCCTCCTATCTCTTTGTCGTGAGAGGGTGTTGAACATTCTCGGAATGGACCGAGCCTTGCCAAGTGGCCCTGGTATAGCACCGGTAGACCACCTGTCAAGTTTCGGGTCATTTGGAGCTCGTTTGATACTCCAACGGTTAACCGCACTCTCGCAAAGGCCTCTTTTAAGTTGCAGCCCAACACCCCTCCAAAACAGCCCAATAACCCATCTAAGTCACCCCCATGCTCTCGATCGTTCGATCACGATCGTGTGGGCGAAAACCGCACCCCATTTGGAGTCTCCTAGCTCCCTCTACCTATAAATATGTGCACCCCTCCGAAAATCACAAGCAAACCCTAGTCTCTTCCACCTCAAGACTATCGGACACGTCGGCCCGAGCAGACGAATCCGCCGCCGCCGCCGCCTAATCGGGCGCGCACGTCGCCGCCACTGGGCCGCCCGCCACCTGGGTCTGGCCCGCGGAGCCGTGGCAGCCCTCCCGCCGCCGGCCGGGCGCGCCCGCCCGCAGCCCGCGGACTCCCGCGCGCTACTCCGCCCAGCGCCCGCTCTGTGCTGCCGCCGCCGCGCGGCGTCCGCCTCGCCGCTCTGGCGCGCCGCCCGCCCGCCAGCGTCCGCGCCCGCCGCGCCTCCTCGAGGCTCGCCCGCCGCCCGAGCCCGAGGTCGCCCTCCGCCGCCCAAAGACCCTCTCCGGCGCCGGCCGCCTCCGCCTCCCTCGCTGGAGCCATCTCCGGCAAGACTCTGGCCGGCGACCTCGAGCCGCGTGCCCGGATCCAGATCCAGAACGCTCCGGTTGACTTTTTCCCCTCCAAAAATCGTCCAAGTCCTTAATCTGTCAATATTTTGTTGCATCTTCATTGCATCACATCTTTGCACCCGTGTCTCCGTTTTGGGCATTTAGCATATCAAATTGTTCGTCTCGATGAGTTCATCATTTCATCTCATTGCACCATTTTCATTTGAGCTCATCTTGATGCCCGAAATGCTGTTGGAAGAGGGCTATGTGATGTTAGTTTCTGTTTCTTAACAGAACATGCACTTTTGTCATTTTTGCCATGATTAATGTGTGCACCTTATGAACTTGAGCCCTACATATGTTTTGATCTATGCCATGTTATCTTTCTAGGGGTGTGTGCCATGTATTTTTGTGATCAATGTGGTGACTAGCACAAGCAAGCAAACTAGGGATGATAATGTTGCTGATTTCAGGAACTTAGTGTTTTCACTAAGTCATGTCCTGCTGTTATTTTTATGCCATGTGATCATGTTGTTACAGAGAGATCTATGCCCTTTTTGAGCATGATCAGTAAGGGTGTTTTGAACATATGGATGTGCTCTATCCATCTGTGCCTTTGTTGGCATTTATGGAGTAGTCTAGCATGTCATTTTCGTGCTCTACTTTTGCTTCAAGATGTTTCCTGGCAGATTGTTTACATGAGATTCAATTTTCACGAGGTTGTTGTAGTTGATCTGTGTATGCTATGATGTTGTTCTTGCCATGTATAGCTTCTATGCCATGTCTTCTTGATGGGTGTATGCTTAGTTTATCATGAGATGATCTGTAGTGAGTGCATCAAGCTCACGAACATGCCTACTTGTTATCTGTTTTTGCCATATCCAGTTTTTCTGCTAAGTCTGAGATCTGTAATGAAACTTGCTATGTTTACATGGGTGCCATCATTTCTTATGGTCCTTTTTGGCTTATGGTCAGTAAGGGACTTTTGATATATGTTTTGAGTAGATTCCTGCCATGCCTTGTTTGGCTATTATAAGTTCTTGTAGTTTGTTGTTTACTTGCTCTAAACATGCCTTCCTGATGTTAAATTCTGGCATACTAGTATTTTCACCAAGTCTGTGAACCTGATATTTTTTTTTTGCACTTTCACCATGCTTGTTTGAACATGTTATGATGTGATTTAGCCGTAGCTCAGTGTTCCTCTTTTGTTAAGCATCTCCTGTAGATTGCTGTCATATGTTTTGTTTTTATGTTGGGGTGCTTTAGCATAGTTTCTTGTTGCATGCTAAGTAGCATCGTGCTGTTAAACGCAGATTCGCGTCATTATTGTTTTGCTTGCCATTTGCAAACCGTGCATCCGTTTCCGGTGATCTTCATATCGATTTCAACCGAAATCATCTCATCTTTCCAGCGGCATACTTGGTTTGCCAAGTTGATGCCTTGTTCATCATTTTCCTTCCGGAGCACACATATGCATTGCATATCACATCTCGCATAGCATGTCATGTATTGCATCATATTGCTTGTGCATTGCTCCTTGTTTGATTGTTGTTCCATTGCTTGTGTTCTTGCTTTGGGTAGAGCCGGGAGATGAGTACGTGGACGAGGAACCTGTTGAGAATGCCTACGAGGATCAAGCCTTCGACAACTCTGAGAACCTTGCAGGCAAGATGAACATACCCTCGAAATCACTTCTATCTTTGCTTCCTAGATGCTCGCTCTATGCCTATGCTACGTTACCTACCACTTGCTATATCATGCCACCCACATTGCCATGTCAAACCTCTAACCATCCATATCCTAGCAAACCGTTGATTGGCTATGTTACCGCTTTTGCTCAGCCCCTCTTATAGTGTTACTAGTTGCAGGTGAAGATGAAGTTTGTTCCTTGTTGGAACATGGATATTTTGGGATATCACAATATCTATTGTTTTAATTAATGCATCTATATACTTGGTAAAGGGTGGAAGACTTGGCCTTATGCCTGGTGTTTTGTTCCACTCTTGCCGCCCTAGTTTCCGTCATACCAGTGTTATGTTCCTTGATTTTGCGTTCCTTACGCGGTTGGGTGATTTATGGGACCCCTGTGACAGTTCGCTTTGAATAAAACTCCTTCAGCAAGGCCCAACCTTGGTTTTACCATTTGCCACCTAAGCCTTTTTCCCTTGGGTTTTCACGAGCCGAGGGTCATCTTTATTTTAGCCCCGGGCGGTGCTCCTTCAGTGTTGGTCCGAACAGGCAGACAAGGGCCACCACGGGCAACTCGAGGATGGTTTTACTCGTAGGCTGACCTATCCGTTGTGCCCTGAGAACGAGATATGTGCAGCTCCTATCGGGATTTGTCGGCACAGTCGGGTGGTCTTGCTGGTCTTGTTTTACCATTGTCGAAATGGCATGCGAACCGGGATTCCGAGACTGATCGGGTCTTCCCGGGAGAAGGTTTATCCTTCGTTGACCGTGAGAGCTTGTGATGGGCTAAGTTGGGACACCCCTGCAGGGTATTATCTTTCGAAAGCCATGCCCGTGGTTATGAGGCAGATGGGAATTTGTTATTGTCCGGTTGTAGAAAACCCGAAGTTGACCTTAATTAAAATACATCAACCGCGTGTGTAACCGTGATGGTCCCTTCTCGGCGGAGTCCGGGAAGTGAACACGGTGTTGGAGTTATGTTTGACGTAAGTAGTTTCAGGATCACTTCTTGATCGCTACTAGCTTCACGACCGTGCCTTGCTTCTCTTCTCGCTCTATTTTGCGATCGTAGCCACCATATATGCTAGTCGCTTGCTGCAGCTCCACCTCATTACACCAGCCTTCCCTTAAGCTAAAATAGTCTTGATCTCGCGAGTGTGAGATTGCTGAGTCCCCATGACTCACAGATTCTACCAAAACAGATGCAGGTACCGGTGATACCAGCGCAGATGGCGCAACTGAGCTGAAGTGGGAATTTGATGAGGCCCTTGGTCGTTACTATGTTTCATTTCAGACGATCAAGAGTGGAGCCAGTTGGGACGATCGGGATCCGTGTTGCTTTTGGGGTAGTCTTCTTTTATTTTGGTTCCGTAGTCGGACCTTGAGTGTAAACTGAATGATGGATGTTTATTTATGTATTGTGTGAAGTGGCGACTGTAAGCCAACTATGTATCTTTTCCCTTATGTATTACATGAGTTGTGTGAAGATTACCTCACTTGCGACATTGCTTTCAATGCGGTTATGCCTCTAAGTCGTGCTTCGACACGTGGGAGATATAGCCACATCGAGGGCGTTATAGATGTCGTCGATGATCACAAGATCAAGATGGAGAAAATGCGCTTGAAGATTAGAAAGATTAGAAAATATGCCATCGATACTGAGGCTTGGTATCATTATGCTGTTGGATCAATTGTTACCTTAGATGCGATCTTGACTGCATTTGTTGTTGTATTTAAATGCTTTAGCTAGAGAGTTATTTGTTTGTTGCATTTAAGTGTTGTATGAACTTTATGTATGAACTTGTATTAATTTGGTCTATTCGTGTTGTGTAATGAAGATGAGCCGCAATGGATGTCGATGACCGATGCTCTCCCGATTCGTTGAGGGCGTGCATACTTTTCGCTATGGCTGAGGCAAACAAGCGGGCGGATGGTTTTATGCCTTGTCCATGTCTTGGCTGTAAGAATGGTCGCAATTACTCTACGTCAAGAACCATTCATGTCCACTGTTTGAGTCCGGTTTCATGCCCCACTATAATGTTTGGACCAAGCATGGAGAAAGAGGGTTATGATGGAAGACAATGAAGAAGAAGAGGACGACGACAGCTATCCCGCCATGGGTTCCCTGAATATGATGATACAACAATGGGGAAGAAGCTGAGCCGTGTAATGCGGAAGAAGCTGAGCCGGCAATGCGGGAAGAAGCTGAAGAAGAGGCATCGATGAGCCCGTTGATGATCTAGGTCGGGCCATTGCCGATGCAAAGAGAAATTGCGCAAGTGATTTGGAGAAGAAGAAGTTGCAGCGCATGTTAGAGGATCACAAAAATTGTTATACCGTAATTGCGTGAGGTGACAAGAAAAAGCTGGGCACCACACTGGAATTGCTGCAATGGAAGGCGAGAATGGTGTATCGACAAGGGATTTGGAAAGTTCTTGGTAATGATAAAGGATATGCTTCCAAAGGACAATGAATTGCCCGAGAGTACGTCTGAAGCAAAGAAGGTTATCGCCCTCTAGGGTTAGAGGTGCGAAGATACATGCATGCCCTAATGATTGCATCCTCTACGCGGTGAGTACGAGGATTTGAACGCTTGTCGGTATGTGGTGCATTGCGCTATAAGATCATCGCGATGACCTGGTGATGTGGAGGGCGGCGCCCGGAAGAAGATTCCTGCCAAGGTGATGTGGTATTCTCCTATAATACCACGGTTGAAACATTTGTTCCAAAACAAAGAGCATGCCAAAGCGATGCGATGGCACGAAGAAGACCGTAAGAAAGGCGGAAAGTTGAGAGTACCACGACGGGTCGCAGTGGAGGAAAATCGAAGAAAGTACGGGAAGGAGTTTGCGAGATGGCGCAAGGAGCGTATGGTTTGGTCTAAGCGCAGATGACATTAATCCTTTTGAGGAGCAGAGCAGCAACCATAGCTTTGGCATGTGACTCTATGTTTGTATAACCTTCCTCCTTGGTTGTGCATGAAGCGGAAGTTCATTATGATGCGGTGCTCATCCAAGGCCCTAAGCAACCCGCAACGACATTGATGTGTACCTAAGGCCATTAGTTGAAGAACTCTTACAACTGTGGAATGGAACAGGTGTACGTGCGTGGGATGAGCACATGGGGGAAGAATTTGACCTAAAGCCGTTGCTGTTCGTGACCATCAATGATTGGTCTGCTCTTAGTAACCTTTTAGGACAGACAAACAAGGGATACCGCGAATGCACGCACTGTTTGGATGATACCGACAGTATATATTTGAATAGTTGTAAGAAGAATGTGTACCTGGGACATCGTCGATTTCTTCCGAAAGCAGCATCCGTGAAGAAAGAAAGGCAAGCATTTCAAAGGTGAGGCGGATCACCGAACGAAGCCTCGCCACCGTCTTTGGTGCTGATGTACATGATATGGTCAAGGATTTGAAGGTGATATTTGGAAAGGGTCCTGGCGGACAACCTGTTCCGAAGGACGCTGACGGACGCACACCCATGTGGAAGAAGAAATCTATATTTTGGGACCTGCCATATTGGAAAGACCTAGAGGTCCGCTCCGCAATCGACGTGATGCACGTGACGAAGAATCTTTGTGTGACCCTGCTTGGCTTCTTGGGCGTGTATGGGAAGACAAAAGATACACCTGAGGCACGGGAGGACCAGCAACGTATGGACGGAGAAGACGACACACATCAGGGTCATGCAAGCTACGCTCTTAACAAAGAAGAGAAGGAAATCTTCGTTGAATGCCTTTCGATATTAAGGTACCGTCGGCGCTTCGTCGAATATAAAGGAATAATAAACATGGCAGAGAAAAAGTTCCGAACCTAAAGTCTCATGACGCCACGTGATTATGACGCAATCGCTTCCGGTTGCATTGAGGGGCTTTACCGTAAAATGTTCGATTAGCCATTGTGAAGCTATGTGCATTTCTCAATGCAATCTCTCAGAAGGTAATCAATCCAGAAATCATACCAAGGTTACAGAATGATTTGGTGCAATGTCTTGTTAGTTTCGAGTTGGTGTTCCCACCATCCTTCTTCAACATCATGACGCACGTCCTAGTTCACCTATGCGAAGAGATTAACGTTTTGGGTCATGTATTTCTACACAATATGTTCCCCTTTGAGAGGTTCATGGGAGTCTTAAAGAAATATGTTCATAACCGTGCTAGGCCAGAAGGAAGCATCTCCAAGGGCCATATGATGAGGAGGTCATTGAGTTTTGTATTGACTTTATTCCTGACCTTAAGCCGATTGGTGTTCCTGAATCGCGGCATAAGGGCAGATGGATGGAAAAGGCACGCTAGGAGGAACAAATAATATGTATGGACGGACATTCTCTCTTTGAAGCACACTACAGTTCTCTGAAATTCCGCCTTCGTGGCTCCGTGATATGGATGAACACAAGAATTTGCTACGCTCCAAACACCGGCGGTCGATGATGGATTACACGTGAACAAACCAGAGTTTCGCCACTGGTTGCACACACGCACCATGCATGACACCTCTATTGAAGATGACCTGTACTTGTTGTCCCGATTACCATCTTGAATATAATGACTTTCAAAGGGTGCGAGATAAATGGTAATACATTTTACACGATCGCCCAAGATAAGAAGAGCACCAACCAAAACAGTGGTGTCGCTTTGATGCGAGAAACCAAGACGGAAAGGAAACATATTATGGTTATATACATGACATATGGGAACTTGACTATCGGCGTGGTTTAAAGGTCCCTTTGTTTCGTGCAAATGGGTCAATATGACACGAGGCGGGGTAACGGAAGACCGCGATGCGGAATGACAACAGTGGATATCAACAATCTTGCGTATGCAGACGAACCATTCGTCCTAGCCAATGATGTGGCACAGGTTTTCTATGTGAAGGACATGTCTACCAAGCCAAGAAAAAGAAAAGATAAGGAAGCGAATGCATCGTATGATGAGCCAAAGCGGCACATAGTTCTTTCTGGGAAGAGAAACATCGTGAGAGTGGATGACAAGACAGACAAGTCAGAAGATTATGAAATGTTTGATGAATTTGCTCCATTCACAGTGCATATTGACCCGAGCATCCCGTTAAATGATGAAGATTTTCCATGGTTACGGCGCAAAGGGACACACGCGAAGAAAAAGTTTCACACCCAAAGATCTGGGATGTGATCGGCTTCACTATTATCACTTTCTTCTGTGTTTCACATCCAGAGGGGAATCTCTGTAATAGTTAGGGTAGTTATGTGTTTTGGCATTTGAAACGCGAAGAAATTTTATGTGCAAACAAATTCTTTCATGCCTTTACTGATTTTTAAAGTTAAGTTATTCACAAACTAGTGATTCACACTAATTTCAAATAATTCAAAATTTAAACTATTCAAATATGAAAACTACGGGCACTAACAGAAAGTTTGTAATTTTTTGTACCTAAAGCAAAAATATTCACAAAGAAACTCTAAATACACAAAAAAACACAAAAAAAATAAAGCAAAAAAAATAAAAAAGCTCACTTACTAGGCCAGAGCGGCTGCATCGACTAGAAACCCAACCTGTTGTTGGGCGGGATGCAGAGCCATAAAGGCCAAGTGGGCCCAGCGACAAAGAAGAACACGTAGGCCTAGTAGGCCTGCTTTGGAGAGGAGCTCGAGAGAGCGACCGCACGGGGGTTTATAAACCAGTGCGGTCGCCCCTCGGCTAGCGAGGTGGGACTAAACATGCCGCACCGCACCTGCGCCAGCGCACCCCCTTTAGTACCAAGTCGTGGCACAAACCGGTACTAAAGGGGGGGGGCTTTAGTACGGTTTGTGCCACCACCCGTACTAAAGGGGTCGCTCTACCGCTTAGGCTAAAAATGGCCTTTAGTACCAGTTGGTGGCACAAACCGGTACTAAAGGCCCCTCCTATATAAACAACACTTACGAAAAATTCAGTTTCTCATCTGGCTTCTTCTCCTCTGCACCGTCGCCCGCCGCCCCCGTACGTCTCCATCCCTCGTCGCCGCCCCCGTCGCCGCCCTGTCCCCGTCGTCGCCGCCCCGTCGTCCCCGTCCCCGTTGTCCCCGTTGTCACTGCAGCCCCGTCCCGTCCCGTTCCGCGTCGTCCCCGTCCCCGTCGTCGGCGCTGCCCTGTATGTCCTCGTCATCGTCGCCGCCCCGGCCCGTCCGTCCCTGTCCCCATCGCCGCCGCCCGTCCTGTCCCCTCGTCGCCGCGCCTTGTCGCCGTCCCGTCGCCAAGGCCGCTTCTATCGCCGCCCGTCGTCCCTCGCCTCGCCGGTGAGCGCGCACACACACACACACATACATTTTTTGTTTTTTAGTTATACAAATAGTTAGAAATTTTTCTGTTTTTTAGAAATTGTTAGAAATTTTTTCTGGTTTTCAGAAATAGTTAGAAATGTTTGAATTGTTAGAATAGTTAGAAATGTTAGAATTGTTAGAATAGTTAGAAATGTTGGAATTGTTAGAAATTTTTCTGTTTTTTAGTTATAGAAATAGTTATAAAAAGTTAGAATTGTTAGAATTTTTTTGTTTTTAGTTATAGAAATAGTTATAAAATGTTAGTTATATATATAGAAATGTTATATTTTTTCCTGTTTTTTAGTTATAGAAATATTAGAAATGTTATAGAAATGTTAGTTATATATAGCATTGTTAGAAATGTTATAGAAATCTTAGTTATATAGAAATGTTAGAAATTTTAGTTATTAAAATCCAATCATTAAAAAATGTTACTTTTGCGGGCATATAGCTAGTATTTGTTCTCGACGATGTTCGACCCGCATCCTCGCCGTCGACCGTCGCGATGATGTCCGGCTGACCCATGTCGGGACTGGCTCGCTGGCTGGCACTTTGGAGGTGCTGCTCGAGGGCGCGCCGCTTGATGAGGAACCCGCCCGGGTCCCGTCGTCGACCTCGATCTCGTTTGGTCGCGTTCGCGTGGGCGGTTTCGGTCGCGGGAGAGCCGGCCCAGCCGGAGGTGGTACGTCGCCGTGTCAGGAGGAGGACGAGCACGCCCATCGCTACATGGTTGCGTTAGAGGCGGCAGGTTCTCCAATACCGGCAGTTTCTTGAGGATCTCACTTCAGCTATGATCCGTGAGGTTCCTTCTCTTTGGGTGTCCACCGCCCGCGCTGCGCAGAACCGCGAGTGTCCTAGATTCTTCAGTAGTATTCGATCTTTATTAGCTACGTAGCCAGTGATGTATTCAATATTATATCTATTATTCGAGACGATGTATTCGAGATTATATCTATTATTCGAGACGATGTATTCGAGATTATATCTATTATTCGAGACGATGTTTTCGAGATTATATCTATTATTCGAGACGATGTATTCGAGATTATATCTATTATTCGAGGCGATGTAATTTGAATACTAAATTGTTTTATATTTCTTTTGGATTAGTTAAATAAAAGCTATGGCGGACAATACCGGCAGAGAGGGAGAACAGGCCATGTTCGATATGATACGCCATCCTCACGGGCTAGATGATGATCAGAATGAAGAAGATTATGACGGCTCCGAATTTCTAAACAACACCGGAGAGGGTGATATGATATTCGATCGCGATTTAACCGAATTGATGAAGTCATGAACTATGATTATGATGATGACAAAGAAAATGTTGATCTTGAAACAACAAAGACCGTGAGGTATATATATTTATTTAAGCAGGCATCTCGTGATCATCACATGTTTTAAATGACTTGAAGATATATTAACGAATCGATCTTTGTTCTTTCAGCCATCCGGATCGAGCACATCTTAAGGCAAAAGGACGAAACGAGGCCCGAACAAAAAGTTGAAGGAGGGCGTAAAGTATAATATCGAGGCAATCAGACCTAATGGCGAACCATTAGCGCCTAAGAAGATTGCGGACAAGTTCGTTCGTCAGTGCGGAGTTCTTGTGAAGGACCACCTCCCGATCTCCCTTCAAGAATGGAGAGAGCCAGCAAAAGACAAAAGACAAAAAGACAAAAAGGACGCTGCTCCACGTCCAGATGTTACTTTTGTCGACAGAAGACACAAAGATCTGCTTTGGGATACTCTCATGGAACATTTCACCCTACCAGATCATTTCACAGAAGCAGATGTGCAGAAAGTCAAGGACGCTGCTCTTAGGAAGATGGCAGTTGCATTCAAGAACCACAAGAATCGTGAATGGGACAAGTACGTCACAGGAGGAAGGAGGACTCCAGTATTCGAGGGAACACTAGAGAACCAACATGCTCATTGGGACGATTTCGTGAAATTCAAGGATTCGGAATTAGCTAAGGAACGGTCGAGAATAAACAAGAAGAATGTCGAAAAAGGATAAGTTCCATAAGCTGGGGCCAGGTGGCTATGCGGTGGCAATGCCTAAGTGGGATAAGTCTGAGAAAGAGATGGAGGATGCAGGTGTCACTCCGGTTACTAAGAGCTGGCCCCCCAGGTGCAGGACTCGGTTCTATGCGGATGGGGGGGAGTTGGACCCGAAGACAGGCAATGTTTCGATGAGGGCAAGTCTGAAGGGAGCCAATGATGTGATACTTGTTGAAATAGAAGAGGCACGGTCGGGGGTGTTCCAGCCCAACAGAGAGAACGACGAGCTTACGCGTGCCCTGGGAAATCCTGAACACCCGGGAAGAACACGAGACAAGGGCGCTATTCCGTGGTATGAGGGGTTTTCAGACTGGAACACCGACTACAGAACCCGTGCGAGAAAGAAGATTGCGGAGGAGAAGAAGAGGAAGATGGAGGAGGAGCAGAGGAAGCGGGACTATGAACGCCTTCAAGGCCTAGAAGCAAGTCAAGCGGAATTGGCAGTCAAATTCCAGCGGCAGCAGGAGTAGATCGTCTCACTTACCCAGCAAAGGGGGTCTCAGCAGCTGCAGCAGCTAGTGAATGATCCAGCATTGGATAGCACCGCCCCATCCATGCTGAGAAGCAGCGTGGGTTCCGCCTCGGACGACGCAATGCTGGATAGATACCCTGTGGATGACGTCACGGAGAACACTAACTGCGAGCTACACCTCAAAATGAAGAACATATCCATGAAGGTGGCGGACGCCGTTGCTTTTACAAATCCCCCCGAAGCAATCTTCCATTGCAACCCGATTCCAGCGGGCTATGCTCGTGTCTTGGTTGATGAGGTGGTGGACCCATATTCGGAGCTACAGCTTGACATTCCTGGAGGTGACGACGAGCACTTTCTCGGAGAGGCCAAACATCATATCATCCTATGGAAAAAGGATTGCATCATCTTTCGAAGGCCACCGACACCGCTTCAGCCGACTCCTCGTCGAAGTCCGCCACCGAGTCAGCAGACTCCCGCTCCTGCAAGTCCACCAAGTCTGGCGAAGTGTCAGGCCACTCCTCCTCCAAGTCCGGCAAAGTGTCAGGCCACTCCTCCTCCTCCAAGTCCGCCACAGCGTCAGACGTCCACTCCTCCTCCAAGTCCGGGACAACCTCAGACCACTCCTCCTCCAAGTCCGGCACAGCTTCAGCCCTCCTCCTCGTCCAACTCAGCCCCGTCGGCCGCCTCCGCCGCCAAGCAATCGCAGAAGAGACACCCGCAGCTATGGTCCGAAGCGCATTTAATCGAGGTAGTACAGGAAGTACAGGCGGAGGCAAGCGATATAAATATGGTCCAAGCCTCACGCCTCTTCCGCAGAGGCCTTATGACAAGTCCGAGGAGGAAAACGCAGCCATATCAAAGGCCGAGGTGGAAGCCCATTTTACACCGAAACCGCCACCGCCGCCACGGGAGAAAGTGCCTGAGGAAACGATTGACCACTTCATTCGTATGGCTCAACCACCAGCTCCCAAGCCTGTTCACACAGACTATGAGCGCCACATCAGGAAGTTAAATCGAGCACATCTACGTAAGGAGGCGAGCTCGGGATCGAGCAAACAACAAGCAGGTGTCAAAAAATGCGGGAAAACCATTCCCCAGCTGGGAGAACAAGCGGCGCAATCGATCCCCTCGCTTGTTGTGCCAACATCACGTGACAGTACGCGCGACCAATATTATTGTGGGCAAACAGTTTACGTTCCCGAGGTGGGCAATGTGGTAATAACCAAGGACCATATAATGCAGGCTGAAGTTCTCAACATCATTGTTGGACAACTCCTCGAGATCGAGCCCATGCACGCGGCTTACAGAGGATGAAATAAAACGGAAATATGTCGGGGCCAACCTTTGGTCGAGCTGCATAAGGTCAAGAACCTCCCAACGAGAATGTATGAATTTCATCAATGGTACATGAACATTACCAAGATTTCAGATCGATTGTCCCTCATGGTGAATGTCAAGGAGGAGCATTACTTCCATGAGAAAGCTCGTCTGCTGAGTATTACGAACTGTTTCAGTTATACAATCAAGACGCACTCGACAAATCTATAAATCGGTTGCTATTATGCGTAAGTGATTTCTTTCGTAATTTAAGTCTCAAGCTAGCTATAGTGATCCTTTTGATCAATCATTACCTGTAATTATCCTCACTATATTCTTTTCTGTGGTATTATGCACGATGAAGATGTATGAAATGAGAAAAGGTGGACGCTTTGGCATTGGGTTCATTGACCCAAACACCGTTAATGAATACACATGGCTAATAAATCCACATCATGAAAAGGACGTAGAGGACAACATGCTAGAGTTCTTGAAGCGCCTCAAATACAATGAAGATATACTACTTCCTTACAACTTCCAGTGAGTCACACTGTCTTGTACTACAAATTCTCTGTTTTTGCCTACTAGCTAGCTACATGTTTTTGCTTACATATGCCCGCTTAATTAAGACATGCAAGCGTGTGTGCATGCAGATTTCATGGATCTTGTGTATCATTAAAGTTGGCCTTGAACAGTTGAAATCTTGGACTAACTACTCAAAGCAAATCTGACTATAACATCTTGTTTGGGATAGTCAACAGGTAATTTCAATCATTATTAACTATATATCTCGACCTATTTAGTTCGTCATTTCATGATATGAACTATTTAATAACCCCTTTATTCATTTTCTTTGTCGGCGGGCAGGGCTTGGGCAAGGTTCATCAACGTCACGGAAGGTGAATGGAAAAAAAGCTTAAATGGTTTCGACCCAAGGTAAGTAATTAAGTAGTACTAGCTAGCTAGCCAGCTGCCATCTCTTTAATTATCATGCTTGATTAATTATTATCTTATCAAATTCCATTCTCGTAAAGGCCCTGAAGCAGGCGCAGGGGACTGATCTGTGTGCATTCTGCGTTTGCGAGAACATTCGCATGATGGCATCCGAAAGGAGCAGATCTCAAAGACAGGAACGGGTACGCTTGTCAGAACACTATTCACAATTTTTACACCATTATCGATATCTAGTCATACAACTAATACACATGCATATTGATCGCCTTTTTAACAATTCAAAGAGGTGCGGGAGAAGCTCCTAGAAACGGAGCGCGTAGAAGCACTTCAAGAGGAAATAGCGGGATTTTTGCTCGACCAGGTCATAAATCCGAAGGGAGAATACTATTACCCGCTACCGCCCCCATGAAAACCACTTCAAATTGTCATCATGCTCCGAAGGCACCAATTAGGCTAATGCCACTGGCTCCGAAGGCAACATGCATATGTAGGAGAAATTGTATATAGCTATACATGTGTGTATGTGTGAATTAATTAATATGGTGGTTCGTGAGACATTGATGATATATATATGCATGATTGGTTCTACTAGAAATTCTATATATATATATATGCATAACGTGTACAATGTGTAGTATCGTAAAATACCAGCAAACAAAAAGAATTAAAATGGAAACACAAAATTAAATGAAAAAGAAATCATAAAACTAAAAAAGCCCCAAACCTTATAGTACCGGTTGGTCTTACCAACCGGTACTAAAGGGCTCCAGGCCCCCGGAGCTGGCTCATGCCACGTGGTTGCCCTTTAGCACCGGTTCGTGCTGAATTGGTACTAAAGGGGGGGGGCTTTAGTGCCCACACTTTAGTGCCGGTTATGGAACCGGCACTAAAGGGCCTTACGAACCGGTGCTATTGTCCGGTTCTGCACTAGTGTCATGTCCCCGATCTCATCCGGGACTCCGAACTCCTTCGGTACATCAAAACTCATAAACTCATAATATAACTGTCATCGAAACCTTAAGCGTGCGGACCCTACGGGTTTGAGAACTATGTAGACATGACCGAGACACGTCTCCGGTCAATAACCAATAGCGTAACCTGGATGCTCATATTGGCTCCCACATATTCTACAATGATCTTTATCGGTCAGACCGCATAACAACATACATTGTTCCCTTTGTCATCGGTATGTTACTTGCCCGAGAGTCGATCGTCGGTATCCAATACCTAGTTCAATCTCATTACCGGCAAGTCTCTTTACTCGTTACGTAATGCATCATTCTGTAACTAACTCTAGCTACATTGCTTGCAAGGCTTATAGTGATGTGCATTACCGAGAGGGCCCAGAGATACCTCTCCGACAATCGAAGTGACAAATCCTAATCTCGAAATACGCCAACCCAACATGTACCTTCGGAGACACCTGTAGAGCTCCTTTATAATCACCCAGTTACGTTGTGACGTTTGGTAGCACACAAAGTGTTCCTCCGGTAAACGGGAGTTGCATAATCTCATAGGTATAGGAACATGTATAAGTCATGAAGAAAGCAATAGCAACATACTAAACGATCAAGTGCTAGGCTAACGGAATGGGTCAAGTCAATTACATGATTCTCCAAATGATGTGATCCCGTTTAATCAAATGACAACTCGTTTGTCCATGGCTAGGAAACTTAACCATCTTTGATTCACGAGCTAGTCAAGTAGAGGCATACTAGTGACACTATGTTTGTCTATGTATTCACACATGTATTATGTTTCCGGTTAATACAATTCTAGCATGAATAATAAACCTTTATCATGAAATAAGGAAATAAATAATAACTTTATTATTGCCTATAGGGCATATTTCCTTCAGTCTCCCACTTGCACTAGAGTCAATAATCTAGATCACATCACCATGTGATTTAACACCAATATTCACATCTATATGTGATTAATACCCATAGTTCAAATCGTCATGTGATCAACATCCAAAGGGTTTACTAGAGTCAATAATCTAGTTCACATCGCTATGTGATTAACACCCAAAGAGTACGAAGGTATGATCATGTTTTGCTCGTGAGAGAAGTTTAGTCAACGGGTCTGTCACATTCAGAGCCGTATGTATTTTGCAAATATTCTATGTCTACAATGCTCTGCATGGAGCTACTCTAGCTAATTGCTCCCACTTTCAATATGTATCCAGATTGAGACTTAGAGTCATCTAGACCGGTGTAAAAGCTTGCAGCGATGTAACTCTTTACGACGGGCTCTTTTATCACCTCCATAATCGAGAAGTATTTCCCTAGTCCTCACTAAGGATATTCTTGACCACTGTCCAGTGATCTACTATTAGATCAAAAGTTTTATTCCTTTGCCAAACACAGAGCAAGGTATACAATAGGTCTGGTTCACAGCATAGCATACTTTATAGAACCTATGACTGAGGCATAGGGAATGACTTTTCATTCTCTTTCTATTTTCTGCCATAGTCGGGTTTTGAGTCTTACTCAACTTCACACCTTGCAACACAGGCAAGAACTCTTTCTTTGACTGTTCCATTTTGAACTACTTCAAAAAAATTATCAAGGTATGTACTCATTGAAACAATTATCAAGCATCTTGATCTATCTATATAGATCTTGATGCTCAATGTGTAAGCAGCTTCACCAAGGTCTTTCTTTGAAAAAACTCCTTTCAAACACTCCTTTATGCTTTCCAGAAAATTCTACATCATTTCCAATTAATAATATGTCATTCATATATACTTATCAGAAAGGCTGTAGTGCTCCCACTCACTTTCTTGTAAATACAGGCCTTTCCGAAAGTCTGTATAAAACCATATGCTTTGATCAACTCATCAAAGCGTATATTCCCACTCTGAGATGCTTGCACCAGTCCATTGATGGATTGCTGGAGTTTGCACACTTTGTTAGCATCTTTAGGATTGACAAAAACTTTCTGGTTGCATCATATACAACTCTTCTTTAATAAATCC